>OZ030021.1:33077500-33677500 GCA_964023405.1 Apodemus agrarius | reverse complement strand
AGAGACCTGGGAAGTGAGAGACTTTTAGGACTCTCAGGGACAGACCTTACAGTAGGGTGAGGGAACTTACAGAGCCTACCTCTGGCAGGAAGACAGGACATCAAATGAGGGAGGGGGGCCATTCCACAAGTCACAACTCTGACCCATAATTGTGCCTCTCTGAAAGAATTACAGGTATGGAAATGGGGAGGATCCTGAGGAAAAGAAGGTCCAGAGACAGACCCAAAGTGGGATCCAGCACAAGGAGAGGTGCCAAGGAGGCTATGGAGTGCTCACAAAAAGGGACTTAGCATAACTGAACTCTGGAAGACCCAACAAGCAGCTGAAAGAGTCAGATGAAGATATTTGCACCCAACTAATGGAGATGTGGCTAACCCCTGTTTTTGAGTTGAGGAAGGCTGAAAGAAGCTGAGGAGAAGGGCAATCCTATAGGAGGACCAGCAGTCTCAATTAATCTGGACCCATGATATCTCTCAAACACTGGACCACCAAACAGGTAGCATACACCAGCTGATATGAGGCCCCCAACACACATACAGTAGAGGACTGCTGGGTTTGTGTTCCTTCAGAGTTGATGCTACTAACCTTCAAGAGATTGGAGGCCCCAGGGAGTTTAGAGGTCAAGTAGAGTGGGGGGTGGGGAGGAGGCATGGGATGTGTGGAACAGTAGGAGGATGGATGGGGCTGGGATTAAAATATGGAGTGTAAAAAAATTAAATTAATTAAAAAACTATATTCATTTATTATAATTTTAGTTCTGAAAAGTAAAATTTTATCATTTCTTCCTTTGCTTTTCTTCCTCCAAGCCTTCTTTTGGACCCACCACTTGCTATGTCTCAAATACATGGTTTTTTAAAATTATTATTTTGTGAATATATTATAAAAATATATAATACACATATATTACAATATTGCACACAAACATATGCACGCACATGCACATGCACACACACACACACACACACACACACACACACACACACATTTGCTCAGTCCAGACAATGTTACTGTAATACATAATTTGGATTTTATGGGAAAGATCTTTAATAGAGGAAGTTGAATTATTGTTTTTAATGTTTCATGTGTCTCACAATTTCCTAGACTGGGTTCAGCATAACCATCCTCAGGCCTCATCTTCCTGAGTAACTGATAACAGTTAAAATAATAATACATGATGTGTACAACACCCAGTTATTTTTTGATGTTAGAAAACTAGTGGTTACATTTGTAAAGAAAATCCAACTGGCAGTTAATGAGTAGATACCAGAAATACTGATGAAAAACTATCAATGTTTAGGAGTATTGTCTTCCACTCTAAACCTGAACACAGAGAACGTGACCAAAACCATGAATGATACCATGATTGGTCAATTTTCTTAAAAGTCTATTCATACTTAATTAACATTATAAAAGTTGTTTCATTTCTAATGTTGTTTCTCCTTTTGTATTATTATTGGGACAATCATGTTCATGACAGGATTGAGGTGCAGGTTAATTATATATTGTGTAGTAAATACTAAGCTGCCATGAAAATCATTAGCTATTTTCAATAATAGGAAATTGAAGGACTAATGATTGAGTACAAAATGGTGGGGTAGATAGATGGCTCAGAGGATAAAAATTATTAGCTGTTCCACTAGAATACCCAGGTTTGATTCAGAGTACCCACATGGTAGCTTGCCAATTATCTGAAATTCATGTTCTGGGGGATCCATTGCCCTCTTCTGGTCTCCGAGGGATATGCATGCATGTGGCACACAGACATTTTTATGGCAGAACACTTATACATATAAATCATAGATAGATAGATAGATAGATAGATAGATAGATAGATAGATAGATAGATAGATGATAGGTGGGTGAATCGATGGGCTGATTTGAAATAGACATTTTTCAGTGATCAGATAATCAATACCATTAAGTGGAAGTATATAACTCCAACCCCCTAGCCCCCAAAACTGCCTGGCACTCGCTCTTGAATATCTCATTTGTGATTCCAAACTCTACCTTCTATTGTCATTATGTTGTTTCTGCCAAAGAAATCTATAAAATATCAGTTACAAAGAGTCAGAATAACTGTCCTCAGGATCTCTATTTACCATTAAAACACCACATGATGTACCGGATCTGAGGCTTTACTTTTCTTAACCTAACCCTCCACTGTGGTATAGAATACTATTCTATATGATCTACACGACCTCTTTCATAAACACCAAAATGCTGTTGTCACTGTTGTCAGTCACATTTTTCTCTCTGTCTGTCTTTATCTCTCCCTAATATGACATAAATAAACAATATCAACTGTTTCCCCTAAAAATAACACTCATATTTTCTCACTACCCTGGTTCGGATAGGAAACATTTCACACAAGTTCATGCTTTGATAGCTTGTTTTTCTTCGTGGTGGTGCTATTTGGGGCGGTTGTGGGAAACTTAGGAGATGGGACTTCCTTGAAAGAAGTAGATCTCTTAAACCAGGTTCTTTTGATATCTTTTCCAAAAGTTCTATCCTTCCCCCATTTCTCTTCTTCCTGTCTATCATGAGGTCAGAACCTTCCCTATCAGACACTTATACCATGATATTGATCCACCCAAGTGCCTTGGGCCATGTGCCCATGAACTGAACCTTCTGAAATAATAAACTGAAGCAAACATTTGCTTCATTTCATTGTTTCTGCTATATATTTTATCATATTTATGCAAAGGTCATATATACTTTCTTTCCAACCATTGTCCATTGTTAACTATGAAGGTACTCTGGTTCTCAAAACAGTAATTTCAAAAGACCTTCAGCTGGGGTCTAGAGAAAAAGCTTAGTGGTTAAGAGCACTGACTGCTCTTCCAGAAGTCCTGAGTTCAAATCCCAGTACCACATAGTGGTGGCTCACAAACAACTGTAATGGGATCCGATGCTTTCTTCTGATATTTATGAAGACAGCTACAGTGTACTAATATAAATAAATAAATCTTTTTATTAAAGTTAAAAAAAATCGTCTCTACCTGGACTCCTGGGCTGCAGTCTTTCTCTTCAGGTACATTTTATTTGGTATATGCATGGTATTAACACACTTTTTCTCAGGACGTATTTGCTCAGAACTCTTTTAATGACTGCACACTAAATACCCTTTTCACTAAAATGCTTCTATCTGGTATCCGACGCTCTCTCAGATTAAACCCAAGTCCCACCTTCCAGCTATTTGTCTCATGCATCTCCTCCATCTTTAGTCCAGATTCTTTTGTCCATATGCATTCCGTGCAACAGGATTCTAGCATCACACATTCATTTCTACATATGTTCTTTACATTGCTCCGCCCTTTAAATCACTTTTATAAGCACCCATCCTACCAGTCATTAAAATAACATAAATTCAGTCTGTTCACAGATACAGTTGATATATAGAGTCTTATGGTAAGCAAAAGTATCATGTGGTCATTAGTTTTGGAGTATGCAGCCTAAAGAGGAGGCTGGCATTTTGTGAAGAAATCCCATAAATAAAAGTGAAATGATAACTGTGTTGTGTGCACAGAGTGATATAAAAAGATACTCTGGCATTTAGCCTAATCAATTAAACGTGAAAGACAAGAATTCCACAAGTAAATTGTGTGTATAATAAATGAGCAATCTAGACCAGGAAATGAAAATCTGCTATGATCAAGCATAGCAGAACAGAAAAAAAGGTGGTCTCTTCTGTCTACCTCTATTTATATGTCCATAATGTTAAAAATAAAGGCACACACACACACACACACACACACACACACACACACACACATACTCACACGCACACGCACATACACATGCATACATGCTTGTGCACACAGTTTAAGCATTTTATGTTCACAAAATTATTCAATCTTTAGTACTATGCTGTAATCATTGATAAAAGTCTATTCAGAAATGAATATATTAGAGGTCAAAAATGCTAACTCTTCACACAAAGAAGAAGTTAGCATGCCTTCTCCAAGGCCAGTCACAACTCCTGAAGTTCTATGTTGTAGAAAAATTTAATCCTGATTCAGGATTTCTACTCTGCTTTTGATCATTCAGTTCTCAGATAAAACTCAGCTTTTATTATTTACAATAAGCCTTAATCAGCACTAGAGCTGGGCAGATATCTACCCTCTGTGCTATTAGAATCTACTTTGCTATCAATAACTCCTCGTTATTACTTACTATGTTTCATCTGGGCTGCTCCTAGCTCCAGTTGGTCAGCCCCCATAGCCATGCTTTCTTGATTCCTAACCCATGGCATTTTTGTCTCCTCTCTTCCCCTCCTTCTCTCTATCTTCATGATTTCCTCTGACTCTAATCCTGGGAGCACCAAGTCCTACCTATCTAAATTCTACCCAGCTATAGACTGTAGGTTTCTTTGTTTACCAATCAGAAATAACTTGGAGGCAAGGTCTCATATTATCACTTGAGTCTATGTGTGAAAGCTCATCTCTGGGGCAACCAGGTCTTGGGGGCCTGCACTTAGCATTACAATATACAATATACATACAATTACATAGCAACATACCAAACCTCAATACAGAGTTCATTCACCTCTTCTTAGCAAGGAGCCCAAGGGTGACTTTTTTCCTGATGCCTTCTAGGTCCACTGAGGCCCTCAATCAATAATTACTGTGTTGTGGGCCATCAAAGTGGTGCAGTGAGTAAAGATGTCCCCCAAGGCTGATAACGTGAGTTTAATCCCCAGAACCCACATGGTAGAAGAAGAGAACTGATATCTGCACATTGTCCTCTGACCTCAGACTGCAGAGCCAGCGTCACTCTTTAAGGTAGGCAAGACTTTGATATTTGCACTCTTTTCTGTGGTCCTCCCATGAAAAAAAGATCAGTTGTATACATCTCCCATCTCCAGCTCTTCCTGGCTTCTCTAAACTGTGTCTCCTGCAGTCTGAAGAACTACTGTCTCCACCCTTTCCATGTCTCACATTCAGGATTGGACTTAGTCCCTATTGCTAGAACTGATTCTCTTTCAAGGTTTTAGAGGGAACTGTGTTCACAAAGTATGAAGTATACAGATTTGTCTAGCTCATTCCAAGCTCAGGTCATAAGACAAAAAGCTAGAAAGGATCAAGATCAAATGAATGTGGGAAAAAAAAACATAACCACATCATGAAATCTCTGTTTACTCATGCCAGCTCATGAGGAATAGAGGTCATCTGATTTGGTTCAGTTACCTCATCTTTGTGTCTCTCATCTGAATATTGGATATGATTACATTTTCATTAGAAATATTCCAGTAAAACATTTCCGCACATACATACCAAGTCCATTGATATGAGGTACTTTAGTCCACTTATGTAACAGTGATGATGAGAATGATGGTTTCCAATAGATTCTAGCTTATTGAAAGTTGGAATGAAGCTTTCGTTGGGTGCCTGATGTTTTGAGAAGAAACACAACCCTTCTCAAAACTAAAATCATTCTTGGCAGAGCCTGTAATAGCCTAGAGTCAAGGTCTTTGGAGTGTTTTCCTGAAGACCTGATATGTAGAAAAAAAATTATATACACACACACACACAAACTTAATAGATCCATTAATAACCTGGGGGAGCTATGATTTCATATCCTGAGAACCTTATGTTTCCCACCATGAAGCTAAGGTTATCAGTCCAAAGCTGTTGTGTGCTTGTTGTAATGATTTTAAGATACCCCGTGTTCCTTTTGTACAACGTTGTTTGATTAGTTTCCTACTGACTTCATCCCATTCTGTGATAGTTTCTGCTGAATCTGTCTCATTTCTCCACTGAAAATAATATAATATGATGCTGTTCTTCTCAATAACCTTGCTTGGCTTGAGACGTAGCTTATTCAAAACCTCCTAACTCCAAACTTTCTTTTTTTTCAATTAATTCATTTATTTATTCAATTTACATCCTGATTCCTGCATCCCCTTCCTGCCAGTCACCCCTCACACAGTCCTTCCCCCTCCCCTTCTCCTCTAATAGGGTGGAAGCTCCCCTGGGCATCCCCCTTCCTGGCACATCAAGTCTCTGTAGGGTTAGACGTTTCCTCTCTCACTGAGACCAGACAAGACAGTCCAGTTAGGGAAACCAATTTCATAGATACACAACAGCTTTTGAGAGAGTCACTGCTCCATTTGTTGGGGGATCCACACGAAGACTGAGCTTCACATCTGCTATGTGAATGTAGACCCCTATGTATGTAGGGGTCTGGAGGTCGAACTCAGATCATTCTTTGGTTGATGGTTCAGTCTCTGAAAGCCCCTGAGAGTACAGGTTAGTTGATTCTGACGGTCCAAACTTTATCTTCTCTGCATTCTATCTTCCCCGTTTTCTGATGCCCTGTCCTCTCTCCCAGGACTTTGTCCTTGACGGTTCTGCTCAATACTCAAATTCCCAATTAGTCCCTCATAGATATATGAGGCAAAAGACTATAAGTACCATCCTGTCTGTTTTTAGCTTTTGTCCTTTATTTCTCTAGATAAATGGTTCTTCCAGTTATGTCTTGTGAAAAGAAATTCTTCATGTGCATATGATAAGGGCCTTCATTTTCTGGGAAGTGCATTCAAATTTCCAAAACAACTTGGACCAGTGACCAGGCGCCCTTTTCAGAAAAATGGCTGCCTTGTTGGTGGAGGAGGGATTAAATGAATTGCTGTGATCAAGAAGCCACTCCTTGAAAGAACCCATCGAGAAGTCCTGCAGGTTCCTATATGGAATAAGTCTCATTAAACACAGTGAAGCAATAGCCATATTGCAAGCATCAAAACCTTAGACTGTACAGCAACATGTGGAGAAGGGATTGGCTGTGGGTGGAGAAAGTAATTTCCAAAATGTCCTCCCAGGCCACCTCCCTCTTTCCTACTTCTTTCTCACCTCTTCTCAGCTTGTCAGAATAAGGTAAGAAATTAAACAAAGACTAATCCATTGGTCCTGGATGGGAATTCTCAAATACTAAACTCTAAGTTTACCTTTCTTCCCAGAAGATGAGCAACATTATTCTTTACCATCCTTACTTGTCTATTCTGCCGTGCTGTTTGTTTGTAGTATGGAAACATTTTTATGCTGTGATTATCTCCTGTTCCCTTGTTTGTTTGCTTGTTTTTTGAGAAAGAGAGAGGTGGGAGAAAGGTGGTGAGGATCTAGGAAGGGCTGAGCAAAGGAATGACTGTGTCAAAATATTTTATAAAATAATAAAATTAAAACTAAAGGAAGAAAGAATCTGGCCCATCAGTTTTCATTCCCAGGCTCTCAAATTCTATATTGAAGATTCTCCTGGGCATTATGTTAAATATTCAAATTCCTAAGCTCCAACCTCAGATATACTAATCTGACAGTGCCTGTTGGTTTATATGACCCTTGGCCATTTATTCCTCCTTTTCCCTTTCTTCCTTCTTTCCTTCCTTCCTTCCTTCCTTCCTTCCTTCCTTCCTTCCTTCCTCCCTTCCTTCCTCCCTTCCTCCTTTCCTCCTTCCCTCAACCTATACTTCCTTTCTTCCTTCCTTCCCTCCCTTCTATTCCATCTTTTACTTTCCTAATGTTTAGTTGAAATTGAAATTCACAAGTTCTCCATATTCTATTAATTTCCAGTTTAAAACTTAAAGAATTTCTATGATGTTATATATGCAGCAAATGATCATCAAATCCTAATAGAAAGCTTGACTGTTAGGCAAAATAGTAACGTAGAGTTACATAATTAACTATAATCTTTTGTTCTAGTTCTAATCTGTTCTCTTGAAAGTAAATGTAAACCCTCTTTCAAATCAAGTACTTTCAGTTGGCATTACTCTTTAAATTATGAAGATTAAAGGATTATTTATAATTCAACCTTTTCCAAATTATGTTCCAGAAGACAGCATTCTGAAGATGTATTTCCAGGAAAGGATGCTCAGTTTTCAAGGAGGGTATTACTTGTCAAAAACAAAGGCAGTGTTCCTTTATAACCAGTGTAGTTTTATTATAAATATGTAAAGTACTGCATATGCATAGAAAGGCATGTTTACAGGGTTCATGAAATAACCAAGCCATCCTCAGTCCTTCAGTCCTTCGGTTCTGATTATTCTATCAAAGACTGTGTACTTTGGATACATAGATAATACTATTTATCCAAAAAGTACATTTAATCAATATTTTTTTCAAAAAAAAATCACGTGAAATTCTTACTCTCCTAGGGCATAATCCTACACGAAACAGCAGGGATGTGAAGGGAAAGGGGAGCATTGTGTATTTTATCCATTCCTCGTCTGCAAGGGTCAGCTCTGATCACACCCAGTCAGGATGGTATGCCAATTAGTCATCCTCTGGAGGGAAGGGCCGGGTCTGTCTACTCCCAATATAATTCATTTAGTTCTCATCGGTGGCAATGGATTTCACCCTTCACTTAATAAAAGGTCAGCAGATTTCAGATGACAAAGAGCCAGAAGTCTAGGAGGTCCACACCTACATCCCAGTCACTGGGCACTCTAACCTGGTTTTCTTACATATATTTTAGAAACATCTTAATATCTGTGAATAAATTATTTCACATATGTATTACTAATCTAGTACAACAACCACTTTTATTTCCCCATAATTTTATAGTCCCACGGCAGCTGTTCACATGTTGTATATGGTTATTATCATATACAACATATTGCTTTGTATTCTAGTTTCACTAATGTTGTATGTTATTGGACATGGTAGTCATATTCATAACACATTCAATCTCCAGGGAACTCATTGTGTTCAATAATATTTCCTTACATCTGTAGCTTGGGATTATTTCTAACATTTACTACAGCAGGGACTTTATGAAGTTTGATAGTTGAGAGTAGAATAGTTACCAGTCACTGGCTTGGAGCAGAGGAAAAATGGTTGGAGAGGAGTTTGGCCAAGTTCTATCATGCTATGGGTAAGGGGAAAGAATAAGTTCTAGTGTCCTGTGGCACCATAGAGGGTACGCAGTTGACAGAAATATAGTATATGTCTGAGGACCGTAGAAAATATATCTCTGTACTTGTATGGAAAAGATGAATTTTGAGGTAATGATTATACCTGATTTTATCAATATCTAATGAAGAATCAAAGAAATTACATTGTAGCTCATGAGAATGCACATACTAAAGAACTAAAGGTTCAAACAGGGTGGGGATGAGGGTTGGGGAAAGATGGGTTAGACAAAACTGTAGAAGCCTTATGAAAACCCAGTAGTGTGTAAGCCAATAAAAAATGAATAAAAATAAATGTAGTGATGAGACAAATGAAAAGTTAAATTTTACATAGAAATATTTTATTAACTTTAATCATGTTCTAATTGTGTAGTTTGATGAAAAGGACTTTTAATCCAAATGTTATATTCTTGGACAAATTAGGGCAAATTAATTTCTTATGATGCATGTTAATATACAATACCAGAAGGGTTTAGAGTTAAAACCAGATAGTGTATTAGATTACACTTTTGACTACATACTTACCAATATTTTATAGGACAATTGCTACCTTTGTTCATCTTCATGAACATCATTTTAGTGGGAATTTTTTAAAAGAAAGTATTTTGAGATTGACACACACCTGCCATGCTGAGACAGATTGGGAAAAGAACACATTAAAAATTCTTCCACCATCATGAAAGTTACTCAGACAGAAAGCCTCAATTAAATGTTTAAAGATACTTCCTCAAAAAACATACCAAATTCATTTGTTACAGAGAGACCTGATCGTAGGTTCGAGTCTAAGAAGGGCCCCACGATCCCTTCCACCTGTCCAAGTGCCCTATGTGATGGTGTGAAGCATGGCAGGCAGTATAAAATATGGCAGCATAGCAGCATATCATATGGAAGAGGTAGGCAAAATGTCCCGATACAATTAAGATACTCGGTCTGTTGACTAAGTTAATGAACCATGGCCTTACCCTGGGTGGGTATCTTTACAGGCAAACATTACTCTAGAATGTCAAAGAAGTCAGAAATACAAAAGGCTGCGTCAGCCACATTCCTGTAGATCTGATGGCGTCCCGTCATTTCAGAAAATAGCCTTTCTCGTGGGTGGTGGTCTGTGCTGTGCACATGGCTTCTCGAAACTATGAGATAATTTGGGTTTCGTTAACCCACCGTTAACTCTTACAAACTTGTTTCACAGCGACCAAAAAGTAATATAAAACTTACACAAAATAAAGAAGATGAAACAAAAGTTGAGGAGACAAAAACATATTAGGAAGAAAAGGTGGGAAGGGTGTTCTGAGGATAAGAGCACTGAGTGCTCTGGCCGAGGATTCAGGTTGGATTCCCAGCACCCCTAGAGCGGCTCACAATCATTTGTAACTCCATCTCCAGGGGATCGGTTGTCTGTCTGATGACCTCAAAGAGCTCCTGTACATGAGTGGTGCAACAGCACATACTCAGGCACACATTCATACACATAAAATTAATTTTTAAAATATTTTAAATTAAGTATTTAAATACACATTAGAGTGACAAAACAAAGTAAAAATAAAACATTAAGTGTACATTTGAAGTGTTTGACCTAATACTCAAAATAATTAGAACTTTTTTTGATGTTTAAGCATTGAATCCTAAAAACAGAAATGTCAAAGACAGGATTCAATCACTAGGTAAAACAAAACAAAACAAACAAACAAACAAACAAAAAACTAATGGTAAGAACAGTCTTTAAAAAATGGCCTCTTCATTTTTATAAGTAATATGTAATATATTTTATATTAATTTATACAGAAAATTTTAGGATTAAAATGAGTCACATAGGAAATAATGGTATAGAAAAATAATTGTTTTTATTAAATAATTTTAAGATAAAACTCAAAAAGAATATAATAAACAAAACTAGCCTATATATATATATATATATATATATATATATATATATATATATATATATATGTCAAGGGAGCCAATTATAAAGATACAGAATTCCAATTATAAATAAAATACTGAGTGTACGTAGTCTTTATTGTTCCTACCAAAGTCAAGGACTTTCTAACTCTACCTTCAAAGAGCATTAGGAGCTGAGAGTCAGCTCAGAGGGTCCTATGCTGAGGGCCTGAGTTCTAATCTCCAGCTCCCAAGCAAAAGCTCACTAGTTCCAGTCAGCTGGTTCAATGAATTCCAACTACAGGGAGACAGTGAGAGCCCTGTCACAATAGAACAAGAATATGGAGATACTATTGAGGAAAACACATGACTTCAACCTCTCACTTCAACATACTTCTGAACAGACCAGCACACTCAAAGATATTTACATATGTATACACACACACACCACCACCACCACCCCTATCACAATCACCACCACCACCACCATGAGCACAACCACCACCACCACCACCACCACCACCACCACCACCACCACTACCACCACCACCACCAGCAAACAGGAAAAATATCAAGAATGGGATCCAGAAACTGACACAGGGAAAGAAACCAAAATAGCATGAAAGAAAACCACAGCATTTGTCTATAACATTTTTCTTGAACAAAGGTTTGTTGCTGCTGCTGCTGTTGTTGTTGTTGCTGCTGCTGCTGTTTTAAACCACATATATAAAGCAAAAAACCCAGGCTCATATGAGAAATAAGCAATTTATCATAGAAAATGATATTTTATTTTATGTTAGTTATCCTTCAGTAATTAAAATGACAAGGCCTCTCGGGCCTTTGGAAACTTTCCAAGAAGTTTAAGAAACACTTAAGAGAAGGCTTGGTATTCATATTTACTCTTACACAAGCATAAGCCAGATGGATTCCCAGCCTTGAGAGGGGAAGCGGACACAAGCCCCCTCCCTAGTCAGAAGCTATCACCCAATGATGACTGCTCATAAAGAAAAAGGATTTCCCCCCAATGGAGTCTCACTGTGTATACACTGTGTCCACACTCAAAGACAGACTACACACCCAGAAATAGATGGCAAGTTCAACCCTGTCATATTTATGGAGAGAGAGAGAGAGAGAGAGAGAGAGAGAGAGAGAGAGAGAGAGAGAGAGAGAGAGAGAGAAGAGAGAGAGAGAGAGAGAGACAGAGAGACAGAGAGAGTTTCAAAATGCATGCTTTGTCTGAGAACTGTTGTTTTTTTACTTTAGAGGTCTTCTACTTAAATTGTTATAGTTTCCAATCTTGTCTTTTGATTAGAATTGTGTGTGTATAAAAATGGGTTCTTGTGTTTTTTTTCTTTGACTCCTTTTTCATTTATTATTTTTTCATACTCTGTTTTTGTTTCCAATTTATTGTATTTTATTTTAAACATATATTTTAGATGTGTGGGAAAGTGAGGATAATCTGGTTGGAGAAGATGGGGTGGGAACCATGATCAGAATATATTATATGAAAATGTATATTTGTAATTCTTAATAAAAAAGAAAATACAAACATACACCAAAAATGATCGAAAGAATACTATAAAATAATTAACAATACCTCATATTTACTCTTATAATCTTATAAAAATAAATAATTTATTCTCACATACTCCAAGAGCTAGAGTTTAGTAGTATGGAGGGCCTTTAGGACTAATACTGTATAAGTGCATGAAGAAATAGTAAAGGTGTCAATCAGAGAGCATGAAGGGGACTGACCTAGATCCTCTGCACATATAAAGCAGTTGTATAGCCTGATGTAGTCTTAGTAAGGTGGGGTCTAGTCTTACCTGCAACTTGATATGCCAAGGCTGGCTGATGTCCATAGGATGTCTCCCCTTTTCTGAAAAGAGAGGAGGAAGTGATGTAGGGGTAGAGAGATTGGGAGAAGAATTAGGGAGGAATGGATGTGAGGGCAGGGAGATTAGGAGGAGAATTTAGAGGCGAGAATGGAGGGGAAACTGCTTTCAGGATGTAAATTTAATTCATTAAAACACACAATTAATTAAAATTAATTTAAAATAGAAAAGGCATATACCCAAGGTGGCTCTGAGCTGCCCATCTTCCTGGCCAAGGCTGGAGCAGGTCGCTAGGTAACAGATGGAACCTCCAGTCTGCTAAGGCTGATTCTGAGCATCGGTAAGTTCTTAAATAGGGGATGAAATGATCAAGGCCGTAGGTTAAGAACTTTTAAATGAATATGTACTTATCTTCTCAAACAGGTGAGACTGAACTAATAACATGGATGATTCAATATCGCCTAGCAGTCTGGCCGTCCCTTAGTCATGGTTGAACAAGATGTACCAAACAGACTGACCCTCTCTTGAGTTTTAACAGTAGATTTAGTATGTGAAAAGTATTTTTGTTTTTAAAGACAGATAAATTCAACAATATTGCTTGTGAGAGATATTTTAAAACAAAATTAAAAGTAAATTACTTAATTTTACTTTGTTTAAAAAGCTGGGGAAGTCCTAATGGGTACATCTATAAACTACTTCCATACATAAAGCTCAGAGAACATAAGAAAAGAGGAAAAAGAAAGATTATGGGAATCAAGAGATCAAGAAGCTTGTGGTGATACCATGTCTACTAATGATGTCAGAAGCTACACCAATAAAGTCTCGTCAACATGATTCGTACACATGAGATGAACAGAAACAATAGCTATAGTCATGGCCAAATGGCCAAATGGATGGTAGAAAGGCCCCACAGCCTCAAACCTACACAAAGAACTACAATACAGGCCTTCTCCCCCTTCCTCCAAGCTCCCTCCCTCCCTCTCAGTCAAAAGTACTTTGTGTGTTTTCCTAGATTTTAAAAAATGAAGTTTGGCATTAAGAATTCCCTAACTGGTTTAAGTACATAAAATTGTCTAAGTTTTCAGAGAGATAATTGTCTGTGATGGAATCTATTCACAACCTTGTGCTCTCTCTGTCTGTCTTTGTTTCTTAGTCTCTGTCTCTTTCTCTCCTCCCTCTATTCTTGTTTTCCTTCTTTCTCTCAGACACACTTCATAGTACATAACTTAAAGAACAATGTACTTTCAGTTACTAGGTGGTGAAGATAAAAAAAAAAAATTAGCATTAGTTAAAAGGTACCAAAAGGACAAGAGCTCTACATTTGAGCTGATGAGGCCTGACTCTGGGAGAATCCACCAACTTTTTGAAGCTGGGAAAACTTAGACTTTCGATTCCATTGTATAGGAAGCAAAAAAAAAAAAAAATAGTCCTAGCTACTCACTGATGACTGTAGATGAGCTGACATGTGTGAAAACTTAGTGTAGATGATGACAAAGCATTTATTTCAATGCTTGTTAGTAGTGCATGAAAAGCTTTGAGCACAGTCCATAGCTAAATGCAATGCTCACACCTCTGCCTCATCTAGAACTGAGAATGCAATGGAGACATACTTCCTTCTTATGACGTGGACATGATGGGACTCATGATAGGGCTATGGGAAAAGTCAGGCATTCTGTATAACTGAGTTTCATGAGTTTCTGAGTCTCCCTCATGGCTACTCTTCACTGACTCTTCATCAGGCTCTGCTCTAGGTTACCCCTGAAAAATGTTGTTCTGTTGAATACAGTTACTGCACAGAGATCATGACCCTTATGGCACTGCAGAAGATTATTACCCCAATCCATTTTGCCATTGCTATTTAAAACCATCCTAAGCAAAGAAAAAACATATCTATCTATCTATCTATCTATCTATCTATCTATCTATCCATCCATCCATATATATATCTGTGTGTGTGTATGTGTATGTGTATACGTATATGAGAGAGAGAGGAAGAGAGAGAAGAAATTAATCAATGCACAAAACTAAATTTACCTCTAAAGGCATAAAATCTTTTTTGACATTCCGGATATTATTTTGCACCCGACTTCCTTAAACAAGGTCCTTCTGATACCATAGGCAAGATTATATCTCTCTGTCATCATTATTTAGCTGATTGCCTTTATTTAACTATCTGTTTTTGTGCTTGATTGTCAGGACAGGAATTATATCTGTTTGATCTAACACTATATCTCTAATTCCACACAGAGTGAATATCTCTGTTGATATTTCTTAATCTTTTATCCAATAAATTGTTAATTAAAATCATGTCAAAATGTGTAAAATAATTTATTCTTCCCTTGAATACACCTGATGATATGAGCCTGGTATGGCTGTCTCAGACCTGAGAGGCTCAGCCAGAGCCTGACCAATACAGGTACAAATGCTTGCAGCCAACCATTGGACTGACCATGTAGACCACAACTGAGGAGTTAGGGGAATAGAAAACACGAGTCTGACATTTTGTCAAGGAATCAAGTCATTCTAAAATAACACTGACCTGTCAAGAGACAGCACATTGCTATTTTTTCTTTCCTCATTACACCTCTCATTCATGAATCATCAGCCTATGCTATCATTACTAATATATCACATTCTTTTGCTACAATTGTGAGAACCTGCTAGAATGGCATTTAACAATCAGTGCATCATTTAAGCCATAAGGCACTAATTCCTTCCTTTAACAAGATAATGACTAAGCAAAGAATGCTCACACTTTCACATTGCAGTGCGAGGGAGAAAAGGCACATTGGTCAGTGCCACTACTGTCCCACCCAGTGTCTCAGGAGAAAACTGCATTTAGAGTGGCTTGTCTAAGCACTTCAGGCTGCCTAAGGGTTGTCAAGCACGAGGAATGTGAGAACCGGACCACATTTCATTTTGAACTCCACAGTACAAACAGTGGAGTGGCCACTCAGCTATTTCAGAGCTTAGCTTTAATCCCTAGTTTCCGGAAATGTTTGCAAGAGTGTTAACACCATTGAATTGTTTTAAAATTATGGAATTGTATTCTAAGACAGAGGAAACTGACCAAATACAGAGTCATATTCATAAGAAATAAAGCTCAGCCGGGTGTGGTGGCACACGCCTGTAATCCTAGCACTCTGGGAGGCAGGGGCAGGCGAATTTCTGAGTTCGAGGCCAGCTTGGTCTATAGAGTGAGTTCCAGGACAGCCAGGGCTATACAGAGAAACCCTGTCTCGAAAAAACCAAATCAAAAAAAAAAAAAAAAAAAAAAAAAAGAAAGAAAGCTCAGTGTCCTGAAGATGTGACTTCGTCACATAGTTATTATGTATAAGAAAATTATAAATGAAGATCATAGAAAACTCAGTGGATTTTTATAAAAACATTTCAAAATTAATATTGAAGTATATATGTCTAAGAATAGTTAAATTAGTTTGTTTTTATTCTTATTATTTTAATTATACAAATCTATAAAGAGAAATTTGGTACATTTATACAGTATAAATTGATCAAAGAGATTAAGTGATATACAGATGCATACGTGTTATTATTTGTGTGTGTTTGCGTCTGTGTATAAAATAAACTGCCGTTCAACTGTGAAAAATAATGTCTTCTTGTTCATAATAAGATTATCGAAACTGGGAGTCACTATGCATAAAAATCAACCAGCCAAATGCTGCATGTCCTAGCTTGTATGTGAATGATGAAATTTTATATGCACACAAAACCTTAAAAAACCTAATCCAAGGGTAGTAATTTGAATGAGAATGGTAATCATAGGCATGCATATATGCATATATGTACATATATATATATATATCAGAGAGAGTGGCAGTGGGGATTAGGAGGTGAGATCTTTTTGGAGGAGGTGTGGCCTTTTTGGAAGAAGTATGCCATTGTGGGTGGGCTTTAAGGCTTCAAAAGAACAAGTCAGGCCCAATGTTACTCTCTTCCTGCTGCCAGTTAATCTGGTTGTAAACATCTCAACTACTTGGGACAGAGGTGCCCTCACTTGGGCCCTTCAGCTTGTTGACCCTCTTTTATTTCTGTGGACTATATCTTGGATATTCTTTACTTTTTTTGGCTAATATCCACTTATTAGAGAGTGCATACCATGCATATCCTTTCGTGTCTGAGTTACCTCACTCGGAATATTTTCTAGTTCCATCCATTTGGAAAACTCAGGATATCTTGGCTGAGTAGGAAGCAATCGAAAGGGGGCAAGGAGGGAGGGACCTGAGAGGGAAAGTAGACTGGGATGGGAGGAAGACGGAAACATGATTAGGTGAGGGAAAAAAACTGAAGTCCTGAGGCCCAGCAGAAAGAATGGAATCAGGCAACTTTGGGAGATAGGAGGTTGGGGGGCAGGGCTCCAGAATGCACCAGAGACCTCAGAGGTGAAAAAATATATTTACAGAATACTGGCTGGGTAGATGACTCTGAGCTCCTCTTGCCTCTCTCATTAACATTTCTGAAGTATAATATTCTAATTCACTGAAAAGTACAACAGGCATGAGCGCATTGCTGTTGAATGTTTTTGTGCACAAACACAGAGATTGAATTTACACTTTTCAAGGAAGCCCCTTCCAAAGATTCCCTTGCCACATCTTCCAAGCAAATCTTTTCCTTCCCAGATGTCATGGAATTAGTGAATCCCTTAAAACAAACCTTAATATAACTTCATTTTTTTTCTTTTTGATCACGTAACATCATTTAAAATTGTCTGACTACTAGTAGCTACATACACTCATCGGGCTTTCAAATGTGCTAGGTCTTGATTAAAGGCTATATTCACTACCTATCCTATTCACTAACTATCCTTATTAGAGAGAGAGAGAGAGAGAGAGAGAGAGAGAGAGAGAGAGAGAGAGGAGATACACAACTCTTGTGAGGTAGCAGATTACTATGATTCAAGTTTATGGATATAGAAATATAGAAACTGGGGCATAAGGACATAAGGACTTAGGTGATTTTCTGTAGGTCACACCAGATAGTGAGAAATAAAGCTGAACTGATATAGAACATTCTAGAATCCAGTGCTGATGCTCATATATGTACCAGCACTGGGAGAAATATTGACTCTTAAGAATTTGTGCTCCAAACTAAATATTTACTACTATGTGAGCAAATAGGAATCGCTTGGCCTTTGGATTCTCCTTACTTCATTGCCTTTTTCTCATATGACATTTTGATAAATAATTAAATAGCTTCGCAACTTACTTCCTATCTCTAGCCACAGCTTCCTCATGGAATTCTGAAGTTTTTCTATCTTTCTCCTCTCTTTGGATTTTCTGCCATGTGCCACCTCACGCTCTAGACATACGGGGACAGAAATTACACTTCTTCATCTCCATGCTAGGAAGCCATTATTCAGAACAGCCATTTAGTGGTTAATTGTAGAAGAAAGAAAGTTAAAATAGAGAACAGAAAAGACTGTTACTCAGACAATACATTCTTTATTTAATTGGTACTATAAACATTACTATTTTTTAAAAAAAATAAAAAAACTGAGTTACAGCAAACTGACAATTTCCAGAAGAGGCATGACTACTGTCCAGGCTAATTTTATGTCAACTGAACACAAGACAGAGCCATCTGAAAGGAGGAAACCTCAATTGAGCAAAGGGTTCCATAAGATTCCGCTGCAAGACACTTTTTAATTAGTGACTGATGGGGGAGGACCCAACCTATTGTGGGTGGTTCCATCCCTGGGGTGGTTGGTGGTTCTTAGCTTTATAAGAAAGCAGGCTGGGCAAGCCATCGGGAACAAACCAGTAAGCAGCACCCCTCCGTGGCCTCTGCATCAGCTCCTGCCTCCAGGTTTCTGCCCTGATTGATTCCTGTCCTGAGTTCTTCAATGACATACTACCATGTGATAGTGTAAGCCAAATAAATCCTTTCCTCACTCTTTTTCTTCTGTTCATGGTGTCTCTTCACTGCAAGAGAAACCCTAATCAAGACAACTAGTGGCCTAATGCAGAGGTCTGGTATTCTCCTCTCCTACTGGATGCTTTTCTCTGTGACTTGGTACCATTCCATTCCATGTGCACAGAATGGAGCACATCTCATTTGCTTCCACACTTACAACGGTGCCCTCATTTAGACTCAACTTCCATTTCTTTGACAATCACACAGGGAAAAAAAAATGAGCAGCACAATAATAATCTGAGGAAACAAAAGCTGTCAGGTTTCTAAGGGGAGTTTTACATTCTTAGTTATTAAAAGTAGCAAAAGTCTTATTAAACAAAATTATTTTCAAACATTGTACATCTGACACCACATCTCAGTGAGAAAGAATTTTCTTCCACATTGTATTTTACAGAGAACTTAAGTAACTTGCTTCACTATTTACACATAATGGTAGAATTGGAATGTGAACTCAAATTTGCCTGCTGTGAAGGCTTGTCTGACAGCTTCATGTCTCCATTCTTCTCCAGCTACGTGTCCCTCATTCCTTTGTCCGTTGTTCAGTGGACCTAATAGTTTTAGTTACTTTTCTTACTAAGTTTCTTCTGCTTCACTGGGGTCATTATTGTATTAATTTCACTGTCTCTCTCTCTCTCTCTCTCTCTCTCTCTCTCTCTCTCTCTCTCTCTCTCTGTGTGTGTGTGTGTGTGTGTGTGTGTGCCCATCTATTGCTGCTTCTTTGCTTTTCTTATTGAAATTCCTTAAGCTCTTTAGTCCCCACCATTTCTAGAAAATGTTAGGGAAGAAAGGACACTTAGTCTTTAAATATGACACTTCCTTAGATGTCAAATTCCTTAAACGAGACACTTACTCCACAAACCAGGATGTCCCTTCTTCATGAAAATCGCCATCTTCTTTCACCTGTCTCACTCCAGGGGCTGTTATTCAAGCCAATGTCATCATTCCTTCAGACAGATGTATGGAGTGAGTTTCGTTCATAGTAATGACAATTAAGTAACGTCCAGCATTTATTGTCATTTTCTGTTTTCCTCAGTTACTCGCTATTTGATGTTCTTCTTACTCACTCTCTGACATCTATAGCACATCACTAAATAAATACTTCCATGACCATTTTGTATGTGACGAAACAGAAGTTCATAAAATTACACAATTTTGTTTAAACCCATCAAGCCTGTCAACCAGATCTTGAACATGTCTTCTCACTTCAGAGCCCTATTTATGAACCTTTGTTCCCATATTACATCTTATACCTCCCCTAGAAAAAATATAATTAACATCAGAGCATAAATATAGCACTGATACAGTGCCAACACATACACAAACACATGCACTTAAAATTATATTTATGTATTATGCAATTTCACACCCACAGGAATTTTCTCATAGTGTCTTTAAAGTTTCTCTCAGCAGTGCTCTGAGCAAGCACGTTGGGAGAATTCCTCAAATAGTCTTGACAGTCTGAAGCAATTCAATGAAGGCCTTACTGATATACATGAACTGTGGCTTTCTAGTTGCATACTTTTAATTAGTTTTCACTTGATGCTTTCATCAGCCATGAATGTGCAATTATTCCATTTTGCATAGGACACAGACTGAGCCTCTGTTAGAGATGTTGGCCCATACACAATGCCTAGCCAAGGAAAGAGGAGAGCACTGAACATTGGTTCAATTAAATTTCAAAGCCAGAGCTTTGTATATCAGTTCCCACTGACTCCAGTGTGTTTCATGGGACTGTCTCTTTATCCTCAATCATTCTCGTTGATGGCAGCAGTCATTTGTGGAGTCAAATACTTTACCAGATAGAAATTGCTAATCAATTTTGTTACCAGAACATTTATGCCTAGGAGCCCTTAATTCTTCCTGAGTCTCTCACTTCCCAATAAAACAAATAAGTATGGACCAAGGTAAAATGTACTGCATGGTTCTTTGACTGCTAATGTTAGCAGACCTTCAGAGGCAGACCTTTTAGCATTCTCAGTAAACCTGGGGTAAAGAATCTAACAAGCCAGCCTGTTCTGTGGGGCAACTTGCTGCTTCTACTTGGTAGTACTCCCTATCAGTCATCTTCATTTTCTGAGTGAAAGAGATAGAAACATGAAAGGCTCTTCCAGTCCAAATCTCTCCACCTATGATGCTTCTTTTCTTACACTTCCTCTTATTGTACATACTTGATCATGATAGTCAACAGTAGTTGTTAACCCCATAAGCAATTATGATCCCTGTTTAACTAAATGAAGCAGTGTGTTGGACCCATACTCAATTCTACATGGTAACTCAATCAAAGGCAGGTGAATAAGCTAAAAGTCAGCATCTACCTGTTATGTCCCATGAGAGTGATACCTAATTAATGCCCTATGAGCTATTATGTGTGGATACTGTTGACTTCTACAGTCTAGTGTCCAAAAATCAGCCAAAGCCATGCCTGACGGCAATTTTTAGTTTCACTCTATAACTTCCCCTTATTCCTACAGCGAGATTCAAGCTCCTTGTGGTCTCTTATTTAGAGAATGTCTTCACAGGCACCTATTACAACTTGAAGATCATCTAATAGGGCAAGGCTTATCATGAGCAATATCTATGTTCAGAGCAAATCACTGAGAAGGACATGTTTGCAGTGAAAACTGACAGGCCCTATTCTCAGAGAGCAGAAGAAACACAGGCGAGATCTAAGCTGTAGTTTAATTATTACTGGAAAATGGAATTGCTTGACTCAATATCAAGGAATGGAGCTCCACTCAGCTAATTTATTTTGAAAAATATTGACAATACATATACTAATGGAACTTTCAAAGCTAAATGGAAATCTATACTAAGCTGTTTCATATGCAAAGAAAGTAGTTCCCAAAGAAATTTCTGGAGTTTGAATGTCAACACAGGAGCCAGTGTAGACATCTGGTTTATTGCTAAAAAATAAAAATAAAAGTAAAATGGTATGAAGACCCATTGCTTTTACTCGCTTTCATATTTCCTTTTTCCTTTATGTTTTCTATTCAACACAAATCAATGAAATAAATTAATGCATACACACATACCAAATCTGTGCCCGAACTATTCGGTTTAATAAAGTTTCACTATAAGATGACTACACAGTTACTATAAGATATAGTCCCAATTGTATGCTTATCATGTGGTTGACTGCTGAAGTCAAGCTCAAGAGGATGGAGATGTGGCATCAGTGTAAATGAAGATAGTGACCTCCTATTGTCATTCAGGCAAGCGGCTCCAGTAGCTCAAACTGCCTTTATACAAGTTCCAAAGCATCCAAGCATGAGTAGTTTCAATTCATTTCTCTTTCCTCAATTCTAAGAGTCATTATCATTTACCCATTTAGTTTATTTTCCTCTTTGCCACTCTCCCACTGTCATTAATTGACCTTTACTCCATATCTAAGGATTAGTTAACCTTTACTTTTTATTTAAATGTGAATTTTATATGGTAAGCCACATGATTATGTCCAGCCAAGCACGTCCTATCCATCCTGTGCCTAGGCTGGCAGCAGACATGCACTTACAGAAATGAAAGATATTGAAGTTCTACGGTTAACCTTTAACAGTGTTATGCTTTTATATATCTTTTGCAGTCAGCAGAATACCTAGAATAATATTTTTCAGGTATAAGCCTAGTATTTTCTAAATAGTCCACATATTACTTTCATGTGAGTGGTAGTTTTACAATATGGTCCTGTTCTTTTTAATGTATTTCTAGAATGCTAGTGATTGATACTGAACTCTTAACTGTCAGCACACAGTTTCTGTTCTCCCTCCTAGTTTCTTGTTGTACTTTTACCTCCAAAGAGAATGGGAGATTTAGATTCCTTGGTCATTTTTTTGGCTCAGGAGGAGTGTCTGATCTTTTATACCCCCCTTTTCTTCCTTGTATGTTCCATAACTTCTTAATGCCATCTCGAAGTTCTTGGAATATAGTAATCTCTTTTCAAAAACAGTTAAGTAAGCAAGAAACATTAACCTCAGTGACTTCCTCCTGCTTACTCAGGATGACTATGGAGTCTGTCAGGGGCCTGGAGAACCAGTTTCTATGTTAAACTTAAGAGTGCCTCCAAAAAGAAACTGGAGAGAGCATACACTAGCAACTTAACAGCATACCTAAAGGCCCTGGAACAAAAAGAAGCTAATTCACCCAGGAGGAGTAGAAGACATGAAATCATCAAAGGGCTGAAATCAATCAAGTAGAAACAAAGAGAACCATACAAAGAATCAACAAAACCAAGAGCTGGTTCTTTGAGAAAATCAACAAGATAGATAAACCCTTAGCCAGACTAACCAAAGGGCACAGAGACAGTATCCAAATTAACAAAATTAGAAATGAAAAGGGGGTTATAACAACAGAAACTGAGGAAATTCAAAAAATCATCAGATCCTACTACAAAAGCCTATACTCAACACAACTGGAGAATCTGGAGGAAATGGACAATTTCCTAGACAGATACCAAATACCAAAATTAAATCAGGACCAATTAGATCAGCTAAACAGTCCCATAACCCCTAGAGAAAAAGAAGGGGTTATAGAAAGTCTCCCAACCAAAAAAAGTACGGGACCAGATGGTTTTAGTGCAGAATTCTATCAGACCTTCAACGAAGACCTAACACCAATACTCTTCAAACTATTCCACAAAATAGAAACAGAAGGAACACTGCCCAACTCTTTCTATGAAGTCACAATTACGCTGATACCAAAAGCACACAAAGATCCTACAAAGAAGGAGAACTACAGGCCAATTTCCCTTATGAATATTGATGCAAAAATACTAAATAAAATTCTTGCCAACAGAATCCAAGAGCACATCAAAACAATCATTCACCATGATCAAATAGGCTTCATCCCAGTGATGCAGGGATAGTTCAATATATGAAAATCTATCAATGTAATCCACTACATAAACAAAGTAAAAGAAAAAAAAAAACACATGGTCATTTCATTAGATGCTGAAAAGCATTTGATAAAATTCAACATCTTTACATGCTAAAAGTCCTGGAAAGAACAGGAATTCAAGGCCCATACCTAAATCTAGTAAAAGCAATATGGTGAGGGACATATGATGAGGGGGAAACTGGGAAAGGGAAAGCCTTTGGAATGTAAACAAAGAATATAGAAAATTTAAAAAAATAAAATAAAAAATATAAATGTAAACAAATAAAAAAGAGGGTTTAATCTCCCCATAGAAACATTCAGAATAATTATCAAAGATTCAGCCCCCTTTGTGCCCAATAAACCAAGCTGCAATCACAAAGTGACGAAGTGAAACTAAGAATTAGCATCAGAAAAACCATAGCAATCTCAGGGTTGTTTTGATTTGTATTTCCCTAATGACTAATGATGTTGAAAATTTCTTAAGGTGCTTCTCAGCCATCTGAAGTTCTTCCGGAGAAAATTCTTTGCTTAGCTCTGTACCCCATTTTTAATAGGGTTATTTGGTTTTCTGGGGTCTAACTTCTTGAGTTCTTTGTATATATTGGATATTATATATTGGTGAAGATCTTTTCCCAATTTGTTGGTTGCCATTTTGTCCTTTCTATGGTGTCCTTTGCCATACAGAAACTTTGTAATTTTATGAGGTCCCATTTGTTAATTCTTGAGATTTCACCTCACACCAGTCAGAATGACCAAGATTAAAAACTCAGGAGACAGCAGGTGTTGGCAAGGATGTGGAGAAAGAGGAGCACTCCTCCATTGCTGGTGGGATTGCAAGCTGGTACAACCACTCTGGAAATCTGGAACAACCTTAGCAAAGGGCTTGAAGCTCAAGTGTTCCCTAGGATCAGTACAGGGGCCTGCAGCATCACCTCCACTGGTCCTTTCCTCCCAAGGGCCTCTACATAAGGAGTTCCATTCACAAAACACTCATGCGCTGTTCCCAGAGGTTACAGCATCATTTCTGCCAGTTGACCAATAGGAGTTTGAAAAGCAAACACAAGACTGCAGGTAGCAGTTTAAGTAGATATAGCCAACATGTCCTGACTAGCAGACCACCCTTTTAGGTTCACAAGATCCTTCTCTATAGTGACTTAGTGCCTGTCTTGCTTCAGCCCTTGCAAAGCAGGCTGCTACCACTTCCAAATGCAGTCCCTTCTGCCTTGTCTCTCAGCCTTCCCATGAACTCACCTCCTTTTGGGAGTTCAGAGAAACAGATTCTGAACCTAGAGGTGACTTTAGCCATAGGACAATATTGGCTACTTATGTTGAATATGTGGAACAAATGAAAAAAATATAGAGCAACCAAAAGTCATATCACATACATATGAAGATTAGGTAGATATCCATACTTACCTATCTGTATAAATATTTTTAGAAGCATTTGCTTCTAAGAATTATACGTTGAAGATTATTTACTCATTGCTCCAAAGCCATTTCGTGGTATCTCCTAATCTAAACCAGTACTTCTCGACGTCTATATATTTTTTTTTAAACTTAAGTGTATGTCTGTAAACGGGTATGTGCGTGTGAGTGTAGGACCCACAGAGGCCAGAGGTATTGAATCCCTTGGAGCTGGAATTCCAGGCAACTGTGAGCTTTCGAATGTACGTGCTGGGAATCAAACTCAGGTTTTCTGAAACAGTGGGACACATTCTTAATCACTGAGCCATTTCTTCAACCCCTGATGGAATTTTAAAATTCTATACAAAATTTTACTTTCTGTATTTTTTACTTCTCTGCTGGTTACCCTGCCAACCACCAGCAGCAGCATGCCTATTGCATTTTGTTGTCAGATATTACACTCAGTGCTTTATATACATTCATTTATTCGAATGTTTTAATAGCCTCATGAAGTGTACACTTACCTTGCATAACTTGAGAAAAAGTAGATGTTCTGAAGGCGGTGAAGCTGAAACATGGCTGAGATGTCAATTTATTTCTCTGTGAAAAGCCACTGCACAAGAGCTGAAGACTCAGACTACAGTGGACACTGACATGAGTTTAGGGTCCTCCGTCTAAGGCTAAGTCTAGGTGTTGGGGTTTGGTCTAACGCTGCATTGTATTCAAATGATAAAAACTGGCCCCCAAGATTTGGTTGCTCCTCAACCCCAGGAGCAGATCCTCATGTTTACCACTCCCCAACTGAAAGTTAAGTAGAACTGGGAATAGCCAATTACTGGAGGGAATAGGGAGAAGTTAGACTTGAGTTACTAGGCTTGGGATCATAAGTAGGGACCATGAGAGAGAAGGAAAAAGGAGCGTGAAGAAGGACTAAAAGAGAGAGGGAGAGAAGGAGCAGAGAGGAGGAGAAGACAGGGAAAACAGGAGGTCTCCATTGGTCATGATGGCGGCATCATGAGCCTGAGTGAAATGCCCCCTCAGGACACCAGACTGCTGGAGCAGAAATAGCACAGGAAGATTCAAACAATATTTAGGGAGCAGAGCTGGGGAGGTAGCCAGACTAGAGTTAGAGAATTAGATTAAGGGTGATCCCCTAGTAATTACACAGAGCCTAATAAAAAAATTACAGCTTGGGATCTCGTTCATTTGAGCTAGCCAAGGATAAGCATAATTCATATTATTTTACATTCGGGGGTAGCAAAATTTGAAGAAATCTTTTAGAAATATGTGCATTGAGGCAAGAGCATTAAACAACTATCAGACAAGAGCTATATGATCTGCTGCTGTAGGATCCGTGTCAATTCGCTTAATAGTTTGCAGCTAGGCTGTTTCTGAGAACAGTATAGTTTCTTTGAGGAAGAAAAGAGGCCTTAAATGTCCCAGTTTCTGCCCTGTGATCTGTCACAGATGAGCTCTATTTGAACATAGTGTTGTTGATTAGGAAAGGCGGGGCACTGGAATCTCTGCTGGCCAGGAAAGCGGTGCCGGAAGTAGTAAGAGGCACAACCTGGGAATCAAAGTCTACTGAGCAAACAGAAACCAGCAAGTCTGTGATAGGTTCCCATGGAAGGTAGGTCTCCTGGGAGACTGGCTCTCTGTGGCTTGAGGACGTGAATGGGGGTATACATGTGAAACCGACAGAGAATCCTATTTCTGCTTGTTAAAAACTTTCCCATAAGCCAAGTCTTCAAGGTAGAACTTGGTGGCCATCGCCTGCCACCACTGGGAAGAAGCCAAGTTCCACTGAGATCCAGACGGGATGGATCCTCTCTGTGCTCGGGAGAAACCCTTATGCCTGTTCCCACGGTTGCAAGGAAGGACACGAAGACAGCACAGTCACTTTTCCTGGTTGGGCAAGAACTGTGGGACAATGGCTGCGTGGTTCGCAGATCTTTTTGACAGTAGAGTAGGTGACGGTGAGGCCTGGTCTGAGTGTCGCCCCCTCCAACAATGGTGCTATGGGGCAGTGATCCTTTGAACCTAATGGTCAGGAACAAATGTCCTCCTCTAAACATGTAGGAGAAATGCAGTGCATGGCTTCTCTTGCGTCCTAGAACTCGCCTACATCAGAAGCACGGAAATTTTCTGATGGAGACTTCTAAGTGTGAGATACGCTCTCAACTACTAGGTAAGAATACCATCCACGGGGATTCTTCGCCTGGCCCAGTTACACCTCTTCGGTGAGGAGGGGATTCCTGCTTTAAATGGCAGCTTCCCACAGTTCAAAGGTCTTATTGTTATACATGAAAGGTACAAACATCAGCTAACAATTCTCGGGTTGTCACTAAGTGCCAAGTACTGTGCTGAATATTTTCCGTGCATTAAACCATTGAATACTTTCCACAAACTTATTAAACAGGTTTCAGGACCAGGCGCATGTGATAGCAAGTGAGGAAATTAAGCATTAGAATATTAAGAATGAGTTCATCAAACGAAGGGATGGAGTTGAATGCAAAGAACCCTAGGCAATCATCCATTATAACTTTTTTTTTCTAGTGTGTTTGTGAAAAACTTTTTACAATTATTCATTTATTCTTTTTCTTTAAATGATCCATAAAAATCCTAAATGCCTTGGGTTAGAGATACACTTGCTTAACGTGTATGTGGAGGGCCCCTGAGACTGATCATCAAAAGAAAGTGGGGGCACTGGGCACAAAGAACTGTTTAAGCATTCACCATACTGCTGAAATCACAGTATCATGCCATTTTAATTCATCTTGTAATTGTATTTTTTAATGTAACTAATAAACATTTGTAGAAATCTTCATCTACATTCTGGCTAAAAACACCTTAATGTTTTTCTGTCAACCACGTGTGGGGGAAACACCACTGTAATTCTTATTTCCTCTCATTTTGAAAATGCTTAGTATTAGACCTAAAATATGCTCAATTGCTAAAACAATTATCCATCACGGTCTTTCTTTAGCAAATAAGGTTTGATGACAAATACTATTTCTGAGGAAATATTCTTGGTAATCTTGTCCCCAAAGCTGATCGTAGTGTGTCTGAGAAGATTAATTCTGTTCCCATTACAAATCCTCGAGTTGATCGTTTTCTGATCTTCTAGTCTTCAGAGCAGGGTTTCAAGGGTCCTCTTGACCCTCTGAAGCTGTGTTGCTGTTGCCTGAGTAACTGCTTTTTATAAAGCACCCATGGCTGTTTTATAAAAATATCTACAACATCAGCTGTTGAGCTCAAGATTTATAGCTATACCCCCTTGCACAGGTTCAGATCCACTCAAGTCCGGAATCAGAACCAATAGCTCAATAGCCCAATGAGAGAGACAACATCTTCCCATCTTAACCCTAATGATATGAGCTATCCTTATGGCTGCCCATCCTTGACTAGTGCATGACTTTTAGGAGGCTGAGTTCATTTAACTAAGCATTGAGCATGGGAGCTGGGAAAGTATCTCAGTAAAGCACCTCATTAGCCAAAGGACCTGAGCTTGAGCAAAACACCCAAGTGCAAATGAGGAGTAGTGCTACACGTTTGTGTCCCCAGCTCTGAGGAGGCAGACACAGGAGAAATCCTGGGTCCCAGTGAAAGTCTGTCTCCACAAACAATGCGAATGACACCTGATAACCGAGGTTAGTCTCTGTTCTCTACACAGAGGCACACAGACATATCTGCACACAAGGGTGCTGACACACACATAAACATGTATAGATACTAACTCATGTATGTACATACAAGACACCAAAGAAACATGAATACAATTCTTATCCTGACAATCTCTTAGCAGAGCAGTGTCAACATTTTATGGAAAATAAAAATGTACAGATTTTAGTTTTCATTTGAGCAGACCTTAAAATCTACATATATCACACCTTTCCTCTTATATGAATATAAGTTATCTTTCAACTTTTCTAAATCATAATTTTCTCACTATTCTAAGTAATATTAAACTGGAGAAAACAGTACATGGAACAGGCTTGGGGTACTTAACTATATCACCATGTGAGGGACTGTAATGGGACAGTCTGGAATGCTGACCATAGGTACTCAGTTGATATCCAACTAGTAAAGACTAGAGACCATAGTAACTGGCAAACCTCTAAACTGTATATTAAGGAGGGCATTCCATCCTGTTGAGTCCCACAGGACCCACATTGTGCTGTGCACCTTAACCTCTGCCCAGGTCTACTAGATCTCTCCATTCTAAGCAATATAAGAGTCCAGTCTTAGTTAATCGTAAATGGAATTTTACTGGGTATTAGTTTTGATTGATTAGCTGCACGTGGTCACTGATTGTCATATCCTGTGAAAATCACCTGGAACAACAGGTTCTCTTTTCCAGAGAAGAAATGAGTAAACATGCAAGTGAATCAGTGAATAATCCAATATCAGATTGTGATAAGGGTTGTGTAGTGTCGGGACTGGAGATGGAGAACCACAGATAGCATGTGCAGAAAGGGCCTGCAAGAGGAAGTGAGATTTAAGCTAAGCCAAAATTTAAGATAAAGAGAAAAATAGCTACCCAGATCTCTAAAGGAAGAGCATTGAAACCAAAAGAGAAAGAGTCCAGGAAGGAATGGACTTGGCAGGCCAGAAGACTAGAAATAAGGACCACATGACTGGGTCATAATGAAGGTTGCCCCAGATATTTCATGGCTAGAGAATGTGAGTGCTGGCAGTTGTTTAAAGTGTATATGTTTATTCTAGGGGAAAGGAAAAAGGCATCCAAATTATTTAAATATATTGAAGTTGTAGTTATCAAGTTCACACAATGCATTATTCTGAGAAACTCAAACTTTGAGAATCTCTATGCTTCTCATTGTAACTCTACAAGTCTGAGTGACACTCTGCTTACATATGTATGTGGGGGATATTGGGGACCATTCACTCACTTGGATTCCTGGCTGGGAAAATCTAAGAGGACATAGAAACTAAACCCTAGGATGTTGTAAAAAGAATGAATGACCAACCTACAAGCCCATTATATAAATAATGATAACCTTCTTTGGTACATATATACACACGTATACATGTATGTGTATGTATATATATTTATGTGTATATTCGTGAATATATATATATATATATATATATATATATTGTTTTCCAACTTTGAGCTTCACAAGCAAGTAAAGTGGGCTGAGCTGTACATACTATCCCCTGTCACTTGGTGAGGAATAAGTACCAGATTTGGCTATGGAAACCATATTTGTGTTCTGCCAAGTTATTGACATGGGTTATGTTACTTTGTTTTGCTAATTGAAAAAGCACTGGAGAAATTTTGCCTAATATTTCATGCATTTGTCACAGCTGGGCTAACACTTTTAAAACATAGATGCCCTGATTCTTATTACAACACTCTATTGTCTTTCTGTGACATTCACAGGACAGGGAAATTATGTAACTTTTGTGTGAATGAGCTAAGGGATGACCCAGCCACCTGCCCACAAACTACTCAGGAAACTCTGCCCACACATGACAGCAACTATGCCATCAAGTATATCTGCTATGCAGACTATCTTCTTTCTTCATGGTTTATTCACCGTAAAGATAGAACACAAGTATTTAGAAACACACACACACACACACACACACACACACACACACACACAGACAGAGACAGAGAGACAGAGAGAGAGAGAGTTGATTTTTTATTTCAAGCCTGATGTTTTATTTAGAGCCTGATAATATGTTTAGGAAAGTATTAATGCATGTTCATTCATATACACACATGAATAAAACCACTAATCATCTCAATCATGAACAAGGCTGTAATAGCAGGGAAAGAGAAAGACAGACCAGGTAGAAAGATGTTATTTTGGTTATTAGCTAATGCTCTGAGGACTTATAAACCATTTTCTAAGAAATTGGAAGAATTGGAAGTCACAAACCTACAGAAAGTTTGTGGGACATCACAGAAAACAGAGAAGTGTGGATTTTCATAGTTCTTAAGTTATACTGTTAAGAAGAAAATGTCTACAGGAGAACATGGTTGGTGGGGAGATATACTACCTTTGTCTTGTCAGTGAGGTGTCTCTCGGAGTTTCCTCCTAGTTCTGTTGTTCCAGTTTCATCATCCTTCAACTCGTTCCTCCTTACAGCCTTCCTCCATGCTGTTGCTTTTACTTGCTTTGCAGTTGCCTGTATTGCTCATTGGTCACAGCATGCCTAGACGACAGAAGCATGTTTCCTTTACTTTAATATGTTTCTAAGCAAAGTATTGCTCATAATGGAATCTGGTACATTCTTATTAAGTAAAATAAATCGCATTTGAAGGCAATGGATGCCATATACAACACTATATTTTACTTTGTTTTATCTTATCCTTCCAACAAGATGTCTTCATTCTTGCTTTACAAGGGGGCAAAAACAAGCTTTCACAAATTAAATAACTTGCCCACGGGCATATAATTAGTAAGGAGGAAGAAATGGGATTCATTCCATATTTTGTCGATGCAAACAAAAGGGAACTTAGACACTAATCTGGGCTGCCTTCCGGTATTAACTATTTTATTATGAAGCTGGAAGCCAAGAGTGAAACGATGAGACAAGCAGCCACTTGTATGGAGGGAGCTGGATCAGTTGTGCTGCTAGACGGAGTCCACATTCTTGATGTCTAACTGTGTGTTAGAAGGTGGGCAAGGTACCTGTGGGAAGAGTCTCTTCTTAGACCTTAAGCTTCCTCGTGTGATGCCAGACAAACAAGCGTTCCCGGGACTGCCCTTTGCTAGGTACCTGGAGTGCCAATCCTATTCCCCTTGGGAGAGGAGAAGCACCAGGAGAGTTTATACACGTCATTGTCTGTCTTTGAAGAGTGAGCCCTGAGTCACAGGAGAGTAGGCTAAAGTTATGAAAAAGCAAAGTGCCAGCCTTTAACTCATGGTAACTGTAGAGCTGAACTATCTCTTAGGAGAGTGAAGGCAGATATATAGTAACCTTTGGGAGGTTTATTGGCAAATGTGTATGACTCTAGGATCACTTTGGAAATCCAAAGGCTTAAAATTATGGGAATAACATTAAAATAAATAAGCTATATACAACCCACAAAGGAGTGTGGAACAAGAAAGCAAGTTCTCATCACAGCTTAGGAAGTGATGTGCTTGACCTTCCCATAAATGGTGAATTTTTAAAGCTATGTAGATAATAGCTTTGAATATTTCTTTGAAAAAATTTAAAATATTTATTAGAACGAACTTGTTTCTAGAGTTTGTTTTGATGCTATTAGCTTCCCTCATTAATTCAGCTAAGCATTCTCTATCCTTGCCTTATAAATGAACTGACAGCAAAGATGGGAGAGCTGTGTGTTTGCTCTTGAGTTTACCAGCACTTGACAGAAAACAGACAAAAGGGAATGTGCACTAAGAGAAAAATGTTCAGATTCCAAAAGACACAATGAATTTCCATGACTAAGAAGACCAGAACTAGGAGAAACTCAAAGGTAAACATCGTTTGTAGAAAAATGAGGAGACACAGGTAGATGGGCCACAAAGGTAGCAGTGAGTTAGCATCTGAGGCATAGCCAGTATCCACCTGAGTATGCACCCCTGTATAGTATGCAGCCGTATTCCGAGGACCTCCCCTGTACAGTACATAGTCATTGTACTCAGCTATTGCCTTCACCTATGGGCTGCATTTGTCCCTTAGACTATTGAGCTGAGATGAGGTACCCAGTTTGGCAGTAGGCAGCATTTGGCAGGAAGGATAGTCTTACAAAAGCATTATCCTAGGATTGTGAAGTCTTTATTAGAATCATGTGACACTTGCATGCCTATGGGGTAGCAGATAGAGGTTGTGCACACACTTAGTAATGAAGATCATCTAATGATTTCTCTGTTGTTTTTTTCAGTTAAAATATAGATTTCCAGCTAAGATACACACAGAATAATGTCCCTCAAAAGAAATCCTCAGGACCTAAAAATATGTTACCTTTGGACAACAAAGAAACTCTGTGTGACTAAGTTTAGAATCTTAAAATGGAAGGATTATCTTAGATTATTCTGGAAAGTTCAACGAAATCACAACAGATATTTTAGGTGAGGGTCAGAGTCCGGGAAAGAGATGGTGTAAATGAAAGCAGAACTTGGAAGGCTACACAGCTGTGAGCCATGTACTGGAGAAGACTTGTAGAAGCTAGAAAGGAAAAACAAAAACAAACAAACAAAAACAAATGAAAAACAAAAAAACAAGACAGAGTCCTTTTATCTGCCCAAGACCAATTCAAACACTGTTTGAAACCTTGCCTTATATCTGCTAAGTCATGCTATCTAGATCTGAGCCCAAGTTATAATACTGTGGCCTAGTCTAATCTATAGCTAAAACATGCTGAATCTAAGCCAATTCAGTTGCCATGGCCCCTGTTATGAATCTCTATACCCTTTACACAAATTTTTCATATCCTTTCCTACACTTAACACCAAAATCTAGAACAGGATTCAAGGTACCGAACCCTGCTATAAACCAGATTTGGATAGAATCAACTTTGGTTTCCAGCAAATCGTCACAACTATAGGACAGCGGAAAGTACTCTGTTGGTGTTGGCAGTGGGGAGACTTCACAAGACAGTGATGGCAGGAATGAAAACTCCACGTTGTGGATGATTGATGACACTGGCTTAAATGCCTAATGATTCCATGATTCCAGAGGCTGGGTTCCATGTTCTCTTACTGCAGCTGATTGCACATCAATACCCTGGCTTCTTGACGCACAGGGAGGCCAGGTACTCTGAGTTCTACCAACATCCTCCCTCTATACCTTAACATCTAGGGTGTGGCATTTTTTATTTGTTGTTAGAGGGGGGTGCTTGTGACTCCTACTCTGTATTTTCAGATCTATTGTTTCAGTACATACTTGATGCCCTAATTCTTTCCAGGTCAATAAGTGATGGTACTGTGCAGATTCTGACTACTGCTATACCTATCTGTGAGAAACTATCAGCTCAGAGATGATGTCTGGGGCCTGTTTGGGGCACATCTTCACCTCTCTCTAGAAGTCAAATTGTACGCTATGCATAAGGCCACACTGTACTATTGGTGCTGTGAAGATGAAGGACATGGTTTGGAACATATGTATTGCATAGCATCATTTCTAGCATGAGAAAGCTTCTGTAATCACTTACTTGGGTCTTCCTGTAGAAACCATAGAACTTGGGAAACAAGGAACAAGCCAGGCATGTTTGCAAAGTGATCTAGTGAAGGAAGCTAGAGTTCATGCCTTGGACTATCAGACTATAGTTTTTACTTTTTTTCTATATTCTTTGTTTACATTCCGAATGCTTTCCCCTTTCCTGGTTCCCCCCTCACCATATGTCCCATAAGTCCTCTTCCCTCTGCCCATTCCCCAATCCATTTTTCCTCCTGTGAGAAAATGGATTAGTACCAAACACTTTCTTTTGTTTTTGTTTTGTTTTGGTTTGGTTTGGTTTTGGTTTTTTGGGTTTTTTATTGTTATTTTTTATTTTGTTTTTTTCGAGACAGGGTTTCTCTGTATAGCCCTGGCTGTCCTGGAACTCACTCTGTAGATCAGACTGGCCTCAAACTCAGAAATATACCTGCCTCTGCCTCCCAAAGTGCTGGGACTAAAGGTGTGCGCCACCACCGCCTAGCTACCAAACACTTTCCTAAGGTGTTTGTTTACTAACTTGATTTAGGAAATCATTTCTTCACATATTAAAACAAACGTCCATTTTATTTCATCATGAACAACAATCAGGAGCTATTCTAAAGTTTTCAGCAGAGTACAAGTGCTAATAGAAATAAAATTACTAAATAATTACATTTTAACTAAACAACACTTTTATACAACTCCCTACAACCCGTTGAATTATCATGAGTACTGACACCAGAGTGTTAAACATTTTTTAAATAAGTACATAGTTCAGTCTTCCTAAGCCAGATACATAGAGTTTTAGGATTTTTGCTTTTTCTTCTTATGTTACTAGACAGATTTCCTGGAGCCTCTCACTTATACAATATGCCATTTTTTTTTAACATTATTTAACCTTTAAGTGGATATTAGCCCAGAAGCTCTGAATACTCAAGATATAATTAACATATCAAATGATTCCCAAGAAGAAGGAAGGAGAGGGCCCTGGTCCTGGAAAGGCTTGATGCAGCATTGTAGGGGATTGCCAGGACAGAGAAATGGGAGAGGGGTCACTGGGGAATGGGCGGAGGGAAGAGGGCTTATGGGACTTACAGGGAGGGGGGGACCGGGAAAGGGGAAATCATTTGGAATGTACACAAAGAATATAGAAAATAATAATAATAATAATAATAATAATAATAATAATGAAATTTAAATGATGTCTCCTGTGAGACAGTGGACCCTGAGAGGAAGCCTGGTAAGGACAAGCTAAGGCTAGAAGACCCAGAGACGCTGAAGGGGTGGTAGGAGCTTTAACTGCTCCAGGCGCCAGGCCCTTGTCATGTAACTCCCCCTTCCCCCTAGAGAGATTTGTTGTCTTCACGTAGGGCAATACCCCCAAGTCCTTCCACGTGTTGATCCCTAACCTCTCAGACCAAGCTAAAAGGAAGCACCTACCATCAGACCCCAACCCACCCCCAAACTGTATATAAGATCCTATCCAGAAGGAATAAAAGTATGTGAGAATTACTCCATCATCTGAGAGTGTCTGTCATAAGAGCTGTAAGACCTCTGCTCTCCTGAAAGGCCACCGGAAACTCCCCTGCACCCCCCCCCCATCAACTGGCTAGTCAGCCTTCCTCAGGCTCAGCCTGGTTCGGCTCAATGCACCCTGGCCAGTGTGGTGTCTTGGAGCAGCAGGAGTGGCAGAGGCAATTCCCCTTCCCCGCTCAAACCCTCCCCGCTCCCCCCACCCCCGTGGGCCAGAGATTTGTGAATAGCCTCCAGTACACAGGGCCACAGTCTGTTAAATTTTAAATGATGAACCTATTTTGGAGAAAATGTGGACTCTACGGAAAATTAAAGATAGAATTATCCTATTACCCAGAAATCCCACTCATATGAATTGTAGTCTGAAGGCATTAGCCTTCACGTTACTATAGCACCATTCATAATTGTCAGGATACGGGAGCACCCCAGGTATCTTTCAGGGTGAGTGTGTACAACAGTCAGATGCTGTAAAGCTTCATAATAGTGGACATCCTACCCTCTGAGGCAGCATAGGTCACCCCGGAGTGCGTGGTGCTAATTCAAATAATGTAGGAACGCACACCAGGAGACAAATGTGTGCATGATCTCGCTTGTGAAATTTATAGAAACTAACTTGATGGAACTATAAAGTAGAAAGGGTAAAAGTAAAAGAAAATGGATGCCAGAAAACAAACAAACAAACAAAAAACCAAAAAAACTAAGTAAGAAATAAGTTAAAAGATTGATTTATTTGGGGACAAACACATAGAATGATTGTCTTCAAAGAGTGACACAGGAGAAAGACAGAGTTGGAGGAGGGCTCATGGTTCTTGCCAGTGTCCAGCAAGCAACACTGGGAGTGGACAGGTGTTGGGGGTGGGGCTAAAGCATATAGAGCCCTGGGGAAAAAAAGGAGGGGCTTTATCTATGCAGGTACAAGGGGGCAGGGAAGCCTTCTGTTTCCTTAGACACTATCACATAAGAATCTTGCTAGTAGGACTCTGTGGAAAATTGACACATGCTACCATGTGGCATCTGCTTGTGGCCCTTACTAACTTTCTATGGTTTTATAATCAAAAGCGGTCAAAGTAACCTGTAAAGAAGAATTAAAAAAATCTTACAAACAAACAAAAACAAACAAGAAGAGTCATTTTGGTGCTCAGGTGATAACAACAGCAATAAAGTCAGGCAAAGAACTGAGCTTGGTGGTCCCGCTTCCAGCCACCTGCTTTCGAGTAATGTATGATGTTGTATCTTCTTCCACGAAACACCCAGAGGCTTGGCACAGTGGTGGGAGCCAGGTGAGGGACTTGAATTGTGTCAATCTCCACAGAGAACTTTATGTTTATATTTCGTTTTATTTTCCAAACCAGAACGTTTGCATCTAGATAGCATCTGAATGAAAGAGAGGGGAGAAAGGAAGGAAGGAAGGAAGGAAGGAAGGAAGGAAGGAAAGAAGGAAGAAAATGATATATTCTTTATAGTTCTGAAATTAGTAAGCTCTGCTTGCCTATAATAACACCAGACCATCAAAAAACAAAGAACTAAATTAGGGTTGATCTTGAAATCAAAGGATTAAATCGAAACTCATTCTAAAAGGAAATAGCATTAGAGAAAAGGGTGTTTTTAATAGTTGGGCCTAAAGAACCCAACTATTAAAACTGAGAACTGAGAGCTTATAGCACCCTCTGGTGTCCATATATAGTAATCACAATCCCAACCTGCGGTTTAATAAATATGAATATCTAAACAAGTTAAAGTGGCCAAGGCGTACCATTGCTTAATTATACTGCACAGCACCTCTAAAAACAGCAGCTCCCGATGATCACCTCATTTCCCTCTTTATCTAAAGGCTACCCACTCATTGAAAGTTGATAACTCTTTTTCTTTACCTTAGGTCATGGTAACTACAATTTATTTGCATAATAAGAGCAGTTGAGATAAAAGGCTCTAATATAAGGCACGAGTTTAAATTTCTCAGCATTGCCTTTCCTTGGGTGTGTATCTTCAAGCATAATAACTAATCTCCTCTAAGAACTCACACAGTCATAAGTATATCCTAGGTCATCTGTGTGGATTGAAGCAAAGATGAGTGACACTTTGCCCTGAAAGCTAGAACTAGAGGCATGAGGAAGAAAAGAAAGAATAGATCGATGGTTTGAACTTTATCAATATTAAGGTATGAAGATGTGTGTGTGTGTGTGTGTGTGTGTGTGTGTGTGTGTGTGTTTGTAAAGTAAAAAGAATGCTCTGTGGACATATTTGTAAGCCATGCACAATGGATTCTTCTTAATAATAATATTCTCAGAACTTTTTTATTTATTTATTGTTTTATTTATTTACATCCCAAATGTTGTCCCCCTCCAAGTCCCCCCCCTTGCACAGTTCTTCCCCCCTCCCTGATTCCCTTCGCCCCTGAGAGGGTGACCCTCCAGGAATACCCCCTGGGACATTAAATCTCTACAGAATTAGGCGCATCCTCCCCCACTGAGGCCAGACAAGGCAGTCTTCTGCTATGTATGTGCCAGGGGTCTCAGACCAGCATGGGCATGCTCTTTGGTTGGGGGCTTAGCTCTGGGAGCTCCCAGGGGTCCAGGCTGGGTGACTGCTGTTCTTCCTGTGGGGTTGCCATCCCCTTCAGCTCCTTCAGTCCTTCCCCCTAACTCTTCCAAAGTAGTTAGTTTTAAATGTCCCTATGAACACCAAATTGACAAAACCTGAAACCCTGCCAAGGTCTGTGTGTGGTGGGGGAGGGGTGGATATTACCCTGACTCACAGCAGTTTAGTTCGGTAGTTTCTAAACATTGTAATAATGTTTCAAAGCAATTCCATTCAGTAGAAACTATACTTCAATATTTTAAGTACCGGTCTGTTCTTGGGCTAGTCAGATGCTGTATACTGTTCTCTCCAGGCCGGCCAGTAGGAGTGAGCCACACATTCCAATGGCATGTTTCATTTCATTTCACAACTGAAAGTCTAGTGCACTTCGTTGCTAAACTGTGGTGTTCAGACAGTTGGGTATAGTAAACGCATTTTCAGTTCAGGATGTTTTCAATCTACTGTGGTTTTCTCAGAATATAGTCTCATAAATTAAGAAATGTGTGTGTGTGTGTGTGTGTGTGTGTGTGTGAGAGAGAGAGAGAGAGAGAGAGAGAGAGAGAGAGAGAGAGAGAGAGTGCTTAATCTATTATATCAAAACAACCCAGGATCTTGGTATATTGCTTTATAAATATGGATTTTACAGAAGAGACAAAAAAAGTTTTCTGAAGGTAGGGGATTCCCAGAGGCCGCCTGAAGAACAGGCATCAGTGTGAGACTCGCACTGCATCCTTTCGATTGCCACACCTTATTTGGAGTAGATTTCTGGGCATATAGGATTACCATACACTAGCAGTTTCACTCCCTATAAATCAATTGTTCAAACAAATCCTGTAGTGTGATTCAGAGTGGCAGTTTCAGAAACAATGCAAATGCCTATCAGCACATGAGCAGATAAACAAAATGCATTGTACTTGTAGTCTAAGTTGATCAGCCGCAAAAATGAGGTACAGACACCACTCCATTTTCCAAGGAAACTGGTGCCTGGGTGCTCAGTAAATAGCAAATTCCACAGGCATTAGTGTCCTTCCTTCACTTGGGAATATACAACGTGTATTACCTACAGTTTTTAAAATACCTGAATTTTTTATAACCTACGGTTCAATGCAAATAGCGTATGCAAATAACTATCTGATAATATCACTTGGGTAATAATTGCAAGAAATTTGAAAATCTTAAACAGCCATGTATATATATATACATATATATATATGTATATATGTATATATATGTATATATGTATGTATGTTTAAATCTATTATTAGTTGAATCTAAAAAAGCAAAGTATAGAGATGCGGAGAACCCAGTGGCATGCTGCATATTAGCATAACCATTATGCTAAAGGATAGACTCTCGCTATGAACATCCACTTACTGTGGGCCTCTCTGCATGTGTACTATCCTATTCAGAACTAGTGAAACTGGAGAGAAAGAGAGTGACCTCTGATGCCTTGAGGATGGGGAGCAGCTACTTAACAGGAAAATAATCTCACTTCAGGTTGATGAAAAATACTTGGCATGAAATAGAAGCTCTGAATCTGCAGGCCTTTCCCAGAGTATTAAACACCGTGGGACGGTGTGCAGATGGATACGATGAATACTTCGTGGTGTGACTTTTGTAATAAATATGTACAGAATATGGGGCTGAAAGCAAGGGTACGATGCTCCTGTTCTCCAAATATCAGCATCTGAGACATTCCCCTTTAGAAATATCCAACAGGATCGACTGAGTCCTTAGAGGGCACAGAATAAGACAGTCCAAAGATAGTAAACAACTGAAATCCACTGTAGATACACATTCTGGATGCAAAGAATTGTTCCAGACTCTAATGTCTGACTTCTAACCTGTGTAGTTTTCAAGTACATTCCATTTCTCATGATTCATGTTTTGCCTTTCCTTAAGTGAGTTTTTATTTTGAAACTCGTAATCCAAAGAACAACTCCATCTAAAAAAATCATCCGACAGAGGGCTAATATCCAATGTATACAAAGAACTCAAAAAGATAGACCCCAGAAAACCAAATAACCCTATCCAAAAATGGGGTACAGAGCTAAACAGAGACTTTTCATCTGAAGAAATTCGGATGGCTGAGAAACACCTTAAAAATGTTCAACATCATTAGTCATTAGGGAAATGCAAATCAAAACAACCCTGAGATTTCACCTCACACCAGTCAGAATGGCTAAGATTAAAAACTCAGAAGATATCAGGTGTTGGCGAGGATGTGGAGAAAGAGAAACACTCCTCCACTGCTGGTGGGACTGCAAGCTGGTACAACCACTCTGGAAATCAGTCTGACGGTTCCTCAGAAAACTGGACATGATACTTCCGGAGGACCCAGCCATACCACTCCTGGGCATATACCCAGAAGATTCCTCAACTTGTAATAAAGACACATGCTCCACTATGTTCATAGCAGCCTTATATAATAGCCAGAAGCTGGAAAGAACCCAGATGTCCCTAAACGGAGGAATGGATAAAAAAAAATGTGGTATATATATATATATATATATATATATATATATATATGTATATATATATACATACATATATACATACATACAATGGAATACTATTCAGCCATTAGAAACGATGAATTCATGAAATTCTTAGAGAAATGGATGGAGCTGGAGAACATCATACTAAGTGAGGTAACCCAGTCTCAAAAGAATACCCATGGTATGCACTCATTGATAAGTGGATATTAGCCTAGAATCCTTGTACACCAAAGACACAATTCACATACCAAATGATGTCTGAGAAGAAGAAAGGAGTGGACACTGGTGCTGGAAAGGATCAAAGCATCAGGGTAGGGGAATACCAGAACAGGGCAGTGGGAAGGGGTGGATGAGGGAGCAGGGGGAGGGAAAAGGGCATGTGGGAGCTTTGGGAGGCGGGGAACCAGAAATAGGGAAATGAAATGTAAATATAGAATGTTTATAATAGCCAGAAATTGGAAGGAGCCTAGATATCCCTCAAAAGAGGAATGGATACAGAAAATGTGGTATATTTATACAATGGAGTACTACTCAGCAATTAAAAATAATGAACTCATGCAATTTGTAGGTAAATGGTTAGATCTGGAAAATATCATCCTAAGTGAGCTAACCCAATCACAAAAGAATACACATGAAATGCAATCACTGATAAGTGGATATTAATGAGCCCAGAAGCCCTAAATACTCAAGGCACAATTAGCAAGTCAAATGACTCCCAAGAAGAAGAAAGGAGAGGACCCTGGGCCTGTAAAGATTGGATCCAGTATTGTAGACCCAGAACAGAGAAATCGTGGGGAGGGGGGAATGAGTGGGGAATAGCAGTGGGGGGGAGAGGAATTATGGGACATATGGTGGGGGGTAACTGGGAAAGGGGAAAGCCTTTGCAATGTAAACATAGAATATAGAAAATAAAAATTAAAAAAAAGAAATATTAAAAAGCACAAGAATAGTGAGGTGGGAGGGGGTGGATGAGGGAGCAGGGGAAGGGAAAAGGGCATGTGGGACCTTTGGGGGTGGGGAACCAGAAAAAGGGAAATGAATTGTAAATATAGAATATATCCAATAAATAAAAAAAAATTTAAAAAGAAAAAAAAAAGAAAAAAATCGAGAGGGCATGAAGCCTACTGGCCCAAAAGGACTCCGTTTTGAAATTTACTGTAGAAATTGCGCCCCCTATGGGCTTTTCTGAAACAATGTGACCAGGAACGCTCCCTCCATAGGTCATGGGCCACACTCTCTTAAGTACCAAGTGTGATTTCAAACTGTTTAATTAACCATTAGAAATCATGAGAGCTGCATACTTCCTGTCAGCTGATTCCTCCATATTTTAGCAACTGTGACTAACAGGAAGTTACTCTGTATATATGAACATAAACCTTGTTAACCAAAAAATGCTATGAAATCGTTTGGGAAGAAAAGGTTTGCCTTTCTTTAACATCTCTTTATCCATTTAGAGGAAATGGTATGAGTGTCAGATTCTGCCCTGTCACATGAACAGGTGCACACGTGTGTGCTTGTAAACACATAACTGTGTGTCTGTGTGTGAGTGTGTGTTTGTGTGTGTGTCTGTGTGTATGTCAGTGTGTGTGTGTGTGTGTGTGTGTGTGTGTGATCTTCTCTCTATAAAGTGATATTTCCATTATGTGATGAAAAAGTAGAGAGGGAACTAACCAGAAGAAGAGAGAGAGATCGTGAAAGGGGAGGAGGGGGCTACAGGGGAGAGGACAGTGGGGGAGAAGGACTAAGCATAATGATGTGTGTGTATGTGTGTGTGTGCCTGTGTGTATGTGTATCTATGTATGTATGTGTGCATGTGTCTGTGTATATCTGTGTGTGTATGAGTGTGTGTGTGTGTGTGTCTATATGTGTGTATATGTGTGTGTGTATGTGTATCTATGTATGTCTGTGTATATCTGTGTGTGTATGAGTGTGTGTGTGTGTGTGTGTGTGTGTGTATGTATGTGTCTGTGTGTCTATATGTGTGTGTGTGCCTGTGTGTGTATGTATATCTATGTATGTATGTGTGCATGTGTCTGTGTGTATGTGTGTGTGTGTGTGTGTGTGTGTGTATGAGTGTGGCCATGATTGAAACTCATTACCTCATAAGCTAACTTAAAATTCTTTTCATATTTGCGTTTCCAACATAACCCTCTCAGAAGCACCAAGGAACTGCTCAGGCTTCAATACTGAGTTCAATTGGGAAGTCACATAAGTGAACTCAGCCTCCAGACTTGTCAGTTAAATTCCGTGTTCCTGACTTCTGATTTACAAACTAAGCATATTATCAGTTTTCAATGAAAACCAGACATGGCTCGATACACACATAATCATGTCAGAATGGGCCACCATGATTGTGAGTTCCAGGCCACCCTGAGCTGCACAGTCAGACTTCTTCAAAACAAAACAAATAAAAATAACTAAAATAAAACAAAACAAATATATCAACAAAAAAGACTTTGTGAGTATTAAATAAAATACCTCACATAAAGAATATAGTATAGAAGATAGACAATTAGTAAATCCTGGCCTTTATTATGTTTTACTGTTAATGCTATTTTTAGTTTCTATGGTTATTCTTCTCTAGCAACCTATTTATTCTGTCAGTGTATCACAAACTGGGATACACAAAGCTATCCTGAGCGTAGCTCTGTGTACTTGGCACAAAATCGGGTGACACGAGGTTGGTGGAATATTCGCAGCTATGTTTGAAAGAGCTAAGTTTAGATAGTACAAAGTAATCAGCAAATTCCAACCCAGGACTGCTCTGCTCATATCCCTCCACAAGATGGCGCTCAAGAACAGAGTGGCTGGTCCTGTTGCGCTCTCTCACTGGAACAACTCAGAGACCAACTTACCTTTACTAACAAAGGACCTATCCTTTAAATAGGCCTTATAGGATTTGAGAGGGGTATATATCTGTTCCTTGAAAAGTACATCATCAATGTATTTAATCCAGCTTCGAAGAGGTTTGTCGGTAGGAAAGAATTATAGACATGTATTTATAGGGATTCAAAGACAGCATAAAAAGAGAAAAGAATGACTATTAACCACATGATTAGTAATTTGGTCTTAGTAACTCATATATGTCCCCATAATACAAAATTTACATGAGGAAATCCGCATTCAGTCCTTCACGGGGGAGACACTAGAGCTTCAGCACGGATGAGTATTTATCCTCCACATCCTCTACAGCACCCTGAGGCAGATTCTGCATGCTCTTTACTTATTTTGTCGTTCTCCAAACCTCAACAGATGGATTTAGAACCCTCTGGTATTTGCTATTGCTCCCCTGTTTCCCCAGCGGAAGCAGCAAATAGGTAGAGAGATGACTGGGAGAGACAGGTGAAAAGGGGGAATTTTCACCAGGCAGGTCAAAATTTTCAAAAATAAAAGTATAGAAGCTGCAATAAAGGCTCAGTCAGGCTCAGTGTCACCGTTGTTCCTGTGTTTGCATCAAGTGGAGATTTGCGTGACAGTGACGGTTCAAGTCAAGAGAGGAAAGACTTGGAGCTGCTGCAGATGGGATGGGGAGGCCAGGATGGCGAGATCTGGAGAAAGGGTGGAGAAAGGTGGCTTTGCTTACATGCTCTGTGTGTGTGGGGGCCAGGGGACTCATGGAGAGATTCAAATGACTTTCAATTGCGTTGACTGGAGAGTTTGCTTGATGTGACAGGTTCCTGTACCTGCGCTAACACGGCAGCACTGTTAGAGGCAGCCATGCTCACCCTGGCTGATTCGTACAGAAGTTATATCCATTGTTCTTCTGAACTCCAAAGCAGAACCTGTCAACCACATCATTTTCCATATATTTATCAGCCAGGTTTGAGAGATGGCTCAGAGGTTAAGAGCACTGCCTGCTCTTATAGAAGACCCATATTCTATTTTGGCCCACACCCACACAGTGGCTCACAACCATCTGTCCCTCCAGTTTCATGGATAGACTATACTCTTATGGCTTTTCTGAATATTAGGCATGTATGTGGCATACAGCTATACACACAGGAAAAACACTTTTTTAAAGAATTTTTTTTTTTTTTTTTGGTTTTTCGAGACAGGGTTTCTCTGTGTAGCCCTGGCTGTCCTGGAACTCACTCTGTAGACCAGGCTAGCCTCAAACTCAGAAATCTGCCTGCCTCTGCCTCCCAAGTGCTGGGATTACAGGCGTGTGCCAAGGAAATTTATTCATAAAATAAAAATAAGTAAATCTTTTAGAAGCATATGTACCAACAAGCCACTATTGGACAAAGGTTCCCGTTCACCACATTAAAGCACACCGTAGACACCTTTAGTACATCTATGGCTTCCTACATGGTTTTAACTGTGTTTCCAATCTTCTGGATGTAGCCAAAGTAGTAGGTGGCAAGCTAGAACGCTGTTAGCATTTCGCAAGATGGCACAAAGCAGATAAGGAAGCTGCTAGCTTGAACAAGGTCACCCACAGCTTGCACAGAGTCGTCCATTCTGGGCCAGGCTTAGGCAGCTTTGAACTTTGCTCTCACACTGCGAGATCTCAATACTGAAGTGGAAGAGAAGAAGAGAGAGAGGAGGTAAGGAGGACGTGAAGAGGAGGGAGATTACTGGCTCTAACAGCCAGTAATAAGCTGCGCTCTCTCTCTCTCTCACTATGCACTTTGTCACAGTAATGAGAAAAAGCTAATACTCTGTGTATCTGTACGTTTTCTTTATCCATTCACCTATTGGTGGACTAAGTTGGGCTGGGTACATCTCTCGGCTATTATGAATAAAACTGTAACAAACACGAGTTTGAGCGGTTATTAGCTCAGTGCCCCTTACCCATGCTCCTCTCTGCGCTGCCTGACAGCCTACATTACTCTGCTGGTGGATTATGGTCTTTCGTTTCTGTTCCGCTAACACAGGGCGAACGCGTCAGCACTCTCCGTCTCTCAGCACACCAGGAACGTAAGCTCTGGCCGCAGAACTCGCTAGCTAATGTGCTTGCCTCACGATGAGTGCCTATGAGCTTCGCATGAGAGAAGACAAAACCCCAACACCTGTTGAGACAAGACGACCTTCATTCTAGATCATACCCTGTTTCAGAAACCCACGGTGAGCGAGTAGTACAGGTTGGGGCACTTAATCAGAGTCTGTAGGCTCCTGTCAAGCCAAATGTAGGCCACTCCACCCTTCAACTGGCAGAGGAAGTCTGGCTTTCACTGGGGAAAAACTGCTTCCGAGTTGACAGGAAGAAGGGCACTGGACTTCGTCTGCTTTTGTAGGCACTGATGCGTGGCTTCCCTCTCACACCCAGGCAGGGAGTGGTCCTCACGCTGAGGATTTTTAAACCTCTGAGCTGAGGGTGTTTCCACACCCTCTCACACCCTCATAGACCCAGAAGCTGAAGACCAGAGATTTACTTAATGTGAGACAGGTTAAGGAGTGCTCAGAATCCCTGCCCTCCTACTGAGCCGGGTGCTTAATCTCAAGCCTACAGCTATGAGAACCATTTCATCCAAAAGAGACAAAGCAGTGCTGTCCTGGCTTGGAAAAGTTCCCCTTCCTAACTCGCTTCCTAATAGAGAGTCTCAATTAGTGTGTGAACGGTCCTTAGAGAACCAGTGTCACATATCCACAAACTACTGACAAACAGGAGGGGGGGAGACAAAGAGGTAGGCAAAAAGACACACAGAGAGAGGGAGGAAGGGGGAGGGGAAGGGAGAGGGGGAGGGAGAGGAAAGGAGGAAAGGGGAGAGAGAGAGAGAGAGAGAGAGAGAGAGAGAGAGAGAGAGAGGGAGGAGGGAAAGGAAGAATGAGCAAGTAGGAGATCAAGGGAGGGCATTAATAATACTTTGTTAAGAAGTGACAGTCTCAGCCGGGTGTGGTGGCGCACGCCTGTAATCCCAGCACTCGGGAGGCAGAGGCAGGCAGATTTCTGAGTTCGAGGCCAGCCTGGTCTACAGAGTGAGTTCCAGGACAGCCAGGGCTGTACAGAGAAACCCTGTCTCAAAAAACCAAAAGAAGAAGAAGAAGAAGAAGAAGAAGAAGAAGAAGAAGAAGAAGAAGAAGAAGAAGAAGAAGAAGAAGAAGAAGAAGTGGCAGTCTCTGAATGGCCATCCATAGACCGCCCCATCTGGGGACACATCCCATATACAGTTACCAAACCCAGACACCATTTGGATGCCAAGAAATGCTTGCTGACAGGAGCCTGATATAGCTGTCTCTTGAGAGGCTCTGCCAGTGCCTGACAAATATAGAGGGGGATGCTCTCTGCCAAACACTGGACTGAGCACAGGGTCCCAATGGAGGAGCTAGAGAAAGGACCCAAGGAAGTGAAAGGGGTTTGCAGCCCCATAGGAGGAACAACAACCAAAGAGTACATATGGAGGGACCCATGGCTCCAGCTGCATATGTAGCAGAGGATCACCTCATTGGACATCAAAGTAAGGAGAAAGGCCTTGGTCCTGTGAAGGCTCATTGCCCCAGTGTAGGGGAATACCAAGATAGGGAAGTGGGAGTGGGTGGGTTAGTGAGCAGGTAGAGGGGGGATGGGATAGGGGGGTTTCTGGAGGTGAAAGGAGGAAAGGGGATAACATTTGAAATGTAAATAAAGGAAATATCTTTTTAAAAAGTAACAGGCTGTTTAAAACTATGTTTTATTTGATAACTCCTGGAGCCTTTAATATGATTTAAAAGATATTATGACTCTCTGGTAGGGAAGTGAATACCCAAGCTTTTTGATCATAGTCTGTTTTTTTTTTTCTGGTTCCCTCCATAAAGAAGCACATAAGGTCACTGTTCTATGAATCTTAATGTAGTCCACTAGCCTTGAAGAATACCAGCATTGTTCACAGAACTAAAATAACTTGGTTGAGGTACCTTGGCATGTGTTTAAAATTATGCCTGCCATCCACGCATCATCCTCTCTGAGGTCAATATCAGGCCTACACCACCAATGCAATAAAAGTCTAGTTTAAGACTGAAAACCAACCTGGTCTTCTCGAGGTCAGGAGCTAGGGCAGCCTTCATTATTCTTGCATGCATTGCAAAGTGGTTGGCACAGTACATGTATCTATAATTTAAAAGAAAAACTTTGGTTGAAATTTAACACAGTTGGCTTAGTACAGAGTGACTCATGAGTCAGTCAGAGCTTGGAAGCAGCAGAGGTGCAGAAAGCTGTGTTCTTCGGCCTGGGCAGCAGACTTCCACAGACATAACACAAAGGCAGAGCAGAGAGACATGAGGTTGGACGTAGGTGGGCGTTTGCCTTATTCATGCATAATCCAGGGGAGAGTCTCCAATTAGAAATTGCTTGGTAGTTTCTGATTGTTTAGGCTTCTGTTTTGCTTTGTGGTTCACAGTGAGTTGGGTTTTGCTTTGCTTGTGTGGGAGCTCTGGTCCCAGGCAACTGTAGGCTAAGGTGTCCTTATTTGCTTTAATGATGTTTGATTAGTGAATAATTGCTGCATGAAGAAACAGAAACACATTGTCTTCTTGACTCTTCATGGTGAACTTAATAAGATTATTGTAGTTTTCAGATGGGAATTTTGACAGTTAGAAAGAAGCTGTAAGTTTCTTTATACAGTAATACAACTGATAAGTTTACACACCCATTAGAAGCCATTCAACTTGATCCCAATAGTAATGCAGTGTCTACAAGTGCGAACTAACTCACTATTTCCAATCCTGGGTATCACTTTTAGAGTATATTCCAACTCAACAGGTTTAGTGATACAAGAACTGGCCCTTATTGCAATTACCAGAAGGTGATTCTTCCTTTCCCCATATTACTCTGTAGAGCATTTTATTAGTCTGTACTCAGAGAACGGGAGAGTCTTAAAGTCATACTTAAGCAGTTAAGTTAGAAATGTGAGGCCCGATATTAAAATTGGTCCTGCTCTTGCCATTTATTAATACCAGCACCGCCACTCTAAGCTACAACAAGCCAGAATTCCATTGAGCCTTCCTAGAGACAAGGCCCCACAGAGGAGTATAGCAGCACACAATGGCAGAACAAGGAGTAAACTGAGGGAAAACATCCCATAACACTTTCCTACTGCCAGTCACTCACACTGCATGAATACCACAGGAAAACAGAAGGAGCGGAAACCCATGGGTATAAACAACTAAGTCAGCTTCAATGAGCACAGAACAGAATAGCCACAGGTGGTAGACAGCTCTGGAGGAGCAAACTGATGTAATCAGATGGACTTCAATCCTCTAAGGCAAAGAGCAAGTTGGTTTGTATCTCTTTAACAGAGACTGGAATATATATTAAAGAGAAGTGGGGATAGAGAGCGTATTTTTTATTGCATGCCAATATATTTTACCTACAACAAGATCATACTCATGGTGGAGAAAGGAAATATGACTTTTCATTTAGAACTCCACCCCTACCCCCTGTCTTTTTACCACCAGCATAAAAACTCACAGTACCCATTTAAACTCTTCCTCTCTCAGAGAATTAACAGTAAGTGTCTCCTACTGGTGAACTTACCATTTCTTTCCAATTTGGTTACTACCTGTTCTTGATATGTATTGATTAAAAAAATGTTATTCACTCAAAATTTTTTTCTGTTTAATGCTTTGATCATCCCTTCTTTTGAGGAGTGGTCTCAATACAATCATTGTACTTCCATATGCCAAAACTAGAATACAAAAATGTATAAGAAAACCCTAATTTCCACTCAAAAGATCAACTGTAAATTTCCTTCATTCTTTTTTCCCCTTCCCTGTTTCTTTTTCCAAAGTCATTGTCATAGTCCTGATAACCAAGAAGGATAAAGCCAAGCCTGACATACTCTAAATGCACATGTCACTATTTTTTGTATTCTTTACCACTATTGGTCTGTCTTCTCTACTTAAACCCACTCTGTGAAAGCCCTCAATTTCTGTTTTCCCCCATTTGTCTGAGCTAATAACATTAAAATTTGTCTCACTGCTTCTTGCTGATTTCTTCCCCAATCCAATCTTTCGACCTAATCATCAGAATAACATTCCAGAGTAGAATCTGAGCATATTACACTTAAACATTGTTGAAAGCCTCTGAACAGATGTGTAAGGGAAAGGAACGTTGAGAAAGGGAATACACAGGTCAGGTCTCAGCATTTGGGGCTCTCAGCTGATCTGTAGCTTTTCTCACACCGTGTTCTGTTGGTGAGTGGTATATGTGTCTGCCTTTTCAAGTCGTGTAAGAGGTATGAAAAAATAGCAAAATGAGTGATCAAGGAGATTATGGCTTTTAAAAAAAGGTTTGCTGTAAAAGGAAAAATTGAAGGAATCTTGATCACTGTAAAGATCCAAAGCTCCTCAGTATGACTGAAGTGAACTAGCTATGTCAGCTATGTCAGAGATGAAAATGACAGTGTCATCTCTGGGTCATCTCTGAAGCACTGGCAAGGAAATTCCAGAATGCTAACTGCCAGGAGCCATTCTGACATAGATCTCAAAACCCCCTCCTTTCAGCCATCTTACATGCTCAGGCCTCCTCTTGACAAGGAAAATTATTAGCTCCCAGCTTAGCCAAGCAGCAAGTTGGTTAGAACCAACAGAGCCATTGGTCAGAACAAACAGGGCTCACCTGCAGTTGGGTTACCATAGCAATCTCTTTCCACTTCACCTTCTCTTGATCATTTAAGTTAGCTAACTTTGTGCAGTAGCAGTCAGCTTCCCCATGAGATTCTGAGAGACAATTCTGAGAAACTACTCTCTAGAGACAATGTTTAGAGACAATGCTTGTCCCCTGAGAGACAATGCCTTATACCCTTTTACCCCCCTCCCTACACCCTGCTTGCTTTCCTTTATATTGCAGTGTGTGAAAATAAAATTTGGCAGCTTGATTAGAATCCTGTCTTACTGTCCATCTCTTGTGTCTCTTGTCCCCCATTCTCTCTTAGGTGGTCCAGTGAACCCCGTTGAGTTTCCTGTGGGTCGGGACAGCTAACTATTTCAGTCTTATGGAAACACAGTAAAGATTTCTGCTTCTGGGATGCTCTTCAGATATTTAAAAATAGTAACATCTCAGCTTATTAAATAATTACAAGGTTTTCTGATCCTAAAATTTAGTAAGAAAGTATTTAAACCATCAGAATAAAGCTCAGAGGACTAAGGTAAGCAACAGAGTGAACACTGACTCTAGATCCATCTTAATGAACACAGCAATTTTCTTTCTTGCTAATAATTGTATAGTACTCCATTGTGTGTTTGTACTATGGCTTCCTTGATACTCTCCTGTTGATGGATATCTATGCTGATTCAATCAATATCATGGCTTGATTGTGAGTGGTGCTACAATAAACATGCATATGCAGACACTATTCTCTGAGTCTATTTGTTTTCTCCACATATATGCTAAGTGGGACAGCTATAGTTATGTAATATGGCTGTTCTAAGTTTAAGTAACTGTCATAAGATATCCATAGTGGTTGCACTAGTTTACATTGGCACCAACAATATGTATGGATCCCTTTCCTACATATCCTGACCAACCTGAGTTGTTCTTCCATACTTTTAGTTATTTATACTATATTTTTTCATTTTTTATTCTTTTTTATTCAACATATTCTTTATTTGCATTTCAAATGATTTCCCCTTTCCTGAATTGCACCCCTGAAAGTCCCATAAACCCTCTTCCCTCCCCCTGTTCCCCCATCCACCCCTTCCTGCTTCCCTGTTCTGGTATTCCCCTACACTGTTGCACTGAGCCTTTCCAGAACCAGGGGCCACTCCTTCCTTCTTCTTGGACATCATTTGATATGTGGATTGTGTCTTGGGTATTCCAAGATTCTAGGCTAATATCCACTTATCAGTGAGTGCATATCATTAGTGTTCTTTTGAGATTGGGTTACCTCACTTAAGATGATGTTCTCCAGCTCCATCCAATTGTCTAAGAATTTCATGAATTCATTGTTTCTAATGGCTGAATAGTACTCCATTGTGAATATATATCACATATTTTGTATCCATTCCTCCATTGAGGAACATCTGGGTTCTTTCCAGCTTCTAGCTATTATAAATAGGGCTGCTATGAACATGGTGGAACATGTATCCTTATGACATGCTGGGGAATCCTCTGGGTATATGCCCAGGAGTGGTATAGCAGGGTCCTCTGGAAGTGTCATGCCCAGTTTTCTGAGGAACCCCCAGACTGATTACCAGAGTGGTTGTACCAGCTTGCAATCCCACCGGTAGTGTAGGAGTGTTCCTCTTTCTCTTAATATTACCCATTCTGACTGGTGTGAGGTGAAATCTCAGGGTTGTTTTGATTTGCATTTCCCTAATCACTAATGATGTTGAACATTTTTTATTTTATTTGATATATTCTTTATTTACATTTCAAATGATTTCCCCTTTCCTGACTCCCTGCTCCCAAAAAGTCCCATATGCCCGTTTCCCTCTCCCTGTTCCCCCATCCACCCCTTCCTGCTTCCCTGTTCTGGTATTCCCCTACACTGTTGCACTGAGCTTTTCCAGAACCAGGGGCCACTCCTTCCTTCTTCTTGGACATCATTTGATATGTGGATTGTGTCTTGGCTATTCCAAGATTATAGGCTAATATCCACTTATCAGTGAGTGCATACCATGAGTATTCTTTTGAGACTGGGTTACCTCACTTAACCTCATTTACTAACTTCTTGAGTTCTTTGTATATATTGAATATTAGTCGTCTGTCAGATGTAGGATTGGTGAAGATCTTTTCCCAATTTGTTGGTTGCCGTTTTGTTCTTTCGAAGGTGTCCTTTGCCTTACAGAAACTTTGTAATTTTATGAGGTCCCATTTTTCAATTCTTGATCTTAGAGCATAAGCTATTGGTGTTCTGTTCAGGAACTTTCCCCCTGTGCCCATGTCCTCAAGGATCTTCCCCAGTTTCTTTTCTATCAGTTTCAGTGTGTCTGGCCTTATGTGGAGGTCCTTGATCCATTTGGAGTTGAGCTTTAGAACAAGGAGATAAAAATGGATCAATTTGCATTCTGCATGCTGACCTCCAATTGAACCAGCACCATTTGTTGAAAAGGCTATCTCTTTTCTACTGGATGTTTTGAGCTCCTTTGTTGAAGATCAAGTGAACATAGGTGTGTGGGTTCATTTCTGGGTCCTCAATCCTATTCCATTGATCCACCTGCCTGTCATTGTACCAATACCACACAGTTTTTTTAAACACTATTGCTCTGTAGTATTGCTTGAGGTGCAGGATACTGATTCCCCCAGAAGTTCTTTTACTGTTGAGAATAGTTTTAGCTATACTGTTTTTTTTTTTTTGTTATTCCAGATGAATTTGAGAATTGCTTTTTCTACCTCTATGAAGAACTGAGTTGGGATTTTGGTGGGGATTGTGTTGAATCTGTATATTGCTTTTGACAAGATGGCCATTTTAACTATATTAACCTGCCAATCCATGAGCATGGAAGATTTTTCCATTTTCTTAGGTCTTCTTCAATTTCCTTCTTCAGAGACCTGAAGTTCTTGTCATACAGATCTTTCATTTGTTTGGTTTGAGTCACACCAAGATACTTTATATTGTTAGTGGCTATTGTGAAGGGTGTCATTTCCCTAATTTCTTTCTCAGCCTGCTTATCCTTTGAGTATAGAAAGGCTACTGATTTGCTTGAGTTGATTTTATAACCAGCCACTTTGCTGAAGTTGTTTATCAGCTGTAGGAGTTCTCTGGTGGAGTTTTTTGGGTCACTTAAGTATACTATCATAACATCTGCAAATAGTGGTAGTTTGACTTCTTCCTTTCCAATTTGTATCCCTTTGACCGCCTTATGTTTTCTAATTGCTCTAGCTAGTACCTCAAGTACTATATTGAAAAGATATGGAGAGAGGGGCAGGCAGCCTTTTCTAGTCCCTGATTTTACTGGGATTGCTTCAAGTTTCTCTCCATTTAGTTTGATGTTGGCTACTGGTTTGCTGTATATTGCTTTTACTATGTTTAGGTATGGGCCTTGAATTCCTGTTCTTTCCAATACTTTTAGCATGAAAGGATGCTGAATTTTGTCAAATGCTTATATTTATACTATATTTTGATGACAATCTTTCTGACTGGGTTGAGGTAGGTTATCAATATAGTTTTGACCCACATTTCTCTGACAGCTAAAATGTTAAGGATTTTTTCATGCATTTATTGGCTATTTGTATTTTCATATTCATATATGATTCAATGAATTTGCCTATTTACTAAATGGAGTATCTATAGATTTGATGTTCAAACTTTTACTTTACTAATATCTCCTGGATATTAATTTTCTGTCAGATGAGGTCATGGAGATGACTTTTGATCTATAGGTTGTCTCTTTCCTCCATTTGTTTCCTTGTCTGTGCAGTGTTTTAGGTCTGATACAATCCTACTTGTCAATTATGAAGATGAAGACCATGGAGATGGAAATAAAGACAGCAAGAACCCAAGTGAAGGGTGACTAGTTCCACCCAGATAGGGAAGAGGAAGACAACAGAACCACCAACAATCCAACCAGAGTCGAGGGGAGAGGAGGATAATAGTTAAGAGATAAAATAAATAGATGGTAAGGATGATAAAGAGAAGGAAATAGCACAATCATTCTAAAGCCAGACTCTCCAGTGCTAGAGGTTTCCAATTACTTATGTGCAGAGTAAGTAACATGTAACATTTCACAGGGAATCTGTTATGCATTTCTATGATATGCTGATGGGATTTTAAAAACATTTTGTTTATTCTTTGTGAGTTTCACATCATGCTCCCAATCCCACTCATCTTGCTGCCCCTTCATATCCACCTTCTGCCCTTGCAATCTCCCAATAAGATAAAATAAAAAATAAAAATAAATAAAAAAATTAAATGAAGCATTAAAAAAAATCTTGTCATGAAAACTGTAATGTCACAGTGTATCCCACAGTATTTCCTTTTGTCCATACATCTTACTTTCAAATCTTCATTACAAAGAGTCATTTGTCTGGTAATTTGGCTTCTGTTATACCATCAATATTGGATCCTTACTGGGACTCTTCTCAGATATCCTGTTGTTGCCCTGTATCATGAAAATCCTACAGCACTGGAACTGCAAGACCAACCCTTTCACATGTTCCAGCAGTTTATAGATGATGTAGATGTTGGGAGTGGGCCAACTCAAAGCCTGGATCTAGGCCTGAGTAGTAGCTGAGTTGGTCAAGCTGATCTCATGCCCTTGGGGCCTGCTCACCCCAACCCATGCTATCAAAGCCAGTTCTATTATGATGCCTGCTCTGCCAAATGCTGCAGCTCTCACAGCAGAGGAGTAGCAGACAGGGACAGGTTTGCCAAGATTGCTGAGTTCAAGCTTGGTGTCTAGTTCCTGGAGGAAGGCAGTGAGGGGCTATGGATTCAGCAATAGGGCTATTGACTTTTGGCAATTCAACTTTCTTGATAGTCTGGGGTCAAAACTACTGGCTCTAGCAATTAACTCCTGCTGATAATAGCCCGGAAAAAAAAAACTTAGTTACATGGTTTCTTTTCTCTTTGACTCAGGCCTCTCACTGGCCAGGTGAGAGGCTTGTAGTTCCTTAACACTTTTTGGGCCAGAAAGAAAAGAAACTAAAGGAAGAAAGGAAGGAAGGGAGAGAGAGAGAAAGAGAGAGAGAAAGAGGCACATTGCCTATAAGTAGAAAAATGAAAATAGATCTATATTTGTCACCTTGCACAAAGCTCAACTAAAAATGGGTCAAGGACCTCAACATAAAACCAGATACACTGAATCTAATAGAAGAGAAACTGGGAAAGAGCCTTGAACTTATTGCCATAGGGGGAAATTTCCTAAACAGAACTTCAATGGCTCATGCGCTAAGATCAAGAATTGATAAATGGTACCTCATGAAACTGGAAAGCTTCTGTAAGGCAAAGGACATAGTCAATAAGACAAATCAGCAATCTACAGATTGGGAAAAAAATCTTCACTAAACCCCACATAAGATAAAGGGCTAGTATCCAAAATATATAATGAGCTCAAGAAACTAATCACCTAAAAACCAAACAACCAAATCAAAAAAGAGGCTTTAGGACTAAACCAAGAATTCACAATAGAGGAATCTCAAATGGTTGAGAAGCACTTAAAGAAATGTTCAAAATCTTTAGTAATCAGAGAAATGCAAATCAAAACAACCTGAGATTCCACCTTATACCAATCAGAATGGCTAAGATCAAAACCACATGTTGGTGAGGATATGGAGAAAGAGGAACACTCCTCCATTGCTGGTGGGATTGCAAACTCGCACAACTACTCTGGAAATCAATCTGGAGGCTCCACAGAAAATTGGGAATAAATCTACTTGAAGACCCAGCATTACCACTCTTGGGAAGATGCCCCACAATGACACAGGAGCACTTCTTCCACTATGTTCATAGTGGGCTTATTTGTAAAGGCCAGAACCTGGAAACAACCCAGATGTCCCACAACAGAACTGATACAGAAAATATGGTTCATTACACATTTACTCAGCTATTAAAAATGAGTACATCCTGAATTTTGTAGGCTAATGGATGGAACTAGAAAGTGTCATCCTGAGTGAGGTAACTCAGATCCAAGAGGACATACATGGTATGTACTCACTAATAAGTAGATATTAGCAAAAAAAAAAAAAGTACAGAGTACCCAAGATACAGTCCATAGAACTCAAAATGGTCAACAATCTGAAGAGCCCAGGTGAGAATGCCTCAGTCCCATTTGGGAGGGAAAAGATAGCAATCACAATTGGGGAAGGAAGAAGGGATCTGGGAGGGGAAGTGGAAGGCAGTTGATGGGGGCAGGAGAGGAGAACCTGATCAGGTATTGGATGAGGAAAAAGGCTGAAGCCATGAGGGCCAGTAGAAAGAATGGAAACAGGAAACCTCAGGAGGTGGGAGATGGGAGAGGCCCTCCAGAATGCACCAGAGACCTGGGAGATGAAAGACTCTCAGGACTCAAAGCGAGGAACCTTAGATGACATGCCTGACAGTGGGAGAGGGAACCTATAGAGCCCACCCACAGCAGGAAGACAGGGCATCAAGTGAGGGAAGGGTTTGCTATTCCACACTCAAAATTGTGATTAATATTTGTTCCTGTCTGAAAGAACTGAAGGGATGGAAATGGATAGGAGCCAGAGGAAAAGAAGGCACAGTGACAGGCCCAAAGTGGGATCCAACTCAAGTGTTGGTCCCAAGGCCTGACACTATTACTGAGGCTATGGAATGCTCACAAAAAAAAGGACCTTTCAGACTGCACTAAGGAAGACCCAACAAGCAGCTGAAAGGGTCAGAAGAAGATATTTGCACCCAACCAATGGACAGAAGTTGCTGAGCCATGTGGTTGAATTAGGGAAAGGCTGGAATAAGCTAAGGAGGAGGGTGACCTTGTAGGAGGACCAGCAGTCTCAATTAATCTGGATCCACAGATCTCCCAAACAATCGACTACCAACCAGGCAGCATACACCAGCTGATAGGAGGCCCCCAACACATATACACATATACACATATATAACACATATACAACAGAAGACAGTCAAAGAAGATGCACCTAACCCTCAGAGACTGGAGGCCTCAGGTTGCTTAGAGGTCTGGATGGATGAGTGTACTGGCTAGTTTTCTGTCAACTTGACACAAGCTAGAGTTATCACAGTGAAAGGAGCTTAAGTTGGGGAAGTGCCTCCATGAGATCCAGCTATGGGGCATTTTCTTAATTAGTGATCAAGGAGGGGGAAGGCCCCTTATGGGTGGTACCACCTCTGTGCTGGTAGTCTTGGGTTCTATAAGAAAGCAAGCTGAGCAAACCAGGGGAAGCAAGCCAGTAAGAAACATCCCTCCATGGCCTCTGCATCTGCTCCTGCTTCCTGACCTGCTTGAGTTCAAGTCCTGATTTCCTTTGGTGATAAAAAGCAATTTGGAACTGTGAACTGAATAAACCCTTTCCTCCCGGACTTGCTTCTTTGTCATGATGTTTGTGCAGGAATAGAAGCCCTGACTAAGGCAGTAAGTGATGGATGTTGGGGACATCCACGTGGGGACAGAAGGGTGGGAAGGAAGAATGGGATGTGGAATGTTGGAGTGGGGACCAGAAAGAGGGAATAAAGTCTGGAGTATAAAAAAATAAAATAATATAAATACAAGACAAAAAAAAAACCAGAAAAAAATGAGAGGCACATGTAGCAACACACATACTGAATGAAGCTGAAAAAGGCTGCATAGACACTTTATTTTATACTTCCTCAGGATAATGATCACATGATTTGATAAGCATTTTTACATTCTATAATTTCATAGTCAGTTTAAGACAATAGTTCATGTCATGGATAAATAAGACTTATGGAGTTACAGCATAATTGTTATGTGTCTTTCCATTAAGAGTAGTGCATGACTAAACACTCATTATCTGTTATTAGCTTCATAAGTTCATTATAAGTTTAAAGCAATAATTCTTATGTTATACAGTAGCACAGTTTTGTCAAGAGATAAATGATCGGTCTTGTATTTACTTTTTATTTTAAAGTCTTGTGTAGATAGACTACTCTATCATTTATTTTCTGTCCTTCAACCTATAATAAATTGTCCATTTCTAATTTATGACATTTAGTTACCAGATAATGGGCTCATTCCTAACCTAGAAGGAATGTTTTCCTTGATTATAAATTTATCCCAAGCCTGCTTTCTTTTTGTAGTACAATTGGTCCATGCCACCTGAAGGTTTATAGAGCTCTATTTGCAGCTTTTATTTTATAGGAGGCTTGTGATTACTTGTATGTCAGTTTAGGAGATCCATAAATTATCAGGAATTATGAAATCAATTCGCCTATACAGCATTACTACATGAAAGTACATCCTCTTGATTCTGTAGGAACTCTACCCACTAAGATGGGCTGATACCTAAGAATCATTAGGCTATGTGATAGTGGCAGCAAGAGGCATTCCTAAGTTGATGTCTCTGAGGATCCTGCAGCTCAGACCACACCTATCAAGTTATGTAAAATGCCATCTCCAGAAACTCACTTTTTTCCATAGCATTTTCTTGATGGGTTCTGACAAAAGCTTATGCCCTTAAGCTAGCTCATCCCTCACCAATCCCTCTCCCACTCCTGTCACCAGGGCCAGCTCTACTGGGTTGCCCAGGCAAGACATAGGACCCACTCTCCTGAGTGCTAAAGCTAGTGAGAGATGGAGCCAGCTCTGTACAATCCTTAGATATAAATATGGTCTCAGGTGGCATGCAGACCAGGGGTGTCCACAAGGTCTTTAGTGGTTATATGATCCACAGACATTGACACAGAGGCCCATGTGCTCAGAAGCAATATGAGCTACAATATCACCATGACCTCAGGTAGTGGGGAAGGTTACTCAGAACAGATTATTCCTCCCCACCCTCATGTCTTGAGTTTCACCTCTCTCCAAAAGGCTCAAATGGATCCATTTCTTTGTCTCTCCTATCTGTCCACTACAAACTTGCACACTGTAGTGACTCAGTGTTATAGACAGACCATGTTGCTGGCAGGCTCCGGGTGTCTTCCCTCAACCCCACTATGTGGTATAATCGCAATTAGGCTTCTTGGTGTCTTCCCTTGCTGGCACTGCATGTTGTGTTGTGGTAAGAGGTGGTACTCTGGGTGTTTTCAGTCCACCACCCATGGGTGTCTACATGACAGTGGGCTGCCTTCTCCCATGATTGTATTTTTAAAAAATAAGTTTGATTAGTCTATTAAGTTAATGATGATGTGGTACATAGAAGGAAAGTTTCACTGATACTATTGTGGAAAAAAACACCATTGAAATATATTTAGAATTTTTTTTTCTTAAGAGATGGAGAGCAGAAAAGTATGGCATGTTTTTAATGTGGCCAGATTGAAGAGAAGGACCAAAGGATCCAGTGACCATTCCAAGTCCATCTTCAGGGTCCCAAATGAGGTTAAGGTTTAAGCAGAGGGCCAGAGCACTGCACAGTCAAGTATTCTTAGCCATAGTACAGTTCAGCTCTTTGTCTATCTCTTTTTTGCTTGTTTGTTTGTTTGTTTGTTTTGATTGGATATTTCCTTTATTTACATTTCAAATGTTATCCCCTTTTCTGGTTGCCCTCCCTCCAGGAAACTCCCTATCCTATCTTCCCTCCCTTTGTTTCTATGAGGGTGTTCCTCCACTCACCCCACTCCCACCTCCCTGCCCTCCATTCCCCTACACTGGGGCATCCATTGAACCTTCATAGGACCAAGGACCTCTCCTCTAATTGATGCCTGACAAGGCCATCTTCTGCTATATATGCAGCCAGGGTCACGTGTACTCCTTGGTTGATACCTTAATCCCTGGGAACTTCGGAGGGTCTGGTTGGTTGATATTGATGTTCTTCCTATGAGGTTGCAAACCCCTTCAGTTCCTTCAGTACTTTCTCTAACTTTTCCATTGGGGACACTTCACTCAGTCCAATGGTTGGCTGCTAGCATCTTTCTCTGTATTTGTAAATCTCTGTCAGGGCCTCCTAGGAGACAGCCATATCAGGCTTCTTTCAGCAAGCATTTCTTGGCATCCATAACAGTGTCAGGGTTTGGTGACTGTAAATGAGATGAATTTCCAGGTGGGACAGTTTCTGGATGGCATTTCTTTCCGTTTCTGCTCTACACTTTATCTCCATATTTGCTCCTGTGAGTATTTTTGTTCCCCTTCTCAGAAGAAACAAAGCACCCACACTTTGTTTTTCCTTCTTCTTGAGCTTCATGTGGTCTGTGAATTGTATCTTGGGTACTCAGAGCTGTTGGGCTGGTATCCACTTATCAGTTAGTGCATGCCATGTGTATTCTTATGTGAATGGGTTACCTCACTCAGGATGACATTTTCTAGTTCCATCCATTTGCCTAAGAATTTCATGAATTCATCTTTTTTAATACCTAAGTAGTACTCCATTGTGTAAATGTGCCACATTTTCTGTATCCACTCCTCTGCTGAAGGACATCTTGGTTCTTCCCAGTTTCTGGCCATTATAAATAAGACTGCTGTGAACATAGTGAAGCATGTCTCCTTATTACATGTTGGAACATTTTCTGGGTATATGCCTAGGAGTGGTATAGCTGGGTCCTCTGGTAGTACTATGTCCAAATTTCTGAGGAACTGCCAAACTGATTTCTAGAGTGCTTGTACCAGCTTGCAATCTCACCAACAATGAAGGAGTGTTCCTTTTTCTCCACATCCTTGCCAGCACCTGCTGTCACCTGAGCTTTTGGTCTTAGCTATTCTGACTGGTATGAGGTAGAACCTCAAGGTTGTTTTGATGTGCATTTTCCTGATAACTAAGGATGTTGAACATTTCTTTAGATGCTTCTCAACCATTTAATATTCCTCGGTTGAAAATTCTTTGTGTAGATCTGTACTCCATTTTTAATAGGGTTATTTGAGTCTCTGGAATCTAACTTCTTGAGTTCTTTGTATATATTGGATATTAGCCCTCTATTGGGTTTAGGATTGGTAAAAATCTTTTTCCAATCTGTTTGTTGCTGTTTTGTCCTATTGACAGTGTCCTTTGCCATACAGAAGCTTTGCAGTTTTATGCGGTTCCATTTGTCTATTTTTGATCTTAGAGTATAATCCATTGGTGTTCTTCCTCACTTTCTCTTCTATTACTTTCAGTGTATCTTTTTTGTGGAGGTCCTTGGTCAACTTGAACTTGAGCCTTGTACACGGAGATAAGAATGGGTCGATTTGTATTCTTCTACATGCTGACCACCACTTGAGCTAGGACCATTTGTTCAAAATGCTGTCTTTTCTCCACTGGGTGGTTTTAGCTCCTTTGTCAAAGATCAAGTGACCATAAGTGTGTTGGTTCATTTCTGTGTCTTCAATTCTATTCCTTTGATCTTCCTGCCTATCTCTGTACCAATATGTCTCTCTGGTTGGAAAAGTGTACACCTCTTTCTGAAAAAATTTTTCCTCCTGCTGTCTCTGACTTTCTATTCTCTGAGTATGAGATCATGAAAGAATTCTGATATCATGTGATATAGTATTTCAATAATATAACAGCAAAATAAAGGATGGACACAGTTTCTCTTTAGAATATCTTCACCTAGAACATTCTGGTTATATTTCTCTACCTTCTGTTTCCATACCTCAGTCTTGTGGTGGAATAGTTCTATTTATTAATGAATGCTATAAACAAGAATGCAGGTAGGGGCCAAAGTTAAAACCATTCCTCCATTACCTCTTGGATGGTATAAGTAAATTCCATTTCATTGGTTTGGGACAGGATCTCATCATAAATCATGGAGTAAAACTTATGATCCTCTTGCTTCAGATTACCAAGTAGGTACTAGGATTCAAGCCAGTGTAGCCATGAGCAGCACTGGGGTTCTTTGGTTAGTCAGTCATGATCAGTCGGCAAAGAATGGATAGTTTTGCATAGATTTTTTTATGATTAGTTGCAATTGGAATGTTTGAGCTATTTTTCACAGAATAGAATCAAAATTGTTGCAGCGTGCAATGAAAATACTTGCTCTCTTGTTTGAAAATTCCATCATTTTCTCTGCTGAACTGAAGATCTTCAGGTGAAAGGTATTAGTATTCTTAGCTTATTTGGCAAGAGCTTTAAGTATTTTTAAGCACATTGTTTTTGTTTCTTTGTCATAAAGAGCAGCAGTTAAATACTGTCTCTTCTATTTGTCCACCCAGTTCACAAGTTCTTATAGTGTTCAAATGGCCGTAGTGATGTTATGTGGAGAGTTCCTCAAGAGCTATACTTTGAAACACTGAATTTATTTTTTGTGTGGATAGAACATTTTAAAAAACAATAGGCTATATAGCATTTTAAAATCAACATAACCCCAGGTTTTTTTTTCTGTTTAAAATTGTTTTCTTTTATTGAATTATACATTAAATTAAAAAAATGGAATCAATTCTCATAACCTGGGTTTTTGCTGTTGCCTGTTTTGTTTTCTGAAATAAGAATTATAGTTTCATATCTTGAACTGCATTAAGGATCACTTTATACTGCCCCATTCAATTCAGGAATAAACTAGGTGAATGCCAGATGGCTGATGGATGGAATCAGCTCCACCCTCTGTGCAGATTGGCCCTGCCTGCCTAAACCTATTTGTACTCCTTGTCTTGTATGCCATTCTGGATGTGTCAGGCACCTGTCAGCAAGTGGCACTCCCTTAACCATAGCAACATCACACAGGAGTGGGCAGGCACAGGAAAGGGCAAGTCTGGGAAAGAGCAGAAATTTTCTTTACCATGGTTGAGAGGGAGATATGCCATCTTTGTCTGAACTAAGTCTTTTGAGAACTTAAGACTTACCTCGGGGGCTGGAGAGAAGGTGGTTAATAAGACTATTTAGAGTGTTTGCACAGGACCCAAACTCCATTCCCAACACTTAGAACCTCAGAACAACTTGTAATTCTAGTTCTATAGGATCAGATGCTATCTTCTGGCTTCTCTAGGGTCCTGTACACATATGGTACACATAAGTTCATGTGTCTAGTACTCAAGCACACATACACATAAAATAAACAAAACAAATAATTTATTTTTGTTCAGACAATCCAATTAAGTCATTTTCCTGTAGTAGAGATTCATCACAAAATAAGGTTCCAGTTGGGGAATAAGGACACTCTTATCTCCAATTTTTTTTTTTTAATTCTAAAAATATTCATTTTTTAAAGCTGATTTAAAAACATGACTATCCATATATACTCATGTAAAAATACATTAAAACACAGTTTTGTGACTTAATATATTTTATATAAAAGCATAAGGTCCTAGTAATACAACAGCTACTAAGGATTGCCAGTGGTTTGATTTGATGGTACATTTCATGAGAATTTCTGTGACAAAGGTAAGATCTTTGAAAAGTAAAATATGAAAATAGTTTTCCAAATAAGACAGATCTGGGGTGAGAAAAAGCAGATGTCTATGAATGTATGACCTAACCCAATGCACATATTTCTTTAATTGTTTTGTTTTTGAGACAGGGTCTCTCTATGTAGCCCTTAACTGTCTTGGAACTCACAGAGACCCTCCTGCCTCTGCCTCCTCATGCATCACCATATCTAGTTGCACATTTTGTTATTTTTGAGACACAATTTCACTATATATAACCCAGACTGTCCTGGAACTCAGTATCTACCCCAGTATTGCTGCCTCTGCCTCTGCTGAGATCACAAGTGTGTGTTAACATACCAAACCAATCGCACAACACGCATTTTCATCACAAAGGTTCTTAAAATAAATCTTGATTTTGCCTTTTAAAAAGCAGAATGTGTGTGTGTGTGTGTGTGTGTGTGTGTGTGTGTGTGTACTGCTAGGAAAAGAATATATATATTCTAGGTACCCTTTGTCCTAGATATTTACAATATTTAAAACATGATCAGGAGCTGCTGGTCCTGGATGCATCTGGGATTCTGGTGACATTCAGAGCACTGTTTTGAGAGCGGGGATCTATGGTGGTGTTCGCGAGGCATTTCTTGTGTTATGTCTGTAAAGAGTATTTCAAAGATCTAGCCAAAATCTCCAAGAGCCTCCTCCGAGAAGCAAACATCTTCAAAATTATAACCCAGAATTGCTCCTGTCTAAAGGAAATACAGGGGCAAAGGGGAAGCAGTAGAGACTGAAGGAAAGGCCATCCAGAGACTGCCCCACCTAAAGATCCATCCCATCTGCAGATATCAAACCCAGACATTATTGCAGATGTCAAGAAGTGCTTGCTGACAGGAATCTGATATAGCTGTCTCCTGAGAGGCTGTGCCAGAGCCTGACATATACAGAGGCAGATGCTCACAGCCAACCATTAGACTGAACTAAGGGCCCCAATGGAGGAGTTAGGGAAAGGACTGAAGAAGCTGCAGGGGTTTGCAACCCCTTAGGTAAAACAACAATATCAACCTACCAGACTCCCCAGAGCTCCCAGGGCCTAAACCACCCACCAAAGAGTACACATGGAGGGACCCATGGCTTTAGCTGCATATGTAGCAAAAGATAGACTTGTCAGGCATCCATGGGAGGGGAGACCCTTGGTCCTGTGAAGGCTCGATGTCCCAGTGTAGGAGAATGCCAGGGAGGTGAGGTGGGTGGGTGGGGAGCACCCCCATAGAAGCAGAAGGAGGGGGGATAGGATAGAGGTTTGTGAAGAGGAAACCAGGAAAGGGGATAACATTTGAAATGTAAATAAATAAAAATATCCAATTAAAAAATGAATTTCAAAATGACAACCAATAAAAATAAAAAATTTTAAACACCTGAATGAAAGCCCTGGTGGAACTCTTTCTATAGGCTTTTAGACACTTGAATGTCCTTTCCTTCTTTAAGCCAGATCAAATTGAGCCTCCTATATCTTTGGTTACCAAAGCCTTTTTACTTCATATAGCAAGAAAATGCAGTTTAAACTTTAAAACTGTGGTGTATAAGTGCCATCTGATCACAAGCAACCTTTACAATTTCTCTGTGTGTATATGACTCTTGGGACAGCACTGGACAATGAACTCTCTGAGACATGCTATATGACCAGCTGTATTTTCAGAAGCAGGCCGGTAGCCTTGCCTGGATTCTGTGTGCAGAAAGGTAGCAAGCATGGACAAAGAAATGTATTTGTAATTTACATGAAATCATTTTAATGTAAATGGCTGCATGTGTTTGATGATCATGACATTAGACAGTACTACTTGCCCCTAGGGACATTTTCCTTGATTAGAACCATTTCCTGCCTACTTTTTCTAATTTTTCCACATGAATCTAATCTTTGCTGTTATATCACTTAAGTTTAGCTATCTTTTTAGCTGAAGTCAAATTGGTAATTTCCTGTCATTTGCAAAGTTTTATAAAAGTGCTAATAAGCACATAATTATAAGAAAATATAAACGAATACATCCATTCCAAATATTCTAGGAAAAGGATAGTCATTGACAATGTCTTCCACTGGCTTCTTTCTGCCAAATCACACTATTTGTATGTGATTTCATTTTATGTACACAGACCATTGTTTTTTTTCTCTATTTTTCTTTTTATCTACATCTGTTGCATTTCTGTATTAATGTATAAAAATTCCTGAGATCATTTTCTTAAAGATTATTGAGGAATTTCCATTGACAAAAAAATACAATTAATTCCGCAAAGAGGACTAAAAATGGTCTTCTTGTGGAATTTTAAACACGTCTAATCCCAGACTCTCATTTTTGCCTACTTTGTCTCTCCAACATCTCTGAACACATCACTCACGGTTTTCCTATCCTTCAGCTGTCAGCATCTGAACCATCTCCAGTCTGAATGGATAGGGATATCTTAGATCACATTTGAAAAGAGCGGGAGTCTTATAAATGGACCTTAATGCTCATCCTTTGATGAAAGGCACTGGAATGAGAAGACTTATGAGAAGAAGAGCTTCTGTGGGGAGTATTATGTTCATTACTCATAACTGAGATCAACAGCTATGGCCAATTTAGGGGAGATAGAAGGAGAAATCTTGAAACTAAAATAATCAAAGAATATCTACCAGAAAATTAAAACAAAAATTACTCTTTAGAATTCTACTCCAAAGCTTATGCTGTTTATTTTACATGTATTGCCAAGACTGTGTCTCTTAGAAAACCCAAGAGATGGACTTTTAAATTATTATTTTATGGACAATAAAATTGAAGCTTTGAGAGCCTCATTGATTTGCCAAAGATGTCTTGGCGAATGTTTGACTGAAGCAGCATCCAAACCTTATCCTTCCTGACTTCAAAGTCTGTGCCATAAGCTCTCAGTGAGTCCTCCAGGGAATCACACCTTTGTTCACTATGAATGCAAAGACTGGAGTTATTGTTGGGGAGCAATGAAAGAAGCTCTCGGCAGAGAATCAGGAGTTACAACACCAACACTTTAACTTTCCCAACTGAATGGGACCTGATCGTCTGAGTGGGGTTTGAACAGAGATGTAATCAATGGTGGAATATTTAGTGTGTAAACAGCAGAATTACCAAAAACACTGTTCTATTCTTTATGTCAACCTTATAATGCTTCATATTCTGCCCAACATTAAGTCCTTCTCATCCAATACACTTCAGAAAGAAACTATGGCTGTCAGCATCTGTGTTTCACTGATTTGAAAACTAGTCTTCAAGATGTTAACTGATATGAAGTCTGTCTCCTTGTTATTATCCACAACCAGTTCTCACTATTCTGATGAGTACCTCATCACAACACTACCTGACACCCATGTGGATGAGAACAGGTCTGCTGGCTACTAGTTCAGTAAAACACCCCAGTCCTCATTCCTCTGCCTGTTTGCGGTACCCAATATGGCAGAGCATTTCTTCCTTTTATGGGTCCTAATTTTTTTCTTCATTTCCATGGCATTTACTTATGTCACCTTTCAGAGACTTATTTTAGGTCACCTCTGCTATGTTTCTTATTCAGTGCCTACTTATGTTGTGTGGCCCTCAATACCTACCTAAGCATTCTTTTCTTCTAACTATACATACTACACAGCAAAGTCTCAACTTCCATGTGCATAGTAGTAATTCCAAATCCTTGTCTCAAGCAAACTCCTCACTTCTGAGCTTCATGTCAATATTAAGTCATAGGAAATGTATAATTAGTAATAGTATTCAATGTCAGTGGAACGAGACATCTTTATTCAGCCTATCTAACACTCAAATCGCTCAAATCACTCTTTAACCCGGGGAAGACCCTCATTATTTTGTATTTGAAATGCACAACTCTTTTGTCACCTACAATGGAAAAGGGAGAAACACATATTTGACATCTTTCTTGGCCTTACACAACAGCAAACCAAGGCACTGTAGAGCAGTGCCAGGGTTACTGCCTCATGTCACCCTGTGCTAGTGGGTCTCAGTGAAAATGGCCATGCCTTGGAGAATTCCCTTGACAACACTATATCATATATTAATTTTTCCTTTTTATATTCAGTTTTTACTCTTCTTCCATACGTTATATCTGGCCACACCCCTCCATCTTTCATTATAATTATTTTTACTCTTTTTCCATACAGTGTATCTGACCACCTTCTCCTCCCTCCACTCCTGCCAGTCCTTCACTGCCTCCCCTCGTCCCCAGATAATCTTAAATTAAATTATGGCTATAAAATTTTGTGCATTTAAAAGACCACATGTATTAAAATATAAAAATCTACTAATTTCAGCTCTGGTAACACACACACACACACACACACACACACACACACACAGAGAGAGAGAGAGAGAGAGAGAGAGAGAGAGAGAAGAATGTAGGCCAGGCTCAGAGGCACATGCCTGAAACCCTACCCCTTGTAGAACTTCAAAGATAAGCAGTGGGATTAGAAATTTAAGGTCATTCTACCTTTCCAATTTGTATCCCTTTGAAATCCTTATGTTGTCTAATTGCTCTAGCTAGAAATTCAAATAGTATATTTAAAAGATATGGAGAGAGGGGACAGCCTTGTCTAGTCCCTGATTTTAGTGGGATTGCTTCAAGTTTCTTTCCATTTAGTTTGATGTTGGCTACCGGTTTGCTGTATATTGCTTTTACTATGTTTAGGTATGGGCCTTGAATTCCTGTTCTTTCCAAACCTTATAGCATGAAAGAATGCTGAATTTTGTCAAATGCCTTTTCAGCATCTAATGGAATAACCATGTGGTTTTTTTCTTTGAGTTTGTTTTCATAGTGGATTGCATTGATTGATTTCTGTATATTGAACCATCCCTGCATCCCTGGGACGAAGCCTCCTTGATCACGGTGAATGATCATTTTCATGTGTTCTTTGTGTTTTGGTTGGCAAAAATTTTGTTTAGTATTTCTGCATCGATGATCATAAGGGAAATTGGTCTGAAGTTCTCTTTCTTTGTTGTATCTTTGTGTGAGTTTGGTATCAGTGTAATTGTGGCTTCATAGAATGAGTTGGGTAGTGTTCGTTCTGTTTCTATTTTGTGGAGTAGTTTGAAGAGTATTGGTGTTAGGTCTTCTTTGAAGATCTGATAGAATTCTGCACTAAAACCATCTGGTCCTGTGCTTTGTTTGGTTGGAAAACTTTCTATGACCCCTTCTATTTCTTTAGGGATTATGGAACTGTTTAGCTGATCTATTTGATCCTGATTTAATGTTGGTATTTGGTATCTGTCTAGGAAATTGTCCATTTCCTCCAGATTCTCCAGTTGTATTGAGTATAGGCTTTTGTAGTAGGATCTGATGATTTTTTTTAATTTCCTCAGTCTCTGTTGTTATAGCTCCCTTTTCATTTCTAATTTTGTTAATTTGGATACTGTCTCTGTGCCCTTTGATTAGTCTGGCTAGGGGTTTATCTATCTTGTTGATTTTCTCAAAGAACCAGCTCCTGGTTTTGTTGATTCTTTGTATGGTTCTCTTTGTTTCTACTTGATTGATTTCAGCCCTGAGTTTGATTTATTCCTGTCTTGGTGAATTAGCTTCTTTTTGTTTCAGAGCTTTCAGGTGTGCCATTAAGCCCTGGTTCTGGAAAGGCAGCAGTATAGGGGAATACCAGAACAGGGAAGTGGGAAAGGGGTGGATGGGGGAACAGGGGGAGGGAAGAGGGCTTATGGGACTTTTGGGGAGGGGGGATCCAGGAAAGGGGAAATCATTTGAAATGTAAATAAAAATATATCAAATAAAAAGAAGAAAAAATAAACCACCAACCAAAGAGAACACATGATGTTACCATGACTCTCCTGCTTATGTAGCAGAGGATTGCCTTGTTGGCCATCAAAGGGAGAAGAGGCCCTTGGCCCTGAGAAAGTTCGATGCCCCAGTAAAGGAGAATGCCAGGTTAGGGAAATTGGAGTGGGTGGGTTGGTGAATAGGAGGATGGGCAATGGGATAGGGTGTCTTTGGAGGGGATACCAGGGAAGGGTATACCATTTGTAATGTAAATAAAGAAAATATCATTTATATATATATGTATATATATATATATATATATATATACATATATATATGTCATTCTATATACAGTGAGTTTGAGGCTAGGCTACATGAGACCCTGTCTCAAACAACAAGAACTACAAAAACAAAATTCTGAACAAACAACAAAAGTATCAAAGCAAGAAGACTATAAAAAGTCTAGGCTTAAGTCTATTTGCTCATCTGTATTGTCACTGCTCCAGCTCTGCCTCACGTTGTAATGTCCTCAGCATTAATATGGTGACTGTGATTATTACCATAAAAATCTTAAGAACAGTCCCTTTGCATTCAGCCTTGGATTACTGTTGGCTTCTGCTGTAGACGAATAATTTGACAAATGTAATCTGGCCACAGTACTTCTCTTTTTAAGTCCCTTTCACATTGTCCTAAGCATAAATCCCTGCTGTGTAATGTAACCTACAGAATTTTGATTGGGTGGAACCCTGAATAGTCTCTGGTCTACATATCACCTATGACAACATCTTGAGCTCCTTGGATCTATTTCCCTTTTCTTCCTGTAAGTCTCAGTTTGCCTCTATTCTACTATTCACATCTCAGCACAGTTGCCACCCCCTTCGAATGTTTACCAGCTCATTCTCTCATGTGTGTAACAAGCTATTAAGCAGTGATCTTGCAAAGGTAGAATTCCCTCATCAGGTTGTGTACATTGTCAGCAGGTTCTTTGAAGGCTGGAATTGTGCTTTGTTGGGCCATAGCTGTGTTTCCTGAGTATAGTGTAGTATGGCTTTTGGTACTTTATAGGTTAGTAACTGGAAAGAAAGAAAGAAAGAAAGAAAGAAAGAAAGAAAGAAAGAAAGAAAGAAAGAAAGGAAGGAAGGAAGGAAGGGAAGGAAGGAAGGAAGGAAGGAAGGAAGGAAGGAAGGAAGGAAGAGAGAGAGAAAGAAAGGGAGAAAGAGAGAAAGAAACTAATCAGGTATAGTGGTATGAATGAAAATAGCTCCTATAAGATGATCATGGGGAGTTACATTACTAAGAAGTGTGACCTTGTTGGAGGAAGTGTGCCACTAGGGGCAGGCTTTGAGGTTTCACAAGTTAGACCCAGGCTCTCTCTCCTCTCCTCTCCTCTCCTCTCCTCTCCTCTCCTCTCCTCTCCTCTCCTCTCCTCTCCTCTCCTCTCCTCTCCTCTCCTCTCCTCTCCTCTCCTCTCCTCTCCTCTCCTCTCCTCTCCTCTCCTCTCCTCTCCTCTCCTCTCCTCTCCTCTCCCCTCCCCTCCCCTCCCCTCCCCTCCCCTCCCCTCCTCTCCCCTCCCCCCCTCTCTCTCTCCCTCTGCTGCTTCTTGCTGAGTTGTATATAGAACCATCAGCTTCTTCTCTAGCCTACATATTGGTTTCCATGTTCTGGCCTCTCTTCAGAGCAATAGAAACCCTAAGGCACCATGTTTGTATGATCCAAGTTGGAAAGCAGTCAGACACTGGGGGGGGGGTAGCGCATGCCTTTAATCCTAGTGCTTGGGAGGCAGAGGCAGGGGGATTTCTGAGTTGGTGGCCAGCCTGGTCTACAGAGTGAGTTCCAGGACAGCCAGGGCTACACAGAGAAACACTGTCTCAAACAAAACAAAACAAAACAACCCACCCCCCCCAAAAAAAAAAACAAAAGAAAGAAAGAAAGCAGTCTGACCTTGCAATGAGGGTAACTTTTACCTCTGAAGCAGACATTTCTGGTTTCTTTGGAGAATCAATTACATCATGTGATGTTTTTCTGGAAACTGCCTTATGAGAGAATGATTTTTTCTGAAGCAGACATGTGGGAGGATGTTTTGCTGAGAACAGACATGTGCTGTTTTTCTGGAAGCTGCCTGGGAAAGGGCATGTGATGTTTTGCTAGAGTAGATGCTTGAGAGAACACATGATGTTTGGAGAGAGTATAAATATAACTCAACAGACAGTAGACCACACTGTACAGCATTGTACGCCTTGCTTTCTTTGCTGGTTATCATTTGTTGTGACTTTGTAGGGACAAGCACACTAAAGAACTTTGGGTGGTGTTATGCTTGCTTCTTGCCAGGTCTACTGATTCCAGCCGATTGGTAGAGCCGATTTCTTCTGAATTGAGCTGCCATTGTTGACTCGTGAATGTTGTTTGCAAGTGGATCAAACTACTGCTGCTGATTCATGTGAACTGAACTGTTGGTCTCCCAAAAATGCAGATTGGATTCACCCCGAAGAACTCTTTTTAAACAGGTCCATATCTTGCTTTGCTCTAGTAATCTTTTCTTTCCACTACCTCTTGGATGTGTGCTAAAAAGAAAGGTTAAAACATTTAAGTATACTTATCAAAATAGGTTTTAAAAATAGAAGCCTGCGACTTCTGTTTTTCACAGGAGTGAGGATGACTTGTGCCTTATAATGTCCACACCTCAATTTATTTGGCTATCATTAATGTTAGGATTTTTTTGTAATTACAAAATGAGGATAATTGCACCCATCCTGCCCTACATTTTGGGGTGGGATAAATGTGAAGAATGCACGAGTTCCCAATGGGAGTGAGTCTATGGAATGGAAACTTTTCTTACTAAGTTATTTGATCTATTCAATCAAGAGACACAGAGAAAACAGAACGTGTCATGTATAGGATAATTGCTTGAGATTTGTTTTTTGTTTTGTTTAGTTCTTTTTGTTTTCATTCATTCCCAGGATCTGAATTGCTGCTGACAATTCTTGTTCACAGCTAAGTCATCCACAGCTTGCTAAACACTAAAGGATGATGACGATGTATAATCTAGCCTAGTCATCTATAACATACACTGACTCATATAAATAGTAATATGCCAGGACATGAACCCAGCTAGGCCTCCAGCAAAAATATCAGTTCTCTGAGATTGTGGACAATAAAAATAACCTAAGAAATCACATCATTAGCCATCATAGGATGACAAGACAAGAGGGAATGACAGTCATTAGTATTTCTCTCCTTGCTGAAAAACCTTAGAAATTTGGACTGAAGAACAGGAAAAGGAATGAGTTCAAGTTCATTCAGCAAGTTAATTGCATAAATGGCACATGACAAACACCACTAGTCCATGGTTGCCCTGAGCACTTCCACCATTGGGAAGGTTATTACCAACTTTTTTTTTATTTTGTTAGACTATAATTTGTATGGAATAAAATATTTATGTACACTTTACAGCCAGTTTTAAATTGTTAAGCTATAAGTTCAACTGGAGTTTTGCAAACACAGAAAATGTGTTTATACTCATGATACACTGTGTCTCAGAAAACCACTTCCTCCTCCTGTATCCTCTCTTCCTCCTAATCACTTTCACATGTCCTCTATCTACAATTCTTTCTTTCCTTTGAGAAAGTTATATAAATGGAATTCCTTGTGCAAAATTTTGCATTTATCTGCTATCATTTATTGCAATGCTTTAGAGCCCATTCTTACTGCAGCTAGGCCTCCAGCAAAAATATTAGTTCTCCGAGATTGTGGACAATAAAAATAACCTAAGAAATCACATCATTAGCTATCAGCAGTTCATTCTTGATGCTGTGTAGGCAACTACCTCAGGGGGCACTCCCAGCTTTATTCTTTATCTTCCATCTGATGGACATTTGGATTCATTTCCATTTACAGGTATTAATAAAGTCACTATAACTATGCCTGGGTATATAAAGTAATATTCAGAAAGATATTAGAAGGAGTTTAGGTAAGTGTTTAATGGCTCAATATGAATATATATACATATATATACATATATACATATATACATACATATATAATATATATGATTTTATATATATGTATATGTGTATGTATATACATATACATATACATATACATATACATATACATATACATATACATACATACATACATATATATATATATATATATATATATATATAAAATCAGTGCCATAAATAGAATACAGGAGAGTGTGTATCTAACTCTACCAACAATGTGTATTATTTTCTACTTATCTATTTCCTATTGTTTTTGTTGGATTTGTTTTTAATTTCAGTCATGTTGTTAGATGGGTAGAAATAGACACCTTTGGTTTTAGTATTATTCTTCTAGACAGAGGAAGCAGGGCACTGACTGCATCATGGACATTTTATATTCAAGGTTGCATTCCAATAAGACATTTGCTCAGTTCTTTTGTCTACATTTTAAAATTTGGAAATATTCTACTTATTTTATTTTGAAAATAATTTATTTAGTTTGCTTATGATATTTACAAGGAAATGTGAGACGTGGTGGCACACTTTTCTAAACAGAGTCTAGGTGTATGTATGCTTATCTTGTATTAGGGTTGTATCTAAGAAATTTTTGTCTAGCTTATAAGTGAAAGATTTTTCTAGTGTAATTTTATGTTTGAAGTATAAAAGGGTTTATATTTAGGTATGTGACCCAGGGTGAATTAATTTCTACACAACACGGAATACAAATCCAAACTATTTTTTTTTCTTTTTCATTTTGTATGAGCATACTCAAATATTTGTCATATGCTAAAAAGAGTTCTTTCTCTATTGAGTTAGCTGTGTGCCTTCACTGTAAATGAGTTGGTCACAAAAAAATCCACATACTTCTGAACTCTAATATATTCCATCAATAAAGCATAGCCTCCCCCTCTTCAAATTAAGAAAACACAGAGAGAGAGAGACCCACACACAAACACACATACAAACACAGACACAGACAGACACACACACATGCGCGCGCGCGCGCGCGCGCGCGCGCACACACACACACACACACACACACACACACACTCTGGTGACCATGGCTCTTTATCTTTCTATTCCAATAGCAAGCTAGCTGTGTTACTTTCAATGAGTTAGCGATTTCACTCCCAAAACTGTGTTACACGTTTCTGTGCAATACCATCTTAGAATTGTGAGAGTTATATTAAATTTCTAGAAAATTTGGGGAAGCCTATATCTTTATAACATAAGCACATTAAATTTCTTTACTTCCCTTTTCAATTATTTCAACAGAATATTATAGGTTTATGCATACACAACATACTTGTTGTCTTAGATGTATATCTAGGTAATATTGTTTTTAATGTTAGTGAGAATGGTAAAATTAAACTTCAATTTCTAAATGGTCCATACATAGAAACACAGTTGATTGCCATATATTAAACCTCCATCTCGGCATGACCATATATCAGTTCAGTGTTGGTAGCACTTGTCTTGAGTCTTTCAGACTTTCTGCAAAGTCATTGTCTTCTGTGAATAGAGCTGCTCTTAGTTCTTTCTGATATACATATCTACTGCCCTAACTGCTCTGGTAAAGACTTCAACACGGCATAGAAATGAGTGGGAAAGGCTATCTGTGAGCATCTGCCTCTGTATTTGCAAGGCTCTGGCAGGGTCTCTCAGGAGACAGCTATATTAGGCTCCTTTCAGCAAAGATTTCTTGGCATCCACAATAGTGTCAGGGTTTGGTGACTGAACATGGAATGAACCCCAGGTGGGACAATTTCTGGATGGCCTTTCCTTCAGTCTCTGCTTTACACTGTCTCCATATTTGCTCCCATGAGTATTTGGTTCCCCAATGGAGGAGTTAGAGAAAGGACTGACAGAGCTGAAGGGGTTTGCAACCCCATAGAAAGAACAATATCAACCAGCCAGACCCCACCTCCCAGAGTTCCTAGGGAACTAAACCACCAGCCAAGAAGTACACAGGCCCTGGCTGCATTTGTATCAGAGGATGGCCTCTTCAAGCATCAATGAGAGGAGAGGTCCTTTGCCCTATGAAGGATCTATAGATGCTCCAGTATAGGGGAATGGGGGGGAGGTGGGAGTGGGTAGATGGGTGAGTGGAGGAACACCCTCATAAGAAGTAGGGACATGGGGGATGGAATAGGGAGTTTCTGGGAGGCGGGGACTGGGGATAACATTTGACAAACACCCTCCCCACACACACACATATAGGTATATAGATATAGATATATAGATTAGATATAGATATAGATATAGATAGATATAGATATAAATATTTGCACCTAGTTGTGATATTAGGAGAGTGGCTGTCATCATGACTAAGCATATCAGCCAAGGATGTTTCATAGATTTTCCTTTCATGTTCCATGTTTACTAAAAATCATGCACATACACACACACCCCCACAAACACATATATACACAAGCACAAACATACAAACACACACAGAGAAACACATACAGATACCAGACTCTCTCTCTCTCTCTCTCTCTCTCTCTCTCTCTCTCTCTCTCTCTCTCTCTCTCTCTCTCTCTCTCTCTCTCTCTCTCTCTCTCTCTCTCTCTCTCTCTCTCTCTCTCTCTCTCTCTCTCTCTCTCTCTCTCTCACACACACACACACACACACAAAAGCACCACAAGCACAGAGACATAAACACATACACACCAACATACACACACAGAGAAATACACACAAACACAGACATACAATACTGTATATTTTACCTATAAGTTCGAATAATTAACATTAAACTGTGAAATGAAAGTTTTGTCAATATTAAAATAATTATTTTTTCCTTTTAAATGCTTATATTGCAACATTGACCTGTAATGTTATTGTTATTTCTTATTATTATTTTGGTATCAAGACAGTGTCTTCCTAAAAAAAATGATACTTCACATTTTGTTAGAAAAGCCAGAACAAAAAGAAATCATAGCAGATTGAAAGAAAACTGTAGAACTCATAAAACGCTTCTATGAATGTAAATAGTACAGGTGCTTTGGAGAGTTTGAAAATCTTGGTCAGTCACAAGATAATCAGGAAATTCTATTATCATGCACTTATCCATGAAAACTAACAATGTATGTATGCCCCTAAAGAAAAGACTTGACAGGAGTGATGGCGCACACCTTTAAGCCCAGCACTCAGGAGGCAGAGGCAGGCCGATCTCTGAGTTCAAGACCAGCCTAATCAACAGAGTAAGTCCAGGATGGCTAGAGCTACACAGAGAGACCTGTATCAAAGAAAGAAAAAACGAAAAGGAAAGGAATAAAGGTAGTCCAACATGTCAATTGCCCTGTGAATTGAGAATTAGAGTTCAGTAGGCTCATGCAATTGAATACCATTCAGAAATAAAAGCGAATGGCCTATAAATACATAAAAAAGAAACCACAAGAACATTAGTAACATCATGACAAGTGACGAAGCTGGACACAAAGCCATACATTGCGATACTCACTTGTGTAAGCAGCCAGACTGTAGACACCATAAGTAGTTTAGTGGTTGCTTGGATGAGGAAGGGAAAAAAGGTTCAGAGGGAGATGAGCCACAACTGATACTGTGGATGGTTTTCTTTTGTAGTTGATGAATGTTTCTAAACCTGCTTGTAACGGGGCTATGAATATCCTAAAGTAGTGAACTGTGTGACATTAATAAGTTGTGAGGTCTTTGGACTATAGCTCAAAAAAAAAACCCCTCTTAAAATTAGGGGGAAATTGTTCTCTCTTCTTATATATTGTGAATGAGTTATAGATCTGTTATTGTCTGCTTGCTCTGTGTTTGAACATTTTATCACTGTAAGTCCTCCTGCCCTTAGAGTTTTATTAGTCTTGCTTTGGGTTTTGTTCATTGACTTCTTTGAGACAGAGTCTCATTAAGCAGCTCAGATTGACTTTGAACTTGCCAGGCAACCTAAGGGTGTATCAAATTTATCAACCTTCTTCTGCCTTGGCCTTTCAAATGCTAAAATTATAGGCATGTACCATCATGCATGGAGCTTTCAAGTATATGTTTAATTTTGTTATTTATTTATTTATTTATTTATTTATTTATTTATTTTTACTTATCCATTTTACATCCTGCTCACTGCCCCCTCCTGGCCATCTCCACTCATAATCCTTCCAGCCATTTCCCTCTTTGCCTCTGAGTTCATGGGGCCTCATGTGTATCCCCAAACTCTGGTACATCAAATCTGGGAGGCTAGACACATTCTCTCCCATTGAGTCCAGACAAGGCAGCCCAGCTAGAAGAACATATCCCATGTATAGGCAACAGCTTTTGGGATACCTCCCCTCACTCCAGTTGTGCAGGACCTACATGAAGACCAAGCTGCACATCTGCTATATGTGTGCAGAAAGGCCTAGGTCCAGTTCATGTATGTTCTTTGGTTGATGACTCAGTCTCTGAGAGCCTCAAGCATCCAGGTTATTTGACTAATAAATAGAACTAATCAGGTCTTCTTCTTCTTCTTCTTCTTCTTCTTCTTCTTCTTCTTCTTCTTCTTCTTCTTCTTCTTCTTCTCCTCCTCCTCCTCCTCCTCCTCCTCCTCCTCCTCCTTCTTTGTCCTCATCATTGTCATCCTCGTCCTTGTCATCGTCCTCGTCGTCATCTCCTCCTCCTCCTTCTTTTTCCTCCTTCTCCTCTTCCTCCTCTTCTTCATTTTCCTCCTTCCCTGCTCTCTCTCCCTCCCCCTCCCTCTTTCTCCTGTGTTTACAGGAATATGTATGTACATGCCAGAGGACAGCTTCTGATATCATTCATCAGGGGCTGACCACCTTGTCTTTTGAAAGAGGATCTCTCATTGGCCTAGAGCTTACCAAATTTCTAGGCTGGTGAGGTAGCAAGTCCCACAGATCTTTCTTGTGCTAGAATTATAATTTGTACCACCATGCCCATTTTATGTGACTTCTGAAGATAAAACACATATTCTCAACCTGGACCCTCTAAGCTGCCTGTCAAGCCTACCTATTACTTCTTCAATAATCCTTACTCATTTTTAATTCAAGAGCAGTGTCTGTTTAACCTAAGATAAGTTTTGCTCTTAATACTTTTTCTCCCCCCTCAGTTTGTCTTTCTGTATGTCTCTTTCTCTGTTTCTCTGTCATTCTGTCTCTCTGTCCCTTTCCATCTCTCCTCTATTATCTATCCATCTATCCATCTATCCATCCGTCCATCCGTCCATCAGTCCATCCATCCGTCCGTCTGTCCATCCATCCATCGATCCATCCATCTATCCTGTCTCCCCCTCCTACTTTGCCTCTCCATTTCTCTCCCCCCTTTATTTTCCTTCCTTCCTCTCTCTCTCTCCACCCTCTCCTCCATGAAAAATTGATCTGTCAGTTTTAGGGATATTTTGAAATTAGATTCTGAATCAGTAGTTGTTCTTTTCTCAATTTAACAGATGTGTATTCTCTCATAGAGCTCCTATTTAGTCACAAATGGATGTACAGCAACTACCTTGGGTGCTAGGAACTGAACTGGGGTCCTCCACATGAGCAGTGCTCTCTCTTAACTGATGGTCCATCTCTCTGGTCCCTATGCTATTTTTCTTTATTATTTTAATTCTTCTATTTATTTTCAGCTTAATTCCTTTTTCCCCTTCTAGTTTGAGTGAACTAAAGTCACTGATTTTGTGCACTGCTATTGACAGTGTTTAACACCACAAACATTCCCCTGTGCACTAGTTTTACTACTGTTCACAAGTTTTCTTTTTTTTTTAATTTTATTTTCTATATTCTATGTTTACATTCCAAAGGCTTTCCCCTTTCCCAGTTCCCACCCACCATAGTTCCCATAGTTCCTCTCCCCCCATCTGTTCCCCAATAATTCCCCCTCCCCCCTCGGTTTCTTTACTAAACTGGATGCAATCTTTACAGGCACAGGGTCCTCTCCTTTCTTCTTCTTGGGAATCATTTGACTTGCTATTTGTGTCTTGAGTATTTAGGGCTTCTGGGCTCATTAATATCCACTTATCAGTGATTGCATTTCATGTGCTTTCTTTTGTGATTGGGTTAATTCACTCAGGATGATATTTTCCAGGTCTAACCATTTACCTACAAATTGCATGAATTCATTATTTTTAATTGCTGAGTAGTATTCCATTGTATAAATGTACCACATTTTCTGTATCCATTCCTCCTTTGAGGGATATTTGGGCTCCTTCCAATTTCTGGCGATTATAAACAAGGCTGCTATAAACATAGTGGAGCATGTGTCCTTATTGCATGCAGGGGAATCCTCTGGGTATATGCCCAGGAGTGGTATGCCAGGGTCCTCTGGAAGCGACATGCCCAATTTTCTGAGGAACCGCCAAACTGATTTCCAGAGCGGTTTTACCATTTTGCAATCCCACCAACAGTGGAGGAGTGTTCCTCTTTCTCCACATCCTCGCCAGCACTTGTTGTCTCTTGAGTTTTTAATGTTAGCCATTCTGACTGGTGTGAGGTGGAATCTCAGGGTTGTTTTGATTTGCATTTCCCTGATGACTAATGATGTTGAACATCTTTTAAGGTGTTTCTCGGCCATCCGAATTTCTTCTGGTGAAAATTCTTTGTTTAGCTCTGTGCCCCATTTTTTGATAGTGTTATTTGTTTCTTTGCGGTCTAACTTCTTGAGTTCTTTGTATATATTGGATATTAGCCCTCTGTCAGATGTGGAGTTGGTGAAGATCTTTTCCCACTTTGTTGGTTGCCGTTTTGTCCTTCTGACAGTGTCCTTTGCTTTGCAGAAACTTTGTAATTTTATGAGGTCCCATTTGTCGATTCTTGATCTTAGAGCATAAGCTATTGGTGTTCTGTTCAGGAACTTTTCCCCTGTGCCCAAGTCCTCCAGGGTCTTCCCAAGTTTCTTTTCTAATAGTTTCAGTGTGTCTGGTTTTATGTGGAGGTCCTTGATCCACTTGGAGTTGATCTTAGTGCAAAGAGATAAGATTGGATCAATTCGCATTCTTCTGCATGTTGACTTCCAGTTGAACCAGCACCATTTGTTAAAACGGCTATCTTTATTCCACCGGATGGTTGTGGCTCCTTTATCAAAGATCAAGTGACCATAAGTCTGTGGGTTAACCTCTGGGTCTTCAATCCTGTTCCATTGATCTGCTTGCCTGTTGCTATACCAATAAGATGCAGTTTTTAACACAATTGCTCTGTAGTACTGCTTGAGGTCAGGGATATTGATTCCCTCAGAAGTCCTTTTATTGTTGAGAATAGTTTTAGCTATCCTGGGTTTTTTGTTGCTCCAGATGAATTTGAGAATTGCTCTTTCTAGATCTATGAAGAATTGAGTTGGGATTTTGATGGGGATCGCATTGAATCTGTATATTGCTTTTGGCAAGATGGCCATTTTTACTATATTGATCCTGCCAATCCAGGTGCAAGAAATATTTTTCCATCTTCTGAGGTCTTCTTCGATTTCTTTCTTCAAGGACTTGAAGTTCCTGTTGTACAGATCTTTCGCTTGTTTGGTTAGAGTTACGCCAAGATATTTTATGTTGTTTGTGGCTATTGTGAAGGGTGTTATTTCCCTAATTTCTTTCTCTGTCTGCTTGTCCTTTGAGTACAAGAAGGCCACTGACTTGCTTGAGTTAATTTTATAACCTGCCACTTTGCTGAAGTTGTTTATCAGCTGTAGAAGTTCTCTGGTGGAGTTTTTTGGGTCGCTTAGGTAAACTATCATATCGTTTGCAAATAATGATAGTTTCACTTCTTCCTTTCCAATTTGTATCCCTTTGACTTCCTTATGTTGTCTAATTGCTCTTGCTAGAACTTCAAGTACTATATTGAAAAGATATGGAGAGAGAGGGCAGCCTTGTCTAGTCCCTGATTTTAGTGGGAATGCTTCAAGTTTCTCTCCATTTATTTTGATGTTGGCTACTGGTTTGCTGTAGATTGCTTTTACTATGTTTAGGTGTGGGCCTTGAATTCCTGCTCTTTCCAAGACTTTTAGCATGAAAGGATGCTGAATTTTGTCGAATGCTTTTTCAGCATCTAATGAGATGACCATGTGTTTTTTTTCTTTCAGTTTGTTTATGTAGTAGATAACATTGATGGATTTCCGTATATTGAACCATCCCTGCATCCCTGGGATGAAGCCTACTTGATCATGGTGGATGATCGTTTTGATGTGCTCTTGGATTCGGTTAGCAAGAATTTTATTTAGTATTTTTGCATCTATATTCATAAGAGAAATTGGCCTGTAGTTCTCTTTCTTTGTTGGATCTTTTTGTGGTTTAGGTATTAGCGTAATTGTGGCTTCGAAGAATGAGTTGGGCAGTGTCCCTTCTGTCTCTATTTTGTGGAATAGTTTGGAGAGTATTGGTGTTAAGTCTTCTTTGAAGGTCTGGTAGAATTCTGCACTAAAACCATCTGGTCCCGTACTTTTTTTGGTTGGGAGGCTTTCTATAACCCCTTCTATTTCTTTAGGGGTTATGGGACTATTTAGCTGATCTACTTGATGCTGATTTAATTTTGGTATTTGATATCTGTGTAGGAAATTGTCCATTTCCTCCAGGTTCTCCAGTTGTTTTGAGTATAGACCTTTGTAGTAGGATCTGATGATGTTTTGAATTTCCTCAGTTTCTGTTGTTATGTCTCCCTTTTCATTTCTAATTTTGTTAATTTGTATACTGTCTCTGTGTCCTTTGGTTAGTCTGGCTAAGGGTTTATCTATCTTGTTGATTTTCTCAAAGAACCAGCTCCTGGTCTTGTTGATTCTTTGTATGGTTCTCTTTGTTTCTATTTGATTGATTTCAGCCCTGAGTTTGATGATTTCTTGTCTTCTACTCCTCCTGGGTGAATTAACTTGTTTTTCTTCCAGGGCTTTAAGGTGTGCCATTAAGCTGCTAGTGTATGCTCTCTCCAGTTTCTTTTTGGATGCACTTAGAGCTATGAGTTTTCCTCTTAGCACTGCTTTCATTGTGTCCCATAGATTTGGGTAGGTTGTACCTTCATTTTCATTGAATTCTAAAAAGTCTTTGATTTCTTTTTTTATTTCTTCCTTGACCAAGGTGTCATTGAGTAGAGTATTGTTCAGTTTCCATGTGTATGTGGGCTTTCTGTTGTTTTTGTTGTTATTGAAGACCACTCTTACTCCATGGTGATCTGATAGAAGGCATGGGATTAGCTCGATCTTCTTGTATTTGTTGACATCTGTCTTGTGACCAATTATATGGTCTATTTTGGAGAAGGTCCCGTGTGGAGCTGAGAAAAAGGTATATTCTTTAGCTTTAGGATGAAATGTCCTATATATATCTGTTAAATCCAATTGGTCCAGAGTTTCAATTAGTTTCACTGTGTCCCTGTTTAGTTTCTGCTTTCCTGATCGGTCCATTGAGGAGAGTGGAGTGTTGAAGTCACCCACAATTATTGTGTTAGGTGTAATGTGTGCTTTAAGCTTTAGTAAGGTTTCTTTTACGAATGAGGCTGCCCTTGCATTTGGAGCATAGATGTTCAGTATTGAGAGCTCTTCTTGGTGGATTTTTCCTTTGGCCAGCAAGAAGTGACCTTCTGAGTCTCTTTTGATGATTTTAGGTTGGAAGTCAATTTTATCTGATATTAGAATGGCTACTCCAGCTTGTTTCCTGAGACCATTTGCTTGTAAAATTGTCTTCCAGCCTTTTACTCTAAGGCAGTGTTTGTCTTTGACACTGAGATGTGTTTCCTGTATGCAGCAAAATGTAGGGTCCTGTTTCCGTATCCAGTCTGTTAATCTATGTCTTTTTATTGGGGAATTGAGTCCATTGATGTTAAGAGATATTAAGGAATAGTAATTATTTCCTCCAGATATTTTTGAAATTATATTTATTTATTTTATTTATTTTTTATATTCGAGAGGTTACCTTCTTTTGGGTTTGATGAGAGGAGGTTTCTATCTTGCTTCTTCCCGGGTGTAGTTTCCATCCTTGTCTTGGTGTTTTCCCCCTATTATCCTTTGTAGGGCTGGATTTGTGGAAAGATATCGTGCAAATTTGGTTTTGTCATGGAATACCTTGATGTCTCCATCTATGGTGATTGAGAGCTTTGCTGGGTAAAGTAGTTTTGGCTGAAGTTTGTGTTCTCTTAGAGTTTGCATGATATCTGCCCAGGATCTTCTAGCTTTCATGGTCTCAGGTGAGAAGTCTGGTGTTATTCTGATAGGTCTTCCTTTATAAGTTACTTGGCCTTTTTCTCTTGCTGCCTTTAATATTCTTTCTTTGTTTAGTACATTTGGAGTTTTGATTATTATGTGACGGGAAGTATTTCTGTTCTGATCCAGTCTGTTTGGGGTTCTGTATGCTTCTTGTATATTCATGGGCATCTCTCTCTTTAGGTTGGGGAAGTTTTCTTCCATAATTTTGTAGAAGATATTTGCTGGCCCTTTAACTTGTACATCTTCATTCTCTTCTATACCTATAATCCTTAGGTTTGGTCTTCTCATTGTGTCTTGGATTTCCTGGATGTTTTGGGTTACAGCCTTTTTGCATTTAGTATTTTCTTTGACTGTTGAATCAATGGTTCCTACGGTATCTTCAGCTTCTGATATTCTGTCTTCTATCTCTTGTATTCTATTGTTGATATTTGCATCTATGGCTCCTGATTTCTTCCCAAGGTTTTCTATCTCCAATGTTGTCTCCCTCTGCGATTTCTTAGTTGTTTCTACTTCTGTTTTTAGTGCCTGGATGGATGTGCTCAGATCTTTCGCTTGCTTGATTGTGTTTTCATGTATTTCTTTAATAGATTTTTGTGTTTCCTCTTTCATAGCTTCTACTTGTTGGCCCACGTTCTTCTGTATTTCTTTAAGTGATTTTTGTCTTTCCTCCTTATTGTCTTCTTCTTTTTGATCCATCTTCTCCTGCATTTCTTGAAGTGATTTTTGTATTTGCCTTGTAAAGGCTTCTAACTTTTGATCCATTTTCTCCTCTATTTCTTTACGAGATTTTTCTATGTGTTCAGCTACCAGCATCCTGACCAGTGATTTTATATCCAAGTCTTGTTTTTCTGGTGTTTTGGGGTATCCAGGGCTTCCTGTTGTTGGCGAACTGGGTTCAGATGCTGTCATGTTGTCTTGATTTCTGTTAGTGACATTCCTTCGTTTACCTTTTGCCATCTGGTTATTTCTGGTGTTAGTTGACCTTGTTGTCACTGGCTGGTGTTTGAATCTCCTATGAGGCTGGGCTTACCTGTTGTTTCTCTACTGGTGGTTATGCGTGATTGCTGCTCAACGGGATCACGAGCTGGCTGCCACCCGCTGACTTTGTGCACGGCCTGAGGTCTCCGGGAAGTGTGGGGGAGTGCAGCAGAGCCTTGGCAGGTGCTGCTGGGCCTGCCTATTAGCGAGAGCCTAGCAGATCCCCCCACGTGGTAGCCCCTGATGGAATCTGTCTACCTGTTCCTTTCCAGCTGTGTTCTGGTTGCAGTATGGAGGCCTGCCGCTATCGCTGGTCCGGGCTCCTGGGGAGCTGGGTGGTGCCGGCTGCCTCGGTGCACGGCCTAAGCTCGCAGGGACGTGCTGCAGAGCCTAGGCGCCTGGGCCCGCCTGTGGGCGAGAGCTTAGCAGCTCTCCCTGCTCTAGCCCCAGGCGGAGTCTCTATCTGCACCTTTCCAGCTGTGTCCTGGTTGCAATATGGAGGCCTGCCGCTATAGCTGGTCCTCACTCTTCTTAATAAACAAGAATTGTTGCTTATCCTGGTTCCGTGGGCAGGGTCTGAGCACCTGGCAAGCTGGCTAGGTCTGGCTGACCTGCTACCAGCTGGATGGGAAGCTGCAGACAAGATGGCGCTGCCTGCAGTGGGTTTGGGGTTTGGCCTGCAAGCGCAGAGCGCAGGCACAGCCGCTGTACTCCAAACCGCTAGGCTGTGCGCAGTTCCTGCCCCAGACCTGAGTCCCCAGAGGTCTTAAACTCAGGCTGTCTCTGGTACCTGGTTCCGCTGGCAGGGTCTCAGCACCTGGCAGGCTGGCTACGTATGGCTGACCTGCTACTGGCTGGATGGGAAGCTGCAGACAAGATGGCGCTGCCTGCAGGGGGTTCGGGTCTGGCCTGCGAGCGCAGAGCTCAGGCACGGCTGCTGTACTCCAAACCACTAAGCTGTGCGCAGTTCCTGCCCCAGACCTGAGTCCCCGGAGGTCTTAAACTCGGGCTGTCTCTGGTACCTGGTTCCGCTGGCAGGGTCTCAGCACCTGGCAGGCTGGCTATGTATGGCTGACCTGCTACCGGCTGGATGGGAAGCTGCAGACAAGATGGCGCTGCCTGCAGGGGGTTCGGGTCTGGCCTGCGAGCGCAGAGCTCAGGCACGGCCGCTGTACTCCAAACCACTAGGCTGTGCGCAGTTCCTGCCCCAGGCCTGAGTCCCCAGAGGTCTTAAACTCGGGCTGTCTCTGGTACCTGGTTCCGCTGGCAGGGTCTCAGCACCTGGCAGGTTGGCTAGGTATGGCTGACCTTGTTCACAAGTTTTCATCAGGCATATTACTATTCCCCTTAAAATATCTTTATGTATTTGTTGCTATTTCTTTTTTGACCCAGTCTTTTGTGTGACTGTTAAATTTTATTTGCAAGCATTTTGAGACATTTGTTATGAGTGATAATTTGACTTCTCATTTGTTAGTCTCCACTGTAAGGGGAAATCTTTTTTTTTTTTTTTTTTTTTTTTTGAGACAGGGTTTCTCCGTGTAGTCCTGGCTGTCCTGGAACTCACTCTGTAGACCAGGCTGGCCTCGAACTCAGAAATCCGCCTGCCTCTGCCTCCCAAGTGCTGGGATTATAGGCATGCGCCACCACCGCCCGGCAAGGGGAAATCTTTTAATTACATCAGTTCTGATAATTTGTTATTGTCTATTTCATGATCTTATGAAGTCTATCTTGACTAATGTTCCCTTACCACGTGCAAAAGTGTATATATCACTGTATGGGCTTTTAAAAAATGTATATTTATTAACGTTTAATCAAGTGGGTGTGTGCACACAACTGCATGAGTGTACAGTCATGTGAACACACACACAAGTGCAGAAGTGAGGGTCCCCCTGGAATTATGGATATTCCTGGAAGTACCAACCATCTGACACAGGGCTGAGAACCAAATGTGACACCTGCTGAGCCTTCTCCCCAATTTTTAAATATTAATTAGTTCATTGTGGTTAGTTTGTATAGTTTAGAAGCCTATACTATACAAAACTTCACTTTCATAATTCCGTTTATCAAACTAGAGTCAGCTGTGGTCTAAAAAGAGTACATGGAAATTTCCATATATTTACACTTCTTTTTTAATTTGGAAAAACATATTTATTGAAAATAGATTCTCTTCTCATACAATACACCCCTCTCCCTGAGACCCACACCTCCTCCATTTTCTGTTCAGAAAAAGTTGTACCTCCAAGAAATGACTGCCAAACAGAGACAAAGTGAGATATAAGAAGACAAGGCAAAAGTCTTCCTATCTAGGCTGGACAAAGTAACCCAGTAGGAGGAAGAGTCCCAAGATCAGCCAGAAAGAGTCAGAGATACTTCTACTCCACTATTATGAGTCCTACAAAACTACCAGACTAACAGCTATAACATATTGCAGAAGATGTAGTACAGACTCGTGCAGGCCCATGCTTGCTGCTTTAGTCTCTGCGAATCCACATAAGCCCTGCTCAGTTTATTCTGTGAGCTATGTTGGTGTCTTCCATTCCTTCTGATTCTTACAAACCTTTCTTCCCTCTTCCAGGAGTTTCCTAATCTCTGATGGAGATCTCCCATTTTAGACTCTCTCTGAAGGATGGATGTCTGGCTGTTAGTTCCTTTACCACTTGTCAGAGGAAGCATTGCCGAGGCATTGTCTAGGACAACATCCACATAGCTCCTTGGACATAGAGAGGTTGAGCTGGTGCCTGCAGACACTGACAATTTTTTTTTGCAAGTATTCATTTGTCTGTATGATGCACTTTCATGCAGTCCCATATGTGTGCCACAGAGTGCATATGGAGGTCAAAGAACAGCAAATAAGAATCAGTTTCTTCCTTCCATCATATGTAGAATGGGCGCAGCAGGTGTCAATACCTGCTGAGTCACTTCATGGGCCCAACTGCTAATGTTAAATCATACTCCATTCTAAGTACCAGGATGATGAAATATGACATTCTACTTACTACATCCCATCAGAGATGAGAATGATCCTTTTGTAGGCCACATCCATACTGTTTACTACCTTTTCATCACTTAAAAACTGTCTTATTATCAGATCAACTGCCACTTGGTCATAGTGCCTCTGTTCAAGTAATGGTCCAGAGGGCAAAAGAAAGATGCTGTCACTCCACCTGAGGTACAGAGAAGCCACTCTTAAGTGTGAATTCTTAATAACGAAGGAAATCATATAATGAGATCATAATATTGCACTAACATCATCATGTACATTGTTATAAATGTTCTACATCATTAGTTATCAAGAGTTATGTGACTCACACTGTGTCTGTTTTGTGAATTAAACTGTATTGCAGATACGTTTGTATATGAAAACAGTACTATAGAATGTGATGCTATTGGCAGTTTTGGATATCCACTGGGGTCATGCAAACCATGAAAAAAAGAGGACTGTGCTATCAACTCTTCTATGCTCTTCTTGGCATCATGTTTTGTGAATCACTGGGAAACTTGAGTTTTGTATGTCAGTTTTCTTTCACAGATTTTGTAAATATGTTGCTATTTGTATAAACATACCATACAATGTTTTCTTAGTAAATTAGCTCCTTTATAGTTTTGTGATGATCTCCATATCTTAGAATACTATTATTCTGAATACCATGTGTCTTGTTATTAATGTAAACAATACATATTTCTTTTGATTAGTGTTTGATGTTACATCATTTTGTATTCTTTTTTAATTAGGTATATTTACATTTCAAATGTTGTCCCCTTTCCTGGTTCCCCCCTTCCCCCAAAATCCCATAAGCCATCTCCACTTCCGCAATCAACCCACCACCTGCCTTCCCTGTCCTGGAATTCCTCTACACTATGGCATCAAATCTTTCTAGGACCAAGGGCCTCTCCTCCCTTTGGTGACTAAGAAGACCATCCTCTGCTGCCAATGTGTCTGGAGCCATGGGTAATTCCATGTATACTCTTTGGTTGATGGTTTTGTCCCTGGGAGCTCTGGGAGTATTGGGTGATTCATATTGTTGTTCCTCTTGTGACACTGCAAACCTCTTCAGCTCCTTGGGTCCTTTCTCTAGCTCCCCCATTGGGGGACTCTCTGCTCAGTTCAATGGCTGGCTGAGAATGCCATTTGTCATGCACTAGGAGAGCCTCCCAAGTGATAGCTATATCCAGCTCCAGTCAACCATCCCTTGTGGGCACCCACAATAGTGCCTGGGTTTTATAACTCTATATAGCATGTATCCCTGGGTGGGGTAGTCTCTGGATGGTCTTTCGGTTTGTATTCTTTAAAAAATTATTGTTCATTTATTTATTGTAGATGTGTGTACGTATATCATAGGCTATGTGAAGATCTAAAGATACCAGATGGGAGTTATTCTGTCACTCCATCATGTCGGTACTAGAGACTGAACTTATGCCATTATGCTTGGTAATAAATTCTCTTGTCTACATATCCATGTAGACTTTCTTGTTCCTATTTAATGAAATTATTAACATTTTTCTTTGTTTCCGCAACCTTATTGTCTACCTTCATAGTCAACATTTTTATAATGATAATCAAGTTCTCTGGTCTTCAGTATTTAAGAAAAACAATTACTTTCTATAATTCATTTGGGCAATATATATTTTCACATATATATGTGGATAATGGAGAGAAAAGGAAGAGAGAGTGAAAAAGTGAGACAGACAGACAGATAGTGGTCTATCTGGAGAAGAATCTAAGGGTATGCTCTTTGATAGAATTAGTGTTTATTGTGCCTGACATTCTGAGTTCAGTTCCTAGACAGATGATAGATATCTACACATATACAATTATCTTTCACTCCCCATCAAGTGAAGTATGACAACTCCCACCTTCTGAAATGTCACCTCTTTCCTCACTCATTTTAACTGCTAATACATAAAAAGTCCTAAATACCTAGCCTTACTTGTTTACACTCAATCCTTTGTCTCAAGCCTTGAACCTCATATCAATAGATGTCTGAAACCAGCTTTGAACTCAGTTGTTAGTCCCACATTTAATAGGTACCCGCTGAACACTCAATGTATTTATTCAACACCCTTAACTTACTAGTCATTGCTGAGTATTCAAGGCAAAGGGTTTTCAAGGTTAAATAAGCCATGGCTCACTCCTGAGGCACCTGTAGCTTAGTTGGTGTGGCAGATATATAACAACTTATGATTCAGTACAATGCGTGTTATCATGAAGGTGTGTGCAGCATGAGCTGACAGAAGAAATGATTGATTTGTCATGGGTTAAATCAGTGATGTGATCACAGTTTCTTTCTGAAGGACACAATATTTAAACAAGGAATTGGTGGGTTCTGGTTATTCTAAGCAGAATATAAATATGATGAGTATTTAAAGCCATGTAGGGGCAGTGCTTCTGATAAGATAACAGGGGGAGACCTCGATAGAAACAGCCAAAAGGTTACACTGCATGAACAGAAAGTGCTGAAGGATTATAATGTTTATTGGCAATGCACAATGCTAAGGTCTTCATAGCATAATCTCAGTTATATCCATGCAAGTTATAGGAAGCTGGGACTCTGAATTTCTTCATGCTAAAAATGGGAGACATGAGGCTAGTGAACATAAACAACTTGCCAAATAAAAACTCAGGAACTCAGAGAATGTTAAACGATTTAGTAAGTAGGGTATAGACGCCAACCCAGCCTGTGCATCTGGTGTAAACAACCAGTGTGTACATTCCAGTCCACGCCAGGCAAATTCTCCCGCTGATGAAGTCACAAATTGATTTGGGTCCATCTGACCTGTGCTTTAAGAATTATTCTACTATATCCCTAAGAGGGAGCCTCAAGCAGCAAATGTGGAAGAAGCATGGGAGGTCTTATCTGTATGGAGTAAGAAGTCACAGAAAGTGCCCAGGGTGGGGATACGACAGAAGGTATAACATAATTGTTGTTTTAGAAAGTGAAGAAAAATGACAGTAATGTAGAGGGCAACATAAAATGGGGACTAATACAAAATAGAGAGTTTTGGTTGCTCTTTGAGTGCACCAGACAAAATCACAGGAGTACAACTTACTCTGGAGGTAGGAGAAAAATATTTTAAGGATATCTGAAAAGAGAATCCATAGCTAAAACTCATTTTATTACTTTCAGCATCTAAATGGCCTTCCGTGACCCTTCACACTCTGCTGATAACAAAAATAGGATGCTCCAACCTCCATTACTCTCTCTTTCTCCTATCGCTACTAGAACTACTTGGTTACAAGTTTGTCTTCTTAAGCAAGATAGAATTAGTGTTTTGTATATTTTTGACACTAAGCTGAATATGTGGCAAATAGTACAAGCTGAAAACGCACACAGAATACATAATTGATAAATGAGTCTAAGTCACAAGAACTGGCCAAGTGACAAGCCTCAGACAGGAAGGCCTTAAAATGACAGAACACTGCCACTCCTTAGCACCTGAGGACTGGAGCCTCACCTGAACTATAAATGTCCCTACCAAGGCATGTCCCAAACCCTCAGCTGAGATGTAGCTGGAATGAGAGAGGGTCTTTATGACTTTTTGATGAGAAATACAGGGACATACATATTCCAGGTACGGTTCTCTTAGGGAATATGCAGAAGAAAACATACCCCAATTCTCTTACTAAAGAGCATCTAGTGCAGTAGTTCTTAACCTTCTAATACTGTGATGCTTTAATACAGTTTCTCATGTTGTGGTGACCCCTGTAACCTACCCAATTTTTGTTGCTAAATCATAACTGTAATTTTGCTCCTTTCTTGAATTATAAGGATCTGTGTTTTCTGATAGTCTCAGGAGCCCTCTGTGAAAGGGCCAGGGTGTCAAATGACCTACAAGTTGAGAACCATGAGAATCATCTATGATTTGAGTTCTTCATATACTATTCATTCTTATATACTATTCCTTTATTATGCACTTGACTCCTTTTGGTCTTCTATGTAACTCCTCAATACAATTTTTTATTTGTGAAAACATTTATGAGGGCATAACCAAACATTGATACTAGATTCAACAAATAAAATAAGTATAGGTTTTCCTATTAAAATGTTTGCTAAAAGAATAAAATCAATTTTACTTTAAATCAAAAGTAATTTTAATATAGCTGTACTTCTAATTGTTAATTTGACCTTGAACTGTAGTTAGCTATAGTGTGTTTGATCCTGAAGCTTTATGTCCTGTCCTCCTTCTGCCAAGAATTAAAGAGTCACTATGGACCCTGCCCATTCTATACTACAAACTGAGTTCAAGCAAGCATGAATATGAAAGACCAACATTTCATTCAGTGGCCAATTAGAAATGAAGAGGTTAAGGCAAGGAACAGAGCAGATGCAGATGGATTGGTGAATTAGGCTTGATCAAGGCTTTTTCCACAGTAGCTCAGTGGATGCCAGTGCAAATAACATCAGAGTTATGAGCAGATTCTTTGGCGTCATACAACTTTGGATCCAATAATTTGTTCTGTCTCCCACAGGATTTGTAACCTTGGACAAACTACCTAATCTTTCTAAACTTGTATTTCATTATATAAAGATAATAATGGTGGCTTCAGATAACTGTTTATGTGTTTTATCTAATTTATCATGTGGCCAAAATATTCTGTTAGGAATAGTAGTCTTTTTTAAAAAATTTATTTATTATTATATGTAAGTACACTGTAGCTGTCTTCAGACATACCAGAAGAGGGAGTCAGATCTCATTAGGGATGGTTGTGAGCCACCATGTGGTTGCTGGGATTTAAACTCAAGACCTTCGGAAGAGCAGTCAGTGCTCTTAACCTCTGAGCCATCTCACCAGCCCAGGAATAGTAGTCTTAATCTCAATGTTTCTTGCACAGTTAAGTGCCATTTCTTTCCTGGGACAATCCCGGTAAGTGGGATGGGATTATATGAAATAAAGTGCAAGGGAAGTGAAGATAAAATATAAGAAAGAATGATGAAGAGAAGAGGAAGAAAAAGAAGGGGAGGGAAGAGAGAGAATAAGCCCATCATTTATTTTCCTTTAGTGTGTACAAGACATTGTGCTGCCTGCTCAGATATATTTTCCAGTTGAATCTGCAGGCAATCCCAAGAAATATAATTATCATTTTCTGCATGCTGAAAACATTTTTTCACATATATTTTCCAGACTTTGGGCACAGAGAAATTGGAGAATATATCATTATTCATAGGAGCTAAAACATTCTTCTAGCATTTGCATATTTCCTACCCAAGTTAGAGACATGTTCTAAAAAATAAAGATTCTCTGCTTCCTTTTACCAGCTTGTATAAAGCCCTTCTTCATTTGCTCCTTATCAGTTGATTGTGCCTGTAGATGACATGGCATAGATGATTAACTGCTATTAGCCAGGCATGCAAGAAAGGCTCTTAACATCTTATCAGATATTTCATCATTGTTATTTACTGTACTATGGAGACAGAGGACAGCAAATATAATGTCCGGCTTTTACAGATAAAGCAACTGAAGCTCAGAGTGGTACCAGTCATTGTCACACAGATACTGGTTGACAGAGCTACTTGAGGCATCCAGGTTAGGGTTCTCCTCTGAAAAGTACCTATTAAATTATGTATTTAATTCATATTAATCAGTGACCTTCTATATGCAGACCTGATGCTAGTAATTTGCTACTTTTAGCACTGACATTTTCTTATTATCTAACCAAGGAAAGCAGTTCACTCAAAGTTTTACAAGCTCTATCTCATTCATCTCCCAAGAAGAAAGCAGAATTTTGCTCAGCTTTTTCTTCCCCTTTTTGGACAATGTTTAGATAGATAATTAGAAAAAGACAGAAGGCATGTGATAGATAGATAGATAGATAGATAGATAGATAGATAGATAGATAAATAGATAGAAAAGATAAATAGATTCACAGGATGTAGGAAGAGCGAACAATTAAAGTAATTAGCTCTTGGGCAATGAAATTAAAGGTTCTAAGGGCAGTTAAAGAAGAAAGAAGGTCCACCTAGAGTAAAGGTACAATGGATATCATAATAATGACAGAGAATGTGGACATTGCAACCAAGCCCAAGGAAGAAATTGTAATGCTCCAGAGAGAGGAGATGTAGATGTTATTTCAGAAATAAGAAAGAGTATGAAGAGAGACAAAGAAGTATGATCTGAGAGAACATGCTCACCTATAAATGGGAAGTCAGCTCCAAGTATGGCGAGATAAGCCAGTGCACAAATGGGTGTTGGTAGCCACAGAAGTTTATGCTTATTTCTGGGTCTTCTACCATTGGTCTTTATGTCTATTTTTTGTGCCAATAGGAGGCTGAGTTTATCAGCTCCAAAGTATAATTTCAAGTCAGATATTGTAATACTTCTTTCAACATTCATTTAGCTTAAGAGAAGTTATTCATAATTGATAGATGGTAGGAAGGAAAATCAGTTTTCTTCAGTGGAGTGGCGGTAGGAATATCAACCACTGTCCTGGACAAGCCTCCTCGCCCAGCAGCAGTCAGCCAACAAAAATTGGACATTATGCTTATTTTGTTTGCTTGCTAGTTTCTATTTATTTAAGAAAGAGAAAGAATATGAAGTTGATAGGTAGGGATGTGGGGAAGGATCTGGACTGGGGGAAATAATATGATTAAAATACATCATATGAAATTCTTAAAGAATAAACAAAACTATTATTTAAAAAATAAACAATTAATTAAAAATGCTTTGTCTATGCATTGTCTTCTCTGTTCCCCAACAAATTTTTGCATTTTTTCTAGTGATGTGAGGAAGATCATCAGCATATTGAAGAAAATTGCATTGTATCTATAAAGTCTGTTTAACAAATGGTGCTAATAAAAACAGTTATCTACAAACTCAGATCCACATCTCTCACCCTGTGCAAAATAGCAAAAAGCAATTAAAATCAACCAGGTGTATTCATTGAAAACCAAAATATGATGATTCTTTCAACATAGAAAACATGGGAAATGCACTTGGGGTTGTAGGTAGAGGCAATGACTTTCTGAACCAGATTTCAATAGTATAGGAAATATCTCTAAGTATCTCCATTTGGAACTACATGGGATTAAAATGTTTCTGCATGGTAAGGAAACTACTATCAACACAAAGAGACAGCCTACACAATGTTAGATACATTTATCAGCTACAGCTCAGAGATGAAATTGATATCTAGATTATGTAAAGAATAGCAAACATTAAATACCTAAAGCATAAAGCTGCCATTTAAAACATGGGCTGATGAATAAATAGATAGATCTGAGTAGATGAAACACAAATACCAATGAATATGTGGTTTACATATTCAACATCCTCAACCATAAGGCAAGTACAAATGTAAACTACACTGATATTTTATCTCATCACAATTAATTTGGCTATGACTAGGACAATAAATGACAACTGTGACTGATAAGGTTATGGAGAAAGAGGAATCCTTATCCATTGTTGGTGGGAGTGCAAACTAACGCAACCAGTATAGAGACTCCTCCACAAAAGGAAAAGTAGAGCTATCGTACAGTTTAGCTGTACTCTCCTTGGGCATATACTCAAAAGACCATATGTGATATCTAGGAAATGAACATATGACCTGAGTATATGTATGTATGTATGTATGTATATAATACATATATATACATATATATATATATATATATATATATATATACTTTTGTAAATCTCCTAAGAAAATGAAATTATAGTTTCTGGAGTGTGGAAAAACCTGGATAATATTATATTAATAAGGCACTCTAGTCTCAGAATGACAAAATCACATGTTCTGTCACATATGCAAATCCTAACTTTTAATGTTTACATGAATGTAAAGTTATGAGAGTGCTATCAACTATGGAACTTGATAGGCAGCCCTAAGAGGGGAACAAGAATGGTACTGAGAAAGTGGAAGTAAAGGCAAGAGGTCACATGTGATAGAAAAATTGATGGGAGCCTATTAGGAGTGGAAAAGGGAAAACCCAAAATGGCTCCTGTCTAAAGGAAATACATAAATATGGAGGTTGTTGCTCACAGCCAACCATTGGACTGAGTACTGGGTCCTCAATGGAGAAGCTAGAGAAAGGACTAAAGGAGCTGAAGATGTTTGCAGCCCCATAGGAGGAACAACAATATGAAGGAACCAGTATCCCCCAGAGCTCCCAGGGACTAAACCACCAACCAAAGAGTACATATGGAGGGACCCATGGCTCCAGACACATATGTAGCAGAGGATGGCCATGTTGGACATCAACTGGAGGAGAGGTCCTTGGTCCTGTGAAGGCTCGGTACCCTAGTGTAGGGGAATGCTAGGACAGAGAATCAGGAGTGGGTGGGTTGCTGAACTGGGCAAGTGGGAATGGTATAGGAGGTTTTTGGAGGGGAAACCAAGAAAGGGGATAAAATTTGAAATGTAAATAAAGAAAATATCTAATAAAAAATTTTAAAGAAGGAAATACAGGGAAAGAGTAGAGGAGAGACTGAAGGAAATACATAAACACAGAGGTAGATACTCACAGCCAACCATTGGACTGAGCACTGGGTCCTCAATGGAGAAGTTAGAGAAAGGACCGAAGGAGCTGGGGTAATCCAGAGAATACCCCACCTGGAGATCCATCCCATATGCAGACACAAAATCCAGACACTACTGCTGATGCCAAGAAGTGCTTTCTGACAGGAGCCTGATATAGCTGTCTCCTGAGAGGCTATGCCAGATTCTGACCAATACAGATGCGGATGCTCTCAGCTAACCATCAGACTGAGCACAGGGACCCCAATGGAGGAGTTAGGGGAAGGACCGCAGGAGGCAAAGGGGCCTTACCTGGCATCAATGGGAGGGGAGGCCCTTGGTCCTGCGACGGCTTGATGCTTCAGTGTAGAGGAATGCTCAGGCGGTGAGGTGGGTGGGTGGTGAGCACCCTCATAGAAGCAGGGAAAGGGGCGATGGGATAGATTTGCAGAGGGGAAACTGGAAAAGGGGATAACATGTGAAATGTAAAAAATAAAATAGAATATCCAATAAAAATGAAAAAAAATGAGAAAATGGAGAAGAGGGAGGGAAAAAACACAAAAAAGAAACTCAATTGCTTTGATTTTGAAAGACAGGGCAGAGCTCATTGGTAGAGGTGTCAGAGCAAGCTGTGTAGATGTCTTGTGCAACTGCCTACATTTCACAGCAGATGATGTCATCACAACTCCCTATAAATTGAGCAAAGCTTCAGGTGCACCTAGGCAACTTATCTGCACCAATACCCAAGACAGCAGGAATGGCTGTCTCAGGTCTTCGCCTGATGGTTGTCCTGGGACTAAGTGCCCTAATCCTGACATGCCAGGCAGGTAAGTGTTTCTGATCACAGCCCAGAAACTTGGCCGTAGTTGCAATGTGCGGAAGCTGGCACTGATCCAGAACACTAAAGGGGAGGGACATTTTGGCACCAAGGAGAGATCACTGGGCTGGGCTGTTGGAGGGATATCTAATGCAGAAAGCAATTTTATTAAGCCTAATTTTTGTTGTATCCTCCATTCTCAGTAAATGTTTGATATTAGAAGAGTCCTTTCTTATATTCTTAAATGATTAGGTGACACCATTTCATTATATTACATTCTTTGAGAAATGTCTGTGGGTGTTTTGATGATTAAAACTAATAATTTTCAATGATGATGAATATCATTAAAGAGAAATGCCAATTAAGTCATGATATTTAATACCTGTAGATGTCAAACAAATAAGGGAATAGTCTCACAAATTTACCATAAAAATTAAAGGGACAACAGTTTAGAATAGTGCCTGGTTAATAATAATTAGCAAAGAATATTAAACACTATTTTTATCATCTATGATAATTTTTAAGTTTGAATACAGATTTATTAACATTTAAAAAAATCACCCTAGGCTGTTTGTTTATCTCACAGCCTCTTGGCCATGGAAAAATAAGTAATTCTATCTGATTACTAATATGGATATTAGACATGTGGTGGCAGAAAGGCACATGGCAGGGAGGGGACTTAAGGTATTAAGAAGTATCAGAAAAATCTGAAGTGATATGAGAAGGTATGTGATTAATGTAGAGATAGGAGAAGATGAAAAGTTACATGCTCTGAGAAGTTCAGACAATCTAGTAGACCGAGCTGCCTCACTGCAAACTAGTAAGCTACTGTGCTAGGGAAGGGGGGGGAGGGAATTCTGGGGGAGAAAGGTACAGTATCTCATTAAGATGATAATTATTATACCTCTCTCTGTGGCATGGCTTAAGGTTAGCTTGCTTCCTTCTTTGGGAGGGGTGGTATCTTAGCCCAGGTGACTAACCTGGCACAAGTGGTATGTTAGATCTTCACCCAGCCAGGTATCTATTCTCTTCACTGAAAGATGTCTTACATCCATGGACCTTTATTCCTTTATTGCTACACTCCACTAACCTTAAAATCACTTAGGGACCATATCAGGTGTCAGAGACACCCCTCCCCCAAAACACCTCTGGAATCTTTGGTCTCTGGCAAATACAAGGTTGCTAAGTGATCCAAATATATTTCTTACTTTTAGTGGAGAAAGAACTGAGTATGTCTAGGGTTTTTTTTCACCCTAAGATGCTTAGCCAATTTTTACATCCTGTTCTCATTATTCATCTTTAATAAGAAGTAAGTCTTATGGAAGTATAGCAATGACCAATCCGGCTTCTTATAGTGAAAGAACATGTGGGGCATGGCAGTTGGGGTACGAGTTCAGTGGGTCTATCAGAAAGATTCTAAACAGGCATTGATAATTTCATAAAAGCTATGTTTAGGGAGGAAAGGAAGTCCTTGACTATTGCCTTGAAACAGATGTGAAAGAGAAGTAAAGGAGAGATATTAGCAAGCTCTAGACAAATAATCAGGAAATAGCCAAAACAGAGGGTACTTTAAAAATATCCAAATCAAAGCCTTGATTACATGATTTTCTGTTGAACACAACAATGGTCACATCTCTCTCGGCTGCAAGTAGAAAGAAAGTGCGGTGCTACATTGAACCAATATCCTGATGTCCTTCGTCTTGAGTAGCAATTTTCTTACTAAGACAAAAGCATCAGTGAGAAATGGCTGAATAAGCCACATTTTATATACACTTGAACTTAACATCAATGAGTATGATTTGCTGGATAATTAACCAACTTACATCTTAGTCTGTGGCTGTACTTTTCTGTCAGGTGTTTAAGACCATGACAGTGCCCCAAATTCATCATTTTCATTTTGTAATTAAGTTCAGTTGAGTTTCTGGTCCTCAGTGGTCTGTTGGGAGCCAGAAGTCCTGGCTCCTTTGGCTTTCCTTGTACCATTTGTCTCATCTTCTGAGAAAACATCAAAGGCCTTGCTTGACCATGGCTTCACTTGGAGGCACTAAGGCAGGATTTTCTTCTGTGCTGATCCTCCTGTTTGTATATCACATTCAGTTTTGTCTCCAAGACCCCTCTGAGCAATGGGACACATGAATCTTCAGAACTTCAGGACATGTCCACAGATGTCCCCTGGGAAGTAGTTGTTGACCTTGGAGGTCAGTCGCAAAGCATTGTTGCTTTATCTTTTTCTGTCCTCATTATTATAGGCCTCCACATTATGTAGTTGAATGCTCAGAAGTTCAGTTACACCAGCTTGGTATTTTTAGCTACTGTTTGATGATTAAATAAAACTTACCCCCAAAACCAAAATTTATATAAACTTTCATTAAACACATAAAATTTTTCTTTTTAAGTCTTATCCTTTCCATACCCTCTATAATTTACCCAGACCTCAATAACTTCCATAATCTTTCTGGTTTTCTTTCCATTCTAAAATCATCCATACGCTTAATAGGCTCTCATAATAATTCTACTAAATAAACATCTCATTTTCACATTGTCCTTAGTTTGTGTAAATTAGTAAACTAAGTTTACGGGAGGTCAAGCACTTTTAGTACAGGCACAAGTGAAAGTGTGAAATCTAAGTTCCTAGGTTCTTCCCACTGCAACTAAGCACATGTTTCTTTTGTGTCCCAGGAGGCACACAGAGGACTGAGAGCACATGTAGTATTCTCATTTAGCAATTCACCATTTTGTCTGCAGAAGACTGTGAATTCTTTACTTGTTCAGGGCATTGCAGAAAGCAGGATGTGTAACCACTTGGCAACAGGCCCCTTGTAAGCTAGCAGGACTCGCAGCTCCAGATCACCAGTATGAAACCTGAATGGACAGTGCAGAAGAATTACAGCCCAGGGACGCATGGGGGTGTCTGTGTCACCTCTGCTTCTAAAGTTATCAACACAGTGATGGGAAGGGCAGGATTTAGATTCTAAAGACAATTCTCAGTTCACCTTATAACCTCTAAAACTAGTTAAATAAGTATGGTTTTAAGTGTTAATTTCTTTGCCTATAAGGTAACTCATTTAGGGGTTAGAGAGATGGCTTAGTGGTTAAAAGCACTGTCTGCTCTCCCTGAGGTCCTGAGTTCAATCCCCAGTTCAAACCCTAGATCTGATGCTGTCTTATAGCATGTAGGTGTACCTGCATATAGGGCACTTATATACATAATATAAAGAAGTAATTAAATAAATAATAAATAAATGTTTAAAAATAATGTAATTATTGATATTACCAAATAACATGAGCACGCTTTTATAATCACTTTGTAAAATGTAGAATTCTATGTATTTCTTGTATTTGCTCAGAATTCTATAATCACATTCAGTTGGTGGGGAGAAGAACTATGGGAACTATGGTGGGTGGGAACTGGGAAAGGGGAAAGCCTTTGAAATGTAAACATAGAATATAGAAAATAAAAATAACTAAAAAAAAGTCAGCTGAATAATAAATGTAAATAAAGCCTACTCTTTATTATATTTTAAAAGAGAAAATATTCAATTATGGACAGTGTGAGTTGAGATTCCTAGGCATTCCAATAGCATTTTACATTTTCATAATATTCTAAAATGTTAAAGGAAAATTAAGTTACTGTAACTGTGTTGCTGTTATCAATCATAGCACTAATAGTACCATAAATAAATTGTTGTCAACTTATTCTGGGTCTGATTTTCTGAGGGGTGGTATATAAACTATGGTTATATATCTATATACACATGAATACATGAGCAATATGTATAATACTTTTCATCCTTGCAACAACCCAATGAAGAAACTAAAAGACAGTGGTTAATGTGTAATTTGTAAAAGTGCATGACTAACATTTTGCTGAAAGCAAAACGAAAAATAAGATTGTAGAACCTTAAACCATGTTGCACAACACACACTAATGCAGATGCATATGCGTGTGGCCCAAACACTGAGACTAGTCCCCAGATTCCCATACTCTAAGCTCTGGCTTGTTGGGTGTTGAAAACCTACTAATTAGTATTACATTAAGAGTGAGTAAAACTATTATTGTATTGAAAGGGAGGGGCTCTTTTTTGTGTAGGGAGTTTTTGCTTTACACATAGCTGGTAAGCTCAGAGAACCATTCTATGGAGGTAATGCAATATAACACGAAGACCATGTGTCCTGGAGTTAGATGGAATTCATACACTAGCTCGGTCGCTTTTTTCTAAGTGACTTTAGGTAAACTGTTTAACTTCCCAGAGCATCTCAGTTCTCCTCTGGAGACTGTGGTCCCATATTGGAGGAGGATAAGGATACAGGTCTGTGAGGATATGCTAACACAGCACCGCATGGCAGAAACTCCACAAAAGGAATCAGCTGCTTCATCTCAAAGTGAAACTAAAAAGTGCCATTCTGGGCACTTTGGTCACAGACCACTCTGTGAGAATCACCATCTTTATTTTAAGTCTTAAGTGAAAAGGCTCTGTATATACTTCACTTCGAAAGAAACAAAACCAAAGCAAAATGTGTTCTAAACGAAGAACTCCACTACTAGATGCATTCATAGTTGATTACTGCCTCTTACAAGCCTCAGAATAAGCAGTCTGTCAGATATTTCATTGTGCCATAATAAATTATAAATGCCGTTTTTTTACTAACAGTTTCTATTTTTGAATATAACACAGATTCTGTATTGTTTATTCATCATTTGCCAGCATGGGAAGAGGGGTGGCTACACACCCTTCAACTGAGGCTACTGCCAAAGTGTTAAGGAGATGAGACTTTATGAATCAAAATTTGAAGTGGGCATGAAGGATAGGTACAGAACATTGTTGTGTGTCTTAAAAATTGTTTTTTATACAGACAATGCTTAGATTTTATAAACATCTAGAATGAGGAACAAGATAGATTCTTTAGCTTTTAAACAAAAGATATCACACCAATTAAATGGACTTTTCTAAAATTCATTTTTCTAGTACTTGTAGTTCCTATAGTTAAAAAAATTGAAACTGATTTTCTTATATATTTGTATTTTTAAATAAGCAATGAATTATTGTTAATGTAATCCACCCCACAATCATATTTATCAGTCTAATCCTAAAAATAATCTGATCTTTAACTGAAAATGATCAAGGCATAAAGTAATTAGTAGAGTCTGGCCATACTAATATAATGAAATTCTAATTCAAATTAATTAAATTAATTAAATAAATAAAATTAATTCTAAATTTTAATTCTAATGAAATGAAAAAGGAAAGGTCTTACCTCATCCGATTACCAAGATTCAGAGAGAAGGTAACACATTCTAGTTTATGCCACTCTTCAAGGACTTTTCATCTCATGAAAATGACCACCATTAACATCTAAGGGACACACATGCATCCTTCCTCCATCATGGCCGAGGAAGGCCTGGGTGAATGGGCCCTATAGCCATCCTTTGGGTTGCTGCTTTCTCTTGCTTTTACACAGCCTTCTGGCCCCTAAACATTTCAGTTTCTCCATTCAATAAGCTTAAAAATGCATATCCTAAATCATTACCCAGGGAGAAAAATTACACAGCATTTGTAAACCCATTGTTTATAAATCAAATAAATGATATAAAAGGACAAAATATCATTTATCTCCTGCTCTCTGTCATAAAAAAAAGTACAAGTTGCATACTTTTCCTGCAAAGAGCACAGTTTATCACAGAATACTGTAAAAATATAGATTTTGATAGCAGACAAAGATGGCATTTGATTATATTTCTATAACCTGGTAATTCTTTCTCTGAGAAGCAGCTTTGGCTAGGCAGTGGTGGTGCATGCCTTTAATCCCAGCACTTGGGAGGCAGAGGCAGACGGATTTCTGAGTTCGAGGCCAGCCTGGTCTACAGAGTGAGTTCTAGGACAGTCAGGGCTACACAGAGAAACCCTGTCTCAAAACAAAAAACAAAAAACAAAAACAACCCCCCCAAAACAAACAAAAAAACCAGAAAAACCTGAGAAGCAGCTTTGAAATCTCTTTCTAACTTCATTTCTTTTTTACACTTTTTAAAATAACAGACGCTCTCCCTGTCTGGGAATTGAATCCCGGTCTCCCACGTGACAGGCGGCGATACTCACCACTATACTAACAAGGATGAGATTCTAATGTCATTTCTTCAAGTTTAAGTTGGCTTAGTAATTTTCCTACCTTTTAGAATTGTGCTGTTAAAGGAACACATATATGTGAACTTTCTGTTATTAGTATGTGCTCGGGGAAACAACCCATGACAATTCTATTTTCCTTATTTCCATTACCACTGGCACAGAAAACACATGGAAACACTAGTGACCTATATTATTACACCGAACATCTATGTTTTCTATATCTCAAGCACTGACTTTAACTACATTAGCTATTCCCTTAACTTTACAGACTAATCGTTGTTTAAAAAAAAGAAAGAATGTCTCTCCATCCGCATCAGAGAAGCCTCTACTTGTAACAGATAGCAATTAACACAGACACCTTCTGACTTGTCAACATGCAGAGAACAATACACTGGAGTGTTCACTCCCAAACTGTACATTCATATCACATGATTATTCCCCAAGTTTCAAGGATTATCATGGAAGAGGAGTTGGGAAGATTGTAAAACCAAGAAGTGGTTGATAACATCGGAAAACATTGTTTTTCAGACACACCAGGAAAGATACACAGGAACTCACAAGAGTTATGACAGCATGCACAAGACCTTCACAAGCCCTGTAAAGTAAAATCTCAGCCTAGAAAGAGGCAGCCTGACATTAAACCCAACACTGGCTGATGAACTCACAGCATTTGATGTTTCTGAGAAAAGTCAGTTTTATTTAACTCCTCACTCTAATAAGCTGATTGGATACCAGTACACGCCCAAGTCCCAGAACTAGCTGATAAACAGAAACTGTTTTGAAATTAGAATTAAATGAGATAATGTTATAAAGCCTGGAAGATGTAACTAACGGCATAACTTAGTACCAGGCAGAGGGCAAGGAGCTCAAGAACTCCTACATGAGGAATCGATTTGCCTTTTTGTGTTGCTAAGAATCACATCTGACATTCTTTTCTGTTTACCTTTTGTTTACAGATGACAACCCAAACGATAATGACAATGAGAAAACAGACAACAAGCCCGATGACTCTAGTAAAAATCCGGAGCCAGAGTTCCCCAAATTCTTAAGCATGCTGGGATCAGAGATCATTGAAAATGCAGTGGACTTCATCCTTCGCTCCATGTCCAGGGGATCGTAAGCACTGAGACAAACCTTGTTTTGCCAGCTTTATTGTAGATAATGATTGCACTCCTGAAAACCAGTAAAATGGAACAAATGCATTCACTACATTTTATACATAAAAAGTCCCCCTACTTTAATTTACATTATATATTTGAATGAATTGCCCTGAATTTTCCTGGTATGGGAGTGCTTCACTAATATCCCTATCCTAATGGTTTAAAATCTCAGGGCCATAATAAGAAAGCAGAAGCTTGCAGAACCAAAACCTGAAAAACATGTTTTTGTCCTGATGATGAATGCTGTGAGTGCTGTGTTTGGTTTTGAGTTTGAGTAGCTCATAGAGGACAGATAAAGTGACTGATAATCTCTCATTAGTCATGAGCTGCAGAACTCTCATGATCAGTGTGCAGGCCACCATGAAGGATGATCCAGCCCAGAGTCCTTCTAACATTCTCAGCCTGCTTTCTAATACTCCTTGGATTTGACCTAGTTTGGATTTCACATGACTTCTTATTCTTCATATTTCTTTCACTCTATGCCCCAGAAAGCTGCTATTCTTTAATTTGTATTCACATAGACACCCAAGCAGAGTTTGAGAAAACTGACTTATTATCTACCATCTTCAAGATACAGTGGGAAATTGTTTGAATTAGTCTTCCTACATTCCATAGTATATGTACAAAAACCAAGGCAAAGGCTGTAGATATTTTCAAAAGCTTTCTGAGTAATTCTGTTATGAAAGCCACACCTAACCAGGTGTTCAACCTCATAGCTGAGCCCTAAAGTTCTATGAAGCCTGAAAATTATGATCATATTTTATTTAAATAGAGTCTCATGTTTTCCTGGGGTATCCTTGACTTCTTATACTCAACAAACAATAAATGAAGATCCATTATAAAGGAGTAGTTAAGGCTCATCTAGTAATCTTTGATATGCTTAAATCAATACATTTGGTTGTATGGCGTTTTGCATATGATTTTTCTCCACACATTGTTAAATACCAAAGACAATTTTATTTTATTATTACATTTCCTTTTTGTGGAAGTTTTATTTGCATCTGTTGCCTCCTCATGATTATTGACAGATTCAAGAAGTAATAACTAATAAGTAAAACATTCAATGAATGCAAAATTAAAAAAATAGCTAATAATGTCACATAGAAAATATAGCAAAGCAAGGAGGCAGAATAATTACTCCTTTGTTCTCTTTCACTAGGGAAGTTCCCTTATGCAAAATGTAAAATAAGCCATTGTATGTTTGCTATCTGTTCCATTTGGGACCTTATAGGTCTAAGCTCAGAAATGTTACCTTCTTTTCTATACTTATCTTATTCAGAACTGATTCCCGTTTTGTGCTACTAGAGCTTTGGATGAAGTCAGTCCTCAGTGCTGCTTCAGTGCTCCCGTGTAGCTGAAATGTTCTACAGATTGCTCATGGCCACGGCTTGGCCCACAGCTTACCTCCAAGCTCCTTCTTGGAAAGCAATCCTATCATCCTCTTGTTACTATCCTCCCCTTCCTTACTCACTGTCCTCTGTCATTTTGCTTTGAGATAGTATAATATTACTTACAGTATTATAAAATTGGCTTCAATAATGTAGTTTAATGAAAAAGGAAACCAGATAAGTCTATCAAGTCAAATATAATATCAGAGCATCTTTCCCATGATGTTAGACAATCAATAAATATCTTAGAGATTATGTCTGAAGTCCATGTATTACAAAATGAATATGGAAACCTGAATAGTCTTTGTTTAAAGGCAAAGAATTCTTTGTCCATGAGAATAAATCTAAATTAGTGTAGAGTCAGGATGTAAAACATTGCAGTGTCCATTTACAAAAGAATACCATGTGGGTGGGAACTGGGAAAGGGGAAAGCCTTTGGAATGTAAACATAGAATATAGAAAATAAAAATTAAAAAAAAGAAGACCATGGGTGCTGTTGAGGTGCAGCATGAGAGGATGCTCCCAGAAAATGCATTGCTAGGGTTTGATTACTTGAAAAGTTGGCATGAAAATTGCTAAGAACCAGATATAGAGCATAAATTGCTTCTCAACACATCTTCGATCTTTAAGATTAGACAGCATGAGCTCATGCAATGACAACTACAAATGACTAGCAAGATGTATTCTTGTCAAATTTCAGAGTAGGTGATGGGACTAATACTCATAGCAAAACATTTGTGGCCAATGTGAACTATATCATAGGTCTTGAATGACAGTGAGATTCGAGTCAAAGAGAATGAGAGAACTGTTGGGGAATTCTCAATGTGAAAAATATGCTTTATTTATCCCAATATGTCGTCAGATGTCTAAATAGGGTGTCAGGTATATAACATGTACTACATACATATATTCTCTGAAGAAACTGAAGAAACTTGGTTTCCCTCTCCATTTTCTTTTAAATTTTATTGGAGCAATGGAAATTGACTTCCCCATTGTTCTAAAACCACATACATTCAAATACAAACAGCTGAACACACACAACACACACACACACACACACACACACATGCACACACACATGCACACATGCACATATCACACACACACACACACACACACACACACACACACACATACGTAGAAATCTGCTAATGTTATCATCAAAAAAATAATTCCCACAAATTTGCTCATTTGTTTCATTCCTGAAATTCTTTCATAAAATTTCACTGCCTACATAGCAGAGCTCATCTCTAAGGCTGTTGGTGAAGGTCCATTCTTCATGTTCTTGTACTTTCTGTTACATCTACCATCCCTGCCACCAGAGAGCTAGACCTGAACCACAGCTGATACTTGTATGACGCCTCAAATTCTTCGCCTGAGCTTTTTCTTTCTCTCATAACAGTGTTTAGTCTAAAGTCTGTAATTCTTTATTTATTCATCAAATCCATTCACTTCCTAAATCCCAATGTAGAAACAAGCTCCAGAAATAAATTACAGACTCTTACAATTACAAAATCTTGTTTTGCAACTTGGAATTCTTAATATTTTGTATTGTCGATACAAAACAACAGCCCACATCGTAAAGGGAATAAAACAGTTTATTCTTGAGCCATTTTGAGTGAGAACTATAAACTTTTGTTTAAATCATGGGTCTTACTTCACTGTTATGTAGGAAAATCTGGAGAAGAAAATTATACCTCAGCACTGATGAGCAGGCTTAGTTTTGAGCACAGCACCACAGGCCTACAACCCAGACTACTTGAGAGGTTGAGGCAGGAGGATCACAAGTATGATGCCAGCTTCAGGAACGAGTGAGACTCCATCTCAAAAAATGAGAAAAATTTTAAAAAATTAAAAATATTTAAGAAAGTAAAGGAAAACTGAGATAGTGTGCTAGGCATGGTCATACTAACATTCCAGTAAGTCTACCTAACTCCTGTTCTTTCTTCTCTTTTTCAAGAAGTTTCATGGAATTTGAAAGCGACCCTGGACAGCAACCTTCAAAGGTGACCTCCTAAGGTGAATTTAGCTTAAATTTTACAAGTAAAATAGCATAGTAGACAAAGAAAACATGGGTTTTGATAATTGTACTCTTTGATTTGGGGAACTCATGCATAAATATAACATCCCAGGAGACTCTTAAAGGAGGAAGCCAAGTATCGTGTGAGGGTCAAAAGGTCTGGTCTGTGCTACAGTTCTCCTACGAACCTGCTGTTGGGTTTCTGTCCCTTTGACAAATACCTGACATAATCAGGTTATAAAAATAAATCATTGATTTCGTGTCTCAGTTTTCATGGTTTCAATGCACTGGTGTCATTGCTTTGGGCCAATAGTGAGGCAGCGCATCATGGCAGAGGCTGGTGAACCCCTCAGTGCATCAAAGCAGGGGCCTATGAACCACTCAGTTTATGTCCATGAAGAGAAAGAGGAACAAACTAGAATTCCATAATCATTTTCCAATCACACCTTCAAGGATGAAGACTTTCTACCTGACCCCACCCTTTAATCTTTTTAACCATTCCAAAGAGCACTAAGCTAGGGACCAAGTCTTTTACACCTAGACTTTTGGGAAAGCATTCCACATCCAAACTCTAGCTTGCTTTATGCAAATCCACCTATAAAATAAGAAGGCAACACACACTTAAAATCAAAGGACCAGGCAATTGTGCAGTTAGTAAGTAGTAATGGGAAATGTGGAATTGGGTGAAGTTAACATAGGGAGAAAGCACTGACAATTCTCTGTCACACACATTTCTTCTATGGTTTGACTAGCCAGAATGCCCATTCTTTTCTTTTTACTCAATAATGTCCTGAGAACTTATGTTAAAATATAAATCAAACACTTTAGTGATGAAAAATTAGTACCAATACCTGACATGAAATGAGTTCCTGCTCCATTTTAAGTGCTAGATATATAACTAATTTATAGTCTCTGTGAAAGACAAGCATTATTGTTTTAAGTTTCACAAGTAGGTAAATGAAGGCTTGGGAATGTTGTTGATATGACTATATTAGTCAGGAAGGAGGAAAAGACTAGGACTTGAACTCATGCCAAGATTTTGTGTCCTATGTCTAAGCCATATATCACTACTAGAGAGCAGAGGATGACCTAGGAGGAAGCAGCTGAGAGTAATTATTAAGTCTTGATGCATGCGAAAATAAAACACTTCCCTCTTGATTAGCCTATGCCTTTTATGTACATTTCCAGAATCATGGCCTTTCCCAATTCTCTTGCCACCTGGGCTGGGAAAGTTCCTTTTATCTGCTGGTTCCATTTCATAATTTGGGTGTGGCCAACGTGAGCTCAGTACGCCACTCTTACATTACCCCAGAACATAGCTTACTCTTTCATGAGCTTTTAAAGATGGATATAAGGCTTGGGCATTGTAATCAAGATATACCCAAGACATATAATCCTGCCTTGCTCCGAAAGCCAGATAAGCTTCTGAAAGCACTGGCTTGTATGTTCATGTTTCCATCTTCTCCTCCGGGAAAAAGCTTCCCTCTAGTTTCAAATCATTCAGGTGACTACTCCACACTTGCAATCATTTGTGGACATATCCCAAATCTTTTCAGGACCAAGCTGGGCTTTGGTGTAGGAGGAATAAAGTAGATGAGGCAACAAGAGGAGTTAAACATCATGATGGTACAAGTTCAAACTCTACCGTGGATACCTGCTGTCTGTATCAACTGGTAGCCCTGCCTCCCTAAGTCTCATTTCTCTCTTTTGAATTTGAAACAATAGAGGGATGTCATGGTTCCTAAGTATAATGGCAGTATTTCTTTTTCTTTTCGCGGCTATACACTAAAAAAAAAAAAAAAAAAAAAAAAAAAAAAAAGTGTGAACGAAGAGATTTCTGAGTGAACTCTAGATGCTCTCATGATCCAGTAGGAATGATTCAATATGGAGTTATAAATAAACAAATAAGTGAGTTTTGAAAAGGAACATAGACTTAAATGACATTTCATACCATTTATGACTATTTTTGCATATTCCTTTAATTAATATTTAACCCATACCAGCCATGTGTTCACCAGTACTGTCATTGGGAAGCTCATCATCTGGGCAATCATTTAGCTCAATGTATCTTGAGAACATGCAAGTAAATGATAGGTACTTATGAGAGGGCCTGGAGAACGCCTTGGGAAGGAGCAACAAGGATTCCCTGGGGGGGAGGGGTGATGGTCACAATGAAGTCTTTACAAACAAGGTGAACTGTACTAAGTCAACACACAATCTAAGAAGATGAAGAAAAAGCATTATGGAGATCAAAAAAAAAAATGATGCTCCAGTAACTGAACACCTAAGATGCCCTCACCCTCAACCTCAGCTCCCCAACACTGATGTGACTTCCAACAGGCTTAGGGCTTCCAAAAACTTCAACTGTTGTTGCCCTCCATTACTTGAAGTTAACTGATTCAATGCGTTCTCTTCCTTCCTTCCTTCCTTCCTTCCTTCCTTCCTTCCTTCCTTCCTTCCTCCCTCCCTCCCTCCCTTCCTTCCTTTCTTTCTTCCTTTTTCTTTCTTTCCTTTTTTTCTTGTCTTAAGTCATTTGACACATCTGTCTGTATACTTTCATTTCTCAAAAAAAAAAGCCTGATAAACCTCATTAGATAATCAAGATCTTCAGAAGAAATAGTAGAGTAAAATGTCCTTTATTAATTTTAATTTCTATGCACATTACTTGGATTAAGGAAACATCTATTTTGGACATGCAAATCTTATACTTAAATTTACTATGTCCTAACAAAAAATAAGTAAATTAAGTAGAATATTCTGGTGCAAATGATGATCAGAATTAAATTTGGGCACACTATTGCTTCTCCTCGTGTCAGCTTGGTCACCTTCAATCATGAGATGGATGAATATGATTGCTGTGTCCCTTCCTTGTGCTAAATATCCAAATCATAGTGAAAGTGATGTCTTTTAACCACCCTTAAGATTGTTCCTCATGCCTTCTACCTCACCCCTGTTGCTGTGTCTTTGCTTCTGTATCCTGATTTTTTTTGGTTATTTGTTTCTGTTATTTTAGTTAATTATTTCCTCAAACCTGAATGGTGGTTGATTTATTGTAAGTTCTCTCATGCTTTGAAGTGCAGAAGCATTAACATTTTAATGAAAAAGTAGAAAGACTTCAGTCTATTGGCTAAATCAGGATGTCAATTGTTCTCTATATTTGTGTTTTGAAGGTCACACCCATTTGGCAACCATGCAAAGCAAGGACAGCCAGATCCTGAACATCCAGTTCTGTTTCACATGTCATGCAGATCCAAAGACCTCAAGACAGCTCCTGGCAGGTCCTGGGAAATGAGCCTCAGTTTCAGCTAACAACAATTCATTTGTGCGATTTGACTTTGCATTTCTCTTTCTACAAAGTCAGAAAACAAGTATCCTCTTAGAGTTTTAGAATTACACACCTGGCTTCATAGAAATTTTTGCTGTTCCTAGAAATGTTCCATGCTGCATTTTATTTTCTAATGAGGGAAAAATGAAATTACATATTACATATGTATATGTGCAAAAGATAGGTCAAGGCTTCTTCATATGTGCAATACATACATATTAACTGACTCTAAAAGATAAAATAACATATTTAAAATAAAAATGGCAGAATGTAGTAGAAAGAGGACTTAAATTTTACTCTGAACACTAAGTTTTTAATGTCTAAAGCTATAGGAAGAAGTTTCGATATTTCGCAGATTTTTTTTAAAAAAAGTTTTCCATTCAAAAATTTTTGAGCCACATATACTATGTTGCTGAATTAAAAGCTAGAGTTCTTCTTTTAATTCAAATGTCTGTTTCTCTTCCATGGTCATTATTGCTCCTCTAGAATACAGGGTGCTTGAATTGCTGAATGCATCCCTTATACACTGGCACCTCAGGAAAGAGCTGAGCCCTTGGCAGCAGTAGCAGCCCGCTTGATAGACACATTCCCCAAGAGTGATGCGGTCAAGGGAACAAGCTGAAGTCATGGAGTAAGATTAGCATGGCAGCTCTGGGGTCAAGAACACCAACCCATTATGTTTCCTCTATTCAGTTCACCAGAGTTGCTCCTCGGTCCTATGTTTCTCAGGCACTACTTCTATTTCCAGTCTTATCCTGAATGCAACCAATAACTCTTGCTTGTCTTGATTGCTTTTTTTTTATTTATCTGTGATAATTTTGCATACAGCAAAAGAACTTTTAATGATATTGGCGAATGGAGTATTGAACCTAGTAGAAAAAGAAAATGAATTGAGTCATAATGAGGATGAATGTTGCATTTTATGGTGAACTGTGATAGTCTACCCTTGCATTTTGATGAATGATAACAGTTTCAACTGCCATAGCCTTCTTAACCAAGGTACCTAAATATGTGTTAAACTCAGCATCTGACAATTAGAATGCTTCTCTCTACCAAATGTGATCCTAAAATCTCTTTTCAGAGTTTTTGTTTGGAGGGGATTGGCTGTGTTTGTTTATAGTACCATGGGTTACAAGCATCCCAGAGATTTTTACATGTAGGCAAGTATTTTTCCACTGAGTTGTAGCTTCTATTTTCCGTCTCTCTCTCTCTCTCTCTCTCTCTCTCTCTCTCTCTCTCTCTCTCTCTCTCTCTCTGTATGTGTATGAATATATGTGATACATGGAGCCACTGATCATGTGAAGACCAGAGGAGAGCATCCATTACTCTACCTTAATTCTTTGAGATGGGCTGTCTCCTTGAACATGGAACTTGAGTTTGTTGACTGGTTGGCATTCCAAATAAGCCTCTTGTCTCCACCCTCTATAATGCTGGGTTTATAGGTCTGGGCAAGAACATAGTACTTATATAGTATATAGTATATAGCTTGTTACTTGGGTCCTGGGTCCAAACTCAAGTTGTACACCAAGCAGTCTTAACCACTAAGTTATTTCCTTAGCCTGTTTTAGACTTTAAATCACGAATTTGTACCTGTGCAGTAATTTTACTACAACCAATCAATGCAATACCAACATAAACAACACACTTCTGTCATTCATATTGAAATGACTCTTTCAGGATGGGATAGGATCAGGTACAATGTCAACACTGGATTTGGAGAAGGGATACACAATTGCTGTTCAAAAACTCAGCAGTAGTTCTCAGTTCATTACAAAACATTTTCTCTTCTCAACCTCTGCTGTTATGTTTCCCCAAGTCTCAACAAGATCCATATATTCAGGCAGTAGATACATTTATTTTGAAAAACAAAGCTTTCTTTCATATACATAGTACTCTTTTTTTTTCTTTTTATGAGCTTGTGGTCTCACTAAAACATCATAATCACTGGGTGATTGAAGAGAGTGAGGTGCCACATCTTCAGCAGGGATCAAGTAGCAAAAGACAGGAAGAGACAAAGGGGAAACAATGAACAGGTACATGTAAGTGTAAACACAGCATCTGCAACATCCTGTGGACATGGTTCACAGTACAGTTTTTTGCTCTGACCTCCCAAGTTCCTGCCTTAACTCCACAGCTTGTGGAGTCAGCGTTATGCCCATTATGGAAGTGGTAGATGGAAGGAAAGCTTCTATTTAAATAGAATTCAAATTGTATCAATTTCTTCCACCACTCCCCATCTTCTTTTTGGAAAAGGTTATGCTTCAGTTTCCTCACAGCGGTTAATCCTGCCAGAGCCTCCCACTGGCCATCCCTTCTCCTATATCTCACCCCTTTGTTCCTTCTCTCCAGGAACAAGAAAAGAAACTTCAAGCATTTCTAGAACGTTATTTTCATGCTTGAAAGTCCTTTGCTGTTATCCTTATTTAAGATATTGCCATACAATAGTGCCATGTGACTTTGCATTTATTTCATTTTATTCTTTCTCCAAGATTAGCTTCTCAGAAAGCTCATCATAGGTTCTAGTGTTCAAAATCATATCTGCTGGATAGAATTTGCTATGACATTTGGGATATATCATTTCACTCCATCAAGTACAACTCTTAAGAAGATGTTTAAACTTGATTTATTTCATTTATTCTTTAGAATGTTGTATTTACATATTTATAAATACACATGTATATACATATACATACATGCCTGTAACAATTAATAAAAAAAAGAAGCCATGAATATACAAGAAAGCAAGGATGCACATATGAGATGTTTTGATGCAGGAAAGGGAAAGGAGAAATGATGCAAATCCAATATAATTAGAAATAAATTAAAGAAATAATTTTTGTCTCTTTATTTTCCTAGCTAGATTTTCTTTGTGTAGTCCTGGCTGTCCTGGAATTCACTCTGTACACCAGGCTGGCCTCATACTTACAAGACATCTTCTTGCTTCTGCCTCCAAAGTGCGGGGATTAAAGGTGTGTACCACCACCACCCAGCAAAAAAAATTTGAAAAAGAAAAGAAATAGAGTAAATATTAAAAATATTTTTAAAATATATTTATATTTTTAACCCCATGAGAAAGTAACCATAACTCTTTTGTTTAAAGTTCCAGTTGTGAGCAGTAAAAGCAGACTCTATTAGTAGAATAGTTCTTTAGTAACTATTTCTTGTACCCACCATTATGGGAAAAAATGGAAATCATGAAAAGTTTACTTAAGGACAATGAATTATGAGTTCAAAGTGGACATTACTTCAAACTCAATGTTGCCCTCAAGTGGCTTAGGATCTTGACACAAATGCTGAGTCTAATTAAGCAGTCACCTATAGAATTCATAACCATGAGGGCAGTCATGGCAATGTGAGATTTGGAACAGCATTTCCTGTGCTCTCTAGAGAGATGTGGGTGGACTTCTCAAAGCCAGCAATATTGGAGTCATGACCTGATAGATAGTAAAGGAGAAAATTATGACAATTCCAAACAAGGCAACTGTGGCAACTTATTGAGGACCAAGTCTCAGTCAGAATGTCTGTTTGTAACTAACATCCTCTGGTTGCCTCACATGTGTAGCAAGGAAAGGTCTACATCTACTACCTTAAAAGACCCATATTTCATTACAGCATCATTTCCAATGTGACTTTGACTGGCCCTTATGAGATTTTCATGACTGACCTTGGTGGTGCTTCCTGGATAAAGTACCCATTTTCAATGGCTAATGAATATTGTGAGAAAGACTTGGAAGTGTAGCAATTATATTATTGATTAGAATTGATGGTACTGTTAAAAGGTAGAGTAGGTCTGTATCTTAGTCAGGGTTTCTATTCCTGCACAAACATCATGACCAAGAATCAAGTTGGGGAGGAAAGGGTTTATTCCACTTATACTTCCACGCTGTTCATCACTAAAGGAAGTAAGGACTGGAACTCTAGCAGGTCAGGAAGCAGGAGCTGATGCAGACGCCAGGGAGGGATGTTCCTTACTGGCTTGCTTCCCCTGGCTTGCTCAGCTTGCTTTCTCATAGAACCCAAAAATACCAGCCTAGAGATGGTACCACCCACAAGGGGCCCTCCCCCCCTTGATCACTAATTGAGAAAATGCCCCACAGCTGGATCTCATGGAGGCACTTCCCCAACTGAAGCTCCTTTTCCTGTGATAACTTCAGCCTGTGTCAAGTTGACACATAAAACCAGCCAGTACAGTCTGTATCTCATAGTGTGTAAGTAATTTTCTAAGTTTATTAAATCATGACTTATGCATTGTATCCACAAACATGAATTTGAGGGACTTTGACAGATGTGTATCCAAAAAACTGTCATATAATAAGATACTGAACATGTTCATTGTACCTAAATTTTTCTCTTGCCATTTGTAATCCATTTGCTTTCACAGTAGATTGATGTGATCTTTCTCAAGTCCAAAGATTGATTTTAAAGTACTTTACATGTAATACTGTTTCAAGCACCAAAATAACACTTGACAGTATTTTGGGTTTAGTTGGCTTATATGGTTCCTGGGCTAACTTAGGAAATCCAAATCTTTTAACCCACCTCTACATTCAGATAAAGTGAGAAGACAGCCATATATCTGGTTTTTCCTATTGTCAAAACATGGGTAGAACATATACTAGCCTAATGATAAATCACTAGAAAAAATTAAGAGCAATTCATCTCCTATAAGTTCTTCAAATAAATTGTTTGGGAGAAAATCTAAAATGTGAGTTATTCAAAGTGTTTTATCATGTTTCTCAAGCATTCAGAAATCCCATGGTATTATGTTCCATGGACACTGGCAGATGCTTTACTCTACTCTCTTTGAATTTCTCCAAAGTGAGAGACAAATTACAATCATCCATGAATGCCTAATTCTGTTTAGAAAAAAATGTTCAGAAAAGAAAAACCGTGTTTTTCTTATAACCTATTACAATTGTGTCTTGCCAGGTCAATAATTGAGGCAAACACTGGCTTACATTTTAATACTCCACTCGATTGATGTAGACAACAGATGAAATTGAAAGGCTGGCTCAGGAGAGGAACACTTGTAAGAAGTAGACAGACCAGGGAAAGCTAATGTCAGTGCAGAGAAGTGATGTGGGAAAATACAAGAAACTAGGAGCTGGCTCTACACAGACATTGCCATGAGTCAGTAAGTATCTGTCAGTGCGAGGGAAGTATCGAGAAAGAGGAGTAGGAGGCTGACTAATGTCTCACTATGAGTGGGGATGCCAGTCAGGGAGATGGAGGACACCAGACATATAACTTTTCAAAGCTTTCCTGGGTTGGTAGAGGAAGAAGTGGCCATGATTATGATACCCAGTACTTGGTTTCTACTCTTCTACTTGTACAGTCTCAATTTGTGTTTCCTGAATCTGCTCAAACAACTTTAGGAAACACAGTTATAGCTTATTTCTTTTAAGAAGCCAAGTTCTCTGCATTACAAGGATATTCACTCCATCGACTGCTTTCTAGAGCATTGTTTGTCTAATCTAACCTCTGTAAGATCTCTAGATGAGTGGAGCATGTGGGTTTCACTTGTCACCATATGTTTAATATCAAGTAAAAATATGGCAATCAATATCTAATGACCATTCACTGAATAAAATACATACATAAAGCAACAAATGAATAATAATTATCATTTTTAGCTACTCAATAGATAAGTTGACACTTGATTGAGTTAAACTGCTGGTTATGGGCACAATAAAGAATGAACTTTGGTATAAGTTGTTAAACTAGGGAGTGTCTATATCTGTACAGTGAACAGGCTTTAAAAAATCTCTGAAAAAAATTCATAGCACTAAGTCCTTCCATAAAAAATTAGGATATTCTCATGGCAGCAACTTAGAAAGTACACCTGAAAACCCTAGAAGGAAAAAAAGGAAAGCACACAAATCAACATCAGGTCTGAAATCAATCAGTTAGAAACAAATACAACAATACAAAGAATGAATGAAACCAAGAGATGGTACTTTGAGAAAATCAACAAGATAGACTAACCTTCAGCCAAACTAAGGAAGAGAGAGAGAGAGAGAGAGAGAGAGAGAGAGAGAGAGAGAGAGAGTATAAAAATAGACAAAGTCAGAAATGAAAAGGGAGACATAACAACAGACACTGAAGAAATTGAAAGAATAATTAGGTCTTACTTCAAAAGACAGTATTTCACAAAATTGAAAAATCTCAAGGAAATGAACAATATTTTAGACAGGCACCACTTAGAAAAGTTAAATCAAGATCAGGTAAACTATTTAAAGAGCCCTATAACTCCTAAAGAGATAGAAACAGTCATTAAAAGTCTCCTAACCAAAAGGATCCCAAAGGCTGATGGTGTTAGTGCAGAATTCTATGATACTAAAAAAAGAGCTAATACCAATACTCCTAAAACCATTTCACAAAATGAAAACAGAAGGAACACTGCCAAACTCATTCTTTGATGCCACAGTCACCCTGATACCTAGACCATACAAAGGCCCAACAAAGAAAGAGAATTTCAGGCCAATTTCACTTATTGATGCAAAACTACTCAATAAAATACTTGGAAGCTGGATGCAGGAACACATCAAAAATATCATCCATCATGATCAAGTAGGTGTCATCCTAGAGATGCAAGGATGGTTCACTATACAAAAATCCATCAATTTAATCCACCACATAAACAAACTGAAAGAACAAAACCACGCCATCATCTCATTAGATGCTAAAAAAAGACTGAGAAAATCCAACATCCCTTCATGCTAACATGTATTTAGAGAGATCAGAGACACAAGGCATATACCTAAACACAATAGAAGCAATATATAACAAGCTAATAGACACCATCAGGCTAAATAGAGAGAAACTTAAAGCAATAAACACTAAACTCAGGGACAAGGATGCCGTCACTCCCTCTATCTATTCATTATAGTATTTGAAGACTTAGCCAGAGCAATAAGACAACTAAAGGAGATGAAATTGAAAAAGAAACATTGCCATTTGCAGATATGATAGTATACATGAGCAACCCCAAAATTTCTACCAGAGAACTCCTATAGGTGATAAACAATTTCAATAAAGTGGCACGATACAAACATAACTCAAAGAAATCTGAAGTCATCCTTCATACAAATGATAAATTTGCTGACAACAAAATTAGGGAAACAACGCCCCTTACAATACCTATGAGTAATATAAAATATATTAGTTTAACTCTAAACAAGCAAGTGAAAGATCTGTGTATCGAGAACTTCAAGTTCCTGAGAAAGAAATTGAAGAAAAGCTCAGAAGATGAAAAGGTCTCCCATGCTAATTATTTATTCATAATAGTCAGACACTGGAATCAGCCTAGTTGTCTCTCAACTAAAGAATGGGTAAAGAAAAATGTGTTATATCTATACAATGGAATACTATTCAGCTATGAAAATCAAAGACATCATGAGTTTTCCAGGCATGGATCTTGAGAATATCATCCTGAGTGAGGGAGTCCAGTCCCAAAAGAACATGTATGCATGGTGTGTATTCAGTTTAAAGTAGATATTAGTCATAAAGTACAGGGTTCTCATGCTATACTCCACACACCCAAGTAGGCTGGCCAGGAAGGGCACAAGGAAGGATGCTGAACTTCACTCCGAAGGGGGAAAGGAATGGTAGTGAAAGGCAGATAGAGGGAGGGGTCAGGAGATCAGGAGGCGAGTGGAGAGACATTCCAGGTCTGGTGTTGGGAGGGGCAGGAGAGATGGATGGATGGCTATGAGAATGAATGGAAACATGCAACATACAGGGGTGGATGGAGATATGGGGCATCTCCAGGAAGAGATGGAGACATAAGATATGGAGGCACCCCAGAATCAATGGGGGTCCTTATCTGTGACTCACAGCATTGGGGATATGGAGCCTGGGGAGGCTGCCTTCTATGGCCAGGCAGGAATTCCAGACCAGTCCATGTATGTTCTTTGGTTGGTGGTTCAGTCTCTGAGAGTCTCAGGGCCCCAAGTTCCAATCAGTGTTTGGCTGTGGGTGTATGGCTCTGAGTCAGTTGGTTGGTGGGGCCTCTCAGAGGACAGCCATGCTAGATGCCTGTCTACAAGCAGAACAGAGTAACATTAATGGTGTCATGGATTGGTGCTGGAACATAAGATGGATCCCAAGTTAGGACAGTAATTGATTGGTTGGCCATTTCCTCAGTCTCTGCTCCATCCATGCCTCCACTTCTTATAGACAGGATAAATTTTGGGGCAAAAGTTTTGTGGGTGGATTGGTGTCCCTATCATATCACTGGGATTCATACCTGGCCAATATTGTTGCAGATGCTAGATTTGACAGAAGAAAACTTAAGTTATAATCTCTTTGCTTGAGAATTATGTATTAAAGACACATTAAACCTACTGAATGACCTTAATGTTACAGACTTAATAGAGATTGCTAACTTGGGGGTTGTAATGATATTAGTGTGGTCTTTATCTTGTTGAAGGTTACTTACATTTTTTCATTTTTAATGAGATTTTTTTAATGGGAGAATAAGATGTCACATCTGGAATAATACATTAAGAATGGTCGGTAATGGACAAACTGTCTTACTCAAAAAGAAAGGAGTAAATAAATCCTACTTTGTATGCTAGACTACTTGTCCATTAATAATTTCTAGAGAGTGTGACACAAGAGGAAAACTGGTTATATTCTAGAATGAACACAGGTTGAGTCATGGATCTTTTCATTGCTTTATTCATACTTTTCTAGACTCTAAACTCTAGGACATTCAGTCTGCACATGGTAGGATGAGACCCAGCCAGCCAGAGTGAGCACATCCTTCTCTTTACACTTCCAACTTAAATCTCTTTATGCAGATTTTATACCAGATGTGAGAGAGCTTCCTGGAAAATAGAAACACAAAGATAAATATGATAAGACTTTTGACCTGTAATTAGTATGTTTCAAAAATATTCACTTTTTATCTTCTACTTGACAACATTGTGCTGATGTTGAAGGAAAGACTCAGTGTGTCTTATCAAGTATAACAAAACTGTGCAATTAGATAAATTCACAGCTTAGACTGTTCAAACATTCTTTCTATAAATGCAGATGCTCTGCTCTTTGAAGGTCCTGGTATATGCACATATCATGAGTATAACCAATGAAGAAGAAATAGAACACCTGTAAGTGAGGGGAAGTTGCTCAGGTAGCAAAGGCTTCCCCCATGGAAATAAGAGCAAATTATAATTACCAGAAGCTTCTTGACAGCTTCTGAAGCCTCTGGCCCCAGCTCATCCACGCACTTCTTCAGTCCTTCCACCAGATGTTCTACAGAAATGCCCAGGGTTTTCAGAAGCATCTTTAATGGATCAAATGAGGGAATGATGTTGTCCAAAGGTAAAGGCAATTTCTCAAGAGGAAGAGAGGCCTTGTTGATGAGAAAGGCAGTGGCTGCAGAACAAAAGGGAGCAAAGAGTGAAACGTGACATACCCATACCCATCTAAGATGCCATCCCCTCCCTCTCTGCCCATCAGCATCTCCAATATACATGCACTTCTTTGGATTTCCCGTGCATATTGATGGTTCTGGAACATGACATGTGGCAGTGCACTTCCCTAGAACTTTCTCCAGATGGTTTTAGCCCTTCATTCCTCCTGTGGAAATGTTATTTTTTAATGTTACCCCTTAGAGAAGCCTGTGGCAGCCACTGTATTTAAACAGCATCTTTTCTTGCTCTTCTCTCATATTTTTCTTATTGTTATCTACTATATTATATATGTGTTATTTTACCAGTTTCGTACTTTTCCTAGAATAGAAGATCTGTAAGAGTAAAGAGTTTGTGTTTGCTGCTATGCTTGATGTTCAAAACTGATTGCATCATGCAGTAAGGGAATGTACTGAAAACTCATTCAGCAGACACTATGGGGGCAGTGAATAAGAGAGTGTTTTGTATGGAGGTTGTCCACAGTCATAGGCTTCAGCCAAAGGATACTTGCCATAAAGCTTCACTAGTCAAGCCCAAACACGGATGAACTACATTAGAGTGCATGAAATCAATTCACTTCGGTGTCACACCATAATTGTCACCAGTTAGAATAGGAACAGTCCTGGGTTAAGAAGGGTGAAGGCAATTAGATACAAGATTTGTAAATGTTTGTGATGTTTAAATGAATGCGAATGTATATAGAATGGCTGGCAATCTTCCTATAAAGTAGGGCCAGAATGCAGAATTTCAGTGGGTGTGGCCAATAACTAGATCAGGCAATGCAGAAAAAAATCAGTCAAGTAAGATATTTGAAAGCCTTCAGTGCCACACCCATAATTACAGAATCTTTTCCTGAGGACAGTAGGGAGTTATCAAGGTTTTGCACAGGGAAATTGCACTTTATATCTTTGGTTTAAGCAATAGTGGTCACTAGGGATAGGAAGGTTCAGGGAGGATGAGGGACAGGAATAAATCAGAAGAGATGTATAGAGGCTGAACAGGGTACTTATAGAAGAGAGGTGTAGAAAGAAAGAAAGCTGTACGTGGTTAGTTCAGGATTATGAATTTATTCATATGTCACAGTAAAGCCTATCAATTTGTATGGCTCACAAGTTAATAATTACAATTAATTATTAATTATTACAATTAAAATAGTTTTAAAATTTTTTCTAGCTAAAAAGGAGAGAAATTACTTTGCATAGAGGATAAGCAGAATAGAAAAATGTATAATGCAGTTTTATGAAAACCTGTGCAGATATTTAAATTTATATGTGCATCTGAGTATTCACCTAATAAATTGTATCTTATTAGCTAAGATTTTTCTGATGTTCACTAGTTGTCTGAAAAACTGTTTCCTGATTCCTGATTCAAATTATGAAACTATAGCCAGTCCCTTGCCCTGCCTCCATCTTTTGTCACCTACTTTCCATTCACACCTTCTCTTCATAGACTACTAGTTATTTTGATCTGTGCTCCTTTCTGCTGCCATCTTTGTCTGGAAAAACTTTCCTTGCACACTAAGGGATAAGGAACTATTCAAATCTGGCAAATTTCTCAACAAAGAGAATCTAGTAAAAGCAACCATCTTCCGTCAGGATTCTGAATACAGGTAGCACTGAAAATCTCATGGTTAATCTTCATAATGTTCATATTAAATATTTCTGTGAATTCTCTATCTCTCTGGATAACATTCTCCAAAACCCTTACATTTGGAGAGCAATGGCTACTATCAAGAATTTTTTCTCAAGGACCCAAACATCTCATCCTGTTAGTTACAGCGACTCCCTCTTCAAGGACTGTCTCAGCCTTTTAAGGAGCCAGGTTCTGTGCCTTACTTGAAAATTAAGCACTTCACTCCCCCAGTGCAGCCACTGAACCCTGCCTGTACACCTACTGAAGAGTTCACTACAGCAATTTCTATAGAAAGTTCATCCTGAGCCCCACTATAAGCTCATATACAACAATCTTTATAGCTGATAAATGTAACTACTTCAGGAGATTCAATCTAGCAACTGTGCATTGGGAGTAGCACTTATATTGAACTAAGCTTGATTGATGGAGGAGCTCCACTATTTCCCAGCAGTTATAATTTTCTGTGACTCTGAGACCCCTTTTACCATACTCTCTTGCTAGTATGCCAGGATTAGTTGTGTTACAATAGAAACAGAAAAGGAGAGAGCTGTCTATGCTCCAAATAGTGACTTACCAGAATAACCACAAACACCAATGGTCACCAGCAGGAAGATGGGTACCAGCTTCATAGCTGGTGCCTGTGATGTTTTCCTGGACTTTGGAAGGCAGTCAGAAAGCCCAACAAAATCACAGTGCCAATAGTTCTGCTCACTGTCACTGGATGGCTGCTTTACTGCAGAGGTACTAATACATGCACTAAAGACCTAAATTTCAACCACTGCCTGTTGACTTACCCCAGCAAAGAAGAGTGTCAAGGGCAAGCTTCCTAAGTAAACATTCTGGAGGATTTACCACTTTTCATCACACTCTTGTGAGAAACAAAGCCGTTCACAGAAGTAGTCTCAAGTAGCTCTTTCCCAAGCCCTATAGAAATGATGACAGATGGCAAAGGATTTCCTCCTGGAAGAACACCAGATGTGAAGGCTTTCTGTTGGGATTGAGAGAAATGTTTTCCTATAGTTCATTTTCTGTTTATTTAAACTTTGGAGAATTGCATTATTGTTGAACTTCTAAATTTTAGCTGAGTTGCACTGCCACCTTTCTCTTGAATTTACCCACTGGCCAATAGTCATATATTGACTAAGACAAGGTCATTGTCCAGATCTCCATTACCTTTCCTAATGTCCTCTAGTAATGCAGGGAAAACTGAGCATGTGTTTATCTATTATCCTCTATGTCTTTGTCTGTGTCATCTATATCATCGTCTCTATCAATCAATATTCCGAGAACCAATCTGTTTCCAAGGCTGCCCTCCTGGGACCCAGGGTTCAGCCATGAGATACCAGAATGACCAGATTTGTAGTCAACATTTACTGGAGTTCACTGGGGGCATTGGCTGAGCATTGAATTCAAGGAAGGGTATAAGAAAACCTTCAATGGGAGAAACAGGGAACAGACTCTGTAGTTTCTGAAATGAGCTCACAACCCATTGATCATATTTTACAGTTTCCAACACCCCCCCCAAAATGCTAAGAAGACAAAGTGTGCTGTCAGTCCCTTAATATTTGAGTTCAATCTTGCTTCCATCTGAGGGTATGGTATTGCTTTAAATATTTGATAAATTATGCAAAGGAATATGTATGCCATATTAAGATTAATATAGGCCATCTGTTACTAATTTCTATACCCATTTGATTGTTGCACTGTCATTAATTTCAGCTGCATGATCAACTAAATGAAAACTCTGGATAACTGTTGTGCAAAGTCAATGCTGCTTTCTCTGCTGTATACTGTTTCTGTTTCTCAGATATTTTAATACATATATTAGTACATGATGTGGCTATGTTAACTTCTTGACTCCACCTCCCATAATCCTTATATCATCATTTCTTTTGGCACAGTAAACCTCTGCTATGTTTATTAGGGCTGTCATGGTCTGTTTGATTTTTAAATCTCTCTCTCTCTCTCTCTCTCTCTCTCTCTCTCTCTCTCTCTCTCTCTCCCACCCCAGGCTCTTACTGCTCCTGTGATGCTCTTATACCAGATAATACACTTTATTTACACTGATAGTCATCTCCTTATCTGCTGGTCAGAAGAATTATAAAATAGAAACTTCTTTTATTTTTTAATTTATTCTTTGAGTCTTCTCAATCCCTTTCCTGTGTTTTTGTTCTGACAACCTTAGTGCTTTTCTTTGTATTGTGTATGCTCATATTAAGGTTTAATAGTAAGTATCTTGAAGGAGCTATTTCCTCATTTTGGGTCCTAATACAGAGCCCAGCAAAATTTGTAGTCATAAAGAGTCTCGGTGCCAGGTCCATATGTGATCATTTTATTTTTATAATAAGCCCTCAGTTGATAGGTCTTCATGGTTATCAGCTTATCTTTAATAAATACAGTAAACTTGAAGTATTGAGCTAATTTTAAGATCACTTAAAGTTGGAATTTTTATTATTATCTCAACATATACAGATAAGTTCTTAACAAATTTCAGCATTCCTTCTTGTTAAAAGCTTTAAAAACTAGGAAAAGAAGAAAAATGTCTCAGCATAGTGAAAAGCTGCAGCCTATAAAACTGCATCCAAGGTCTGGTGAAGGGGCTAGAGGCGCCATGTTGGGCCGGGAGGGTGGCAAGAAGCCCCTGAAATGGCCCAAGAAGCAGGTCAAGGAGATGGACGAGGAAGACAAGGCTTTCAAGCAGAACAGAAGGAGAAACAGAAGAAACTCGAGGAGCTAAAAGCCAAGGCCGCGGGGAAGGGCTCCCAGCCACAGGAGGAATTAAGAAATCTGGCAAACCGTAAGCTGTTCCTCAGATCTGAGGTGATGGTGACCCTCCTCTTCCATTCCTTTCTAAACATATGGATTCCCTGTCATAAATAACATCATTGCCACTACAGCCAGAATGAAGTGTTATCCTGTAATGTGTCCAATATCTGGATTCCTGGTCATAACATCTTTGCCACCTAATAGCTAGAATGAAGTGCTATCTTGGAGCCTGTTGTTGTACATTGTAATAAACTTTTGTATAAAAACAAAGCAAAACAAAACAAAACAATGAATAAAGTGAATAGTGCAGTAGCTCGTTGTCTCTAGTGTTCAGCAATTCCTACCTCAGCTGTGTATTTAAAGTGAACTGAGTCTGGAATCCCACAAGAGCCTACTGTTCCATCTTCATTGTACTCTGAATCCTTTACCACTTTGAATTAAACCAACACATTTAAAAGCCTGAAAAATAAAACAAACCTGCATCCAACATTACACTGATGGAGGAAAAACTCATTGCGTTTCCATTAAACTCAATGAGGTGATATGGGTTTCTACTTACTCTCCTCTTATTCAACATGGTCTTAAACATCTTACCTTGATCAATAAAATAAGAGAAATAGAAACTACACAAATAGGAAAGGAAGAAGGCTAGCTACTCTTGATTGCTAATGTACATATGAGACCTATAAAGATTCTACTAAAAGGTTTTAATAATAAACACTTTCAATAAAGTAGTAAAATACAAATTAAACATATAAAGATGAATAGCTGTTCTATACGCTAATAAAAATATGTCGATAATGAAATCACAAAATCAATTACATTCACAATGGTTTCAAACAATCATAAATACCTAAGAATAAGGCTGACCAAGGAAACGAGTAATGTCCCCAATGAAAATGATTAAAACCAAAACAAACAGACAAACAAATAAACAAAAAACACTGAAGACAGATAGAAGACACTTGACTTCCTAGGCCTATGAATTAGCTGAATTAATAGAGTGAAATAGCTGTGTTGCTAAAAGTGATCTACTGATTAAATTCCATTAAAATTTGAATGGCATTAATCTCAAAAGGGGAAAACCAATCCTAAAATTTGTATGGAATTATCAAGACTCCAGAATGACCAAAGCAATCTTAAAAAAGTCAAGTAACATAATATCTAATGAGACATTACACTACAGGGCCATACTAACAAAAACCATATAACACTGGTACAAAACTGGAACTTGCATAAGTGGAATATAATAGGCATACAGAATTATAACCCACATGATTTTTTTTTACAAAGAAACATATATTCAATAAAAGATACACTCTTCAACAAATTGTGCTGTGAAAACTTGACATTCACATGTAGCATGAATCTAAAACCCTATCTCCTTGTTACTCAAACCTCAACTCAAAATGGATGAAAAACTTTCATGTTAGACCTGAAAGTATAAAATTGTTAAAGGAAAACTTGATAGACATAGGTTAATGAGGACTTTCTTGAGAGCTCTTTAAAGGTATGTTACTTGCTTACCCACAACCTAAGACTGGTCTTCCTCTAATCTGGGAAAGGAGAAAGTGGACACCGGCCTAAGCAGCTAAGTCAGCCAAACCAACCCTGGTGAACCACAGGGTGAGAGAAGTTGTACCCATATTGTCCTCATATTCAGGTCAGGAGTTTCTTAAAGTGACTCTAGGAAGTATGGTAACTGAGCTTATTCTGTGAATTTCAAAACCTTCTGCATAGTACGGGAAGCATACATAAACCAAGTTAACCAGTCCATAGAATGGGAGAAAAGTATGGCTAGCTATTCTGACAGAAAAGTAATATCCAGAATAAAAAAAAAAAAGAACTATAACAAACAAGCAAACAAACAAACCTAAATACCAGAAAGCCAATAAACCCATTCAATAAGGGAGTTGGTGAAATAAATAGTTTGTAAAAGATGGAATATAAAAGGTCAAGAATTCTACTTTTAAATTTTCAGATTTAGCTATTAAGAAAAAGTGAGCTAAAACCACAGTGAGACAGGTTGAGAGGGGAAGCGGTGGGTGAGGAAGAGACTGTAGTGAAAATATGCTACATACATGAAAGAAATCATCTTTATGAAACTCTACACTATATACAATTAAACCATGACAATGAATAAATTATAAGAAGTAATAAAAATAGCAAAAAATAAGGCCTTTCTATTTTGGTCTGAATTTTGCTATGTTTAAATAATTAAGATGTATTTCCACTAAGCATCAGTTAAACATACTGTGATGGTTAGTCTTCATTGTCAGTTTGACTGGATCAGGAATCAACTGAGAGACAAGCCTCAGCATACACTTAGAGGATTGTTGTGATTGTGTTAACTAAACTGGGAAGACTTCCCTCTCCCAGGATGTAAGATAGTGCCCTCTCCAGGGGCAGACAAGATATAAAGAGGTCTAAGGTTAATTTTCTCTTCTTTTTGTCATCTTGTCTCAGGTGGGACTCAGGAATGTTTATAGATTATTGAGATCTTGTTGATGAGTTTATCCACTGTTACAGCTGCCACCATTGCCATCCTTCTCAGACACAAAAATCCGGTTTCTTAACCTTCCAGCATTGAATAGTGACCAGTGGCCTTCAGGAACCCTCCAGGTCTTTAGCATCACCCACACACACTGAGCTGTCATAGCTCCTCAACATAACCAGTATGAAGGCAGCCATGTTGCTTTAATCCAGCTTAAGGAAATAATGCCATGCTACCTTCGATCAATGGCTTTCCATGCTTTACAGAAAAATCCCAATGGGATGTAATCTGGGAAGGCAAAAGCAGAGAGAAAAAAATGGAGAGAAAACCAAAACAAAATTGGGGAAAGAACAGAAAAAAGATGCCATGTGTCACAGCTGACTGGATGCTTTCAGTCGAGGCTCTATAGCTTCAAGTGGTTCTTGACTTTAAAGATTTGGATAAGAAGACAGAAGACAAAACAGAATTTTCAATGTCTTATATAAGAAAGCAAACTGATGTAATTTGTTAGACTGAGAACAGTTAGTCTCTGGCGAGGTTGAGGTCTTATAATTTTCTGTTCTTTGTACTCTCCTTCTATCTCACAGCATGTGCCCAGCTTAGAACTCAAACACATGCTACACATGCATGCCCTTAATCAAAAAAGCACTGTGTATCTGAAAGATTAGCTGGGAAGTGTGACACTTGTATTCTAAACCATGATTAACGATTGGGATTGACATTTGATTTAGGAAGATGTGACTGGAAGTCTTAAATGGAGAAAGAAACATATTTAGAAACAAAAAAGGCAGTGCTTGTGTCCAGAGTATTGGTCATCACAAACCTGTGAGCAGCATGCTACAATCAGCCCCATAGCAACAGGGTTTTGCCAAACCTACCCTGTAGCCACCAACTTCTTTTGTGTGGCCCTTTCTGGGGCATGGGACAATGCCAGGGAGCTGGTGCCTTTGGCTTATACTTCTGCATTCTAAATAGTAACCTGGAAAAATCTAACAGTGACACCTTCTCCCTTTACTGTCAGACTCTGGCTTTGGGCCATGCTGTACATGAGAACTGCATTCCCTCCCAATAGCTATCAAAGTGAACGTGACCACACTCAGGGATCCTCAGAGTTCAGACTGCACTTTCCCAGAGTAAAGGGGTGGGATTCGTGTCTTGGCTAAAAGTCATTTCCTTTTTCCTAAATGTTTGCACTCAGTGTGGTTTTAGTGAGCAAGGCACAGTTCTGGGGAGTTGTAGGGGCTCCTGGCAAGCATAGCGTTTGCTAAATACTTCTCCAGCCTCTTGAGGCCTGTCAAACATTGAGGGAGATCTTTTATTGCTTAAGTGCCTTATTCTTGGTTCTTAATTATAAAGAACAGAGGTTCCAACTACCACAGAAATCAGATTTAGAAATGTGCATCTGTATTCTCAGCAACAGGAAATCGAGGCAAGAAGATCAAGGGTTCACAGCTACAGACTGAGTTTTAGGCTAGCCTGGGCTACATGAGATCTTATCTTTATGTTTTTGTTTTGTTTTGTTTTAGGGTGAGGATGGAGGACAGAGTAGAAGTCCAAGTCATAAAAAAAATCATGAGGATTTGTGAAATTGATACTGATCATGTAACTCTTTCAAATTGTGGTATACATATGCTCTCTTGTGGCCAAGGTAGAGATTACACTACAGTTTACACACAAAGCAAATTTTTTAATTAATTATTTAATTTATTTACATCCCAACTGTTGCTCCCTGCAGGTCCCCCCTCCCAGAGTTTGCCATCCCATTCCCTCTCCCCTTCACCTCTGATAGGGTACACACACACACACACACACACACACACACACACACAGAGCACCCCCATTTACAAGATTAGACACATCCTCTCCCAGTGAGGCCAAACAAGGTAGTCCTTTCACATAAGTGCCAGGGGCCTTGGGATAGCCTGTGTATGCTCTTTGGTTGGTGATTTAGACTCTATGAACTCTCAGGGGTCCAGGTTAGTTGACACTGTTGGTCTTCCTATGGAGTTGCGACCCCCTTCAGATCCTTGAGTGCCACTCCCTTCAGATCCTTTCCATAATTCTTCCATAGGGGTCCCCAATCTTAGTCCAATGTTTGGACATAAGTATCTGCATCTGCCTCAGTCAGCTGCTGGTAGAACCTCTCAGAGGACAGCTACGCTAGGCTCCAGTCTGCAAGCAAAACAGCATTAGTAATAGTGTCAGTGTTTTGTGCCCACCAGTGGGATTGATCCCAAGATGAGCCAGTCACTGGTTGGCTTTTCTTTCAGTCTCTTCTCCAATTTGTTTCCTACATTTCTTTTAGACAGGAATAATTTTGGGTCAAAAATTTTGAAGGTGGATTGGTGTCTCCATCCCTTTCACTGGGGGGCCCTGTTTAACTACTGGAGGTGGTCTTTTCAAGATCCATCTCCCGAAAAATGGGGCACAGAGTGAAATGAAGAATTCTCAACAAAGGAATCTTAAAGGGATGAGAAGCACTTAAAGAAATGTTCAAAGTCCTTACTCATTAGGGAAATGTAAATCAAAATGACCCTGCCTTACACCAATCAAAATGCCTAAGATGAAAAACTCAAGTCACAGCACATACTCACAATGATGTAGAGAAAGGGGAATACTCCTCTATTGCTGGTGGGATTATAAACTAGTATAATCAGTCTGGAAATCAATCTAGTGGTCCCTTAAAAAATCTGGAAATAGTTTTAACCTGAAAAGCCAGCTCTACCAATCTTAGGCATATACTCAAAATATCCTTCACCATATCACAAGGACACAGACTCCACTATGTTCATAGCAGCCTTATTCAGAATACCCAGAAACTGGAATCAACCAAGATGTCTCTCTACCAAAGAATGGATACAGAAAATGTGGTTCATTTACACAATAGATCACTATTCAGCTATTAAAACAAAGACACCATGAATTTTGTGGGTAAATAGATGGAACTAGAAAATAATATCCTGAGTGAGGTAACCCAAACACAAAAGGACATACATGGTCTGTACTCACTGATAAGTGGACATTAACCAAAAAGTACAGAAGACCTGTGATGCACTCCATAGAGCCTAAGAGGTTATACAAGAATGAAGGCTCAAGTGAGGATGCATCAATTCCACTTTGAAGGGGGAACAAAATAATCATAGGAGGCAGAAGGAGGGAGGGACCTGGATGAAAGAGAGAAGGGTGAGTAGATAAATGTGGCAGGATCTGGAAGGATAAGGGAATACAGGAGAGAAGCCCAGAGGGCTAGAAGAATGAATGGAAACATGCTGCTTCTGGAAGGGGTGGGCTGATGGAGGAAACAGTAGAAAGTTCCAGAGACTTGGGATGTGAGAGGCTCCCAGGACTGAGGGGGGGGGCATGGTGGTGACAGTGGAAATGCACAACAGTGAGGAGAAAGGGAAGTGTATTAAGAAGTTGCTATGTTCCTACAGCTGATAAACAACTTCAGCAAAGTGGCTGCTTATAAAATCAACTCAAGCAAATCAGTAGCCTTCCTATACTCAAAGGATAAGCAGGCTGAGAAAGAAATTAGGGAAATGACACCCTTCACAATAGCCACAAACAATATAAAGTATCTTGGTGTGACTCTAACCAAACAAGTGAAAGATTTGTATGACAAGAACTTCAGGTCTCTGAAGAAGGAAATGGAAGAAGACCTCAGAAAATGAAAAATCTTCCCTGCTAGTGGATTGGCAGGATTAATATAGTTAAAATGGCCATCTTACCAAAAGCAATATACAAATTCAACGCATTCCCCATCAAAATCCCAACTCAGTTCTTCATAGACTTAGAAAGAGCAATTCTCAAATTCATCTGGATATTCACCCAGGATAGCTAAAACTATTATCAACACTAAAAAGAACTTCTTAGGGAATCAGTATCCCAGACCTCAAGCAATACTACAGAGAAGTAGTGTTAAAAACTGCATGGTATTGGTATAGTGACAGGGAGGTGGATCAGTGGAATAGGATTGAAGAGCCAGAAATGAACCCACACATCTATGGCCACTTGATCTTTGACAGAGGATTTGAAAACATCCAGTGGAAAAAAGATAGCCTTTTCAACAAATGGTGCTGGCTCAACTGGAGGTCAACATGCAGAAGAATGAGAATTGCTCCACTCTTATCTCCTTGCACTAAGCTCAACTCCAAGTGGATCAACGACCTCCACATAAAACCAGACACACTAAAACTAATAGAAAAGAAACTGGGGAAGACCCTTGAGGACATTGGCTCAGGGGGAAAATTCCTGAACAGAACACCAATCGCTTATGCTCTAAGATCAAGAATAGACAAATGGGACCTCATAAAATTACAAAGTTTCTGTAAGGCAAAAGACACTGTCAAAAGGACAAATCGGCAACCAACAAATTGGGATAAGATCTTCACTAACCCTACATCTGACAGAGGGCTAATATCCAATGTATACAAAGAACTCAAGAAGTTAGACCCCAGAAAACCAAATAACCCTATCAAAAAATGGGGTACAGAGCTAAACAAAGACTTTTTACCTGAAGAAATTTGGATGGCTGAGAAGCACCTTAAGAAATATTCAACATCATTAGTCATTAGGGAAATGCAAATCAAAACAACCCTGAGATTTCACCTCACACCAGTCAGAATGGCTAAAGCTTTTGGAATGTAAACAAAATATAGAAACTAAAATTTTAAAAAAAAGAGAGAAAAAATTCAGGAAACAGCAGGTATTGGCGAGGATGTGGAGAAAGAGGAACACTCCTCCACTGTTGGTGGGATTGCAAGCTAGTACAACCACTCTGGAAATCAGTCTGGAGGTTCCTCAGAAACTGGACACTATACTTCCGGGGGACCCTGCCATACCACTCCCGGGCATATACCTAGAAGATTCCCCAACTTGTAATAAAGACACATGCTCCATTATGTTCATAGCAGCCTTGTTTATAATAGCCAGAAGCTTAAGAGAACCCAGATGTCCCTCAACGGAGGAATGGATACAGAAAATGTGGCATATATACACAATGGAGTACTATTCAGCCATTAGAAACAATGAATTCATGAAATTCTTAGACAAATGGATGGAGCTGCAGAACATCCTACTAAGTGAGGTAACCCAGTCTCAAAAGAATACACATAGTATGCACTCACTGATAAGTGGATATTAGCCTAGAATCTTGGGACACCAAAGACACAATCAACATACCAAATGATGTCCGACAAGAAGGAAGGAGTGGCCCCTGGTTCTGGAAAGGCTCAATACATCAGTGTAGGGGAATACCAGAACAGGGAAGTTGGAAGGGGTGGATGGGGGAACAGGGGAAGGGAAAAGGGCATATGGGACCTTTGGGGAGCAGGGTACCAGGAAAAGAGAAATGAAATGTAAATAAAGAATATATCCAATAAAAAAACAAAACAAAAAATAAAAACAAAAATAAAAACAAGCCATTAAAATACTAACCAAAAAAAAAAGTTGCTATCTTTCACTTGCTTGGTTAGTCACACCAAGATATTTTATATAACTTGTGACCACTGTGAAAGGTGTTGTTTGTCTAATTTCTTTCTCATCCTACTTATCCTTTGAGTTGAGGAATTAAGATAAGTTAATTAAGTTAATTAAGTTGAGGAGTTAAGTTAATTTTATATCCAGCCATTTTGCTAAAGTTGTTTATCAGCTGGAGGAGTTCTCTGGTAGAATTTTGAGGGTAAATTAAGTAGACTATCACATCATCTGCAGATAGTGATATCTTGACTTCTTCCTTTGCAATTTGTATCCCTTTGACCTTTTGTTGTCTAGTTCCTCTGGCTAGAACTTCGAGTACTATAGATAGGGAGAGACTGGGCAGCTTTGTCTGGTCCCTGATTTGAATGAGATTACTTCAAGTTTCTCTCCATTTATTTTGATATTAGCTCTTAGTTTGCTGTATATTGCTTTTATAATGCTTAGGTATGATTCTTGAATTCCTGATCTTTCCAAGACTTTTAACATGAAGGGGTGTTGTATTTTCTCAAGTTCTTTTTCAGCATGTCATGAAATAATCATGTGTTTTTGCTTGGAGTTTATTTATGTAGTGGATTGCTTTGATAGATTTCCATATATTGGGCCATCCCTGCATCCTTGGCATGAAGTCTAGTTGATCATGGTGAATGATCATTTTGATGTATTCTTGGATTCAGTTTTTGAGAATTTTATTGAGTATTTTTTTCATCTATATTCATAAAGGAAATTGTTCTGAATTTCTCTTTGTTGAGTTTTTGTGTGGTTTAGTTATCAGTGTAACTGTGGCTTCATAGAAAGAGTTAGGTAGTGTTTCTTCTGTTTCTTTTTTTTTGGATCAAAAAAACATTTTTTATCGGATATATTCTATATTTATATTTCATTTCCCTTTTTTGGTTCCCTATCCCCCTAAGGTCCCACATGCCCTTTTCCCTCCCCCTGCTCCCTCATCCACCCCTTCCCACTTCCCTGTTCTGGTATTCCCTAGTATGAATAGTATTGGTATTAGGTCATCTTTTAAAGCCTGATAAAATTCTACACTAAAACCATCTTGTCTTAGGTTCTTTTTAATTGGGAGACTTTTTTTCCTTTTTTTATTAGATAAATTCTCTATATTTCATTTTTCTTTTTCTGGTTCCCTGCCCCCCAAAGGTCCCCCATGCCCTTTTCCCTCCCCATGTTTCCCCATTCACCCTTTCCCACTTCCCTGTTCTGGTATTCCCTTACACTGGTGCTTTGAACCTTTCCAGAACCAGGGTCCACTCCTTCCTTCTTGTTGAACATCATTTGGTATGTGGATTGTGTCTTTGGTGTCCCAGGATTCTAGGTTAATATCCACTTATCAGTGAGTGCATACCATGGGTGTTCTTTTGAGACTGTGTTACCTCACTTAGTATGATGTTTGCCAGCTCTATCCATTTCTCTAAGAATTTCATGAATTCACTGTTTCTAATGGCTGACTAGTACTCCATTGTGTATATATACCACATTTTTTGTATCCATTCTTCCGTTGAGGGACATCTGGGTTCTTTCCAGCTTCTGGCTATTATAAATAGGGCTGCTATGAAAATAGTGGAGCATGTATCCTTATTTCATACTGAGGAATCTTCTGGGTATATGCCCAGGAGAGGTATGACTGGGTCTTCTGGAAGTATCGTGTCCAGTTTTCTGAGGAATCACCAGACTGATTTCCAGAGTGGTTGTACCAGCCTGCAGTCCCACCAGCAGTGAAGGAGTGTTCCTCTTTCTCCATATCCTCACCAACACCTGTTGTTTCCTGAGTTTTTAATCTTAGCCATTCTGACTGGTGTGAGGTGAAATCTCAGGGTTGTTTTGATTTGCATTTCTCTAATGACTAATGATGTTGAACATTTTTAAGGTGTTTCTCAGCCATCCGAATTTCTTCAGGTGAAAAGTTTTTGTTTAGCTCTGTACCCCATTTTTTGATAGACTTTTAATGGCTGCTTCTATTCTTTAGGGGTTATGTGACTGTTTAGATGGTTTATCTAATTCTGATTTAACTTTAATAACTGCTATCTATCTAGAAAATCATCCATTTCATCTGGATTTTCCAATTCTGTTGAGTATAGGCTTCTGTAGTAGGATCTGATGATTTTTTGAATTTCTTCAGTTTCTGTTGTTATGTCTTCCTTTTCATTTTTTATTTTGTTACTTTGGACACTGTCTCTGTGCCCTCTGGTTAGTCTGTCCACCAGTTTGTCTATCTTCTTGATTTTTCTAAAAACCCAGCTCCTGGTTTTGTTGATTCTTTGTATAGTTCTTTTTGTTCCTACTTGGTTGATTTCAGCCATGGGTTTGATTATTTCTTGCCATCTACTCCTCAATGGGGATGACATTATCTGAAATATCCAACAAAGGGGAAAAAGAACATGTAGAGACCATATTCACAGGTTAGACCCTAGTTGAGGAATAGGGCCACCCATGCATCTCAAAAGTATTAACCCAGAATTATTCCTGTCTTGAGGAAATACAGGCACAAAGAGTAGTACAGAGACTGAAGGAGAGGCCAATCAGAGACAGCCCCATGTAAGGATCCATCCCATCTGCAGACACCAAACACAGGCACTATTGCTGATGCCAAGAAGTACTTGCTGACAGGAACCTGGTTATGGCTGTCCCCTGAGAGGCTCTGCCAGAGCCTGACCAATACAGATGTTGATGCTCACAGCCAACATTCAGACTGAGCATGGGTTCCCCAATGGAGGAGTTAGGGCAAGTACTGAAGGAGCTGAAGGGGTTTGCAACCCTGTAGGAAGAACAGTATCAAGCGGCTAGAGCCCCCAGAGCTCCCAGGGACTAACCGACCTACCAAAGAATACATATGGAGGGACCTATGGTTTCATCTGCACATGTAGCAGAGGACTGCTTTATCTTGCATCCATAGGAGGGAGTCTCTTGGTCCTGTGGAGTCTTGATGCCCCAGCATAGTGGAATGCTAGGGCAGTGAGGTAGGAGTGAGTGGGTGGGAAGAAAGGGGTGATAGGATAGGTGGTTTGGTGAGGGGAAAGTGGGAAAACTGGAAAGTGGGATAACATTTGAAATATAAATAAATAAAATAACCATATATGTGTACATGATGTTAAATAACCATAAATATATATATATATATATGTACATGATATTATATAACATATATATGTACATGATGTTAAATAACCATATATGTGTGTGTACACACACACACACATATATATATATGTGTATATATATATATATATATATATATATATATATATGACATTGTCATCTTACAATTAACAGAAAATAAGTGATTATGAATTTTAAAGCCAAAAAAGAACAGTTCAAGAAGGAAGATTGTTGTGTTCTCTGTGCTGTGTTTGGTTTAGTTTTTAGTTTTTGCTCCATTTTTACAATGATTAGCCCTCAAAAAGAGATTCTATCTGCCAGAAAGCTTGGATACTTTAGTACTGAATTTAGTAATATGTGGGAGTGAGGGGTGAGGCTGCAGAGAGGAGGGTGATCAAATCCGATGTTGGATAGGGAAAGATAGACACTTCTAGCCCTTGTGATGTTCACAGTGTATTCAAGTGGTTAACAGTGAGGGTACCACCAGGATCATTCTGTCATCCCAGGACCTTGATAAATAAGGTGAAATTCTTGTGAAACAGGAAATACTCAGCCGCTCTTTGCATTCTTTAATTTGTAAATTGTATTTCTAAGACTTCAAGACATCATAATTAATAATTGTGGGGAATATTTTGAAAGAATAGAGCTATATATAAGTCTTGTATAGGAGCTTAGAAAGTAGCACCTGTGAGAGATGCACAGACCACATTCACATGTCTATGAACATTACCACCACCTGTCTGTCACATGTTGGTGAGTGTTCCAAAGAAAGAACTTTGGACAAAGGAATGCCACAGCACTGCAAGATCATTCTTTCAGTCTTAATTGTGTATATCATCTCATTGATCTCATATTCTTTGAGTACTATGAAACTAAGACAACAAAAAACACTAGTCGGTATAGTCCAAGTATATCATATGGAATAGTAATAAAACTATTCAAAGTAATAATGATCAGTATACTCAATTTTTGCTTTATTGGTTGCATTTCTAAATAGTTCTCTGAATTATCACCTTATATTTTCACGACAGCCCTGTGAGGTATGTACTCATGTTCTTTATCCCTTGTAGAGATGAGGGTTCTGAAGCTCAGAAAGGATACATCTACTTCTTAGAGGGTGGTGTTAAAATAAGAGGATGAGAGTGATACCTGTCACAGGCATGAGGAGATCAATTTCTAAAAGCCAGAGACTGCTGCTATAGTCACAAATAAGCCGTGGGCAGCCAATGGGAGTGCGTGTACACGGAAACTCACCCACAGCAAAATGTGGATGGGAGAGGCATTTCAGGCATCTCAGAGCCCTAGAAAAACAATGGAGACATTGATAGCTTTGAAGACTGTCCTTTCTCTGAGAGATTTAAAAATCAAAATGGGTAGATGGAACAGAACCAGATGCCAGTGTGAACACTGTGAAGCAAAAATTATTATTAAGATTTCCATAGAAACAGTGAAAGCAATAATTTGCTGGTTTGACTCTTAAACTCATATCCTAATGCAGCCAATGGGACTGCCTTTCTCTAAGACAGTGTGGAGTGTCATTGGGAGAGCTTCACCCTTTCAAACACGGTCTTTGGGATGCCTTTTTTCTATAATAGGAAAACATGATAGTGATGTGTGGACGAGTCAGCAATTGTCTTTGAAGGCACTGGTTCAGGACACAGACGTGTTAGCTCATAGTGCGATGGGTTATGAAAATGCCCTTTCTGCTCAATAGCAACATGAGATTTTACAAAATACTAGTGTGAAGCACAGGAATGCTCTTTTGAAACTAAATTAGAAGTGTGAATATAAATTTCTTGCAACGCCATTCAGAGATGTATATGCAGAGGGAACCAAATTTTGTCCACAAAGGTGAATCTAAAATGACGGTAACTAAGCTCAAAATCCATTTCTTCCTGACATTTTATAACTCATTAACCTCTCTACATGTTAGTTTTATCATCTGTAATTAATTCTACCTCACAGACTTGCTGACAGGGGTAAGTTAAATGTGATATATGCACAAGGTGCTAGACATGTACGGTTTGCTTAATTTATAATATGCAATATATTCTATGAAAGTAATGTCATAATAGCAGGAATAAAATAACTGCAGATGAGAAGATAGGTATGGACAGAGAGGCAAAAGAGGAGGGGAAATCGGAATAGTAGAGGGTTGGGGAAGGGAAACACTTCATCAATGAGAACAGCACATCCTACAGTAGGGGCAGGCAAGCCATTTTTAATTTTTATGAGGATATAAGGTGAGAATTTAAACAGTGCATATACTTATAGAAGCTTGAGCCTAATAAAACCTCAACTATATTTACAGTACCATAGGGAATTTGTGTGTTGGTAGGTATTCTATTTTCATTTTTATTGCTGTGATAAAATATCCTGACAAGAAATTTATGAAGGAAAGTTTTATTCAGCTAGAAATCCCAGACTACTGTCCATCAGAGAACTCACAGGGGCATTTGCCATATCCACAGCAAAGTTCATATTTTTATTTTTCTGTAATTTTAAAACTCTTATGAAATAAAACATTTACTTTTAGTGACAAAATATAGGTCAATTGTTAGGGGTCTGAACTAATTGCCAGTAAGAATATAACTAGTCAAAATTTTAGCAATTGCTTCATTGTGGTTTGGTAACTTGGTTATTGCCAGAAGGAGAGCTTTGAGAGAAAGGGGTAGAACCAGGAATAAGAGAAGCAAGACCTACTATGCCAAGGTCCTCTGTCTCTCTGGGCCATCAGAACCATAGCCTCTCACACATCAGAGAGATCATCCTAACTTGAAGGGATAATCCTGGAATAGGTAGAAAAGGACTAGGAAGGATATAGGCAAACTGCACAGCTGGATAGCAATGGCCGATTACATAAATTCTTGCAGAGCCTGGAGCAAAAGTGACCCTAGTGGGTAATGATGCTCTCAAGGAAAGTAGAAACACTCAGAACAACTGATAGTAAGATTAAAGAGATTAACTTTATATCGCACAGGTGACATGATTTCAGGACTACTGTTGGAAATGCTCATGGGAGAACAAAGCCAGGCAGAGTCTGGAAACACAAACTGTGCATTAAGGACATGAGAAAGACCCAGGCACTCATTTGGAAGGTCCAAGAGGTCGGTCAGGAGTGACAGTGCCAGACAGGTATCACCCCCAACTATTTGCAGTTACTTCTCATGTTTACCCATTAGGGCTGAACTTGATGCTTGCCCCACCTATGTTTCCTTACTTAAAATGCAGCAACTTAGTAGCTGATCTTTGCCCCCTAGATATACATTATAATCTTTATTAAATTCCTTAGTGTCTAGATCTCACATAAATTCCTTTCTTTCCATAAACATTTGTATTTCACGATTGGAATATTTCCCTCTCTTTGTGCTGAAAATTTAGTTAATCATTGCTGAAGAGGACACATGACTGGTTAAAGAACAAGACATCTGGAAGGAAAGACTTGATCTTTAAAATGAAAAGGCTGGATAGGAGGCACTCACAACTGTTTTGCATGTGACACAACAATGTTCCTCACCAATATCTTGCACATTAGGACAAAATGGGATAAGAGAAGCTTCAGAGGATTCATGCAAATTAAATTTACAATCGAGGAAGACTGTACCTACAAGAAGAAAGAAGGTAGGAGATTGATCCCAAATATAACATGAACATCCCAGTAGCTTCACAAGCAACCATTTGTTAAGCTTATGATTGTGGTTATAATAGAGCTTACCGTGCAATATGCTACTGATTTCTCAAAACAGTTCATGAAATATGGACAAGTTTACAGTCCTTATTTCAACATTTGAAATCCCACAGACATCTGAAGAAACAAAAGCTTTCGTTTTATGTTGTAGTCTGTTAATAGTAAAGTTTGTCAAGAAATGTAGGATACTTATTTTCTTTGTAGACAAAGTCCAACTTAAAATGGCTTCACTTGCTCATTTAACAATGCTATGATAGTACCAAAGCATTCCCATGTAGTCATTCTATTTTTAGTTTTAATCCCATAGCTCAATAAGTTATATACAATAGTATATTTTATTATAATATATAAATGTATCATATTATATATTATTTAATGTTTAATATATAAATATACCATATCTGTATATTAACATTTATAATTTATAATATTTATTATGATAAATCTCATATATATTATGTAAGAGTACATATCCATATAATCTCTTAGAGCAAGTTGATATCATGCAATACATATACTGTAGGCATGTTGACAACAGGTTAGTCTCAAATAGAATATTCTGAAGGTTAAGTTTACCAAATGAGTTTTCTCTTATCTGGATTATCAAGATGCAAACAAATTGTGAGTTTAGGAGCACCTCCATAATCTATGTTTTGCTGGGATATCTTTGACCTGTTTAATAAGAAGAGTCTTTGGTGTTTTGATTAGTTGCTGCAGGTAAACACTTGAGCTTTCTGTAATGCAGCAAGCAACCTTACTAAAACACACATAAATAGACAGGTAAAAGGTGATAGATAGATAGATAGATAGATAGATAGATAGATAGATAGATAGATTTGAGAGTATGTATATATATATATATAAATGTGTGTATATGTATGTATATACATGTAAGTTTCTTAATGTGTGGTGTGTGTGTGTGTGTGTGTGTGTGTGTGTGTGTGTGTGTGAATTCTAACACTTGTCTGGTCCCAGGATTTTTGTGAAAACCTGTGAGGCCTAAGTCCTAAGTGCTAAGCTTAGCTCTCAGTCACATAGGCTGTCTTTGAGCTGAGGGCCATCCTTTTCCGAGAATTATAAATGTGGTCATCTGGCAGTGTGCTGGGAATGTTCATCTCTCCACAGCTGGCTCCACAATTAATCTGGAAAATAAATAAATAAAAGAACTGTCTTTACAGAGTGATAGTCTGAAAATCACGTGTTGGCCATTACATCATCAGAGCTGAGATGCTGTGGAGTTTTGTTCTAGATAAGAAACAAACTGGTTGTTTGATTTCTGGGTAGAGGGCAGAAAAAAAGAACTGAGTAATCAAAAGTATGTGTTTGGCTACTGAGATGTGGAAATGGCCAACGAAGATTTCTAGGTAAGAGCACATAAAAAATAAAAACCTCCCCCCTTTCATGCATTTTGTTGTCTAGTGTTTGCCACTATCTCCTTGGCCATACTTTTGCAAAGTTATAAAGTATTCTGTGCCCAAAACAGTGATTAGAGTGAAGGGATCCAACACACACACACACACACACACACACACACACACACACACACACAGAGAGAGAGAGAGAGAGAGAGAGAGAGAGAGAGAAAGTAGTAGTAATTTGACTGCATTGAATATTGTACTAGATTATGGAAACAAAACTCTTCATATCCAGTAATTTAGTCTATTAAAGAAGATAAATAAAAGATAAAGCAAATAGAACTCTTAATTTAAAGCTTTATTATGGAGACACACATAAGGACAGAGTAAATGGATGAAGAAGGAACTTCTGTGATGGATGTCTTCAAAACAATGTGTTTGAACACTTCAAAACGATGTGTTTCCCATCTCCAAACCCTTCCCTTTTATGCTCCCCTTTATCCTTTATCTCCATCTCTCTGGATTCATGAAGATGAAATTTGTATATTCCTTCCCCCAACCCCTTATATATATTAAATATAGGTAACACTTATTGAGTGAAACTTTCACTTTAGTTTACTATTTCCACATTGCTAAGGAAGTAGTGAACTTGAGGTACTTCCTCTTAGGTGGGAGATCAGCAAAAGAACAGAACTAAGAAAAAAAATTAGCAGCCACTCATAACCATGAAAATAAAAGAAACAGTTTCTGTCTATGTGTAAGGTGATCAAAAAGTACAAGTTTCAGGAAATAATGCATGCAATCGAGACATCATTATCCAGTGTTAGTGGAGCCACTGGGGTGATGTGTAAGCATTCTGTTGTTCTGGGGAGACATTCCTCTTTCAAATTACAAAAGTAAAGCCAAACACACTCTACAGACGAAAAGTGTAAAATAATGCCAAAGATAGAGAACTTGCTTGACTAGGCCATCTCAAAGAAGAGGGGATTTAGATTGGGCCTTTGACAATATTAGCAAACATCTGAAGGCATAGCAAGGAGACAAATAGAATTCCTCTGAGACCAAAGATGAAGTAAATGATGGTTTCAAAAGGAGAAAGAGGAAGAGAAGAGTCCACTGTAAGTGGAATGAAAGTAAACAAACATCTTCAAGAATAAAGAGCCTTTGTTCCTTGTATGCTTATTGAAAAGATGCATAATTGCCTTTATCTCAGGGTGACATTGACCCTGGACATGGAAGCGGGGCTTGCCATTTCAGGCCAGGCAACAAACATGTATTTAGTCTTAACATTATTTGTTTTAACCTGAAGGTCACTAAGAATTGCTATGAGTGGCCTCCAACTCAGGGCTTGGCTAAGATGGAATAATAAGTGCACTTACTACGTTCAGGTCACCTTCCTGTTTGATACCTTGGGGTCAGGAGAAAGTAAAGGAGCGCATCCATTGTGGTCAGCCTGTGAGGCCCAGCCATTGGCTAATGTAACCTCGCAGTCAGTTACAGGACTAACGAACTCTAGGACTCGTGGAGGTGTCACCTCTGTGCTGGGATCCACTGCTCCCTATCATCTGAAGTATTAGGTTAGAGTTGATGACCAGTAATGGATCCATAGTACTTAAACCTCAATCTGAGCTTCAGACATTGGAAAAGCTTGCTGAAATGGCCACCTAACATGGCAGTATTAAAATGTTTTAAAGTGTGTTTGTATCCCCCTAAACCTAGCTGTATATTTTTTAATAATAGTTTGATCTAAAAATGCCATTCGCCTTGAAAAGACTAATGTTTCCTCGGATGTTGTAAACAAGTTAATGAGTGCTGAGATCATTTAAAAGTGTGTACACAATCTCCTGTCCTCTTGTGTACACAAGCCTGCTTAAGTTTAACTTGTCTTTAAGAGAACAATGGAAGCAACCTTACCTTGCAAAATGCATTCAAAGTAATCAGTTTCACAACCTCAGCTAAATGCAGAACTTAAATTTTAAACAATGTATTCTTCTACTCCCTGGGGCCAAAATAATGCAGGGATGTGTGTTTTGTGGTAATCATTGAGTGAAAGCAAGCAACCAGTTGAAAACAACCATAAGATAAATGTGTGATAAGTATCAGAACAATCTGTGCGTAAGCACTATCTTTCTCCATGGTCTATCAAACAACAACGAAAAGGGTGGTGGTGGTAGGGATTCAACTCTAGTTAAATGCTTACTAGAGTTCAGCTTCTCTAGGGGACAGGCTGGGGTATTTTCCATATATGCTTTAGCAATCCTTACAGACTCAAAAGCATAACTACAATAGCAAAGAAAGACATAGTAGAAGGAAGGATAACTTACACCTGATGAGCACAATATTAACAAAGGTAGAGCATCTCTGGGAAACAAAATGATGAGAGAAGGGCCAGCAGATAGTATATAAAAATAAAGTCCCAGGAACATAAGGTCCACGTGGTTGGTAATGTCACGAGGTTAGACAGCTTGTTAGATCTGTAGATCGAAAAAATTTAAAACACCCTCAAAAGGAAAAAACGATGATGATTTTATTGAAAACTGAGGGAACTATGGATCTAGGCAGCTGCCAGGAGGAAGGGAAAATGGTGAAAGGAAGAGGAAGGGGTTCTAGCAGTCGGGCAGGCTAAGCAATGGCTGTCCTCGAGCAACTGTTGGGTCAAGTTATCCAGAAGACAGAATACCTGGAATGGCAGGACAAACAGACTCAGATATTTGGGCAGTGTTGGGGGGAAAGTCGGTAAAAGAAGAGGAAGAAAGAAAAGAAGATCACATATTTAGTAGAACACAAGTAAAAAGCTATCTGCTTCAACAAGCTAGGAACAATGGAGACCCAGGCCTTCAAAATATTTTTTTTCCTTTTATGTTTAAGTGAAAGGGAGGAAGGAAATCTATATTCCTCATGGATGGCATGGACCTTGGGTGTGAAAATAGTCTCCCATCATTTGGAACCGAGCAAGCAAAATATATTTAGCCTACGTCCTATGATCGTCTAGTTTAGTTAGCTTTAAGTCAGGAATGAATAATTAACAACATCTCTTCCTGTTAAGTTCCCTTTTGGCTTGGTTAGCTTTGGTCCAGTTTAAAACCCCTACCCTTGGGTTACCTATTACCTTACAATTAGTTACAATGGCTATGGTCCGTTATAACTTCATGTCTGGTGCTGATTTATTTCCAGTCTAACCACTGAAGGCTGGCAACTTAAAAGACAATTACCACCAGCTTAGAGATGATTCTCCCTTACAAAGGGAGAAATCTGTCTCCCTTGCAAAAACTTTCATTTCCTAATTACCAGGATGTTACTGGCCCCTGATCATGACATCTGAGTCAGAAGAAGCTGACGCAGTGACGGATGGCCCAGAAGTCGATGGCTGCAGGGGCCATTAATTCCCTTTCTTCCCTGTGAACACGTCCTTCCCGCGTCTCAGCAAAGGTAGAGAATATTCACCCACACGTATATGGCCACATGGCTTCCCGCAAGAATCACACTGCATTGCATTTGGAGAAAAGTTGTAATTTTAATCATTGAAAATGATCCCCAAATCCAGGTTTTTAAAAAGTTCAATTGTAGTGTCTATTGACATCATCCACCATAATCAACTGATTCCCTCATGGTGGATAAACGGTTTAACAAAGAGAGTACACTAAAACAAAAACAAAAACAAAAAACAAACAAACAAACAAACAAACAAAAACACCAAAAAACTAAAAGTAAATGAAAATATTATTGCTAAGAGTGACTCAATTTTAAAAACTGTTTTCTTCAGAGTGTATCATGGAGCCTGTAAAATATAAGCATCTCATTAGAAGGTGATTATAAGTCACATCTGAGAAAGTTGATGATGGCAGAATAATATGAACCTTTAAGACACTGGACAGCTTGGGGCTGGAGAGATGCCTCAGTTAGTAAGAATACTTAGTGCTCACGCAGAGGACAGTTTAATTCCTAGCACCCACCTGGCAGCTCAGATCTGTCTGGAACTCCAGTCCCAGAAGATCTGAGCCTCTCTTCTGGCCTTTATGTATAATACATGCAGGCAAAGCAACCATACATGTAAAGGTAAAAATAAAAAAAAAATTTTAAAGATCAGTTTGTTGTCAATGACAATGCAAGATTTGAAAGTTTGGTTCCTAATGTCTAAGCCACTGTTCTGATCATGTCATTAAGCTCAATTTTTTTTATAATTTCCATTGGATCTCTGGGCCTCAGTTTCTTTCCTAATAATCTGGGAATGAAAGTGCCACAGTAATTAAGATATGAAGATAAAGAAGCACACGGCTTTTGATGTTTCAGCAGTAGCAGTTATATTTTTAAGGATGATGAGAATAATGAAGTTGATATAAACATCACAAAGCAATAACTTTACACACTGTTGTGAGAATCCAGAGAGTGAGAAAAACATTACATATTCAATCAAGTACCGCAAATATCCTTCCAAGCTTTAGAAGATAGGTCCAATAAAAATCTGTGGGGCTAGTTCCAGTGAAAGCAGTGGAACAAAAGAAAGTGTCATTTAAGTAAAACGATGGGTCTGTATCACTCCCCTGCCTGTTTGAGCTAAGGGTGAGCAAACTCTGCTTTAATCCTCGTTGTCTGTTTATGTTGTTGTATTTAGCTAATTCCACACTACTAAGATGTGATGTTTCCTTGAGAAAGAAACAAAGAAAAAGAAAAATGATAGGGCCAGGGATATGGCTCAAAAGGCATGGAAGTGCATCTCACAAATATGAGACCTTAGATTAGATCCTCAGTAATCAAATAAAATATAGTGAAGTATCCGGTGGAGCAATAAGTACACAAACCCACCACCCATAAACATTTTGACCCAAAATTGATACTATCTACAAGAATGTAGAGACAGAGGATGGAGAGAGTGTTCACCCACACATGTATGGGAATGGCCAACCAATAAGCAGCCCAACCTGAGACCCATCCCTTGGGCAAGCACCAATTCCTGACATTATTAATCATGCTCTGCTATGTTTGCAGACAGGAATCTTGCATGGCTGTCTTCTGAGAGGTTCCACCCAGAAGATGAACTCAGACAGATGCAGACACCTACAGCCAACCAGTGGATGGAGCCTGGAGACTCTTATGGAAAAATAAGAGGAAGGATTGTGGACCTGAAGGGGACAGGAACTACACAGGAAGACCAACGGAGCTAACTAACCTGGACCCTTGGGGCTCTCAGAGACTGAACCATAAGCCAAAGAACACACATGTGCTTGACCTAGGCTTCCCTGAACATATGTAGCAGATATGAAGCTTGGTCTTCATGTGGGTCCCAAACAACAGGAGCGGGAACTATCCCAACAGCTGTCACCCATACATGGGGTATTTTAATCTATCTGGGCTGCCTTTTATGGCCGCAGTGGGAGAGGTTTCATTTAGCCTCAAAGTCTTGATATGCCAGGGTGGAGGAACACCCAGAGCAGGGAGCTCGCTCACTCAGAGATCAAGGGGATGGGGGTAGGGGGAAGGGTTGTGGGAGGAGATGACTGGGAGGGGCCAGCGGGCAGAAAATAAATTAAAGAATTAAAAAAAAAAGAACTCCATATAAGCTTTTTTAAAAGTGAGATGTGACCACACAGGCTTATTAGGTCCAATACTGGTGTTTGGGGCAGAGACAGGACAATTGCTGGGGTGTACTGGTCAGTCAGCTTAAATGTAAATGCTGAAACTGTAGAGCACACAGTGTTAGAGCGGGGCACCTCAGTTTCTCCTCTGACCTCTACAGGTATATGCATGGTTATTCATGCATTAGAGAAGGAGAAAGAGAGAGAGAGAGAGAGAGAGAGAGAGAGAGAGAGAGAGAGAGAGAGAGAGAGATGGAGAGAGATGCAAAGTTCTTTGAAATAATAATAATAACAATAATAATAATAAGAAGAAGAAGAAGAATGATGCTAAGATGCAACTGAATCATTCAGGACATGAAGTCACATGTTAATCCCTGCATTCAAGAGGTAGAAGCAGGAGGATAAGTAGTTCAAGACATGCCTTAGCTATATAGTGTGAGGCCCGGTTGTGTTATAAGAGACCCTGTCTCAAAAGACAAGCGTCAGAAAGAATCAACTATCAGAGCATTGTCAAATGTCAGAGCCAACATCTTAAGCTTGACGTCTTCCTTTTCTTTACTAGGTAAACGTTGGTACAGGATGTGAAAATCAGCAGGTGCCTTTCCAACATCCTCATTCCAGCGAGTTTCGTCAGCACCCATTCAAACAGTTCCCCTAAGGGTTGTCATCGTTCTTTGTCCACAGACATAATCAGCCCTTACCTCAGTGGGGAGAAGGTCGTGTGTTTGCTTGAGTTCCCAATGTACACAGAGAAGGAAAGAAGGGGAAGAGAGATGTTCACAAGGATAGGCAATGTAAACATTCTAAACATGACCGAGAGTTGAACACACGAATATCAAAGTTGTTCCAGTCAAAGCCTGCTCCATCCTTCGGACACTGAGCATAGCAATACAGTCTCCATTGCTCTAACCCACGAAAGGGGGAATCATATTGTTACCACCTAGCAACTGTAACTCCAGAACAAATATCTCTGTGCAATATTTATGTACACCTTCTAAGTTTATTCTCTTACCAAACAAATACATTTTTAAATTTTTATTTTCTATATTCTATGTTTACATTCCAAAGGCTTTCCCCTTTCCCAGTTCCCCCCCACCATACATCCCATAATTCCTCTCCCCCCCAAACATTCCCCAATCATCCCCCCACACACTATTTCTCTGTTCTGGGTCTACAAAACTGGATCCAATCTTTTCAGGCCCAGAGTCCTATATACATTTGTCTCTGAGGCAATAGTGTCAACCTCATAGATAAATGAGTCTTGAAACCAGGTCTCTCTTCTTCACTGCCTTCAACGTGACACTGGAAAGGCCATTCTTTTCCCAATGCCACGGCCAATTTCTAACCAGAACTAATTCCCACATTAAACATTCAGAATCACAAAATTACTAGGAATTCACACTGCACTGAAGGGTTTCCCAAGACACAGATGAGGACTAATGAATCGTGAGGCCAAATAGAATCAAATGTGAAGTTGCCACCACCATGACATTTACTTTTCTGTCTTCATGATTTTGCTTAGCTATTCATTATAACATGATTCCCCCCTCCCCCGCCTCAGTTTCAGAGTCAGCGAGTCCTCAAATCACTGTCCAGACTCTAGAATCTGCAAACCTAAATCAGAATGCTGTTATGGCTGGCAGTATTGCGTGAAGTATGCCTAGGACAAGCTCCCAGACAATGCCCTCTCCCACACTGAGTCTGGCCCTTACATTGTTGTAACAAAAGAAGTTACCTGATTAAGTATGAACTCTCCACAACAGTGGCTGCTGAAACTTTCTTGCCAGCAATGTTATCACTACACAGCTGATGAGATCAGGTGAAAATCAAGAATGTCACTGATTCAACCAATGTTTCATGGCCACAGAAAACATAGCCATGTCTCAAACTTGCACATGGGAGCTTACAGACAGATGAAAACAAGGAGTGTTTTTATTATATCAAGACTTGAATAAATAAACTAATAAATGAACCAAGACTAGAATACCATAAGGGAAAGAATGAAAACTCATAAGTGAACAAGACATAACCTTTGATCTTTTGAAAAAAACAGGATATTTACATTTTATTAAATGTATTTTTCAGCAAATATTATTTAATAGCCAACATTTTGCAGGTACTTTGCTAAGTACCTTTAAGCAACCATATTTGTTCTCAAAAAGTAAACAGATTTTGTCTATCGTTATAGATTTAAAATTACTTTTTAAAATTGTTACGTGTATAAGGGTTTTTTGGCTTATGACTGCATGTCTGTACACCATGCATATGATTGATGCATGCAGTGGCCAGAAGAAGACTTCAGATTCACTAGAACTGTATTACAGATGGTTATGAGGAGCCACATAGGTTCTGGAAATTGAACCCTGGTCTTTTGAAAGAGCAGCATGTACTCATAAATTCTGGGCCATCTCTTAAGTACATAAAATTAAAATTATTTTAAGTGATATAAAGAATACCATGAAATATACACCAAGAGAGCTGAATGTACCTGAGAAAATTTTTATCACTGTGTTTCAAAGGTTGAAGGCTTTACATTTTATTTCTTATCCAGGGAAAATAAAGAAATATGACCAACATAGCTGGGAGATTAAAAGGGATGCTGGCCAGAGATTAAAGCAAGAGGAGTAGGAAGCAGTCTAAATCCTTCCCAAGGACTTTGAAGAACAACAAATTGGAGGAAGTGTGGTCAGAGTCATATTCTACAGAGACCATTCTGCAGGACAGAGCTCTGAAGACAAAAGACAGAGGGGAAACACCTGGAGGAATTGGTGGCAAGCCAAGGTGGAAGATATAGTGTAATCTAAGATAAAACAGTGAACATGATTGGATGGATGTGTACAGTTTGGAGATTGATCCAAAGGGTTAGGGGAGGTGGTGATTGGTAATGGTACCATCAAGGTGAATACTACAGTTTTGGTTTGAGCAATCACTTTGAAATAAAAAAGAAACAGTGAGAAAAATTAAGAAAAATATATTTCAAGTTTCAAAGTGATGAAAATAATAGCACAGGATATGCCATGTTTGCAGTACCTATAATATGTCCTGAAGAAGATACCAAACTTAATATTCTAAGTATTTTCCATTCATAAAGATCAATCTCTTCACATCCCTCATGTCCCCTCATGACTCAGACCCTTCCTGTTTCCTTCACATCATTCCCCACTTTCCTTTTCTCACTTTCCTCCAGGTGGACTGCCACCCTTGATAAATGTTGAACACATCATCTCCTTCTTCCCTTATATCCTGGAGTGGAGTGGACATTCATAGTTATGCCCATAGTTTGATTATTCAGTTCCTTCTGTTTGGATTTCCCCTACTCATCGATGCCTTTTCTTACCACTTTGTCACGAGTATCCCTGCCTTGTGTTATATCGTCTCTCTACTTCTCTCCATAAGTTTGTCATCTGAATATTTTATAGCCTTTTAGTATCATCTATTGTCTGTCTCCTCAACCAAAATGCATGCAAGCTTGATGAAGTATAGACTTCCATGTTATTTGTATCTACTGATAGCGCTCAAGACATGACTAGTGTTTTAACAGTTCTGAAGACTTAGTTGAAAAAAGCCTGAGAATTTACCTTACTAGTTAGCTAACACTGTACCCAGACACCATTGGAGGATGTTGACAGAAGCCAGGCTCCAAGTTCAGGTTAATTATCCCGTAACAATGGGTAACATGTCAATATTTGTATCAAATGCCAATTTCCCAAAGATGATGTAGGGAGGACCATATGACTTCCAAACAGAAATTATCTTGTGCTGTTCCAAAAGAACATCAAACTCTTTTTTTAAGTCCCTATCTGTTTTAAGAGGGCAGTAACCCCACCTGAGTGTTGCTGGGAACTTATGTGTCTTTATTGTTCTAGACAGAAAAACAAAATAAAAGCAACTTACCCTTTGTGACAAAGGGAGACATTACTTCATTTGTCAAGACTGTTATACAAACACCCTGGAAAAGATAGTCTGGAACAAAGTTTTGCTACTGACAAGACACACAGAAATATGAAGCATGAAAGAACATAGATACCAGGCTTGGTAGATACTCAGTACACATTGGTTAATAAAAGATCAATCCTTTAGATTATTTATTACCACTATTTTCGTTTTCCAATGCATAAATTCAGGCAATTGGAAAGTGAACCAATTTTCTAGAGGCTCGCAGCTAATCTGGTTACTACACAGAGCCTTAGAACACAGGAGAGCGCAGGAGACAGAACTGAACTCTCCTTATCTTTTACCCCTCCCTGGCACCAGCCTATCAGGACTTAAGGAATGCACAGAAGATAAAGAGAAATAGGGGAGAAGGACGACAATAGGATTGGAAGAATGGGAAAAGGAGAAGAATGGAAAGCCTGTTTGAGTTCTGCATGTCTGCTCGTCCCTTCAGATCTAGAGAGGAGACAAACAAGACCTTTGACTTCACCAACAGATAAGGAAACCGAAGCTCAGGAAGGGTGGAGGCTTTCCCAAAAGCTGAGAGTATGTCAGGAATCCAGCTAATTTGCTTTTCCTGGCATAATTTGGGTCCAATCTTTTCTGCCCCTTCTCCTACCTAGTTTACATTTTCCCCAACCTGGAGGCCAGACAAGTCAATCAATAACCAAAGATATCTATTATAGGGCACAGTGGGTGGAGCCTGTATTACCATCTGCCTATATGACCGCTCCTCAGTTTCTGAAGAGAAGCACCGTGTACAGTCCTTCTGACTTTTGCACCCAGAGCTGCAACCATGAAGGTGGCTATTCTCTTTCTTCTCAGTGCCTTGGCCCTGCTCAGTTTAGCAGGTAGGTGTGTTTTATATTCTTCAAAAATTAGTAAAAAAAAAAAATTCAACTTGCCAATTTATACCTCCTGTAAGTTTAGATAGTCTAGCTAACTGGTGCTAATGTGTTGAATAAAAGAAATGTTTCTAGTGCAAATTACAGGGGGACAAAAAATTATCACTAACACAAAGGAGGAAAGCGGCTCTGGTAAGTTGTCCCCAGAGGTAGTCATGACGTGCTCTAAAGACAAGGCTGCTACTTCATTGGGGATGTGGTGATGAAGAAAGGGTTTCGATCTAAAATACCCTTCTAACTATAAAGATGGCTACTGGACTATGTAAATCCAGTGCAGACTTACAAAATTTATATTCTTATAAACTTGCCTATTTTACATAACAATGACTGACACTTAGTTTGCAGAAAAGTTTGAGTGATTCAAAGTTTTATGTTTGATCTGCAATATGTTTAGAGACAAACATCCTGTTTGAACAGAGGAAAGAATCCCCAAACTTGTCGTGAGAATGTTGGGAGATGATTGTGAATCTGAGGTCAGTTTGGTTTTGGTATCTGACATTAATTAATATTTTCACCTTGGTTACTCATTGGGCAGAGATTCTGTCAAGAGTCAAAGCTATGCTTCATTAAGTGGAAGAGTACTGCTTATTGTTTCAAATAAATATTTGTGGAAGCAAGAGCCCCTTTGTCCCACCTCATGCCTAATAATTAATACAACTAAATGCCTGTAATGAGCTCCTGCCCATTAATTTTTAGCCTCATTTACATTCTGGATGCAAGAGGACCCCACAAACTGCATCTTCTTTGATGAGTCCCAGAGATCTTTCTTTTCCCTCAGAGATCACTGACTGAAAATTAAGTTTTGGAAACATTTCTAGTTTGGGGGCTATCAGATTAGGTTCCTTCCCAGGCAAACTCATTCACACTCACAGTTATCATCTACTTTAAAAAAATAATACTTTTCCATTGTAATATAATTACATTATTTCCCATTACCATACTTTCTGCCAAACCCTCCCATGTACTTCCTTGTTCTCTTTCAAGTTCAGTTATCTTTAATTGTTGTTACATATGTGTATATTCGCTGATTCTGCAAGACTTGTTTCCTGGAGAATGAACTGAATCTTTTCTGAACTATGTGAATACATGAAATACATGAAATACAAACGTGGTCAGTTGGTGTAATGCACCTGTGGGAAAAAACTCAACTGGTGGTGATTTGTCAAAAAAGTTCCTATTTTTAACATTGTTTACAGAAGGAATTTAATTACATCAGAAGACCTGATGTGTATTTCCCATACTGCCACCAATACCCTGAGGTACAGATATTTGTAATTCACTGACTGTGGGATGAAAATTCTATTGGGTACAGAAAGATCATTGATGGACATGCCAAAGTTATCTGAATAGTTAGTAGTACTCACACATTTCAAATTCTGAGTAGTTCATTTCTATTCTCAAGGAAGTAGATCAAATTTCCCAAAATGCCAAATTGAAATACTCAGTAATGGTCAGCATTTTACTTAATTCTTTTCAAAATCTTAGCAAACAGAGTGTGAAGAAAACTCATCTGGTGTCCTTGAAAGTCCATGTAAATAAAGGAGTTGGGAAGTAGTGTAAGCAGGGGCATCATATGAAAACTATATTCTTTGAGAACTAACAATAGATCTGGCTTCTTTATTTGGGATCTAGGTTGATGTTTGTTTTATGTTTTCTAGGTAACACTACAGCTAAAGTGGTTGGAAGACAGGTAAGGAGAATTTTATAATTTATTATAATTTATAATCTTATTGGGAGGGGTTGAGAGATAATTTCTCTGTGTAATCCTCCTTCTCCTAGAACTCATTCTGTAGACCAGGCTACCCTCAAACTCCCAGACATCTGCCTGCCTCTGCCTCCCAGATGCTGGGATTAAAGGCACATACCACTGCCACCCAGATATTTCAAATTTTCTTAATTCTCTAATTTCCTATACAGATTGAAATTGTTTTAACCAGTAAAAGTATAGCCAGGATCTGAGCATGCATGGTTGTGCACATTTGCAATCCAAAGCACTTGGGAGCCTGGGTTATGAAGCACATTTGAGGTCAGTTTGGACTACACAGTGAGACCTTGACAGAAAAGGGACAGGGGGAACATATACTCTACAGTTACGTTTTTGGTAACTAAAGTCAGGATTTGGGGGTTCAACTGGTAAGGAACCTCAGCTGCTAAATTCAGGATTCATAGTACTTCCCCAGTCTGCATGGTGCTATGTTGAAAGACCAGTCCACTGATGCCCCTGTAATTGTCTACTTCCTGTTGTAAAGGAGATTTTTATACATACACTAGGATTGGCTGGTAGGACAAGTAGTTTAAGTGGAAGCTCTCGTGTTCATTCTAAGTAGCCCTTACTCCTGACTTGATCATGTTGGCTTTCATTGCTTCTGATTCCCAAAGTAGACTAGAGGAGGAAATAACCCTCATTTCACTACATGCAAATACCTAGGAGAAAATTGGTGATGAACCTGGAGCATATAGTGAATAAATTATTACAATTGCTGGTAAGCATTATAGAAAAATCTGGCACCATTAGATGCCAAATCTAGCTCTCCAAACATGGATCCATGAAGAAGAATAAAAGTTAGCAAAACAGGGATGATGTCCTGTAATGAAGAGGTGATGTGGTAATGCCTAGGAACTGAGAACCAGGATCCAAGGGTCACTATATATGTGACTTTAAGACATGAATCGTCCCTTGAAGATGAGTGTAATGATAACTTTACAAGGACTTTCAAAGATAGATCAATAAATGGATAACTGACCATTTGATTAAAGGGTGAGACTTTTCCAATAGAACAATACATTCAATATAGGACAGAGTCCTATAAGACATATTTAATGAGAATCAGCTTTTACTGGAAAACACAAACCAAGAACTCCAAGCACACACACCATCTAAGGTGATTATCCTGTCAGCAGCTGATGTTGTCTTCCTCTGCTTATCCAAGCTCACAACAGCATCATCCTTAAGTGGGGAAATGGTGATTTTTCCTAACTTGCAGATGAATTGACTGAAATCAAGGAAAGACCTTGTAGACCTATGCTATCATATAACTAGGAAAGGACCATAATTTGATTTTAAATCAGCTTTTTTGATTTCAGGGCAGGTGTATTTCTATTGTTTTCTTCTACAATACCTGTTTCATTATCTTAACTGCAAAATCTTAAAACAGTCTTAATATTTTATTATAACCAAACACTGAGAAATAGAAAATGATTCTCTAATTCTGTGTTTAGCCTGATTGCAAATTTTTTACGGTGGGATGTTCCAGGGAGTATGACCCTGTGTGTGGGAGTGACGGGAATACTTACGGCAATGAATGCGCTCTGTGCTCTGAAAACAGGTGAGGACAAATTTTATTTTTAAGTTATTTATCATTAGAACTCCACATATGTTATCATCTTAAAGACTTAGTCAATAAATGGAACTTTCTTTTCATAAATTAGGTATGGTTTGGATGATAAAAGCCCATTTGTTTAAACAATACATTGATATTTTAGATTTTCGAGACGCTTATACCTACAAAATGCCTTTAATCTGGAAAAAAAATATCAGTTCTTGATAATAGCAGAAATTGTATTTTCTAATGTATCCCCGAATTAGCAAGTATGATTTATATAGTTTTTACTGAACAAACATGTATTTTGTAACATTTGTCTTCCTGGTTTATGAGAGCTAGCCTCCAGAAAGTTTAGTTGTCTGAAATATTTAATGTTGGGGAACAGGAATCAGACCCAGAACACCGACAGAGACAAACAGATGTGTCACAATTTTTCTCTTACAATATGAATGAGTAGTAGCTATATGCCAGTCATTTTGCTAAGCTTTCCCTGTTTCCAATGTGGCTCTTACAAAAAGTACAAACAAACAAGCAAAACACTCATGAGCATATGTCAGGTCTTCCTGTAAGTTGTGGTAATTGCCAACAGAGTGTAAAGTGTTACATGACCAAAACACAAACAATATCCTCTAACTGAAAGGGCCAAGACAGGCTTAATGAAAAAAATGCCATTTCGATGAGTCTCTGAATTTCAAACAAACAACAGAGACTCCAAAAGTGACAGAAAACACTTAGATTTTCTAGAATTGACTCTATGTTAACAACTTTAGCTCAGGCTCAAGGCACTATAAATTGTCATTATTACTCTGCATAAATCTCTCCTCTATGTTGCATACTCTCTTCAAGGATTGTTCTAAATGATTTCAGAAAAGTTTCTCAGTTTACCCAGGATTGTATATATTTTAGACTCCAAACAGTAGGCATTTGTCTTTACGATGAGTGTGTTTCAGTGTGTAAAAGGTGCTGGGCATGATAGCACAAGCTTGTTTCTCCCACACTGCAGGCTCTGGCAGAAGAAACCTGAATTCCAAGCCAGTCTATTCTTTCACCTGTCCACCGGGGCCAATGGCTGAGGCCCTGGCTGAGGGGGTTGGGAGGAGCAGGTGAACTTTTTTTTTTTTTTGGAAAGAGTACATCTGAAACCACTTGTTAATTTTCTCATGACCCATGTTGTTGACATTAAGGTCAAGCTTCAGTATTTCCATCCACAGGGAGCAGGAGGGCCCCACAACACCCTGGGGACTTGTGAAATGTCCAAGTGTGAGGTCTAAAGTCCAAAGGCCTCTATTTGAAGTGAAGCATTCGGAAACTACGAGTGAAATGCTGAACACTCACTCCTCTGACTTTGAACTACTGGTTGCAGTTTGCTCTTTGCATTCTTACAAATACGTGTAGATATAAGAGGCACATTCCACCGTCCAAGCATTTCACTCTGTTCTGAAATAACACTTGGGCCTAGAAATAAGTTAGGCTTTCTCAAACATAAGAGATATTCTAAGGTTTCTATATTGCCTTTGTTTCTATTGCCCAATAAAATTTCAACAGGGAGTCCCCCGATACTGCCTGGAGGCCCAAGACCCAGAGACCTAGGGTAGAATCAAACAGGATTGAGAAAAAGGTCAAAAAATGATTCCTAATGATACTATGCTATACTTGTAAACAGGAGCCTAGCATAACTGCTATCAGAGATAGCTTCTGATGACACAAACCCACAGCCAAACTTTAGGTAGAGCTAGGGGAAAGGAGGTAGAATGGATCGTAGGAGCCAGAGGGGTCAAGGACACTACACAAAACCCCATAGTATCAACTAACCTGGGCTGACAGGGGCTCACAGAGACTGAACCTACAACCTAGGGAGCCTGCATACGACTGACCTAGGCCCTCTGCGTATGTTACAGCTGTGTAGTTTGGTCTTCTTGTGGGAGTCCTAACGGTGAGAGCAGGGACTGTTTTTGACTCTCTTGCTGGCTTCTGGGATGCTTTTCCAGCCTTAATATTAGAAAGGTATCCACTCCTACTGCATGTTTGGTTGTCAATCCATGGGCACCATGGCCTTTTCTTTTTCTCTTTCTTTTTCCTTTTTGTTAAATTAATTGAAGATTTTTACCTATTCACTTTGCATCCTGTTCACTGTCCCCCCTCCCAGTCACCCCTTTCTATAATCCTTCACCCCTCCCCCTCCCCTTCTCCTCTGGGTAAGTGGTCCTGCCCCTGGTATCCCCTGACCCTAACATTTAAAGTCTCCTGGAGGCTAGAGGCTAGGCACTTTCTCTTCCATTGAGGCAAGACAAGGCAGCTCTGCTAAAAGAACATATCCCACCTATGTGGAACAAACAGCTTTTGGGATAGCTCCCGCTCCAGTTGTTTGGGACCTATAGGAAGACCAACGTCCGTGTGTACTACACATTTGTGGGGAAGCCTAAGTCCAGCCCATGAATGTCTTTTGGTTGTTGATTCAGACTCTGAGTCCTAAATGTCCTGGTTAGTTTGACTCTGTTGGTCTTCCTGTGGCGTTCCTATCTCCTTCGGGCGGCACTCCTTCATCCTATTCTTCCATAAGAGTCTTCAAGCTCCATCTACTGTTTGGTTGTGGGTGTCTGTATCTGTCTAAGTCAGCTGCAAGCATAACAGAGAATCATTAATAGTATTAGGGACTGGTGCTTGCCTATGGGATGAGTCTCGGGTTGGGCCAGTTATTGGTTTTACATCCCCTTAATCTCTGCCCCATTTCCCATGCCTGCATTTTTGTAGAGAGGATAAATTTGGGTTGAATGGTTTATGGGTGGGTTGGTGTCTCTCCATCACTCCGCTGGGGTAGCCTCTTCAGGTCCCATATCCCTAATGTAGTTAGTCATATAGCTAAGGTCATCCCCATTGATTCTTGGGTACCTCCCTTATCCTAGGTCTCGTCCTGGAGATGCCCCCCCTTAATCCCATCAATTGTTTTCCATTCATTTTCATGGGAAACTAGCAACTCTCCTGTTCCTCTGCACACCCAATGCTGAATCCCCTTATTCCTCCCCATCACCTCTCCCTCCCAGGTCCTCCTTCTCCCTGACTATTTTATTTCTTCTTCTAAGTGAGATTCAAGTTTCTTCTCTTGGGCTGTCCTTCTTGTTTAGCTTCTTTGGGTCTGTGGCGTATAACATGGCACCTGTATATTATGGCTAATATCCACTTCTTAATAGAAATGGAAGAGGAGTGGATAGGGAGGGCCAGAGAGTAGTGTCTTGGAGTAGAGGAGGGAAGGGAAACTGAAGTCAGGTTGTCACTATTACCAGAGCCAGGATCTGACCCTAACTCTTGGGGTTTGTAATGCTCTGAAAAAACCAAATAGGGCTTTCTTAAAATGGGGCCCATAATTATCAGGAGTTGACAGATTTGTTAAATGAGGATATTATATGCCTTCTGTGCTTTCTTAAAGCAACTGTCAATAACTCTTTTCTATAGAAAATCAGCTACTAACAGAACAGTCTGTGGTGCTAGAAATGTCTGTCGGTATGGGCCGATGCATGACTGGTAGTCACTGGCTCTTAAACACAGATAGTACACGGAGACACTGATATTTAAATATTGTTAAAATTTTAAGATTAAACAACTAAATGTGGCTAATGCACCGAATGTACCAAAATGAAACAGCACGGCTGTAGATAACAGGCTTATGTACATGATGTTGAAATTGGCACTATCATAAGTTAACATTAATGTTTAAATGAAGAAACAATGGATCCAAAAATGTTATCTGTTAAAATAGATGAGTATCACATCTTCTTCAGCAATAAAGAAATAGAACATTTATTTCATGCCAGTATGGTCAAGTAAACAATTATTAATGAGAGAATTCTAGAAGCTGTCTGGTAACTAAGAACAATTTCAGAATTGAAAGGATATTTAGGTTTTGAGAGAGAAACTGGCTTGGTCAAGGTAACATGGGAAAGCACAGAAAATTTTATCTAAAGAAGACAACCTTGGTACTGTCTGCTGTTGCGGGAATCAAGATTGCCTGAGAGAAGCAAGGCCCCCATCTTCTAAGCTGAAATGTCAATCAGCTAGAAAGTCCTACCATAGCCTGGACAGTAGCTCAGATGGCTGCCTGGTCACTAAGTGCACAGCATAAACAAGTAGTGGTGGGTTTGAGGTTCATTTCAAGGGTTCCCAGTAACACTCCATTAGCTGTGAAAAGGACAATGACCTACAGTTTTTCTACTCTGTTGTGTCCTGTGTGGACATAATAAAAAGGGACGACATTCAATGAATACATGAATGAATAAATGAATTAGAAAAAGAAAAAACCAAAGAGATCATAAGCCTCTCTTAAAGAAACGCAGAATTATTTTTAAGTTTCATTGCTATTCTCCCATAGTCATTTATTTGTGCTGATAAACTTCAAACTGACTCTTAATTTATGTTCCTTAAATCTCTTCTACAGGAAACGCTTAGAGCCTATCCTCATTCAAAAGGATGGAAGTTGCTGAAAGCCAAGATTTTGAACTCTGTTAAAGTAGCCATAATGTTTAGCAAGTGGCTCTGTTGAATAAATGCATCTGAACATACCTTGTTCTTCCCAGACTTTCTGTTCAAAGGCGTGGATGAACACATTGAGGACAGGGGACTGGGAAAAGACCCAGACTAGACTAAGCTTCACGTGTTACTTCCTCATGTTCTCAGACATGGCACATGATGATCACACACAGTTGAGCAGGAACATGTGTAATGAATAGTCTGTGTTAGGATGAAGAAGGTGGCCTATACTATACCCAAGAAGTACCTGAGAAGGAGAAGGAGGGGCGTTTGTCCAAGGAAATGAGTGTGAGTGCTTTGAGTACCCTACATCGTCTCACATGTGAGCCACCACAACTCTGCAGACTCACTCTTGTCCAGTGAGGAAACTTAGAAAAGTAAACTCAATTGAATAAAAGCCCAGCAGGCAAACTTCCAGGATGTTCTTTTAGATCAGCTGACCTTCCTTTAACCACAATGAGCACTCCTTCTTTTAACCACAATCACCTCTTCTGGACTATGCCTTGTCTTTCTTCAATGGGAATTCTATATGATAACTCCCTACTGTAATATCCACCATGTCTATTTTCACTAATAGAATATAGATATAATATAATATAGTCAGAAAATTGACACAAGGAAATGTTTTCAAGGGGGAAATTATCTACAACTACTTAAAATAAAGAGGGGAAGCATCTTGAGATTCTGAGAATCAAAAAATATTAAGTCTCAGATGGAAAGATGGTAGAGAGCTAACACAGGCAAGGCTGTGTCAGGATCTGTAGTCCAGTGGGGAATGGGTCAGCCACTGTACTAGAAATAACCAAGGAAATCAGAAAGCAGAGTTGCCTAGTTACCCACTTCTGGTGACATTCCTGTAGTCATGCCTTGAAACTGAACTCTTACCACTAGAGGATGCTGTAATCTAGCAACTGACTCAGCTCAAGCAGCCTGACTGTTCTCACCAAATACCTTGCTATCTCAAGTTATGGATGCAAGATGGCTCCCAGCATCTGATCTGTGATGCTAGAGGACATGTGAAGGGCATCAAACCTTAAGAAATTCTGTGATGGTGAAGTCATTTTAATCACTGAATCTTTTAAGTTGCCCTGTCTAGTTGGACCAGTCAGCACACACACACACACACACACACACACACACACACACTCTCTCTCTCTCTCTCTCTCTCTCTCTCTCTCTCTCACACACACACACACACACACACACACACACACACACACAGAGAGAGAGAGAGAGAGAGAGAGAGAGAGAGAGAGAGAGAGAGACAGAGACAGAGACAGAGACAGAGACAGAGACAGACAGAGACAGAGACAGACAGAGACAGACAGAGACAGACAAAGAGACAGAGACAGACAGACAGAGAGAGACAAAGAGATTTTTGGTTTTGTAATTATAAGATATAAGACCTAATCTCAAATGTATCTTTAGTGGCTCTGCTTCCTGAGTCAATCAGAAGGAGGCATGTGGAGTCTGTCTCCTTGTATGGTTCTTATATTTCAAAGGGAGTATCTAATAAACCAGAACATGCTTAAAAGAGCAAGACTATCAACACTGATAAGAATATAAAGCTTCAACCTATGAAGGGTGATTCAAAGAAGGAAAACTGACTGAACAGAAAATCCCTCTAAACTGGGAACGTCTTTTTAAAAGAACTTCTAAAATTAAGAATACTGATATTAACCACTCAGCTCTAAATAGAATATCTGTGTCACCTACACTCCTTCCCTCACACTCATTCTGGGTCCTCCTTTCCAAAGTTTCCCCTTCTTAACTTAATGTATTCTCTTAACAGCTCATGGAGTCCAGTTACTGCTGCTCATATACTTATGAGTGTGACATCATCCACTGTTACTGTCAATATATGAAAGACCACACCCCCTAAAGAAAACTGACTCCCTCCCCAGAAACTATCAGCTGTCAATAGCTCCCTCTTTAGGTCTGGCTACTTCTGTGGCCCTCCCATATTCATGTTGGATTGTCGACTGGCTTCATCTTGTATAAGGCAAAAGATCCTTCCACTTTCTGATGGGAGAGAGAAATTCTGTTTTGTTCAAAGGAGAGATTCTGAGTATATTAATCATGATCCCAAGACAGGTCCCATGCTCAGGAGCAGTTTGCTAACACAAATAGAACTCCATGTATTATAGCTGATTTTTTCTTTTAATTTTTTTAATTTTAGTTCTTATGTTCAAGACAGAAAAAAACCATGAAGTTGGGTAGACAGGAGTATCAGGTATTGGGGTGGGGGAATCTGGGAGGAGTTGGGGGATTGGGAAGAATGTAATAAAAGTATAGTGTATGACATTTTCAAGAATAAACAAATATTTAACAAATCTTTCCACCTACCTTTTCATGTTTTCTGAGCCTGGCAGTGAGAGGTATGATATTTATGCCCCAGTTATAGCAGAGAACTCCATACAAACATGTTCTCTGTACTTAGTTGGGAGTCTCTATGTCAACTGAACAAACATGTTTCTCTAATAAGGACTGAGAAGTGCACTAATCATGAATACAGATATGTGATTTTGAAAAACAGTATTATGTCATTATGTCCATTCAGTATAATAATACCAGTAGGTTTACTCCTATATCTTGTCAGTCCCTCAAGTATGTTTTTTTTTTGTACAAATTTATCATATGATGGATATGTTTTATTCTTTGGAACAGACTTCAAATTTAGTCATAAAGTGGCTGATTACCTCAGTCACCTTCATGCTGCTACTGCTTCCTGGCTTATGTTGAAGTCATTCTTGTAGCTCACAATACTCAGAGTTGAGCAAGAGGTTCTCTTTGCTTCACAGCATTTGCATGTCACTTTCTGGTCCTCTGAAGGCTGGGTAGCATGAGGAAAGCTTCTAGGTCAGTTTCAGCTTCTTTTTTCTGTGATTAAAGTGTTTTCCACTACAGAATCTTACCACCTAGTTATAATGGGCACTCAAGAACAATCCCAATAGTCTGCATTATTTGGTAGATCTCTTAGATTCCCCTAACCAACGCCTTTTTTTTTTAGTTTAGCAACTTGTGACTTCTGGAGAAACATTACTCACCATGTATGGTAACAAAATCTATACAATATATAAAGTTTGTGAAGTAGTGGCTTTGTCTATGGCTTTTTAAACATCCTCAGCTGCCAGAAGCTATGCTGTGACCTGTAGGAACAGCTCAGGAGTGTTTTGTAAACAGAGCTCCTAAGGCAAGGCTCTTTTGGAGATTCCCTGGAGAGGTCCTGTGAAGATGCTGCAGACCCCTGCTCTGATCCTAGGGAAGTACATGAGCTTCTAGCCCTTGGTTCTAGCCCTTCTAACTCTTGCTATGCTTACAGTTCTCAGTTGTGATCACAGCTGAGTTTCCTGGGAACAAACGCCCTTTAGAAGCATCTTTGATAATTTTCCTAAAGATTCTACAAAGAAATTAAGCTTCTTTGCATTCTAGGACAGAAACCAGTTCCTCCAGTTGCCCTTGGTGGGGGTGCAGTCACCCCGAGTAAGCAGGAGGAACTCAGTAAGGTTAATGATTCTTGCTTACTTAACTGTTGTAAAAAAGAGATAACTATATTCCAAGATCCTAGGAGATGGTTTCTTAAAAGATGACATTAAAAATCTATCGACCTCATAAGGAAGAAATAAAGGGCATAAAAGGTCAGACTTCCCTCCAATGCCAGAAAATCAACAAAGGAATCTAAATCCTCCAGTCCTTTGGATGCAAAAGTACAAGTAGTTACTGCTAGGAAGAATAACAACTTGGTCCCAACAGTTAAGCCTTAGATATTAATCATTGTCATTCTCAGGATGTATGAAGAAGACCACCACAAGTGTTGTTCATATAAAAGTAACATGTAGGCCATAGAAATTAGACCTATACCTGAAAAATATTATTCTGTATAGGGGATCATGCTCTCTGCTGACTTCAAAAATATAAACTCAACAACATACTGTTAAAGACTAACCACAGAGCGTGAATATCTTTCATTTCTGTAACTGCATGTCTGCTGCTGGCCTGAGCACAGTAGGAATAGGAGGTGCCAGGCTAGATAAAATCACTTGGCTTGCCATATAAAATTCATGCTTAGATATGAAGTAAAGGTTAATTAATGTTTAGATACAGAGTAAAGGTTGATTAAAGACAAGAAGGGAGGAAAAGAAACAAAAATGGGTAAATGCTAATGACTCTTGAAAGATGAGGAAAGAGAAATGAATTGAAACTGCTCATGCCTGAATGCTTTGGAAGTTGTATAAATAAAGAGGGCTTGAGCTACTAGGGACACCTGTTTTGAGAGACAACTTCTGGTAAGACTCCGCATTTTTGCAGACTCTACACATCAGTGCTGTGGTCCAGAACCTCCCTGGAGCCTTACCCCAGCAGAGATTTCCCCTGACAGAGATTACTCCTCCCAGGCATCTTTCTCTTGATTGCCTTCTCATTCCTCTAACATTCGGGCTGTCCTCCATTGGTGATGTTTCTCTCTTCCTAACACCTATGTTCTACTCTGACTCCTCCCTTAACATCCTTCTTTTCCACGCCCACTGCCTGTGGCCCCTTCCTAATTTTCTGACTTTTACAGGCCCTCCAATATAGATGCACAAATCTAAAGATTCATTCGACCATTTGATGCTAGGAAGACAAATGCCAAATATTTTTTTCTCATATGTGGATCCACCCACCAGATCATTACGTTTGTGTGTTTGTTGATCAGCTTTTTCCAACATCCTATGGTGGAGTCCTGGAAATTCCTTAGTTGCCATGGTAAACTTCACCTAGATTCACTTCGTCATAGATTCCAGGGTCAGTAAGTCCTACCCATAGATTACTCTGAAACCCGCTCTGACTGAAACCAACCCTACACACAAAGCAGGAACCATTATCTTATACTGGAGACTGAGACTCCCTTCGAGCAGCAACCATCATCTCCTGAGAACCAGATTGCTCACCCAAGAAATAACAATTGTGACTCTTTCTCTGAAGCTGTACAGGATGTCAGGGTTGAGACACAGTCTTACACTACTGTACACAGCCAGGAGGGAAAATGCATCTAAAAAGTTTAATATCCTGCATAGGAAAGCTCTCTAAGTCATTGTAATTTTAGTTTTATAAACTTTCTTATTAAAAACTTGCAAATAAAATAAGTATTATACATAAAATTAACCAGACCCAAAATCTATACATCTAAGAGAATTTCTATATAGTTAGAATTGGCATTCTGCAGCTGTAGAGTTTCACAAGGGATCAACACGCTCACTACTGAGTTTATTTTTATATACTCACCCATCATTAGAATCAAAAACTCCCTGACACAATTAGAACTGGAAAATCAATTAGCTTTAGATTCCCTTTCATATGTGTGTCTATTATCTATATATAATCCTTCCTCATATTTAGCCTTTCTTGTTCTCTTTTTTCATGTTATATTGTACTCATGTATGTATTTGTTCATCTATGTCGATATATTTACTCTCTGGGTTCTATATACGAGGCAGAATATGTGTTTTTAATCTTCCTGAAATTGTTTGATATCACTTAATATTGCACATCCTAAGCCCACCTGTTTCCTTACCAGTTAATTTCATTTTACTTTAGAGCTTAATAGTGATATATTATTCATACATGTATCCACTCACCCATTGATGGGCAAATGTGCTAATTTCAATTCTTTGCTATAGAGAATAAAGCAACAATAAATACAGAGGGAAAATACGTCTATGATAGAGTGCTGAATTCTCAGTGTTTATGCCTAGCTGGGTCACACTGTAGTGTCATAAGGTTTCTACTGCTATGATGAAACACCTTGACCTAAAGAGTAAATTGGGGAGGAAAGGGTTTATTTGGCTTACACTTCCATATCACTGTTCATCATCACAGCAAGTTAGGGTAGGAACTCAAGAAGGGCAGGACCCTGGAGGCAGTAGCTGATGCAGAGATTAAGGAGAGGTATTGCTTACTGGCTTGCTCTACATGACTTGCTCAGTCTGCTTTCTTATAGAACCAAGAACCACCACTCCAGGGATGGCACCACCCACAATGGGCTGGACCCATTGATCACTAATTAAGAAAATGTTCCTGAGGCATGCCTGCCACTAGATATTATGGAGACATTTTCTTGAGTATCCCTCCTCAAGTTAAGTTGCATAAAGGTATCTAGCACAGATAGTTCTATTTTTAATTTTTGAGAAATCTCCAAAATGATTTTTATAAAGGCTGCATAAGTTTGAATCCTCACCAACACTGTTCACTCACAGATTAATCCACTCAACTACCATACGCCCACCACCTACTGGGTGTCAAATGCTAGCCATTGTTCTAATTAAAGGGATTTAGCATTCATTGAGTGACAGAGGGATGTCAACCCTTTTAGAACTCATATTCAAGTGGAAGAGGGGCATTCATTATCAAAAGAAAGTAAATACACAGACAGTTTCAGGCAATGTTAAGGTCTACAGAAGAAAAAAAAATGTGGTGACACAGTACAAGTGACAGCAGAGCACTGAAAAAGGGCAGTGGATAGAGTGAACATATACAAAGACTATTGTACCAACTTCCACCAAGAGGCAGAGCTTATTTCTTACCCAACATCTTTGCTAGCTTTGTGATAGAGCTTTATGAAACAAAAGTAGCTGAGGCGACAGATACTCAGTTTCAGAGATCACCTCAAGGGATGTGTAGTTACTGTTCTCACCCTCTTTAAAACTGAGCTGAAAAGGTCTGTCTGATGGAGTGGCGCTATGGGTAAAACCGAATCTTTCCAACTTTCCAATTTTTCCAATTTGCTCTGAAAATTCACAGACTGGTGAGTAAGGACATTTAAAGGCATCCTTATAGTGACTTTCCAACTGACCACAGGCACAGACAGGATGCAGCTTTCAGGCCATCCCTACGCAGCCTGATTAGACAGTTTCATTGAGTTATGAGTAAATGATCAAGGCTACATGACAATAAATTATTGAAATCGAAACAAACATGTTGTAACTTTAACTGGGGTTCTCAGGGGGCATTTTCAAGGAGTCCATGTTTGACCCCTGGCTCCAGCCACATATGTATTAGAGGAGGGCCTTGTCGGACAAGGCCATCAATGAGAGGAGAGTCCCTTGGTCCTGTGAAGGCTAGTTGCCCCATTGTAGGGAAATGCCAGGATAGGGAAGTGGGTGTGGGTGGGTGAGTGAGCAGGGGGAGGGAGGATGGGATGGGGGTTTGCAGAGCGGAAATCATCGGGAAAGGGGATAACATTTGAAATGTAAATGCAGAAAATATCAAATAAAAAAAAAAAGAAAAATAATAGTCAAATGAGCCTTGCAGAGAATCATGAAACAAGTTTCTAGGCAAATGAAAATAAGTTCCTAAGGCTAGAAGTAAAAGCAAGACATGCTATAGAAACAGGAACATTATGTACAAAGCCAAGTGAGTACAAGAAAAGGTAACATTGGGACAGAAGATGAAACAGAAGAGGAAGGGAGACTTATCATGTACACCTATACTCTGGTCTCAATTTTGGATTTTATCCTCAATTTTAAAAAGAAGCTCATGAGATATTCTAGGAGTAAATGACATCAAATGTTTACAAACATATTAGCTTGAAGTACAGGTTCCATAAAAGGTAAATGAGACCAGTAAAAGGACAGGTCATTCTAAACTACAGACAGAATATAATGAATGACTACTGTGCACGGTACTGACTTTGGGAATGAAGGAAAGATTAAGAATGTATTTTGGATACAAAAGCTAGAGGACTCACTGATGATTTGTATGCACTGAGTGCCTGAGGAAGGAATGAGAATTATCAAGAAAGCGTTGAGCCAAAAATCATATGGATGAGTGACAGAGAAATACACCGAGAGTAGGAAAGAGGCGAACAGATTACATTTTGACAATGTTTCATTATTTGGTATGGAGATGCAGAGGGAATAATTAGCTATTTGACAGGATGCAGGGTAGAGTACATGGACAAGTGGGTTTGGAATTATTTAGCAAATTGGTATGCAAAGCTGTGAATGACCATAACTGTACTGACTATGGATGAATAAGATCTTAATCACATAGGGATGATGTAGAAGGAGTCACCTGTTAAATGCATAGAAAATAACAACAGTATGAAGTCCTAAAAAAAAAAAAAGATGCCACTGAACATCAGGTTATAAAAAGCCTGAGTCCCCAGTGAAGCTTACTGCTACTGAGAAGTTTAATAATGGGATGGAGGAAAGTCTGGTGGACATTGTTACAGAGAAGTCACTAGCGATAAAGTCAAGAACAATTTCAGAGACATAATGATCAGACTAGAGGCTACCAGGGAATGAACTGAATAATGAATGAGAAAGAGAAACAGAGTAAAGGCACCTATTTGAATAAATGCTGTTGATAAGGAAGAGAGACTTAGGGATGTATATGGAGTAAAATGAATTCAACAGAGGATCAGAGGTAGTTTCAAATCATGTCTGAGCCTAATATACCTGCTGCTGTACCCTAGCATTAATATCTTGAGCAAACAGTCAATACACAAGAAATGGAATCTTCCACGCCATGTTGGATATTGCTAACATTAATTAGTAAGCATCTTCTTAGTTGTTGACTCCTGAGATCAATCAGCCCTAGACTAGAATTCTGACTGATGGAATTTCAGGGATCTTGCCCACTTCTGCAAAAAGGTTTCATGTAATACATACAATGTTAACCTCAGACTGTTTCACTGAGTTATAAGAGCAACTGAAAAACATGACCGTGTACCAAAAGAGTGAGGCTGGAGAACACATCCACACATAGTACAAGGGTCAGGCACATCTGGAAAAATTTGGGGTAACTCAGAGACATACAGTAAAGTGAATGGGAAAAAATCTTCCAAAAGCCCATGCCTGTAAAAGTTTAAACAGTAGCCAGAGTTTAAATGATAACACTTTGCATTAATGGAAAATATACTCCTTCATGAAGATGATGGCATAAAATTGTTAAAGGAAAATCATAGTACCAAGAACGGGCTACCTTTCTAGGAATTATTGGCTATAGAGATTCTTTATCCCCACCCTACCCCTACACATATCACTAATAAAAACAGTTATCACTGCTCTTAGTTGCCCTTCAGAACTAAATGGTAAGGTGCGACTGTTGAAAAATACTATATAGATCATGGAGAAATTAAGGTGAGACCTAACGGCAGTTTTCTCACTGCTTCCAGATTACATACTGTCAGGAGTTAATCAAAAGTTGCTAGGGGAAGGGGAATTCACCAACAGTCCTACTTTGTTATGAACTGATTTTGCTACACTGTCATTATGCCAAGCAAGATGTTCCCACTGGTGAAATGGTGCAGCCAATTGCTTTCTGATTCAATTTAAAGCCCATTCATTAGAATGAGCTCATGTCTGGTAGTATACATTGCTTAGACTCCAGTGAAACTCCTAGTACACTGATACACTTTCCTTAAAGATATACCCATAACGTCATGTGGAATTCTTTATGTAGAGTTAAATGAAGTAAATAAATTCTGAGTACTTTGTAACTTTGTATGCTGTGTTAGAATTAAGCTACACATGTCATTAAAGCATTACAGCTATATTTAGAGGATTTTTCTTTAGGTCCATAGTGAAGAAAGAAGAACTTGTAACTTCTAGTAACTTCCAGTAGTGTATTTATTTGATCTGTTCTGCAGAGTTGGCTCAAGTTACCCATAGGTTATTTTGTGGTCAGTGGTTGTAATGTTCTTGCTATCTCATAAGGGGATTGTAAAGAACGTTATTGGAGACTTTGTTAGAAGGTAAATCCAGAAAAATGAATAGTAACACTTTTCAGGATGGGGATGGAATTTAAGGATATTCAGTTCTATGTTATTAGTCAGGCAAAATACATATTCACTGCAGAAGATGATTTGAGTAACTATAAATAAAACATGCTGTTTGGATATCAAAAAATCCCTTTGCCATGGCACTCGGGAGATTATCAAATGAAATAAAGTTTAAAAATATCCACAACAAATAAAGTTATGAATGGGTTCAAATGACATTGTTTGCCAGTCCTGATATGAGTCTATCATCAATGAATATCTCACCTACAATGCTACTGATGATGTATTGTGACAGCATCATACCTGATGAACCTGATTTGCCTTGACCTCTGCCATACCAGAAAGGTGAGAAACAATCCTTCTGGGGAGTGGTGTTAACATTCCTGTGTGCAGCAGCTACCTGCAGTGGCTTAGGAACCCCTAAATTGGTGTAATAATATTCAAGATAATGTAATTGCTGTGTTAGTTTCCTGTTGTTGATATTGAAAATACTTCATCCTTAAAAGACATAGCAACAGCATAAAATGAGTTTCCCTAAAAGTTCTATGGATGAAAAAAAAAAGCTAAATTGATTTCAATGTATTGACGTTGAAATAGTCAAAGCAGCCTCAAGACTGACTTCTCTGGAGAGTCTGGGAGATAATTTATACTCTATTCTCTGTTTCTGTTTTGTTTTGTTTTGTTTTGTTTTTGCTCACCTCCTATTTTGTAGCTTGACCAACTTTCATCTCCCTCTTTTAAGAACACACATGATTACATCACTGAAATACACAGAGCATCTAAGATTCACTCCCCATCCCAGGAACTATCAATAACTTGAGCCCATATGAAATCCCCTTCTTCACACAGCATGATTAGATGCTCAGAGACCAGGAGTAGACATGTTAGGACATTATTATCTTGCAACTATTGATCAATAATTTACTCCACAGAAACTAAAGCATGTCAGTGACCATACACATATGAAATTCACTTGTCATTCCATAACATAGACATTCTTGTCTGTGAATGAAGTAATATGAATTAACTTCTGAAAACAAGAACTTCTTTCTAGCTTAAAACATCCTCCAAATATGTGATATGGTCCCGATGAGCATAGCATAGGCTTCAAACCAGTCATTAATATATGTTGCTGTTTCTGTTCTTGCAAGGATCCATACATATAAGTATCAAAAGATATAAGCACACACACAGACTATGCTGAACGAAATTATCTTTCTGTCCTTCAGAATTCAAGTCTATTTCTTTCAAGGTCTGAATTTTGAAGAGAAAATATTTCTACCACATGGCATGGTAGTTCTATTGATCTTAGAGCCAGTACTGTTATTCAGCCATTTTGGAAGTCTCACTGTCACCACAGCAACAAACAATGCAAAGTGAGGTAGTTGATCACTGTTTTTTGGGAAAATAGAATGCTGGGATACAATGAGACAGAGTAAAGTACATTTAAAACTCAGGGAGCCCTGGGAAGTTATCAGATTCTTTTTATATTCAATAACAATTGTTGGTGGAAAAATCACAGATACTGATCAAAAAATACTACTAAGAACTCAGACTCTTTACAAACTAAGTTTTGAATTATTCTAACAGGTAAAAATGTCAACTAGAAGAGGTTGTACTTGAGGTCAAAGGGAACATGGAATTATCTGCAGAAGAAGGAATTGTAAATATCACCATAGTATCATAACCTATTTGCAATTATCATAGAAATGTTAATTGTAGCCATTGTACGTGATTTTTCTTGCCCTTTTTATTACATTTAATCAATCATTTATTTATTCTCTTCCTTTTTTTCTACTCTATATTATACCAGAAATAGGAGTGCAGGCAATTTTACAATTTAATGTTGAAACTGTAGAATATTTATAACTGGAACATTTTGGCTTATATGCAAAGTTATTCCACATATAAAAGCATGACATCATTGTTATTGAATAGAGTTTAAATAAGGATAGAAAGGAGCTGATTGAGCACTGTAGCACCAAAGAATGAGCTTTGCTGATTATCTAACAGTTGCCAGTCCTACTAGATTCTTTAGTTAATGTGGTTGTGGTCTTTTGTTTGGATAATTTTGTTTCTCTGTGAAGTTGGTAGGAATAGGAACCTGCAAACTATATTTCCCAGGTTCCCTTGACAGTGGATATTAAAATGACATAGAATGAAAGGAGAAAGAATGCCATTTTAGTATTTGCTGTCTGTAGTAAACCAAGACATGGCAGCAGCAGGAGTATGACCTACGTCCATGCCGAGTTGCAGTATTGAATATCCCATTATAAAAATAAAATTTTTCCTCCTCCTTCTTCTCTTCCTCCTCAGCAGCATCAGGAGAATTGCATGTTCCTGCATCCCTGATCAAATGCAAGGATGCAGTCTCAGCATCTTCATCAGACAGCTGCCAAGAGCAGCTAGGATTCAGTCCAGATTCAATAGGAGCTTCTAGTTCTAAGCCCCAGACTTTCCTCTTTTGTTCTCAATTTCTGAGTTGATTGTAACTGATTCTCTGCACTACATCTTTTTTGCTCGAAGTACTAAGAATGCTTTTTGATTTTTGGGACTGACACCAACTAACATAGATATGAGCATCAGTTTTATAAAATACATTTAAAAAAAACCAATTTTCTGAAACTGGGAGCTCTTCCCAGCATTTCTTGTCTGAGACTTGACCTGTTATTTGGGAAAGTGGACTGCCTGCCTCATCCAGCTAGTGTGCAGCACGGGAGAGGAACAGCTGTGTGATCTTATAAAAAGTTACCTTATTTCTCAGAGCAGGACTTCCTAAAAATAAAATAAAACCGTAAGGCTGACAAAAGAATAAATACAATTATATAAACTGTAGTACTCAAATTATTTGGCTCTGTAAAACTGAATGATTTAAGAAGACATAAAATCAATAGGACATTTGAAGTTATCTGACTACTGTAAATGTTTAGAAGTTTCTCTCTGTTCTATTTCTTAATCTCTAGTGTTCTTTTCCCTTTTGCCATTTCTATCTCTGTCTCTATATCTATATTATTTATTAATTTAAAAATTAGCATGAAGTGGCAGGTTTTATCATGACACCTGCATATCATGTGCTTTGCTCACTCACCCTCTGATACTGACTCTTGCTCTTTCTTCTTCTATTGTCTCCTTTCTCCTGCCAAATAGCACTCATCTGGCACATGCACACATACACACCATATGTTTTAAACCCTTCAGAACTGGAATTCAAATGCCACCTCATTCTCTGGACATTATACCAGAACTGATATTTGACAGATCTGGGAACTTTTGGAGGTAATGGCTAAGCACAACCTTGTTCTTGCTAAAGGTAAAGGGTCTCATATGAAGACGAAGATCCTGTGGTGATGGGCCTGAAGACAGGTAGACGCCATTGTTCCTTCTCTTGAATCAGAATTCTTTTAAGTAAAACATGAAAGGGGTGAAAATTGAACAACACGGTGGATCTGTGAGATAGTACAGGGAGTGGAATGCAAGCCTAGGAAAGGAGAAAACCGCATATTGTATCTTCCCACCATGCAGAAGTTTCCTATGTCCACAGTCCTATGGTATATGTGATATATATCATAAAGATTCTTCATAAGACAGCAAACATGCAAATCTCATTTTTCTGAATCTGACCCAGATGTTCAGCCCCTCCAGTCTCCTCTAGGACAGCTACTAATAAATGCAGCCAAATAACATAACTCAAGCATCTGTTTGAGACTGCTTCTTTTTCACAAAGGGTAGAATTCTGAGTTGGAAGAAAAAAGTCACCACCTAGGACAGTAGGTAGAAGCACAGTAACCAAAGGGGAAAAGTGTGTGGGATCGGGGGCTGGTGCCTTTTGGTACCTTCTCCTTCCAGCCTAATATGGCACCGTCAATAGAGCTTCTTGAGAGTCAGTTTAAAATGCCAGGCCTTAAGAAGCCCAGCAAACCATGAGGGCAAGTCATTTTCAAAGGAAATATTAGCATTGTACTATTGGAGTTGGTGAACTACATCTCACATATTCACTCTTCTCTGATCTTGTTTTTACCTCTCTACCCTTAACACATTTGTCTAGATAGGGTTTCTGTGAGTCCCTATTGGCCCATGTTAGTTGACTCTACAGGTCTTCTTATGGAATATAACCTAAATTTTAGTAGATATGTCCTCCTTGATGCAGATAGGTAATTTTTATTAGTGTATCAAGAAAACTGAACTGACCCAGTTGTTAGATACTTCCATACAAATTGGACAGGGAGGCCTCAGGCCCCCAAACAATATGAGCTTTAACCAGTTTTCTTTATTGCCTACCAGAACCAAAGGTATTTATTAATGAAAACAGCATGCATGGTGCATTATTTAACTAAATTGACATAGAATCCAATTTCTTTCTATATATTTGCATTTGTTTGCATTGTCAAAAATCTACCCTCATAAAAACCTTTCTCTGTATTGAATTGTAGTAAGAGATATAAAGAAAGCATGCTGGACCTGAGCTACAGAATTCTACCCTCCTGTCTAGATTTCAAAGTGGCAGAAAGTGTCATTCAGGCCGCTGGGGAACATTCATGTTCTTACCCAGCTATGACTCTTGTGGAGTATAGAACTAACCTACCAGGTGATATGTGTCTACCTGTAAAATAATTTCATGAGTGTTGTGGAGGTAATCATCTATTTCCATTGGATTTGACTCTTGCTCTACAGGAAGGAACCCATTCCTAGTAGTATAAGCCCAGTTATCAGTCAGTTCCTAGGGAGGACCTAGGCCCAAGTAAGCAACTTATTGCTGTCATTTTAACTAAGTGACATGGCATCAAACTGTATTATGAATATGTGTGTTTGTATTCATAGATGAAAGCTATTCTTGCTCCTAATCAGAGAAGCTTCATTCTGTAGTGAATCGTGGTGAATGTAGAGACTCTTGGCTCTTCCAGATGCTGGGAATAAATGATGGTTGAAGTCTTAGCACCAAACAAGACATTTAAAGCACACCCTATAAAGCATGAGGAACTTTATGGAAAAGAAGGCAGGATGTTTAAGGCATAAAATAGGGTGAATAATTATGAAATGTCTTCCTATGCATTAAACATAATCCCTACAAATATGAATTAATAACAAGATTAGTTACCTGCAATAGGCCTGCTGAAGATTGACCTTGTGGACAATTTTGTGTGGGGAAGAGATTAGAGAACACTGTGTCTTACTTTTGAGTTACTGACTCTTGGACATAGGGAATCATTTTTCATCAGTAATGTACCTCCTGCTGAGACCTCCAAGCTCCAAAGGATAGCTCCAAATTGATGGTCATACAGACATCCCAGGGCAAATTCAGTGAATCATCACAGAACGAAACATGAATGTTAAAAAGAGATTTGTGGGTTTGGAAAGTAAACAGGGAAGTGGAAGGGGGTCAGATAGAAGGGTACTCTGTATCCTTTATAGACATGGGTGACATTGTCAAAGAAAAAGTTAACTAATAAAAAAATTTGGAATTTGAAAAAAATAGAAATCTTGACTGGAGTCACTGCTAAGCGCTATATTTTTATTTACTCACAGTTGTTAGAAAAAGGGCAATTGATCAACTAGTTTTCATTTCTTCAAACCTCAGTCCAGTGAGATTTAAATTCCATGTTATTATGTCTCTATGAGTAGAAAATGAGGAAGACAGTTGATTGCAACAAGACAAACTAGTTTAGGTGACCTTGTACACTTTCCTGCTAATATTAGCTCATGAATGAATGCAGTCTCCTAGTTTTTGAAAGAGGCGAGATTTACTTATGCCATGAAGTAAGTACAATATTATTAACTTGCAATGGTTAAACCTGGATGACTAAGTACAGTGAAGTGTACGAAGATTTACCTCTCACTAGGAATAGTAACTCCAAAGCCTGTGAGATAACTACACATGCGGATTGGAAGTTTTGATAAAGATTTTATTGAAAATATTTGCATACAATTTATATATTTTATTATTCCTTGCTAATTTCATGCATGAATACAATGTCTATAGACTATATTCACTACCATCCTCTGCTTTCTTCCTCCAAATCCTCCCAGTACCCCCTTGCCCTCTTTCTGTTTTTAAGTCTTCCTCTCTTTCTTGTTCTCTATGTCTGTCCCTTCTTTTTGATAACTCACTGAGTGTAATTAGTGATGCCTATAGGTACATAGGGATAGGGTACCATCCAATAGAGTAGAGGAAACTGTCATGGGCCACATCTATGAAGAAAAGTGACCCTCCACGCCATAACTGTACCTTCAACTGCCAATAGTTCCTCAGTTAGAAGTAGGTTCTAGTGAATACCTTCCTTGTCTATGCTGGTATGCCAACTGCCTTGATCTTGTACAGGCCTTGTGTCATCAAATATAGTTGCTGAGAGTTCAGGAGTGCAATGGTTTTCTCACATTCAAAAAAAACTTATTAGTTTTGGCTATCTCTTCAGCCACTGGATCTTACATCCCACCCCCAGTACACAATGCTCCCTGAGAATTGTTGGGGATGGAATGTGTTATAGATGCCTCACTTAGAACCAACTACTCAAGAGCCCTTTATTCTCAGAACTTTTGCCAGTTTTAAGTCTCTGTATTATCCACCACCCACTGGATAGAGATGCTTCTGTGCTGTAGAGGAGTGCGGCACTACTCTATGGGTATAAGAATAAATATCTAATAAAGTCTGACACTATGTCTCTTTAGAAAAATAATAGTAGCAGGGCTTTGCACCACATTTCCTGTGTGACATCATATAATTAGCATCCTGCAGCCAGCCTGTCCTCAGGTTTCCCTTGCTTCCCCCATGTCTGCTTACCTTAGTTAAATTAGCTTCAGTGACTGAGAATTTACTTCTGAAATCCTTAATTGCAGGGAACTCTCTTCCCTATTTAAAGAAACACATTTCCAATGTTCTCATACTTAAGATTTTTCCTTGCAATGTGGACTAACAGAACATCACATCAGTGTCAATGCAGTGAGATTTCTGAGGGGATAAGAAAAGCAGAGTGAACCTATTTTAAAAATTCTCTTACATAAGCATAAGTCATGAAGAATATTTGAGCTGCACTTTCTTGAAGAATAATTTACCAGTCAACAATGATGTGCCAATTATTACTACAGTATGATTGCTAAAATATATTATAGCCATTCAAACCTTCAGCTGAGCTCACTTGTGTGAGCTCCGCAACCCGTGAATTACATGAGCAGGGAGATTTCTCATTTCCCACCTTTTCTAGATCTTGCTTTCAGTTTCTTGGAACGAAGTATCTTTTCCATTTGTGCTGCTGCAGCAAAATACCACAGGCTGAACAACTTCCTCATAAACAACTGAAACTTGTTTCTCTGGGCTCTGGAGACTTGAAAACCCAAGGTTATTGTATAAACATGTTTAATATGTGATGAGGGCCCCTTATCTGCTTCTCGACTTCTCTGCTTCCATGTTCTTACATGGTAGAAGATAGAAGGGCAAGAAGATAGGATGCCTTCCCTGTCATTTTTAAGTCCTTCAAATCCCATTCATGAGAGAAGATGAATGACCTTGTATCTGTTAGAATGATGCCTTTTACTATTGATTATGCCTATTACTATATGATTAGCGAAAGTTTAGTTTAAGCACCTGGATTTCAGGCAAAGACTCAATCACTCACTAGCTGTGTTAGTGAATTTTATTGTGTTCACTAACTTATTTATTTTATTCAGGAATTCGTTCACGGATTTGTTGGATAGCTTCATTGTCTTGAAGAGATCAAAAATTAATAGAATTAAATGCTGATCAGGTTACCGACCACAAGCGCTAAGTCTTCATATTGCTTTGAGAGGCTTTGAGAAGCAAGATAAATACTCACATCTAAAACATACAAAGCATTAGCATATTCAAAAGTAGTTCAACCTCTATGCTGAGAAAGGGATAATAGATGTCTGTAAAACAATCACTGTTTTAGATTGTATTCTTTAGCAAAATCAGAAAGATCAGTACAAATTCTTAAGGAAATAGAAAGCCAACTTAGGTCACAGAGAAAATATGACTAGTCCACCGAGAATTACAAAGGACATATGGTTTACAGGATATGAGAAGATTCTAGAAAAGGGAAGACTAGTATAGCCAAGATCAATGAAAAGAAGGGTAGGAAGGGCATTAAGATTGTGATGAGTTAAATGAGTTATGAATTATTAGTTTCAAAACATGTATATCATATGCCTCAGTGTAAGTTTCTATTGCTGTGAAGAGACATCATGACCATGCCAACTCTTATAAAGGAAAACATTTAATTGCAGCTGTCATACAGTTTCATAAAGTTAGCCCATTATCATCATGGCTGGAAGCCTGGCAGTGGGTAGGCAGACACAGTGCTGTAGAAGGAGCTAAGGGTTCCACATCTTGATCCTCAGGCAGCAGAAGACTGAGCAATACTGGACATATCATGGCCAAGTATTTGGGCACATGAGTTTATGGGCATCTTTCTATTCAAATCACCACACATGAAATATAATTTTCTATGAGAGGAAGAACTGAAGCACCATAGTCTCAAAATTAGTTTCAGATTTTCACTTTAGCACCAGGCAGACCTGCAGAAGGGCATGTTTGCTTTTTACTACATAGATGGTAAATGCTTCTAGTTTCACATATGACTGGGTTTTTTTTTTCGAAGATCACTTGTAAAAGCTACAGAGTAGGAAGTACCCAATAGGTACAACTAATTAGAGATGCCCAACTAAATCTAAATGTATAGATTTTGGTTTGTTTCATTTTGTTTTATGCCTAGAGTGTAGTATGCTCTCCCTAAAATAAAGAGAAAATAACTAAGTATAAGATTTTTTTCTTTGAGAAACACTAGGAAAACATCCAGAAAAACATGAGTATTTCACTGACCCCTGCCATCTAGTTATCCAATGAGTTTTGATTTCTTATTAGGCTTTAAACCTCTAAGAGAATATCAGTGCCGTGCTCAGAAATTCCAAAGAGGTTTGATAAAATAATACTTTTCTTTCTTTGCTTAGCCTTTTCTACATCAAATCTATGCCACAAAACAGAGACAGAAATAGAAAAGAGTGTCTGAAATAAAATAAAGCCTTCTGCTCTACCTAGCAATGACATCATCTATGCTGAGCCTTAAAACCCAAAATCAACAGCAAGCATGTGCATTCATAGCATTCTTCTTAACTTGATTTGTTGCCCATACTAGGTTGTGACTCATGGGAACTAGGAAATTGTTGAAACTATCAGAAGGGACACCAGAGCAAACATCACATATGGTAGAGAATGCAAAGAAAGGAGATAAAGACCTCTTTGTAGTATCATTTCTTTAACTGGACAACAAAGATCTTTCTGAGAGAGCTCTATGGGCAATCAAAGGCTGCATAACACCATCCTTTCTTGGGGTCCTTTAATCCCTGCATGAGTCCTTTTCCAACAATTGGAGGACATGAAACACTGAAAGATGAGAATGACTTTTTGCTTTGTCCTTCCCTTGTTCACAGTGGTTAGATGACTTGAGCTAGGATAATGTGGCTGAAAGAATGTATTGACGATTACTGCACATAACATGTACCCTTACTTCCTTGGGTTCCAGCTAAATCCTTCCTGTGATTCTGAGAGGCGAAGCCTAAATGTGTTCTCACTGGAAAGACAACACATTATTTCTAAGATGTTAGATATATCACCCACCCCATAGAAAATTACAGAATTAGATAGCCTTTTAATTTCTTTCTTTAACTTACAAAACTGATTTGCTACTGCTGCCATACCAGAGAGATGGGACCCAAAGGAAAATTTGTTAAACAAAAATGGTTTTTTTGCTTTGTTTTTATATGTCATAATAGTGTTGTGAACAGGATTCTACTCTGACAGAATAATTAGTTGCCCCAAGACTCAACTACAGGGCCTGAGAAGATGAGTCATCAGTTAAGAATACTTGGTGCTCTTTCAGAGGATCCAACTTCAGCTCCAGAGGAGGAGATACCCTCTTCTAGTCTCAGTGGACCACATTGGATTAGTATACATTCAGAAAAACATAGACATAGACGGAAATAAACCTAACAATGATTTCTTTTTAAGTTAAGGAATAGAAATTTTAGATATGCCTAAGATTGTAATGAATTGATTACAGAGGAATCTCTCATCCTAGGGACTGACTCATGAAAGTTCTTGCCAAGTAGCTGTGTTAGACTTAAAGGGGGTTTCAAGGGAAAATGCTTTCTTACGTCTCATACTCTGCTATCCACTGTCATTAAACATGACTGCTGACTGTACAGAAATGGCAAGAAATAAGAGCATCATCATTTGAAGCAAATTGCTCTGTCCTTTTTTTTCTAGGTATCCAATTATATCAGAGCTTGAGAAAATTGGATGGAAATAAAGAGAAACATTTAAAGTGTCAATGTGCAATTGTAGTTTTCCTAATTCTGCTTTAAACTGGACTTGTTGAAGCTTGCCTCTATTTCACGATTTCAACAGAGATCACAGAGTGTGGCTCTTATTTCCCATATGATGATGTTCTTTCAAAGACACACACGATAAAAAAGTAAAACTCATTCCATAAGGTCAGTGACAGAAAGATCTGTTTATGTTCTTAGGAAGGGATGGCATCCCTGTGATAAAAGCATCTGGCATCTAATAAAATCTTCAGGTGATAATTAAATGTTAACTAAAACCTTTCGTTAGGGAAAACCATATTTTTATATTAATTAGATCCCAGAAGTGTTGGCTTAAACTTTCTGAGTATTTTATAGAAATTTTTAATTGTAATAATAAAGCATGTAGTGTATTCTCTATGAAATGGAATGAGATCCTAGAAATTTGAGCCACACATAGATCACGGTCCTGCTTATCTTAGAAATTATATGAAGCTCATTGTATAAGGTTTAGTGTCATTCTGGAATGTATATCATAAGGGTTCCTGTAAGACTGTGAAGGGCTGAGAGAAAGCAAGGAAGCATCCCTCAGTTCGCAACCCAGTTAATGTTCTGACTTGAGATGCAAGAATGGAGAGAAAAGCATCCCCACTGATGCTTCCCATGCTAATAAAGAACATTAAGAAGAGCTAAATCCTTGTCATTTGCTTTTGTCTGAAGGTCCTTGTAAGCATTTCTCAGCATCTACTAGATCGCAGCAATTCCTTACAATGTAGTAGACAGTTCACAGTGCAATATTAGTCGCTGTAAGATCAGGCTTACCTTAAGCATGACAGGCAATCACACCAACTCTCTAGGGTTTTCTTCACAGGCTCTAGTCAAAGGCACCATGAGTAGCTGAGAAGTTCACCTTCCTAAGAAGTTTTGTAATTCCAAGGTCACTTCTCTAAGAATCCATGTTTTAATAATTCCACCTCTTCCCATGTTCTACCAGTTTCTAGGAAACTATATCTAGACCACCTACATGTTCTTAGCAAGTGTTCAACTTGGTTTTCATGGGTATACCTTAGCAATTGGAGTCAGGGCTGTCAAAGTCTCTGTTCTCTGATACTGGATACCTTTCCCCCCTACCAGAACTGCCTGCTTGAACCTCAGTGGGAGAGGAGAAGAGGAGGGGAAAATGGGGGAGAGATCTGTAAAGATGGGACTAGGAAAAGAGGAAGGAAGGAAGGAGGTGACTGTGATTGGGTTGTAAAGTGAACAAAACTAAAGAAAGAAAATGTTTTCTCTAGTGAGACAATCTATGATTGAAGCTCTGTTTTGCAGCATTTTTGGAAGGCAGTGTAGGTGTTTCTGCAACCATTCATATAAATTCTATTATCTACAGAAGGCCAAGGAGAACTGGTACAAATTTCAAAAGGCACATAAAGCCCTATCTTCAAGTCTGTCCTTAAAATTAGATATTGGAATATTAAGATTCCTCCAGGAGTGACTCAATGAAAAACATCATCTCCTCTTCCCTAAGAATGACATACAAAAAGTTAACTTGAACACAACTTAAAGAAAGATGGAATTTTGAAAAGCTTGATATGAATGATTCTATTATGGTTGTTTGTTCTTTCCTCAAGTTTGAGATCTTTAGCAGAAGGGAAAAAAGTGTTACTAAGCTGAGAAACAGGTAAAAGAGTTAGGATCAAACTTCATCCTACCGAATATTGTCATAGCAACTTGTACACCAGAATATATGTATTAAAAACCCATCCCAGATACAGTACCATTAAAAGACAGGAAGATCATATATATATATATACATTTATTAAATCATCTTCTGTTCAAATAGTAACAACAGTTGTCTCACATCTGAGAGGATGGGAACTCCATTTTGGTACCAGGCAAGAAAGTTCCATGGTGCCTGTCTCACCCAGGAGATTGACAACATGGCAGTTGCTAAGTGCATGAGGCTCCTTGCTTCAACAGTCCTGATCTGTCACTGGAAACACAGAGGGTTCCCAGACAGCTACTGATTTCACCCTTGGTTAGTAACAGAATCCTGGAAATCAGAGTTCTGTTAGCAGCAGCAGAAATAGAATAAATTAAGTTGTCCTCAAGAGGGGAAGCCAGGTGAGCCAAAGGTCAGTAATCTTTCTGCCATGTCCTTTTACATCTGAGAAGCTACCAATTGATGCTGCCCACCTCCAAGTATATCTTCCCACAGCAGTTAAGGCAACAGAATAATCATTCAAGTGAAGCTCCCTACTCAGTTGAATGTACTCTGTAGAAAGTTGACATTAAAACCAACCATCACAGGTATCAAATGGAAGCATATGTGGAGGCTAAAAACAAAGAAAAAAGATTGTTTATCTTAAGCTTAAGAAATAAATAGGAGAAAACACAGGCCTATATGTCCAGATACTTAGGGGAGTGACATGAGAGAGTTACAAGTTGACTAGATTGGGAAAACTTGTCAAAATCTCAGAAAGTAAGTAGAGGGCTAGGGATTCAGCTAATGGCAGAACTCTTTTTTCAATAAGTATGAGAGGTCATACTTTCAATCTCCAATGTGGGAGAATAAACAGGAAGAGGTAGGGAGAAGAAATAGTCACAAAAGATATTAGTCTTCTAAGCATGAGGTTCATTTTTTTCCATCTCAAACTAAAAGTCTAAACTAAAAGACCCATATAGGATATTACTTAAGTTGATCTGAGGAACAGAGATTTAAAAATAAAAATGAAATTTCATTCTATTTTTGGTTCAGACCACCAGAAAAGACAATTCGTATAGAGTTTATTGAAAAGATCAAACTTTTGGAACAGTATAATTTAGGATAAGGAAGCCACAATAAGGCATAACATACTTTTTCCTAAGCCTGATGTCCTAGGAACAGTCTGAAACATGAAGCTGTTCATTCAGAGAAAAGTGATGAAACAAATTCATCATCCATTGAATATTACTATACAAAGTCAAATATAGGCCACTTTGCAGGAAATTCTATAAAATTGTGACATTGTATGAGGTAAACCACTTGTCTCCCTTGACATCATCATGAAATAATATTTTGCGGAACAAATGATCATTATGAAGGAAACATCCATACATGTTAATTTATACCTGTGATTCCAGTTTTAGAAAGGCACAGGAAAGGGTATGGAAAAGGAGCTCAATACCAGTTTTGACTACATAACAAGTTCCAGAGAAGCCTGAACTTGATAGTGGGATCCTGTCTTGAACAACATTACAGTTTACAGATTTAATGCAACCCCCTTCAAAATTCCAACTCAATTCTTCATAGAAAGATCAAGTTCATTTGAAATAACAAAAACCCAGTATAGTGAAAACTTTTCTCAACAATAAAAGAACATCTTTTGGGAATTACTACCCCTGATCTCAAGCAAAACTGCATGGCATTGATACACTGACAGACGGGTAGATCAATGAAATAGAATTGAGGACCCAGAAATGAACCCACACACCTAAGGCCACTTGATCATTGACAAAGAAGCTAAAATCATCCACTGAGGAAAAGACAGCATTTTCAACAAATAGTACTGGTTCAACTGGTGGTCAACATGTAGAAGAATGCAAATTGATCCATTCTTATCTCTTTGTACAAAGTTTAAGTTCAAGTGGATTGAGGACTTCTACATAAAACAAGATACAGTGAAACTAACAGAACAGAAAGTAGGGAAGAGCCTCAAATACATGGGCATAGGCGAAAAGTTCCTGAAGAGAAAACCAATGGCTTGTGCTCTAATATCAACATTAGATAAATGGGACCTCATAAAATTGCAAAGCTTCTGTAAGGCAAAGGACACTGTCAATAGGACAAAACAGCAACCAACAGATTGGGAAAAGATCTTTACCAATGCTACATCCAACAGAGGGATAATATCCAATATATACAAAGAACTCAAGAAATTAGACTCCAGAGGACCAAATAACCCTATTAAAAATGGGGAACAGAGCTAAGCGGGGAATTCTCAACTGAGGAAACTCAAATGGCTGAGAAGCACCTAAAGAAATGTTCAACATCCATAGTCATCAGGGAAATGCAAATCAAAATGATGCTGAGATTTCACCTCACACCAGTAAGAATGGCTGAGCTCAAAAACTCAGATGACAGCAGGTGCTAGTCATCTGAGGAACAATAAACCCCCCTTCATTGTTTGTGGGATTGCAAGCTAGTACAACCGCTCTGGAAATCAGTCTGGTAGCTCCTCAGAAAATTGAACATAGTACTACCTGAGGTCCCAGCTATATCACTCCTGGGCATACACCCAGAAGATGTTCCAACATTTAATAAGGACACATGCTCTACTATGTTCATAGCAGTGATGTTTATAATAGCCAGAAGCTGAAAACAATCCAGATATCCCTAAACAGAGGCATGGATACAGAAAATGTGGAACACTTACACAATTGAAAGCTACTTAGCTATTAAAAACAATGACTTCATGAAATTTGCAGGCAAATAGATGGATTTAGAAAATATCATCCTGAGTGAGTTAACTCAGTCACAAAAGAACACACATGGTATGTACTCACTAATAAGTAGATATTAGGCAAAGTGTAAGGAATAGCCACAATACAACTCAAGGACCACATGAGGCTTAAGAGGAAGGAAGACCAAAGAGTGGGTGCTTCAATACTACTTAGAAAGGGGAGCAAAATAATCAAGGGAAGTAAAGGGAGGGAGGGAGGGAGTTGGGAGTAAAAGAAAAGAGGGAGGGTAAAAGAGAGGAAGAATCAGGTAAAGGAGGAGATGAGGGAGATGTACGGGGTCAGGAAATTGAACAGAGATGTGAAGCATTGGGGGACGGGAAACTGGGGGTAACATCTAGAAAGTCCCAGATGTCAGAATAGCAAGAGGCTCCCAGGACCTCACCGGTTGAGGGATTGGACCACCCACCCATCTCCAAAAATTTAACCCAGACTTGCTCCTGTCTAAAGGAAATACAGGAACAACTAGTGGAGCAGAGACAAGGAAAAGCCATCCAGAGACTGCTGCACCTGGAGATTCAACCCACGTGCGGACACTAAACCCAGACACTATTGCAGATACCAAGAAGTGCTTGCTGACAGGAGCCTGATACATCTATCTCCTGTGAGGTTCTGCCAGATCATGACCAATACAGATAGAGATGCTCGCAGCCAGACATCGGACTGAGCACAGGGACCCCAATGGAGGAGTTAAGGGAAGGACTGAAGGAGTTGAAGGGGCCTTACAGATGCTGGGTAAGGGGGGATAGGATGGAGGGTTTACAGAGGGGAAACAGGCATAGGGGATAACATTTGAAATGTAAGTAAGTAAAATATCCAATCTAAGAAACATCCACAGTACAAACAGCATCAAGTTAGACAGAGTGACAAAACATATGGAATAGGCCAGAGGCTTAAGAAAGGGGCCAGATTTGACTGACAGTAAGATACACAGCTGTGTGAAGTTCCATAATATTGGGTGGATGTTGTAGAAGCAAGGAGGAGGCCAGAGCTAATCCTGGGTGGGGGCATTATGCACAGACAGCCACACCAGACAGCAGCAGAGTTCTGATGATCTTTGGGCATGGACTGTTATTGCAGACAGTAGCCTACTCTCCGAGGAAGATTAGAGATAGAGCCTACAGTACTGTATACCCACCCCCAGGGGAAAATACTCCCTCTTCTTAATTCTGTAAAAGACTCTCCTGAGGAAAGAAAGTTAATTTAAGCAAGGACAGCAACAATAGGCATGCTAAAGGGCATGGCTGAAAGTCTACAAGGGCCCAACTCTATACAGGAAACTATAGGCAACCGAAGAATATTGAGAGTGGGAGAAACAGATTTCCCCAAGGAAGAGAACATCAACTGATCATTTAATATAAGCAGAGGAAGCAGAGGAGGAAGAGGAAAAGAAAGAGAAGGAGAAGAAGGAGGTGGAGAAGGAGGAGGGAAAAGCTGCTAAAGGAAGAAAAACACAGTTAAATCAGAAAAATATTTGTGTGGTAACCATAGTATGCCAAACTCTGACTTGATTAGGCAATGACTTATGTCTGATCTGCTCATGTGGCCACATGACTCCTGATCCTCTTCCCTGACTTCCTTTTACAACTTCAGGTCCAGTATTTTGTAAATGTCCCCAAGAAGTTATTATAAGAGGCCAAGAATCAGTAGAGCAGCTGCAGGCCTGTGCACAAAATGTTACTGCCTCTAACACACAGACCTAGTGTTTCTAGATACACTTCATAAAGTATCTAGAAACTTATCACCTGACACTTTCAGGAAGGCTAATAATCTTCATGGCATAGCAGTTGACTAGTTTAAATGAACAACCAAAAGTTCTTGTTACAGGCAGAAATGTTTAGCCATCTCTCTCAAGATAAAGATATTTAGGCCTCTTCCTTGTGCTCCTTTAGGATTCATAAGAACTTTAATTGTATGTGTAACTCTTTTAGGGAAGTGAAAACAATTCCCTGTAAGCAGAATTCTTTGGGCTCCAATTTGTTGAGTATCATCAACTGTTTAATTTTATCACAGAGCACAGCATGCTTAACACTACCATTGTGACTGGGTAAAAACAAACTCTGGGTTTAGCACCCTAATTGGCCTAGGGGAAAATGTTTCATCTCTTCTTTTCTTTTCCTTAACTTCTTGTTATCTCTCATCTGATACCTAGAGTTTTAAAGTTTGAAGACACTGCAAGATATGAAGGCATGGATGAAGCACTAATCCCAGATTTGATTTTGGGCATGCTGTAATCCACAAAGTATCAACGCACCTTTCTCTGGCTTTAGTATCAGATACACTGTAGGAGTATTTATCAGTAAGAAGAAAATAGGTTAATATTCACTCCATCTGTTGATGGAGGTGACAGAAGAGCTGGGTTTTTGTGACCAACAAAAGGCAGCCACTGATTTAATTTAAACAAGGAAGACCAGACTTACATGCAGCATCAAGTGAGATTTTAAAACCAAAGCTGCACTTGTCCTCTTTTGTATAAGGCACTTCAAAATAACTTTATTCCATCAGGACTTGGAAGGGGACCCTGCAGCCTCCACCATCCTCACTCCCAGACAGACCAGACAGGCAACACCAGGTACACAGAGATATTCCAAGTTTAACATTGCTCGGGACACAGCCCACCAAGTTTCTGCCTGTGCCCAGGGCCTGGGCAGCTCTGTGGGTCGTCTGTGTGCCAGCGTGTCGTGGGACATTTGGCCTCCAGAGTGATTGGTGCTTGGAAGGGGTCTCAGCAGCCTCCGCCATCTTCGCTCCTGGACGGACCAGACAGGAAACACCAGGTACATAGATACAACTCGAGTATAACATTGTTTGGGGCAAGGCACACCAGGGCTCCAATGGCACCCAAGTGTAGGGCAGCCCATCAGCAATCTGTACCAGGGGAAACCCAGTCATCCAGAGGTGCAGAAATAGCCTTTTACAGGAGGTTCAAGCACCAGACAGTGACAAGAGGACCAACTAATGCCAGAGATAACCAGATAGCAAAAGGCAAACATAGGAATGTTATTAACAGAAATCAAGGCAATATGGCAGCATCTGAACCAAATTATCTGACAACAGCAAGTCCTGGATACCCCAATGAGATTTAAAAATCACATCTCATGATGCTATTAGAGGGTTATAAAAAAAACATGAATAAATCTCTTAAAGACATATAAGAGAACATGAATCAAAAGGTAGAAGCCCTTACAAAAGAAACACAAAAATCACATAAAGAAATTCAGGAGAATATGGGTCAACAGATAGAAGCCAATAAAGAGGAAATGCAAAAATCACTTAAAGAAATACAGGAGAACTTGTGTCAACAGGTAGAAGTCATGAAAGTGGAAACACAAAAAGCTCTTAAACAATTACAGGAAAACACAAACAAGTGAAAGAACTGAGCAAAACCATACGGGATCTAAAATCAGAAGTAGAAACAACTAATAAATCACAAAGGGAGACAACTTTGGAGATAGAAAACCTTGGGAAGAAATCAGGGGTTGTAGATGCAAATATCAACAACAGAATACGAGAGATAGAAGAAAGAATCTCAGATGGCGAAGATACCACAGAAAGCATGTACTCAACAGTCAAAGAAAATACAAAATGTGAAAGGCTTGTAACCCAAAACATTCAGGAAATCCAGGACACAAGGAGAAGACCAAACCTAAGGATTATAGGTATAGATGAGAGTGAAGATCTACAACTTAAAGGGCCAGCAAATATCTTCAAAAAAATTATGGAAGAAAACTTCCTTAACCTAAAGAGAGAGAGATGCCCATGAACATACAAGAAGCCTACAGAACTCCAAACAGACTGGACCAGAACAGAAATATCTCCCATCACATAATAATCAAAACTCCGAATGTACTAAACAAAGAAAGAATATTAAGAGCAGTAAGAGAAAAAGCCAAGTAACATATTTAATGAAGACCTATAAGAATTACACCAGACTTCTCACCAGAGACCATGAAAGCTAGAAGATCGTGAGTAAATCTCATACAGACTCTAAGAGAATACAAATGCCAGCCAAGACTATTATACCGAGTGAAACTCTCAATCATCATAGATGGAGAAACCAAGATATTCCATGATAAAACGAAATGTACACAATATCTTTCCACAAACCCAGCCCTACAAAGGATAATAGGTAGAAAACGTGAATCCATTTTCTACACCCTGGAAAATGCAAGACAGTAACCTTCTTTCATCAAACTAAAAAGAAGATAATCACTCAAACCTAGAAATAACATCAAAAATAACAGGATGTAATAATCACTATTCCTTAATATCTCTTAACATCAGTGGACTAAATTCCCCAATAAAAAGACATAGACTAAAAGACTGAATATATAAGCAGGACCCTACATTTTGCTCCATACAGAAAATACACCTCAGTGTCAAAGACAAACACTACCTCAGAGTAAAAGGCTGGAAAACAATTTTACAAGCTAATGGTTTCAGGAAACAAGCCGGAGTAGCAATTCTAATATCAGATAAAATTGACTTTCAACCTAAAGTCATCAAAAGATACATAGAAGGACACTTCTTACTGGTCAAAGAAAAAATCCACCAAGAAGAACTCTCAATTCTGAGCATCTATGCTCCAAATGCAAGGGCACCCTCATTTGTAAATGAAACGTTACTAAAGCTCAAAGCACACATTGCACCTAACAATAATTGTGGGTGACTTCAACACTCCAGTCTCCTCAATGGACTGATCAGGAAAACAGAAACTAAACAGGGACACAGTGAAACTAATTGAAGCTTTGGATCAATTGGATTTAACATACATATATATATATATATACATACACATATATACATATACATATACATATATACATATATATATATATAAACATTTCATCCTAAAGCAAAAGAATATACCCTTTTCTCAGCACCTCATGGTATCTTCTCCAAAATTGACCATATAGTTGGTCACATGACAGACCTCACAAGATATAAGAAGATCACACTAATCCCATGCCTTCTATCAGATCACTATAGACTAAGAGTGGTCTTCAATAGCAACAAAAACAACAGAGAACCCACATACACATGGAAACTGAAAAATACTCAATGATACCTTGGTCAGGGAAGAAATAAAGAAAGAAATCAAAGACTTTTTATAATTTAATGAAAATGAAGGCACAACATACCAAAATTTATGGGACACAATGAAAGCAGTGCTAAGAGGAAAACTCATAGCCCTGAGTGCCTCCAAAAAGAAACTGGAGAGAACATACACTAGCAGCTTTAAGGCACACCTGAAAGCCCTGGAACAAAAAGAAGATTCACCCAAGAGCAATAAATAGAAGACAGAAAATCATCAAACTCAGGGCTGAAATCAATCAAGTAGAAAGAAAGAGAATCATACAAAGAAACAACAAAACCAGGAGCTGGTTCTTTAAGAAAAGCAAAAAGATAGATTAAACCCTTAGCCATATGAGCAGAGGGCACAGAGACAGTATCTAAATTAACAAAATTAGAAGTGAAAAGGTAGATATAACAACAGAAACTGAGGAAATTCAAAAAAATCATCAGATTCTACTACAGAAGCCTATACTCAACACAACTGAAAAAATCTGGAGGAAATGAACAATTTCCTAGACAGATACCAAATATCAAAATTAAATCAGGATCAAATAGATCATCTAAACAGTCCCATAACCCCTAAAGGAATAGAGGTGGTTATTGAAAGTCTTCTAACAAAAAAAGCACAGGACCGGATGATTTTAGTGCAGAATTCTATCAGACCTTCAAGGAAGACCTAACACCAATACTCTTCAAACTATTCCACAAAATAGAAGCAGAAGGAACACTACCCAAGGCATTCTATGAAGCCACAATTTCGATGATAACAAAACCACACAAAGGTCCAACAAAGAAAGAGAACTTTAGACCAATTTCCCTTATGAATATTGATGCAAAAATACTCAATAAAATTCTTGCCAACTGAATCCAAGAACACAGCAAAATGGTCATTTACCATGATCAAGTAAGCTTCATCCCACGGATACAAGGATGGTTCAATATATGGAAATCCATCAATGCAATCCACTACATAAACAAACTCAAAGAAAAAACCACATGGTCATTTTATTAGATGCTGCAAAAGCATTTGACAAAATTGAGCAGCCTTTCATGCTAAAATTCATGCAGGAATTCAAGGCCCATACCTAAACATAGTCAAAGCAATATAAAGCAAACTGGTAGCCAATATCAAACTAAATGGAGGGAAACTTGAAGCAATCCCACTAAAATCAGGGACTAAACAAGGCTGCCCCCTCTTTCCATATCTTTTCAATATAGTACTTGAAATTATAGCTAGAGCAATTAGGCAACATAGGAAGGTCAACGTGATTCAAATCAGAAAGGAAGAAGTCAAACTATTGCTATTTGCAGATGATATGATAGTATACTTAAGCAACCCAAAAAACTCCACCAGAGAACTACAGCTGATAAACAACTTCAGCAAAGTGGCTGGATATAAAATTAGCTCAAGCAAATCAGTATCCTTCCTATATTCAAAGGATAAGCAGGCTGAGAAAGAAATTAGGGAAGTGACACCCTTCACAATAGCCACTAGCAATATAATGTATCTTGGTGTGACTCTAACCAAAAAAGTGAAAGATCTGTATGACAAGAACTTCAGGTCTCTAGAGAAGGAAATCGATGAAGACCTCAGAAAATGGAAAAATCTTCCATGCTCCTGGATTGGCAGGATTAATATAGTTAAAATGGCCATCTTGCCAAAATCAATCTACAGATTCAATGCAATCCCCATCAAAATCCCAACTCAGTTCTTCATAGAGTTAGGAAGAGCAATTCTCAAATTCATCTGGAATAACAAAAAAAAAAATAAAAAAAAAACAGGATAGCTAAAACTATTCTCAACAGTAAAAGAACGTCTAGGGGAATCAGTATCCCAGACCTCAAGCAGTACTACAGAGCAATAGTGTTAAAAACTGCATTGTATTGGTACAGTGACAGGCAGGTAGATCAATGGAATACAATTGAAGACCCAGAAATGACCCCACACATTGATGGTCACTTTATCTTCTACAAAGGAACTGAAACCATCCAGTGGAAAAAAGAGCCTTTCAAACAAATGGTGCTAGTTCAACTGGAGGTCAGCATGCAAAAGAATGCAAATCGATCCATTCTTATCTCCTTGCACTAAGCTCAACTCCAAGTGGATCAAGGACCTCCACATAAAATGAGAGGCTGGTTGAAAAAAAAAAAAACTTGGGGAGAGAATTGAGCACTTGGGCTCAGAGGAAATTTTCCTGAGCAAAACACCAATAGCTTATGCTCTAAGATCAAGAATTGACAAATGGGACCTCATAAAATTACAAAGTTTCTGTAAGGCAAAGGACACTGTCAAAAGGACAAAATGGCAACCAACAAATTGGGAAAAGATCTTCACCAACCCTACATTCGACAGAGGGCTAATATCCAATATATACAAAGAACGTAAGAAGATAGACTCCAAAGAGCCAAATAACCCTATTAAAAATGGGGTATAGAACTAAACAAAGAATTTTCACCTGAAGAACTTCAGATGGTTGAGAAGCCCCTTAAGAAATGTTCAACATCATTAGTCATTAGGGAAATGCAAATCAAAACAACCCTGAGATTTCACCTCACACCAGTCAGAATGGCTAAGATTAAAAACTCAGGAGACAGCAGGTGTTGGTGAAGATGTGGAGAAAGAAGAACACTCCTCCATTGCTGGTGGGATTACAAGATGGTACAACCACTCTGGAAATCAGCCTGGTGGTTCCTCAGAAAACTGGGCATGACACTTTTGGGGGATCCTGCTATACCACTCCTGGGCTTATTCCCAGAGGATTCCCTAGCATGCAATAAGGACACATGCTCCACTATGTTCATAGCAGCCTTATTTATAATAGCCAAAAGCTGGAAAGAACCCAGATGTCCCTCAATGGATGAGTGGATACAGAAAATTTGGTATATTTACACAATGGAATACTGCACAGCAATTAAAAACAATGAATTCATAAAATTCTTAGGCAAATGGTTGGAACTGAAAAATATCATCCTAAGTGAGGTTACCCAATCACAAAAGAACACACATGGAATACAGTCACTGATAAGTGGATATTAGTTCAGAAGTTCTGAAAATCCAAGATACAATTCACATATCAAATGATTCCCAAGAAGAAGGAAGGAGAGGGCCCTGGTCCTGGAAAGGCTTGATGCAGTAATGTAGGTGATTACCAGGACAGAGAAATGGGAGGGGGTTGATTGGGGAATGGTTGGAGGGAAGAGGGCTTATGGGACTTATGGGGATGGGGGAACCTGGAAAGGGGAAATCATTTGGAATGTAAACAAAGAATATAGAAAACAAAAAATACCTTGATCCTCTAATGTTATTTTGGAAAGTTGTAATAGCTAGTTAATATTTTTGATATATTTTTATATTTGTCCAATAGTGTTGATTTTACCAATTTTGAAAGGGATACATCAACAAGCAATAAGAGATGATCTGTCATTTATCATCTATCTACCTGATTTATTAAATTATTGAGAACCTTATTAAAAGGAGAAACAGAGGAAAGGGTGAATTTTTAATATGGAGTCAAAGAAGTTGAAAAGAGTTAAGATGTCAGAATCTGCCTTTCTGAGGTTTAATGTCCATCACTAGGCTTGGCCCTGTGTTTCATCATTTCTCATTGAAACCCAAATTCACCAGTCTAGAACAATCATTTCTAACATTGCTGGTAAAGCAATTAGCCTATAAGAAGTAGCTCTGGTCAAAGGTATCTTAATCAGCTAAGTTTTAGGAGAGTGCTTCTCAACCTGTAGATCATAACCATTAGGAAACATTTATTTCAGATGACCATAGAAAGCTCCAACCATAAGTCAATTTTTGTTGCGACCTCATAATTGTAATTTTGCTATTGAGTGGTGTCTCAATTCCTAAGACCATCAGTATTATGTGTTTTCTGATGGCCATGACTCAGAGGTTAAGAACCGCTGGCTACTCTAGAAGGTAGCAGAGGGGCAGAGGACAGATAGGTTTCTTCCCAAGAATTTGTTGTCCTTGGTGGAAAAAGTTAATGGAGCACACACCCATTCCTCAAACACTTTTGTTGTGCATCTATCTAACATGTAAGTGCGGCTAAGCTCCAGCTCCCCAGTTACACACTTTAGATCAAACAGTACTAAAAAACTAAATATAAATTCAAGGTGCAAATATTCAAAGAAAAATGGCTCATGAATATAAGAGACAGAGCCTGGAATCAGCAAGTACCTTGCCTCGAGAACACTCTTTGCTCTATACCTACAACAAAGCTTTTATCTTAGAGGAACAAAAGCACTCAACTCTCAAGGGATACCCCCTAAAGGATAATTTCAGAATTGTTAAGTAGATGGTATAAGGAAAGAAGTTTCACAAACGTGGGGGGATTTTAGAGAATGGCTGAGCTTCCTAGAGTCTCACAAGGTCATCAGCATCTGAAGAGAGAGTGATAGACTGAGACTGGAGTTCAGAGTCTCACGTGCCAGCTGTGTGCTCAGATCTTGTTGTGTTTTGTTTACCTTACACTTATTTACTTATCTGTGTACATATACTAAGCATGAAAGTGAAAGGCAGAAGACAGCTTGTGGGACTGGTTCCCTCTACTATGCTGGTTCCAGAGATTGACTATGGGTTGTTAGGCTTAGTTGCAATCACAGTGAGACTGAGAGATTTATTAGTTTATGCCCCTTAATTGTGGCAAACACCTGACTAAAGCAGTGTAGGGGAGAAAGGGTTTGTTCTGGATTACACTTCCAGAGGGGTGGTGTCCATAATAAAGAAGACAGGATGCCAGTCAGAGTAGTCATGGCAACAGGAGCAGGAAGTTGGCTGATCAAATTTCATCTGCATACAGGAAGTTAAGAAGGAGAACGGGAAGTGGAGCATAAAACGTCAAAGCCTGCCTCCAACGAGATTTCACCTTATTAATCTCCCAGAATCTTACCAAATAGCAATACCAGGTAGGGACTAAGTATTCAGACACATGAGTCTATAGGAGATATAATAGACAGTATGGTTACCAGGCCTCATAGTTACAGGATAAGAGTAAGGACTACAGAGAGGGAACCCTCATTACTTATAGTGGGGAGATAGAATTTGGAATGTTGAGAGACCCCAGGAGAGGAAGGCACTCTCTTCTTGGCAACCCACTTTTCATGAATCTTGGAATTTTCAGAATAAAAAGATCTGGTGTTCCAGAGGCTCAGGTAGTCTTCTCAGTCACATTGTTCTCACTGTGGCAGCATGAGTTCAGTGCTCATGTCTGTTACTACTGAATTCTGAAAAGCACAAGGCCCGGAGAAGTGAGCACAGGAACCTTGTGTGTCAAGTGCTTGAAATCCTCCAACTTCCACACATTGCTGAAAGTCATCACTCTGAGGGCTTTTCTTATTGTGTAAGGCAGAGAAACTAGTTTACCGCTGCATCTTTCTAAAGGAAGATACTGGCCAGCCACCACCTTTGATATCTTCCTTACCCTCAACCTGGAAAGCCAATACATGATAGTGTCTCATAGTTCCAGCTATAAAATATTTGTGAAGTGCTTCAGTTTTCTTTACCTACACAGATACCACACTGACCATAACCAGGCAGATACAGCCATATGACTCAGCACTAATTCATTTTCTATGGGACCTTTAGCCAAATCCAAACTGTATACCAGGATATATGCTACAAGGTGCTGAATATTTATCCATGTCCACCTTCCCAAAGACCTCCCATTACTAGTTTTATTGTTTGCTTTTGTTTTTATCATTATAGCTCACCTACATTGAACTTTCAAATACATTCTCATTTCTGGATTTTTTTTCCTAGTTCAGAGTTTATCTTTCAAACCAGATTTCCTTTTGTCAGCTGTTACATGACAAGGACAATTTCATTTTTCAGGTCAATCATAGATGCCACAGTGTTATAACCATTTTCTCTGTTCTCAGCCCTTATTCAACCTCTTTCTTTCATTGCATCATGGTACATAGAAAAAGTTTCTTCCATGCTATAGATAATTTCCCACCCCTAGACTCCAAATTCCCCAAGGGCAGGAAGTACACTTTGTCCCCCATGGGTTGAGCATACTCATTGAATATCAAGGCTCCTGATCTTATATCTTGTATTGAAAAATGACCATGCAAGTCTTTAGGCAATAAAAATACTATGAAAAGATTTGTACTACCTATAGATAAGTAAAACATAATGTAGAACTTTCACATGTGCTGCAATTGGTCTAGATTATTTGCTGATTTTATGTTTGCAAATGTTAGAAAAGGCCACTGAAACAGAACTGTTTCGTGCCCTTTCCATCTCTATTGGGTTTATATCAGCTTAACACAGGCTAGAGCCATTTGGAAAAACAGAACCTTTGTTGAGAAAATATCCACACAAACCTGGCCTGCGGGTAGCCTGTGGGGCTTTCTGGATTTATGATGGATGTAGGTGGGCATACTGCCTGGTTTTGTGTGTCAACTTGACACAGGCATGGAGTTATCACAGAGAAAGGAGCTTCAGTTGGTGGAAGTACCTCCATGAGATCCAACTGTGGGGCATTTTCTCAACTAGTGATCAAGAGAAGAGGGCCCCTTGTGGGTAGTGCCATCCCTGCACTGGTATTCTTGGGTTCTGTAAGAGAGCAGGCTAAGCAAGTCAGTAAGTAATATCCTTCCATGGCCTCCGCATCAGCTCCTGCTTTCTGATCTGCTTGGGTTCCAGTCTTGACTTCCTTTAGTGATGAACAGCAGTGTGAAAGTGTAAGCTCATTAAACCCTTTCCTCCCCCAACTTGTTTCTTGGTCATGATGTTTGTACATGAATAGAAACCCTGACTAAGACAGTGGCATCATTCTATTAGGGGTGGTGCTACCTTTGGGCCCATGGTTTTGGATGGTATAAGAATGAAGAATGACCAGGCCATGGTTAACAGTACTATAAGCATCCACTCCTCCATAGTGTCTATATTTGTTCCTGCCTTGAATTCCCACACTGACTTCCCTAAATGATAAACTGCAAAGGTATGAGAAGAAATAAACCCTTTCCTCTGCAAGTTGCTTTTGGTCATAGTCTTTTATGACAGCCATAGAAACCCCAACTAAGAGTCCTTGATTTGCTGGTGCTGTAAACTCATGTCATCTACAGTTGAATCCTCTGTAATTGCTCAAAATATGAAAAGAAAACCTGCTTCTTGTTTCCACATCAAAGCAAAGATTTTATTGTGTAATGCACTTTTAAATCTGTAATGTAACAGCCATCACTGTCAATACCTCAGGTCTCTTTTTCTACTGGAAGAAAACCAATCTTGTAAGAAAACTAATCTTTGGATTGCTTTTCTTCCTTTATATCCCAACAACTTCACAGCTCCTTAGATATTGGTAAATCTTTATCTTTCCAAACAAATTGACAGAAAAAAAAAACAGGAAAGAAGTTGTATGTGTGTTGAGAGTTTCATGAGACATTATTTTTCAATAAAATTCAATTGGTGCACCATGTGTACTAAGCACATGTTTCGATCAAGCATGATTAAAGATTAAATTAAGATGGAGAAGCAAATGATGTTCTTTTCTGCAGGATCTGCACACACACACACACACACACACACACACACACACACAGCCTGCTTCACCCCACCCACAATCCCTCCAATAATATATTCGCTACTCTCCCAATGGAGATTATATCCTTTTCTTATCCATTAGTGGAGCTCCCTGCTCTGAACCTCATTTTTAACTTACTCATATAATTATCATTAGACTTTAAGCTTCATGGAATATTCATATTATGATTTGTGGGTAGATCTCTGGGAATTAGTGCCAACGCACAGTAGCAGCTAGCAGTTACAGCTGTTAAATCAGTGCATCAGTAAACCAATGAGCATCAGTCCTGATCTCAGTGCTAACAGTAAAATGGGAGTGAATGATCAAGAAAGAAAATGTACTCTTCACTCTCATGAGTATCTTCCTTAAGATGTCACAGATGATGACTTAAACTGATGTCAGAGTTTGTATGTATATATACATATATATATATATATATATATATATATATATATATATATATATATATGGGTGTGTTCCCCTACATGATGGTGTGGATCTCTTATTGAGCCTGGAGGCTGCCATTACAGCTAAACTGGCAGTCAGCAAATTCCCGTGATCTGGTTATCTTTGCCCTCAGTGATGGACTTAAAATCCAGTGGCTCCACATTCAGCTTTTACATAGATGCTGAAATCTGAACTCAGTTCTCATGCTTGTTCCACAAGGACATTGCTCATTGAGCCATTTCTCTAGCAACATTGTTATTTATATACTTGTTTGTTTATTCTGTATATTCTGAGGTACAGTTGTGGGGTATGTGTGTATTTGTGTGTGTGTGTGTGTGTGTGTGTGTGTCTGTGTGTGTGTGTGTGTGTGTGTGTGTGTGTGAGAGAGAGAGAGAGAGAGAGAGAGAGAGAGAGAGAGAGAGAGAGAGAGAGAAAGAGACAGACAGACAGACAGACAGACAGACAGGTGACAGGTGTATGTGTGTGTTTTGGGCTATGACAATGCTATGATTCACATGAGGAGACCAGAGAACAACTTGCAGTTATAGGAATTGGTCCTCTTTTTTCACTTTGTAGTCCTAGAGATCAAACTCACTTTATCAGTCTTCATGGCTGTGATGGATTGAATAAAAATTGCTCCCATAAGCTCATAGGGAATGACACTATAATGCTGTATGGCCTTGCTGAAGTAGGCATGACCTTATGGGAGGAAGTTTGTCACAGGGAGTAGGCTTTGAGGTTTCAGGTGCTCAAGCCAGGCTCCATCAGGATGCCTCTCTCTTCCTGCTGCCTTTTGATCTGGATGTAGAACTCTCAGCTACTTCTTTAGCACAGTGTCTGCCCATGTGCTGACATGCTTTCTGCCATGACCATGATGGGCTAAACCTCAGAACTTTAAGTGAGCCTCAAATAAAATGGCTTCCTTTATAGGAGTTGCTGTGGTCATAGCGTCTCTCCACAGTGATAGAAACCATAGGACGCCAAGTGCCATCTCAACCATTGGTGCTGTTTTGGCACAGTCTCACTCCATGCATCAGGCTCGTTTTAAATTTTCAAAGATGCTCTTATCCCTCCCTCTCCTGTGGAGGTTTATAAGCAAAAGCTACCACGCCTGACTTGATGTCAGTGGAAATGTTAACCTTAGTGTCAAAGACACCTGAAGTTTTATAGAAGCTCTCAGAGGTTAAGGACACAAGCCAGGGAAAGAAGCTTCTTGAGGAAAGGGAAATGCAAAGTATATTCTTCAGCTTCATATAACATTAAATAAATACCTGAGACATTTAATAAAGAGAAAGGAAAGTTTCCAAGTCTCCTCTGGAGAGTTATCCTAGAACAAAGCCTACTTGCACCACTACTCCATTCCCAGGCCTGGCTCTGATATGGAGCTCATTCACTAACTTTGCCTGATCAGCTCCCAAAAAACCCCACCCTCCAGCACTTTCCTCATGCTCCCAGGCCCAGGCCTGTTCCTGAAATGTCTACACTTAACTTCCCTGGTAAGTGTAGCTCTCACATTTCATTAAAGGTTCTTTTTTTAAAGTTTAAATTATCTATCTATCTATCTATCTATCTATCCATCATCTATCTATCTATCTATCTATCCATCTATCCATCATCTATCTATCTATCTATCTATCTATCTATCTATCTATCTATCCATCCATATCTATCTATCTATCTATCTATCTATCTATCTATCTATCTATCTATCCATCTATCCATCATCTATCTATCTATCTATCTATCTATCTATCTATCTATCTGTCTTGGCTTTCCTTCCCTCTTCTCCTTCTAGTTCCCCACTCAATCCACTCCTTCTCCATTTCCCTTCAGAAGAGGGCAGGTCTCCTATGGATACCAATCAGCCAAAACATATCAAGTTGCAGTATGACTAGGCACCACCTGTCTTATTAAGGCTAGATGAGCCAATCCAGTATGAAGAAAGGATCCCAAAGGCAGGCAAAGAATCAGGGAAAGACTCTACTCCCACTGTTAGGTGTCCCATGAGAAGAACAAGCTACACAACTGTAACATATGTGCATAGGTCCTAGGTCAGCCCCATGTAATCTCCCTAGTTAGCAGTTCAGTCTCTGTGAGGCCCTATAGCCCAGGTTAGTTGATTCTGTAGGTTTTCTTGTGATGTCCTTGACCCCAGAGAAGACTGAATCTTCTTTTCTAGCAGTCATTAATTGCCTATAACTCTTCATAACTGTCTTGTAAGATTGTCTGCATTAGCATGTCAGCGGATAATGTCTTTGACCCATTTGGCTCTTAAATTCTTCTTCTTTTTTTTTTTTTTTTTTGGATCAATTCTTTCTTTATTATATATCAGGTGAAACATTTGATGAAATACGCATATATGCCACCATAATTACCACTAAAATCAGAATATTGAACATTGTTTTTACTACCTTCAAAGTTTTGTTATGTCTTGATACAATCATTCTTCCTCAAGATTTAGTTTATACCATTATTGCGCATTATTTCATGAATATCATAGGATAGAAATACACACACACACACACACACACACACACACACACACACACTTCTTTCTGCCTGGCCTTTTTTTTTTTTTTTTTTTGGGGCTGTTTTTTTTTTTTTGCCTTTTTTTTATTTTTTTTTTTATTTTTTTTATTTTCTATATTCTATGTTTACATTCCAAAGGCTTTCCCCTCTCCCAGTTCCCACCCACCATAGTTCCTATAGTTCCTCTCCCCCCCCCAACTGGCTCTTAAATTCTTAAAATTTCTCCCTTTCTGCAGGATTCCCCAAGCTCTACCTATGTTTGGTGTCAGTCTCTGGATCTGTTTCTATCAGTTGCTGGATAAAGAGGTATAATGGCATTTTGGGTCCAGCTTGAGACCCATGCCTTAAGAGGGCCCACTCTAACCCTGTCTGGAGGTCTAGGAACCAGAGACTCGACAGCCAAGAGACCTAATATAGAACCAAACATGAATGGCAAAAATAGTCAAAGAAATGGTCCTAATTATATTCTTCTATACTTATTACTCATAGGGAAGCCAAAGGAAACATTTAGAGAAATCCAAAATTATTCAAAATACAGAAAAAACTTACTGTACACTGTCCAATGCCAACTGATTGATCTACAATTGTAGAAGCCAGAACACCAGGATGTCTTCTACAAGATGGTGCCTTCTATATGTGGCAGGGAAGCTGTATCCATGAATTCTCAACAATCTGGTCATCTTACAAGACTTGCATAGTGACAGCATCAGCTGACATGCTAATGCAGGTGGGTTAATCTCCCATGGCAGTTGTGAAGAGTTATAGGCAATTAATGACTGCTAGAGAAGATTCAGTCTTCTCTGGGGTCAAGTTCCACGATAGGTTACCCAATCTTAAGAGGTCATCCCTAAATGCATATACATACAAGCAACACTCAATGGATTTAGCAGGCTGTACACACACACACACACATACACACACACACACACATATACACACACTGTATATATATATATGTATATAACATATATGTATACATATACTTCATATATATGTGTAGCAATAATAATTAAAGAAAATGTGTTCATAAGTTTGAAAGAGAAAATGAGAAGAACAAAGAAAAAGCTGAAGTGGGAAAATAGAAATATATAAATACAGTAGTCATGAAAGAAATGGTCAAAAATTAGCTTAAGTAAGGAAACATTTAAAGGCAAAAAGTTAATTATATGGCACATAGTTAAAATTACATGGTACCTTATATGTTATGTTATTGAATATACCATAGTATGTACCTTAAACTATATTATAATTTGCAATTTTTATAGTATGCTATGATATGATTATTATAACACATTGATATGATATATGTTATAGCACATTAAAATAAATGTATACATAACAAAATGGAGTGAAATAAAAAATTTTCTTTTCTTGATTAAAAGTGTTATGTGTAGTTGAGGAATTTTACTAAGAATTGGCTTTCAGTTTCTTTCTATAGTGTCATTATTTTCTTTCCTTTTTCATTGCTTTTTTAATACACAGTCTTTCTTCAAAGCTAGGTTGGATGTAAGTAATAATTCTTCAGTCTGAGCTGCTTTTGCTGAGTTTATTGGCTTGAGGGCCAATCTCTTTAACTTTACAAAATTTTATCATGTTCTGTTGAAGTCAGAAACAAATTTCATTAAAAAAAAAACAACCCAACAGATATAAGGTAAAGTAAATAATAAATAACTTTCTAAATGTTTAAAGCAAATACCAACAAATAATGATAATGTTGTATATTCCTAGCAAGCAGGAGTATGGGGCACAGGGGGAGCAGGGGAGGAAATGGGGTGTCTTAAAGTGATTAAGTTTGTAAGATTCTCAAACATCAGAGGCTCTCAGGGCTTCCAGGTCCAGGTCAGCTCTTGGAGAAAATGATGAGAAGCTCTGTCCATGGTAGGGCTCTGCCATCCCTGCAGTCCCGGCTTTTTAGCCAGCAGCTTCTTTCTCTCCTTTCTCTTTGAGAACACCTCTGAGGCGACAGAAGAAAAGCAAGCAGAAAGGACAAGAAGAAACAAAATGCGCACCCCCATTCACTCCTGTGGTACCATGCTTATGTGTGAGCAGGCCATGTGTGGCAGTTTTGGCTATAGACAAAGGCTGAAATCTGCCCAAATCAAGGGATAGGCTCTCTTTTGGAGGGGACTCAGATCTCAGATGCTAAGAATGAACTGTGCCCTTCCCTTGACCACATGGTTATCTTTAATGTTCAGTGTTGTCAGAACATGCCTGTGGCACCAAGGTTCTAGCCAGAAAAAAAATCCTCTTATACGTTCAAACTTATGCCTATGAATACATAGCAATAATTATAGACAGTATTTAATGTGCAGGTACTGTTCATCAGACGTTGTGCTTCCCACAATGACTCATGAGAGTTTACAGTATGTCTATTATGCAAATAAAGAGACTTCGGACCAGGAAAAGTTAAACTTGCCTTAAATAATAGCTTTAAGAATTACTGGAAACGGTGCCTGAAGTACTCGTATTCCTGAGATCTGTGTCAATTCACTTAAATCTGTAAGTAACTGCATGAGTTAAACATAAAGATTAACTTTGTTCTGCAGAGGAATGGAGGGAAAAGGACACTGGAACAAATTGAATTGTTAGAAGACTAGTTTTTAATTATCAAGTTGGCATTTATTTTATTTGTATATCAGTTTTCAAAATTAGCCGTATTCTCCAAGACTTACAGTGTTCTAAATTTTCAAATTTTAGAAAGCATGAAACTTTTTAGAATACTCACGCTTTGGTCACCGGTCACCGGGTCGCCTCCATCCCTAGCCATCACAGTTGTGATGTATTTAGCATCTTCTCTTCTACCTGGAATTGTTATATCCTTCCCTTAAAGCTTTTAGATTAAGTGATGTCTACAGCGTACCTCTCTACAACTCTTGCTAATAATAGTAAATATTTACTGTGTGCTTACTACACGCCAAGGGCTTTTAGTGCATTATCTCAATCAATCTTTACAACTACTGCCCGAGACAAATTCCAGTGTCATCTATAATTTATGGCTAGAACAGAACTCAACACTGCACATTCTCTTGATTTTCTCCTACCTACTACCCTGACTACTGCTGCCTTCGGAACTCTGAAAGGGCAGCCATGAAAGCAGCGTGGAATTGCGTGTGAATGTTCGCTCCAGGAGTCTGAAGCAGGATAGGTTTGGAACTGTCCACTGTCTAGTGCTGCTGAGAGCCGTGGTTGTTCATAGGTATTTCCGGTTTGTTTTGTTCCAACTTCCTTTTCCTCATGGATATTGTCAACATCGCCTGGTCGTTTTCAGAGGACAACTTGCATAAACGGTGGAATCAAATGATCCGAGAACAAATTGATGTTCTCGCACGGAAAAGAACATAGCAGGCACCAGGTTTATTGCAAAGTCCAGCAGGTTTTGCTTTGTTTTTGTTTGTTTTAAATTAACAACCTCGAGTGGCACTGAGCAAGACTTTGGAGAGATAACAATCTCTCACATATTTTTTTTTAGCTTATTTCTTCCAATAGAAAGTGCAAAATATTTTATCTAAACTCTATAGACAGTACAAATAAATGCCAAACTGTTCGGTGTATTTCAACCTATAACTTAGGTTCGACTTTAACTGTTCTTTCCTGGTGCCTTTTCACCCTTGGCGCCTCTCAAAGCGACCTAGAGTTTAGATTAGGCAAGACCAAGAGCATCTCAGAGTCAGGGACTTAGTTTTACTCCAGCCCCAGCAGATTGCTTTAGCTCCTCTCCCCTCCCCCTTAGCTTGCCACTTGCAATTGGCTATTGCCATGACAACCAGCAGCTGCCGGGGCCGGCTGCTTCTACCGCAGCAGGGGTGGGGCTGTGGGGGTGGGGAGGGAAGGAGGAGCCTGAGGAGGTGTCCGCTGCAAGTTCCTGGCTGATTCTGAGCTCACACCATCCTCCGAGAGGGAGGAGGCTCAAGTGATGCTGCTGCCGTTGCCGCCTCTACTGCTGGTACTCTAGTAGAGCTGGAAAGGGTGGTTCCTATCGCACCATCGCCAACCAGAGAGGGAGGGGGAAAAAAATCCCGGCAGCCGCCGCTGATGTTGGGTTCAGAGGCTGCATCGGACCCGGTCACAAGAAAAATGGATTCAGTGTGCGGCCCTCCCTGCTTTCAGCATCTTCTCCTGGTCTCAGCATGGTAAGTGGAAGGCAGAAGAGCTACCTTCTTGATCTAGCTGGGTATTAAATGACTTGTGCATATAGCTGTGGCCTAGACTTAAACAATGACTCGCGTCTCTCAGACTAGGAGGGGGTTGGGGGTGTGGAGACAGCGATGAGGATGGAGAGAGAGGAAGGTTGTCGGCAGAGGAGAGAGAAGGCATCCGCTTGTGGTTTAGGGGGAAAAAATGATGTTTTGATTTTTATCACAAACTGGCTCAGAATACTAAAAGAACTGCCGGATTCCTTTCCTCTCAGGCTAAGCAACAAAATCAGTGGGTGGAAAGAGCAGGCAAGAGGAGGATGTAGTTGAAAGCAATCGTCTCCTTTGCAGGTCTCGCAAACAGGGCTGGGCCTTCCCTCAAGAACACATTTGGTGTCTCAACCTTGTTGGCCTAATTATAAGGTGATTTTACTTATTTGCTCTAGTGCTAACCTGGTTCTGGAATTAGCCATTCTGCTTCACACTTTAACAGATTCTCGTTGGGGAAAAAAAAAAAAAAAAACATTTCCGAGATCCAGAGTTTCTTTTTCGGGATGTTATTTAATTGTGAACATACACATTTACATACATACACATAGCATGTCTCACACATGCTACTTTGCAGGTGTGTTGCGTTTGTGGAACCTATTTCTATGCACGGCATGCTTGATTTTTTTTTTTTTTATGGGTTATTGATGCCTTTGGATTCTTGGAAGTAATTGCATGTTTTAGGAACAGGACTTCTGGTTTGTATTATTATTCATTGGCTTCATTTGGATTAATGTGACATTTATTCTTGTTATTGTGCCTTAGGTTCATTGTGGCCAATTAGGACAGATGCCTATCGTTTCTTCTGTATCAGAGAACTAGATGCCAAATCATAGCCTGGGTGTTTTTAATTGGGTTTGTGGGCCTATGTCGCGGTCCCCAAATTCACACGGATGGGAAAGGGAGGTGGCTTTAAATATTATTTAGCATATTGCATCGTCTCAAACGAATGTCGAAACAGATAGGTTTTTCTCGAAATCCTGATCTCTCCCTTTCATTTCTGTACGGTGTGCTCCAACCCGCCCAGCTGCACTGGCAGGTGAGAGGCATTCATTTTATTTAATTGTGTAGATATTTGTTTCTCATTCCTTTGGTGTCCACCACCATTTTATGGTTCTCTCGGAATGTTCCGTTCTTAGGTGGCTTCTCCGAGTGATTAAGTAGGAAGCAGGATGGTTTTAAAGACCCAAGTGGTCTCCAGGACCCCAGAATGATTTAGTCTGCTCATACAATGAAATGAAGGAGAGAGAGCAGAGCTTGGCAGGAGGACGTGGCTTGTAGCTGAGACAGGGGCGATTGTAGTTTGTAAATGCTTACTGGTATCTGTTTGACCTTTTACCATGCTAAGGCTTTAAGGCAGCTCAGGAGATGAAAGATGCCTGAGATTGGAATGCACAGGGCTCCATTACCACCTAGGATAATGGATTTCATTGAACTAAAGCCAGAAAAATCCTTTCAGGTAAAAAATGTATTAGTAATATTATATGCATCAAAGACATGAACTGTGTCTACCAACCTTCCCACCATGACTGCCATTGAGGATGTATTTTAAGTCCAAAATAATAGATTCTTTCATCTTATTTTACATTTTTACGCCTAATTTATAATTTTTATCTCATTGTATTTTAGTTTTGGTTTTCTGGGACTGATGGATAAGAATGGTGCTTAGTGACTTAATTTAATATGCTCATGTATGATATGTATTCATATGTCTAAACTCTTGCTACCATGTTCCTAATTATAACAACTCTATAAAGTAGGTCAGGGAAGTAGGTACCAGGCTTGTATGTCATTGCAAAAAGGTAGTACTGAATGGAACTTTTGATTCCCTAAAATGAAAGTTTAAATATTTCTACAGTAAACTTACAAAATGACCTGTTTTATAAATGGGAAGCAGGTGCCCTGGCTCTTTGGTTTATTTCCTTTCTACTGAATTAGGATGTGGCTGTGTGGGCAGCACTGGTAAAGACTGAAAAGAGGCTCATCACAATAAGTCATGGTTAGGAAACTCATTGTTGGTAGTCTCATTCAAATAGAGGTCTGGACCCCATAGAAGGACAAATAAGCCAGAACTGTGTAATCTGGAGGAGAGGAAATTGACTTATGTGCACCATTTGTTTCATATGAGTTTCTGCTTTCAAGTAGGACACTGGCAATTGCTACTTTCTGGAGCCTGGAATGTGATCCACAGGCTTCTGCTTCACAGAGAGAGTTAAGATTAGATATAGAAAGCACAAAACGTCTTCCAAGAAAGTGTGTGTGGCCATGCATGCTCTCCTGCTATTAAAGAGCACTAGCTTATGGTCTAGATATCCACTTGTCTGGGATGGACTACGCTTCTTCCTAAAAGCACATCTAACTTACTAGGGTCAACTGTCCTTGGAAAGGTTCAGATTCGCTGTTTAACATTGGATATTTTGACATTTGTGAATGTAAACTCCATTTTGTAATGTGCTTCTAGTTACCAAATCTGGGCACTATGAAGAAAGTGATTGATCATCAATCTGTTTTTTTTTTTTTTTTTTTTTTTTTATGTAGTCTTAACAGGATGCAGGGATTTGCCTATCTTTGTTTATCAGGAACTTCACAGAGGATAATGTCAAATAGCTGTACTCCATTGTATGGCTGATTTTGAAAACTGTAGTATTTTGTAGAATAATTCAAGAGCTACCAAATTGCTTTCAGAAAAAATTTGTATGAAGACTATATACAACTTATTGTTTCAAGGTGTGTTTAAAGGAAGTAGGAAGGAAAAGTTTATTGACTTTTGCTCAAACTATGTCTTGAAAGTACCACTCTTGTCCTCCTGTTAGAATATTAAAGTTAAATACCTATTGATATGTGAGCCTTTATTAAAACCCATTATAATTGGAATACACATTTAGTTTACTGCTTCATGATATGATCTTTCCAAACTCTTCCAATGACCTCAGAATGTTCTGTAATTTTGATTTCACTCTGTGAATCTCCTTCTGGGTGACTGAAAGTTTATATTTGAATAGTAAAATCTACTTTCTGTAGTTCTCATTAATGCCTGAAAAGCTCCATGTTTTTTGGTTTTTTGTTTTGTTTTAAAATCTCAAAGTAAGAGCTTAAAAGAAACCAAATTTATCTTGGAAGTTTCAATATTAGTTGGCATTGAAATAATAAACTAGCTTTACACTTAGTTTTCAGTCAGAGAGGTCAGTTAACACCCCCATTTTCACATGCCTCTATTATTCCATTAATTAAAATGTATTTCAAACAGAGCGAATTAAGCATTTTACTAACAACTATTTGTAAAGCTCTTATCTGATTAGCAGAATTTGCATATACTAGCAACATAAAATTTCCTTGGAGGATATAAGATACACACATGTGAAGCTGTTCACAATGAAACAGTACAGTTTCTACTCTAATTACCCATACACTTTATGTGACTATAATGAGTATACTTCTCAAAATCACTTTAAATTCCAACACTCTATCAAGTCAGGAAAGGCTCTTTTTAAATTGTTGTTTTGATTGGTCTTAGTAAGTGAAAATTGATTCGGAAAAGCTAAGCTTGTCTGTGTTTGTCTTTAGAAAACCATCAAACAGGGGTGATATCCCAAGTCTTATGAGCACAAGTCTTAGATTAGACTATTCCAGGCATTCTTACTGGCTTTTGATGACATTGATTTTACAAGTAGATTAAGTGTGTATTGGGGATTACAAAAAATATAACCCTGATATATTTAAGAGAAAAAAATGAATTTCTTGATAAATCTCAGAAGCAAAGAGATAATTGCCAGGAGAAAGTCAGATTTTCAGTAGACAGACATGTACTTATTTGATGACAATGTTGTTTTGGTTTCTACCTACACAAAGATGGGGAAGTAACATTGACACAGAGATTGTGGAACCAAATAAGATTCTCAAGAGTCCTGTAGCCTAAAAGCAGTTGGGCCATTTTGCTTATGCATCTTTGTACCTACTTGATCTTGAAAAAATGTTATCAGTTATTCTAAGTTTGAAAATTCAGGTATTTTCTTAGACAAACACTTTAAACATTTCAAAGATGTCAAATATCAAAAATTGCTTTAAAAGCCTTATAGTATATATATGATATATAGTACATAACTATAGTATATAAGCATATATATATATGTGTTCATGTATAGACATACAGACTAATATATATTCATACATATACACATATATTTTGTGAGATGGAGTTGTATTCATATGTATACATATATTCATATATATATATATATACACAGATACATATTTTTTGTGAGATGGGTCTTGCTACTTAGTGTATGGTAACCTAGAACTTGTTACGCTACCCAGGCTAACTTTGAAATACCACTCCTCCTGAAGACAAGGCTGAGAGCAGGTAATGGGAGGAGTAATGAAAGAGGATATAGGGCTGACTGCTTTCCAGCTCTCTTATGAGCATTTTGTTTTGATGGTGGATAAGTGCATAAAATATATTTGATGCTGAAAGTGTCAAATTTAATGTAAGTTTTCACAGCTTGCATTCTGAATGCGTATTTTAACTGTGTTCAAGTTTTTGAGTTTTATAGATTTCAAGTCTTCTTTATTGTGGTGTGTGATTTTTTTTGTGTGATAAAGTTTGAAATATTTAAAGTGAGAAATTGGTATCATTCTGGCTCAGTACCCTAGGATTAGGTTTAGGTTGTGGCAGAAATCTGCCACATGGATGACTATTCTGTTGTTATTATTATTGCTGTTACTGTTACTAATAATATGGCATATATTTTATGACAGTTGGTAATTCAGCTGTAGCCAAGTAGCAAATTGTGCCTCTTAAACTACCTCTTTGGGAAAAACAGTTTGTAATGAATTAGCAGTAATAAAGCTGAGATCACTGCAGTGGAGATGTTCTACTTAAGGCACATTTTACTAACACAATTTACTTTGTCTCTCAGTGACTTTGTTCACTTTAAAATTGTATATTCTTATTGTGGAGGGAAAAATAAAGGAATAAATAAAGGGAAAATGAAGTGCCTTCTGTAAGCTTCTATTAAGAAATAATTTCTGTTAGCATATGGGGATATTCACTGTGCATTTTCCCCATATTCACTGTCTGAGTGATACACACTCAGACATACATAATTTCACAAATGGCCTATATTTCATTCACTTTATATATGGTGGTCATCTTTTCACATCAACGAGTCTCTGTTAAATTTTCAATTTGTGTATAGGTTTGGATAATTGGGTTTGTTTTGTTTTGTTCTTTCCTACTTAGGAGTCATTCCACTTTGGTTTTAAATAATTCTCATGTAGGTAGGTCCTGCTTGATTTACAGCAGCTGTAAGACAAGCTTTATTCTAGGAAATAGTAGTTCTTGTCCTACCTGACACTGGATCTTACAGTGAGTGTTAAATTCACCTTGGTCATCTCTTGTCTGCTGACAATGAACGAATGCTAAGCCCAAGCCAGTGAAATAAATCCCTGCCTGAATCACTAGGAGAGTCACAAAGTACAGGCATCAGCACCAATTAAAGAACAAAACCTGGAAGAAATCTCTTTGAGAGTCAAGTCAATTTCTTCAGTGTGATAGCGCTGCATTCTGTGGCTTTAACCCCTGTGACCAGTTCACATGTTTTACGGAGCTATATTCAAACAACATGCATAAGCTGTTACAGACTTTCCAAAATAAACCAAGACCCACTTTCATTACTTGACTTTCATTGTGTTCATTAAACATATATAAGTTTTCCAATGAAAACCTGGTTATTTGACTCCCAACCTTCTCAAAAGTGAGTCGTTGAATTCTCCAACAGTTAAGAGTCTAAATCTCAATTGCTGATTTCTTTGTATATTTTCAATCTGAACTGTCTGTAGGGGTTTCCTGGGCATTCCCCAGCACAGTGTTCTGGAGACAGTGCTTCTTTATTGTACAGAACAACCACTGCAATTTGGGAAACAAGCTTTCAGAGCCTGAAGGACTAAGATGCCACATTAGGTGCTCTTTATCACATGTGTCCAGTAATGACTCGTTGATTTTTTTGACTGGCATACTGAGAAAATGACAGACAGACAGATGGATGGACAGGCCTTAGGCCTCTGATTTCAGAAGAGCTTTCCACTATAGAATCTTTAGAGTCTCATCTTGCTAATGTGTCCTATAATCCTGGGGATGCTGGCGAGTGGAAAGCACTTACTCAGCAAGCAACAGGCTCTGCATTCATTCTCCGGCACTCCAAATAAATAATCTGCGAGAACAAAGTAGGATTTATACATATGAGGAATAGTCTTAGGTTGCTGTTAAGATTTTGAAAGAGAAAAGCAAACTGTTAAAGCTACAAAGCACAACATTTAGTAATCCGCCACCATGAAAGATTGTTGGTTCACTGTGTGCTGAGGCATAACAAAGGCTGTCAACACTTCTGTGCCTCCTTTCACTTCCCTTTGAAAACCGACTTTTAAGTAGAATGTGACAGCATTAAGGCTATGCCATAATTTGCTATGATTGATTAAAATAAGCTAGTAATTTAATTATTAATTATTAGCATGGGGCGGTGTGATATACATTCACATCTCCACTACTATTTAAGAAGCGACTCAACTAAATTCACTAATTATAAACAAATTATTCTTTCATATCTATATTGAAAAAGCAAGTCAAGGCAAAAATGCATGTTACAACATTAGTAAGTTAAGGCAGCATTCTGTTTTTATGACTGTTTTGAAGTGAACTATAATGAGAGTGACTTGAAATTGATGGTTATTCTTGGCACACATGGAGACAGCATGTACAGCTATTGGATCCTACCTATAATGGAGGAAACCTATCTGTATAACAAAACCTAAGGAAAAAGAAAGGGTGTTTATTCCCTTTGTAGCACATAAGTCTCATATTTTTACTGTCCTTCTAGGAATCCTGGAATTGAATTGTAGTTAAAAAATAAACAACAACAACAAACAAAATCATAACAAAAATCTAAAGAAGTTTACCTGACACTGGTCAGAAAACAACTCATTGCTGTTATTTTCAAGGAGAAAATTTTGCTGAGAGTATTATGTCTGAAATAGCCCGTGAGCATGTGCTTTAGGGAAAAAAAAGGTGGTATTTTCATCCTGCCTTCTGCTTCAAACTGGAAATATTCCCCCTGGAAACTACTTCTCAGTATAGCCACATTACAAATGCAAACCCAGCAAAATTCCTCACCCTCAGTCCTTATCAAGCTTGCCCGTGCATCATTTCATAGAGAGAAACACCTTCCAAAATAACAACAGCAGCAGCAACCACAACAACAGCCACGACAAACCCATACACTTGCTTTCTCCTACAATGAGAGTTAAGGTCAAAGGTAACCAATTTTAACGTATTACCCAAAACAAATGAATATAAGGATTTTAATGCTAGAATACTGATGGAAACCTTTAAACTTTAAAAATGAGTGTGACTTTGCAAAATATGGGTTATGATGTCATTATAGCAGTGAGTTCTTTAGTAACAAACTGATCAAGAAGTGTGTGTGTGTGTGTGTGTGTGTGTGTGTGTGTGTGTGTTGGGGTGTATTTGAGCTCAATGTCTTATATATGGTAGACCAATACCTAACCACTGTGCTACATCCATAATCCATCCTTGGCCCTTGACAATTACTTTGTAATGTTAAATGATAATGTGATGTTTATAATGATTACAAATGAGGGATTTATTAAAGTCTGTGCAGGGAGTTCCCATGAGAATTCACAATTTTAGGATTTAGCTAACCTGCCCTGACAAGAGAGAGTTAGGATTTAGATATTTTAAAACTTCAATACTTAGGAAGTTGCTGGATAATTCTATCTATGAAAATGGTTACTCTGTAGTTTCTGGGATTTCAGCAACAGCTGTCTTGCTCTAGTGACCCTCTAATAAAAGCAATAACCACACAACTCTACTGGCTTCTGTATCTCCTTAGCATAATTTAAATGGTAATTAATAAACTATGAAGTTGATTTTGTATGCTTGAGAATAAATACTTGGGTGTCAGCTGTATTGGAAGAAACTTGGTTTATTTCTTTTTTTCAGTACTAGATATCTTTCATGTGTTGATGATAGTCACTTTCATGTGTTGGATAATATTCCACTATTGAGCACTATCTTAAGCCCTTTAAAAGAATTTTCTTTAATATGATCACCTATAACATTTAGAATTTCCAGTGTTTTGATCTAGATGCTCAAACTCTAGAAATAATTTAAAAGGAAACCCTGGCTTTTAAGGATGGAGTTAGTAATGAAGCTCTGTCCCTGGTCAAAATTCTATAGAAGTAGTCATTTGCCTCTTGCTGACTTTTTTTGCTAGATTGTTTGCATTTTACATCTGTGGGTACAATGCTACACTCAGAAATGAGGGGAAGACGAGCATCGCTATGCAGCAGAGGCTATTGATCCTTTGTGACCTTCAAGAGTTTATCCTGCTTAGATTTGAAAGAGCCCATTGTCCAATGTCAGGTTAGAACACACCTGGTTCATTTTGATGTACCTATATCATTGACTACGCATATATTGTCACCCATCAGCAGATGGTGGTGTATACTTTTCTATTTTCTATTTGTAGAATAGAAAGCTAAGCCTAGATGACTTAGCCAGAGACCTTGAAAGGTAGAAAGACGGTGTGTCTCCAGCTGCTGGTCACCTGCTTCGTGAAATGTCACTACCATAGGCACAGTTTGAACACACTAGCTAGCTCTATTTTGTATAATCCTCTTGCTTGGGAACATCATTCTTAGACAAAATAGCCAAATGTAATCTAAGCAGAATCGATTCATTTTCAGTTTATGTGGAACCATTACAGACCACATTCTTAATGTGCTTAGATGCCACCTGACTAAAGAAAGGACATTTTGATGTCACTAATGAGAACAGAGAGTGCATTGCTGAGAAGATGGGCTTCTTACAAAGATTTCCTCACCCCTGGACTCTGTGAAGATTGTTTCAGACTCAATATTGACTCAACTTCTCTCTTTAGAAGAAGAAAGAGATTCATAGTTAAGATTCTGAATAAGCTGGGCAGTGGTGGCACACACCTGCACTTGGGAGGCAAAGGCAGGTGGATTTCTGAGTTCAAGGCCAGCCTGGTCTACAGAGTGAGTTCCAGGACAGCCAGGGCTAAACAGAGAAACCCTGTCTCGAAAAAAACCAAAAAAAAAAAAAAAAAAAAAAAAAAAAAAAAGCAAATCACTTCATTCCAATAAGGACAATAGTAGATATGGCCCTCTTACCAACAAATATAGCTGGCATACTCTAAATACAATACTAACAGGAAAATTACTTCTTTCCCTTGAGCTACTCAAATTGGGAGAAAAAAATTGTTGAGCACTTAATTCTTTTTGATTTTGTGCAGAATGTGTGTTTTCACATTGTTTAATGTTAAATAAATAAATGAATAACTTTTTATTTATTTTTAGTCTTTGCCACTATATACTGATCGTGTCTAGAGGACAAATTACCTGTGACCTATAAAAACGAAAATTTAGTTGAGATATTTAAATATGTAAGTGAAAATACATATGATACCTAAAGAAATATATCAAATAATACTTTTAATCTTAAAATCCATTAGAAAAATCAAAATGTAGAATTTTAATACCAATTTTTGTAAAGAAGCATAAAATATACACACCCTTTAAAAGCAATGTAATATAAATCAAAACATTAACAAGAATTAATTGATGGTAGTAAGGTAGTAAGCTTTACATTTGTGTTTTCTATGATTTTTAAATATAAAGGAAACAGTTTATTACTGAAGTTTGTAAAGTTTGTAAAGGATGTGACCACATAGATAAACTTCGTAGGAACTGTGGAAAACACAAATTTCGTTTTTCCTAGGTCATAGGTTTCCAGTCTGGGCTCCACTGTTCACCAGTGTTCTGGTGATCCAGACAGGATCAAGACCCTCTACCCTATCACCTACAGGGTGTCTTCTTATAGTTTTGTAGAAACAAATCCTTTCTACAAGATAACCTCAATGCCAGTGATATAATTTATGTGATATTCTATGTGCCAAAATACTAAATTTTCTTAAAACTGAAAAAAGTCTTATTTTCCTTCAGCTTTCAGTCTTCTTTTTATTAATGCCATGACTTTCAGTTTAGTGTCATGAATTTGTTTTTGTTGTTAATAATTATTCAAATCCTGGGCATAAAAACCTCATTGTGATGCTCTAAGACTTGGTTATTCTAATTTTAGGGCTTAAAAAATGTATTTATTCATTTTATGCATCTCTTTGTCTCTCTGTCTCTGTGTGTATGCGTGCACATTCAAATCTTTTGTTTTATGCATTTAACATATCTTTAGTCTGGAGAGCTAGAAATGGACTATAGGCACAGGGTGAGGGGAAATGTTTGGAGAGAGGGGCAGGAGAATACCAGTGCAATGGAAGTTGAGACAGGGTAAACTGAGGACAGAGAGATCAAAAGAAAGCAGAGTGATGAAGATGGAAAAACAAGGGGCCAGGGAAGGCTTAGCCAAAGTGAAGCGTGCGTGAGGAAGTTACTTGGAAGCCTTGGAAGGCAATCTGAGAAAAAATCTGTAAGAGGATTTGGTAGAACATGTGAACTGAAAGAGCAGGGGAGAATGCTGGGTAGGTAAGGATAAGGAAAGGAGCAGGGGTAAAGGAAGGGACACAGGATAGCCAAAACCAAGGATGCATGAAAAAGCCATATAAGTTTCTGTTAGATTGTAAGCAACTTACAAAAATGTATAGGTGACTGAGCAGAAGTATATCACACAATTGTGAAACAGTGGCTCCAAGAAGACATGAGTTTTATTAAATGAAAATCTCTGTAGCAGGCAAGGGTTACCACCTTATAAGTCGTTGTGCAGGGAGGCCCCAGAGGCATCCAAAACAATGCAGGGTATTGTCATCCACAGTTATATGGTAAGACCCTGTGGCCAAAGATGCCCCATATCTCTGCTTAAAAACACAGAGAAGCCAACCTTTCAGCTGTTCACGAAAGCCTTCCTTTTATTTAGATGATAGTGCTGGAAGGTACTGTGTAACTGAAAGGAGTATAAAAGACATCAGGTCTTATCCAGAGCTATATCTCTCCTGCTATGATACCTACCTGCGAGGCAAGATGTGCCTACTGGTGGAATAGCATCATGACTTTAAAGGGTTAACCAATCCCCTTTTAATTGGATTTAAGGTTTCTTTCACAGCAGGGAATTTACTCCTAGTACTATAAACATTGTCAAAAGCTAAGGCTAGGCAAGCCATATACCCTAAGGGAGAACCTATTGCTGTTGTTTTTCTCCAGATGGTGATATTTTTCAAACTGTCTTCTAAATATCTGTGTTTATATCCATGGATTCCCATATTCCCAGTTTTGGTCAGAGAATATTACAGGTAGTGGTTAATGCAGAAGTGCTACTGTTTAAAGCACTGTTACTAAGTGATTGTGAGTTCAGAGATATAGATGGGACATTTATACCAACCCACCCCCACCCAGCTCAGGAAGCACGAAGAAGAAGGGAAGAAAAAGAGGCAGAAAGAATTCAAGAGTCAGGGCAGGGAGAGTGCTGTGAGATAAACAGTGACTTTCTATTTCACATTCTCCTAGTTAATGGTTTCAGTTATGAACAAGATAAATCGTAGAACATTTTCAACTAGAATAGAATTTAAGATATTCTTTCAGCCGAATTCAAATGTATGTTCTCTAGATTTCTGCTCCTGATTTATGATAAATACAAAATTTGCATCTAAAAATGATCCTTGCACCTAACAATGCATTCTAAGTTAGGCATATTTGTGGAGGAGTTCAGGAATGAATGGGAAAACCTACAAGGATGATTCAGACTCCAACTCAAAGTACAACACTCAGGAAGCATTTAGGCCCCCAAAAGAGACCTGGTTGCCTTTATCAGAATACAGGCACGTCTGAGCATTAGTTATGGAGAAGGAAGATATATCAAGGAAGCACAGTAAGGAGAGATTACCCAGGCCTGGGAAGAAAGGTAAAATGAGTTTGTCAAGATTCTGTTTACTGACCTAAATGGGGATCAGGACTGTAAACTACCTTGCCTTAACATTAAAGTGGGATGATACAACCATGAGAGTTAAGTCACAAATGCCTATTATTTTCAGGAAACAATGCTGAGTGTGACATTTAAAATAAAGCAGCATGACACCCCACAGAGCCCTAGGCAGCCTTGGGTGCCTGCCATGTTCTGAATTCCAGCATACATGAAGCCCTGTCACAGGGTTGTGCAGGGAACAGGCTGTAAGATTGAAGTGAGAGCAACTGTCACATTCTACAAGGAAATTTATGAATGACTCTCTAGAGCTCCTTCCCCTTAGAGCCCTCCCATCCTTGCATGTGGATCTTGTGAGAACACATGAACAGTAAATATTAGAAAGCACATTAAATACATCGATTCCAGTCACAGTCAAGGGACTCTTTCATTATTGTTTGTTTTCTTCATTTAACACAGAAAGCATAACCCTGAAAGTAAGAAAAAAAAATGGAAACCCAGAGGGGATAAGGTCACTGAGTATTTAATAAGAGTATTGATCCCGACTCTTGCTTCTACCCTGCTGTTTTTTCTTCTTTGAGTTATAACTGTCAGATCCCCAAACTCAATGCTAAATAATATGTACCTTTTTTCTGTCTTTCTCCAAATATCTTCGAAGCAGAAGTCTGTAAAACAAATTTAAATTCCTCAAACTCCTTATTTCTGCTTAACTAAAAAGAAAACATTGGGTTAGGGTATCTAGGTCGCTCTTCTAACTATAAGACTATGGTTGTAGCTTTGTAACTATCTAGCACAATTTTTGACTATCCAATGTCTTAAATAGATCATTCTCATTATAATCAAGTAGTACTGGATTATCTTTCAATGTGTGTGTGTGTGTGTGTGTGTGTGTGTGTGTGTGTGTGTGTGTGTATGCGCACTTGCATGCTGGGGGTAAGAAGAGGGAGATAGAAACGTACAGACAGAGCACAGAGAGACAGGAAAGAGTGAGATAAAGAGAAATAGGTACAGACAGCAGGTGGGGGAGAGGGAGGGAAAGGGAAGAGGGACAAAGGAGAAGAGAGGGGCAGGGTGGTGGCCGAGAAAAACAAAACGCGACAGAAGGGGCAGAAAGAGTTAGAGAGGATATTGCCATCCAGTTTAGCAAGCACTTTATTAAGCACATCCAAAAATGCAGATGCCAGGCTAATTGATCAATGCAATATTTCACAGATCTGAGCCTATTTCTTTGCTTAACACATGTACCTCTTTGGAGAAGGTAGATGACACGTTGACAGAAACACTGATGCTTTACCAAGCTCACTTAAGAGTTTGCAGGAGAGAATGTTTATAGATTCCTTCCACTCCACCTTGTGAACTTGTCTTAAATGCACCCCCAAAGCACAGCGATCTCTCTGCCCTGCAGACTACTTGTGCTTGCACATTCAAAGAGTCACTGTCTAACGTTCCTTTTTTAGAGGCCAGGTGGGAAGCCAGCTTAGCCATATGTGTGATATTTTAATCAAAGTATGAGCATCGCTCTGCCTGTGTGAAGACATCAAAGGACGTGTTTATCTCCTTCCTTCTGTCACCTTTCTGGACATGCATTGAGGTCATATTCAAAAGTAGAATGTGTCTTAAAACCAGAGCCCCTCGATTAGACAAGGATCCTGTCCCCATGGCCGTGGCTGAGGTACCACATTCTTCTCAGGTTGTGACATTTTGAAGATGGAGCAATGGGGTATTGGAAGGGCAAAACCGGGGTTCCTTGGTCCTGGGAAGCTAACTGGGTAATGTGAGCATGCAGCCTGGCCATTTTGTTTGTTTTCTTTTAGATTTATTTATTTATTTTATGTATGTAAGTACACTGTCCCTGTCTTCAGACACAGCAGAAGACAGCATCAGATGCCCATTACAGATGGTTGTGAGACATCACGTGGTTGCTGCGACTTGAACTCAGGACCGCTGGAAGAGAAGTCAGTGCTCTTAACTGCTGAGTCTTCTCTCCAGTCCCATTCTGGTTTTCATCTTGTTTGTTTTGCTTTTTTTTTCCGATTGTGAAAAGACAGAAATAAATGATCCCATTTCTCTTTTAAAAAATTATTCTGAAAGCAAAGATATTTCTTTTTATTTTTTATTAGATATATTCTTTATTTACATTTCAAATGATTTCCCCTTTCCTGGTTCCCCGTCCCCACCCCCTGCGAAAGTCCCATAAGCCATCTTCCCTCCCCCTGTTCCCCAATCAACCCCCTCCCACTTCCCTGTCCTAGTATTCCCCTACACTGCTGAGTTGAGCCTTTCTAGGACCAGGGACCTCTCCTCCCTTTGATGTCTGACTAGGCCATCCTCTGCTGCCTATGTGTCTAGAGCCATGAGTAACACCATGTGTACTATCTAGTTGATGCTTTTGTCCCTGGGAGCTCTGGGAGTACTGGGTGGCTCATGTCATTGTTCCTCCTATAGCGCTGCAAAACCCTTCAGCTCCTTGGGTCCTTTCTCTAGCTCCCCCATTGGGGATCCTGTGCTCGGTTCAATGGCTGACTGAGAGTGTCCCCCTCTCTATTTGTCAAAAAGCAAAGATTTTTAAAAAGTGAATAAGAATTTCTTAATTCTTTGCTTTCAAGCATGTAGGCAGATTTGCCAGTCGATTGATAAAAACACCCTGAGCCTTCTATAATGGTTTGCCCCATTATTTTCCAGTTATTCCCAGTGAGCATGGGTATTTGAGAGGCCCACCTTATTCTCCCATTAGCCTACAATCTCCTCAAAGCCACTGAGATGGGATGGAGCAGGAAACAAAAGGCAGAACTGTAGTCCCAGGGAACTTATCAGAGCCTGAAGATGGTTCAAATCCACATTGACTTACTCCTTCTACTTGTGAAGTACAGCTGTTACAGCTGTGATGCTGGTACACCATGAGACAGCATCACTGAGAGGTCTGGGCTGTGAATGTTCTAAAGACTATCACAATGTAAATGGTAACCAGTGAAGGTGCTCAGATTGCCTTGAGTACAGATGTAGATCAGAAAACATTGTGCTCACTTGAAATGCACTTGTCTGTGCAGATAGAGAAAAAACTCACAGGAAAAAGAGAAACACACTCAGGTGGTAGAAACACAGTTGAATTTTGGGTTTTGAGGTCATTTTTCCATTATGGCCCATGATTCTTAAATTGTTGACAGTGTACATATATGACATGGTCAGTAAGGAAAAGAACAAGCCAGAAAGAACGTTAAAAGGGTACCTTAACTGAGTGTGACACAAATGGACTGTGCCACCAGACAGGAGTCCTGGTAAGGTTAAAGCAGGTTCAAAAACCCTAGGAATTCTCATACTTGAGAATGACAGGCCTTAGAACCAGCTCCCAGCCAGGGTCTACCTGTCCTGGAGAAGATAATCATGAAACCCCACTGATAGAACCATGACAATCAGCATAAAATCCTAGAGTTCTCCACACAAATGATAGACCCCTAGTGTTAAGCCAATGAGTTTCCTTTCCTGGGCATCCCTTCCTGCAAAGAGTGTTTAATCTCTGGTTCACCCCGAGTAGTACAGATGCACTCACTTCCGCCATGAATAAAACAGTTTGATCAAACACGAACAATCTCCTTCATCAAGGATCACTGCAGTGGGTGTAGGGATGGGGGTGTGGCTTTATTATAAAGAGTTGCGCCTAAATCTTCTGGAGATGGCTTTCCATATTATCGGGACTCACTTGGAACCAAATCAGATCTCACCACACCACCCCCACCTTGGGCTCGGCTATTCCCTTCCTGCCTGGCACATAGGGCAAGCCAGAGCTTGTGGATACCTATTCTCAACTTCTCTGTCCCCAAAGACTCGTGGGTACACAGGAGCCTGGGAATCCTCCTCGGGCTTCCTAGTGGGTTCAGGAGATTTAGGACCTCAGTATCTGTCTCAAAGCCCAGGTGAACACTAGCTGAGGCCCCTGTCTTGGACTACAAATTACCTTCCCTGAGCAATATGTCTTTGGTGCTCCAGCATCCCAGTGGCAAGGCTCAGCAACTGAGCATTCTAGAAAGGTCCCATGGATCCTGGGCGATAAACGTCATTCCCTACCTCCAACATTATGTTGAATGTGATTTGCTATTAGTTTTGTTCATTCAGACTTTTAAAATTAAGTGTGAATTAAAATAATGGTCATTCATTAATATACAAGCCAAATGAGGTCCAGATGCAACGCTGCCCTCTCCAAATTAAAGATTGGAGAGGTTAAAGCAGGTTCAAAAACCCCAGGAATTCTCATACTTGAGAATGACAGGCCTTAGAACCAGCTCCCAGCCAGGGTCTACCTGTCCTGGAGAAGATAATCATGAAACCCCACTGACAGGACCATGACAATCAGCATAAAAACCTAGAGTTCTCCACACAAATGATAGACCCCTAGTGTTAAGCCAATGAGCTTCCTTTCCTGGGCATCCCTTCCTGCAAAGATTCTGAAGGAAAAGCCACAAGGTGAGACCAAGGGGACAACCGAGATTATGTCACTGAGATCAGTAGAAAAGAATAGACTTTCTTAATGCTCCCCCTATGAATCATTATGGAGTTTAATATCAGGGTCATTTTTTTTGAAATGGTGACAAATTGGTTTATATTAATGTATCTTTTTCTTAATTTCTAAAATGAATTCTGATAAGCCATTATTGTCATCTCTTGGTGAGTATTCAGTGCATACTCACACTGCAATCTTTATCTTAGTCACTCGAGGTATTTTCTGATGCTATTATTATGAGCATAAATTGCTTTCTTCAATAAAGACCTATTTGAAAACCTGCTAAAAATGTATCTGTATGTGCAAAGAAAAAAAGAAGCTGGATAATCTCATTTCTTTCTTTTGATCACACACTATCAGGGCCATTTCTGTGTATCTGCTCTGTCATCCTACCCTTACCCTGCAGTTCGACTTCTCACCTTCACCAGCTTCTTCTAAGTCACTTATTCCAGTATCTGTGACCACACAATTAGATGACCGTCTTCCTGGCAGAGCGGTTCAGCCTACTCAGACATCCTTGAGTCTGAATTTCTGTGGTATTCACACTGCCTCGCTGTTCGGTGCACTGTTTGTCTCATGTGTAATGAAAGGCACCTAAGAACTGCCATTTCTCCTCCTGCTTCCCGGAGTGGAGGGAAGCCCATCTGTGGAGGAAACCCTGTGCGCCACACACTCTGTTGTTCATTTGTGTTTCTTTTTTCATTCAAGGTGGCTAGAAGGCAGAAAGCCTTGATATATTCCTCACAACACATAGCTGCTTACAACCGGACACCTCTGCCCCATTTTTGTTCTTACATGGTATGCGGTGGCTCATACAATTAGGATTTTATCTAATCGTCTACCTTTCCTGTGTTCTTGTGTCGTGTCATTTAACTGTGCTGACAAGTCAATGGTATTTAACATTAAATCCAACCAAACCTTGCTTTTGAGTGTCCTTTCCTGCTTAGGCTAAGAGTCCCTTCTTCCCTTGATATCTTTTTTCTTGGTGACATTTTCCTACTCATAAAAAAACTATATTAAAAACCAAAGGGTCTAATATATTAATCTCAGCCTGTCCCAGTAACCATGTTAAGTTTTCTTTATTCCATTAGGAAGAACCTCCCTTTTATCAATTTCTATTCGAGATTCCCATATACTTTGAAATTAAAATATGCACCCAGTTTTGGATACTGGATTCCAGCAGAAAGGTGCAGTGGAGCAAGTAATGACGCTGTATTTAATTCCCTACAGTGCCTTTAGGCTATGCAGCAACCTAGTATCAGCAGGATACAGCAGAAAGGACTGGTCATCAGGGGAGGGAGGGATGCTGAGAAGGAAAGGACCCTCATTCAAGTGTTAACTTTTGAGAAAGAAGCCTCCTGGCCTCCTCAGATTAACCTGCTGTTCCTCTCAGTGCTTTGTGCTGCCATGTTCCTGCAGGTCGTTGGAATAAATTGAATTTCACTTTCAGCTGGGTTTAACTGGATTTTAGATGAGGCAGTAATGTAGTGTGAACAGCTGAAAGAGAATGACTCAGTGCAGATAACGACCATTACTTGGAGACGGCTATCCAAGCTATTCATCCTGTACTCTTCCTTTCAGAGTTCCTGTCTGCACTACAGATTCACCTGCAACCAAACCGGCTACTATAACCAGAGGCCAAAAATATGTCCCCTCTTGTTTACAATTAAAAAGTAGCACAGCTAAGGAGGAATTTCAGTTTAGAGAACAGAACACGTCTCTGTCTGTCTGTCCATCTCTCTTAAATGTACACACAAACACACAAATCACAGAAACACACACGATGCCTTTAAATTGCTGTGTCTTCATTTTCACATGCTATGCACTAGTAGCTTATATCTTTGGACTGGCTGTGGATATGAACTTGATTGTAGATGTCAACAGGCTTATAGTGACTCACTTCTTTGGCCTAGGGATTACCCTGTTACATAATTGCACCCTGAGAAAATAGCTGAGTGAAAATCAATTATGATTGTCCTCCTTATGATCTATACTATCAGAAAGCTGTGACGATATTGAGGCTCATATGCCCAGTGTGACATTTTATTTAGAGATGCGGTCTTTCAAGAAATAGTTAACCCTCACTGAGGACATAAAGCACTCATCAAATATGACAGGTATCATTTCAAGAAGCGACTCCAGGGATGAGTACACATAGACGACGCCCTGTGGGAACTCAGCGAACGTCTAGAATAAAGACCCCAGGAGAAACCTGCCAGCACTTTCATATTATATTTGAATTGTTATTGTTGTAGCATTAACAAATGAACACACAATTCAATTGTAAAGAGAAATATCATGGATTAGAGTAGAATTTCACGATGGTATTATAGGATACAAGGATCTATAGTGGTCGAAGTTTGCTCTGTTGCAAGAGGAGATGTGTGCTCTATTGGCTTACACAATAGAGGTGGGGTAGTCTAGCAAAAAAAAAAAATATGTACCTGTATAATGGGGAGAGAGAAACCTGATTGCAAATGCAGAAAGTGAACATTTTTACCATCCAAATCCAGTGCCTAAAGTGTGGGGGTGCCATGCCGCTGAGCCCCCACTGAAGAGCCAAAGAAACAGCTGGAAACAGCAGCAGTAGGACAGTTAGTACCTCCGAATAGAGACCACTGCCTACCTCGATGATACTGTCACACTGCACTACCATCTGGGCACGCTCCACATGTCAGGCCTATCTGGAAACACACAGAGTAGTGTGACACTCATTCTGCACATCCTTAATGGAGTCAAGTTATACCTGGGTTCTACTCTCACAAGCTCTGCTTTTTTTTTTTCTTTAAATTATTCACAGTAGGCTTCAGATGCAAAAGGAGGAAATTGAAAAGTACTATTACTGTCAAACTCTGTGTGCCTGTATGTATAATACCAACTATTGTATTGTATTCACTAAATCTCAAATTTGATGCCTCTGTGTTTGTGTGTGTGTGTGTGTGTGTGTGTGTGTGTGTGTATGTATGTAGTATGCATGTGGGTGTGTTTGCCTATGTAGGCCACCATGAAGGCCAGAAATTGATGTATTCCCATCCTTCATCAGGGTCAGTTGCCTCTCTGCCTTTGATGATTCTGTTTCTGAGGCAAGGTTCCTAACTGCACTTGAAATGCCTCATATCAGCTAAACTGGCAGGCCAGCAACAGCCGTGTTCACCTCCAGCAGAGGTTACAGGCAGACCACGCAGTTCTCACAACTGGCCTTCAAGTGGATGCTGGAGTCCAGACTCGGGTCTCCATGATTGCCCGACAAATCTGGGTCTTCCTTCTTTTCTTTATAACTTTGCCTGTAAAGTATTTTTTCCCCTTTCCAATGTACATGAGTTATTTTGGGAAATAGCCATATGATATGTATATTTTAATTTCGTGCTTTAAAATGCATTTGAAATAGAAAAACACTTATCCAGATTATAACCTTTTAAAAGTCAGTAGCTACTAGAATTTTAAACACCCTTGCCTATAATGCCATTTAAAAAAAAATCTTCATTATTCTTATACCTTAATCTATCTTCATTCTCACAGTAGGAAAGCTTTCTTTCATATTGAAACTGTGACCTTTTCACTGTTTCTACAACTTCTCTTCTTAAAGATTTAGCGTTTATATTATCTTAATTATGTGTGTATGCATGTCTGGGGTACCTATGTGAGTTTGGTGCCTGTAGAAGCTGGAACAGGTGTCAGTTCCCTTGGAGTTGGAGTTATGGGATGTTGTTCAGTCTCCTGACATGGGTGATAGAAAAAGAACTAGGGCACCCCATACACCCTATGAGTCTCTTAAGCATTGTATCATCCTAGCCCTGTGCTGAGAATGTTCAATTTCAGATAAAAAAAAAAATTCCATATTTACATATTTGAGAGTCACTGAAATACTGTGACTGGGAGAAAGTCGCCTAACTTCCTTTAAGTTGCTCTCTACTTAGCTTACACACAGAAGCATACTTCTCTTGTGAACTTTGTAGTTACAATGAAGCTAACTAACAGTGGAGAGGTCAAAGGCAAAGATTCTGGGCTCAGATTTCTGTTTTAGCTTCCACATCTGTTGTTTGAGTGACATGCGGCCTAAATTCTGTACCCCAGGTTCCTTGGGACTCAAACGGGAATAATGATGGTACCCACATAAAGTAATCTTGTGCAATCTTAAGTATGTTAATATTTATAGAAGTATCATGATTGCTTCTCGGCCTTTTGGCTAATATCAAGTGAAGTATCATGAAATCATTGGGATATAGTAAATCTACATGAGTGTTTATTACGTGTATAAGGAGTTAATACGAACATTGATATTTACCACCAGGAGGGCCACATTTTCTGCAGAGCCTCTGTATACAAAAAACTATGTATTTGCCAGTGTCTTCTCTTGTTGCATTGGTGGAAAATCATGAGATTTTCTGAGAATTTATAACTTCAACATTATCATAAAAAGCAGGCAGTACTGAATATTAAAGGAAGTGATATTCACCTATGCTCTTCTGTAACTCTTTAGTAACTCACGCTGCCTTAAAGCTTGCCTATGACATATATGCTGTTATAGCTGAAGAATATGCACTTTGTAGATATGCCTCACCATGCAAACATCCCTGAAGTTCTTCAAGTCAGCAAAGACCCTGTGGGTTCTATTTATTTACTCTCATCTCAAGGGCTTCTCTGAAATTGAATTATCATTTATTTCCCTGAATAACCCATTTCCCCTCTCGTCTAGATTATTCGCATACATTTGTACCTTATTTTCTTATTAACACTCTCACTCTAGGCAATGAACTGGGTTCAGTGTTTGGTACTGGAGAAACATCCGGCCCCCCCAAAGACCAACAACATTATACAAACTAACACACACACACACACACACACACACACACACACACACACACGGGGGGGGGGCAGGGGGAGAGACAGAGAGACAGAGACAGAGACAGACACACAGAGAGAAAGAAGGGAGGTTACTGCAAAACATAAACGAGGTCTGAATTTCCCTCCTAAATCATGTAATAAGCACAAAATTCTTGTCAAAATTTACAAAGCCCTAATAACTTACTTCATACACATCTCCATTGTTATTAAAACTTTATCTTCAGTTCTTGTTTTCTCAAATAACTTAGCTAAGATTCAAGTAAAGCAAAGTGATAGGAGAGTAGAAAAGAAAAAGGGAGGGGTTGATTTCCGATGAGGCAGACCTGACGTGAAAGGAGTGGCAGCGTCTTGAGTGTTGTGGTGTAGATTTTAAGGATGTGGTTGTGAATACTTATAAGATGCATAGAATAACCATGGGGGTAATATTACCCCTTCACCCTGCTAAATAGTGAACTGGATCTCCCTTTTAGGATATTTTCCCCATCGTCCTATTGAAAGCTAAAAAGGAGAGAGGTGAAAACCAAAACACAAATGATAATATAGTAAAACTGGGGCTGTTGGAAGACCCAGAACTTCATTAGTTCTTCTGTGTGGAAGCTGGGAGAGAGCCTTGGCCTCTTAACTTTCTGTTCTGATGGAACAAGCCCAGATGCAGCTTCAAGGAGGCTTAACCATCAAACTACTTCAGCCACCACGCGGCGTGGTGCAGAGTCTGCCTTTCCTCACATCTAGCTCCTCTCCATACAGTCCTCGTGTGCCCCTTTGTCTCTTCCTCAGACTCGCCTTCCCCATGCCTACTTGTGTCTTATCTCACGTTTCACTTTGCTTCTGTCATTCAAACCACAACATAGATCTCCTCGCCTTTAGAACTCCCCTCAGCCCATCCAATTTAGGAAAGCCACGGCCACCCTTTCCACTTCATACCATCTGATGCTTCTCAAACTCGCTACTACAGCGCCCTCACCTGCCTGAACCTTACAACCACGTCCTAAGAGTAAGCACACAGCTGTGTGGTGGATACATCATCTAGGTGAGAGTCACTGTAAACTACTCCACGTGTGACTAGGTACACCACCACAAAACTCACTTCAAACACAATGCTGTCATGACTGGGCATCTACCCTATAAAACATTCTGGAAATTTTCTTCTTTTCCTCTCTTATTTCCATTCTCCCCACCCTCATTGTATCCTCCTTCCTTTATCCTTTATCATTATTAAATCATATTAAAAAAAAACCATAGGAATGCATTAACAACAAAAAAAGTCCTGTTAATTATCTTCCTGGGGTGATTTACCAGCAATAGATTTCAGATTAAACATTTATAAGACCTTTATAACCTTTAAAATGTGTTGCTTCTCTCTTTATCTGTAGAGATCTTTATCACTGAAAGTAAAAAGAAGGTGTAAAGAGACAGAGAGAACTTTCCAAGAACAATAGAGCAGACTATACACTTTTCTGAAAGTCGTAGAAGCCCAGTGTCTCTTGATATGTGGGCCACTGTTAGAGCTGTTTATCATAACAACTTAGTTTATCAAGGCTGGAGATGTATCTCAGTGATATAGTACTAGCTTTTATAGAGCCTTAATTTTGATCCTCAGCATCCCCAAAATTAACACTAAAAGTATATGTGAAATACACATTCCACAGATTCCACTTGGGACCTTTGTACCTTCGTGGGTTCAATTTTGCATGCACATATAGACTTTAAGCTATGTTCTCATGAGGTTGTTATGACACACAATTATAACATTTTTTTCAAAAAAAATTTTTATTGGATATATTCTATATTTACATTTCATTTCCCTTTTTTTGTAGCCCCACCCCCCCTAAGGTCCCACATGCCCTTTTCCCTCCCCCTGCTCCCTCATCCACCCCTTCCCACTTCCCTGTTCTGGTATTCCCCTACACTGATGCTTTGATCCTTTCCAGCACCAGTGTCCATTCCTTTCTTCTTGTCAGACATCATTTGGTATGTGAATTGTGTCTTTGGTGTCCCAAGATTCTAGGCTAATATCCACTTATCAGTGACTGCATACCATGGGTATTCTTTTGAGACTGGGTTACCTCACTTAGTATGATGTTCTCCAGCTCCATCCATTTCTCTAAGAATTTCATGAATTCATTGTTTCTAATGGCTGAATAGTATTCCATTGTGGGGTACAGAGCTAAACAAAGACTTTTCACCTGAAGAAATTTGGATGGCTGAGAAACACCTTAAAAATGTTCAACATCATTAGTCATTAGAGAAATGCAAATCAAAACAACCCTGAGATTTCACCTCACACTAGTGAGAATGGCTAAGATTAAAAACTCAGAAGACATCAGGTGTTGGCGAGGATGTGGAGAAAGAGGAACACTTCTCCACTGCTGGTGGGACTGCAAGCTGGTACAACCACTCTGAAAATCAGTCTGGCGGTTCCTCAGAAAACTGGACATGATACTTCTGGAGGACCCAGCCATACCACTCCTGGGAATATACCAGCATGCAATAAGGATACATGCTCCACTATGTTCATAGCAGCCTTATTTATAATAGCCAGAAGCTGGAAAGAACCCAGATGTCCCTCAACGGAGGAATGGATACAAAAAATGTGGTATATATATATAACATTTTTAAACTAAGCTATGTTGAGCATTTTATCTGTGATTGTTCTACTTTGTTTTCTATTCCTGTGATAAAATGCTGGCCAAAACCAATTTGGGGAGGAAAGGGTTTATTTGGCGAATATTTCTCCATCACAATCCATCATTAAAGAAAACCAGGTCAGGGATTCAATGCAGAAACATGGAGCCAGGAACCGATGCAGAGACCGTGGAGGAGCACTGCTCACTGGCTTGCTCCCCGGGGCTTGATCAGCCTGCCTTCTTACACAACTTAAGACCACCTACCCAGAAGTGGTACTACCCACAGCAGCTGTTCTCTTACATCTCCATCTATTGAGAAAAATGCCTGACAAACGTGCCAATCTGATGGCACCAACTTCTCCATTGCCTCCTTTCAGATGACTCTCCAGCTTGTGTCAAGCTGAGAAACAAAACCAACCAGGAATAATTTGATGTTTCTATAACCAAAACCTGTTTGGAAGTTGTTGTTCATTCAAAGATCTTGTAGTTCGTGGCACCTTGGAAACCTATTCTGACATATGGCATAAAGGTTATTTAAGTTATCCAGAATAGTTTTCTTTGCTCCATCTCATATTAAATTTGTACTTTCAAAGAAGTTATTTTTACCTCTCTTTAAATTGGATTTCATTTGCATCTCAGCAATTACTTGCTGAGAGTTCCATTGCAGATAGAAATTAGTTAAATCATTTAACTGCTACACCGCCATGAACTTTTCTATAATGATTTAGGTAAAGTAAAATTGGCAACCAGTTGGTAATATTCTGATAAGCCCAGCATTTCTCTGCTCTCATTATTGGTCTAGTAGGTTTGTAGTCAGAGGGAGTAAGATCAGAGACTTTTATTTTTTCTGAAACCTATAAAGCTATTTGTTAATATAACTTTTATGATGAATAATTTTTTGCCAGTTAATGAGTTTAATGAAATTTAGTATGAGATTGGTGCTTGATGTAAATCCTGCAAAATATTTTAAACTTGTTTTCTTGAGTGTTAATTATTTAATAAAGAAATCTGCTTCCTTTTAAGTTAAAAAGCACGCGATATAGTTTTTGCTTGAGTTTTAAAAATTCCAGGTAGAATTTTCAACTGATAAACAAATAAAAATTGGTATTTTTACTTGATACATATGAAAAACAACACAACAGAAAAAAATCTTTGGATAAATGTAAATCTCAACTTTTTTCAAACTTTCTAATATATCTTTATTAAAAGTAATTATAATACATTAATGCATTGTTTCTACAGTTTCTCTGACAGGTATTATAAATATTATTGTAATAAGTCACTTATCATATGAGCAACCAGGGTCTGAGGAGTGCCCAGCTAGCTTCAGGCTAAGGATCAGAGCCAGGATTCACCCAAGCCCATGTGGTTTAGTCTGGATACTATCCCTGACCAGGCTGATTTCAACAGGTCCCTTCTTTTGGAAAGAGCTAGAGTTTTGCAAAAGTTTCCTCTAGACTTATGTGCACCCATCGGTACTAACTTCAGTCATTTTGGTGACGAGGAGGTCTCCTAATGCTCCACATTGTACTCTTCTCATGGTGATGAAAGAAGCTTCCATTTGTGAAGATCTCCTCCCTCCTCATCACAAGACACCTCACCAGAGAGAAGGTCCCTGGAGAGTTACCCCTGCCGCAGGTGCACCTCTGGCTCCTGGATTGTGCGTTTATAAGTGATTGGTTTCTTTCATGGCCAATAAGCATCCAGACACAGGAATTCTCTTAGTTCAGAATACCCAGTCTCCTTTAAAGAGACAATGTAAACTATGTGAAAGGAGGGGAAAAAAGACAAAGAAAACTTAAAAGCATCTATTGAGCATCTATTGAAAAATGTGATGGGATCTAGTGGCTTCTAGGACACAGGAAGTGCAGTGTTCTGTATCCATCTGTTTCCTTGCCTGCCTTCCCCCACCTCCTCTCTGCATGTCTGCTGTTTTGTTCACGGCCGCTCACCTGTGTTAGCAGATGGTCAATCCAGAGACAATGGCTGCACTTGGGGGGATAAAGCCCAGGCTATTTTTACTCAGTCATATCTATAGACAAGTATGGTGAGCCCTGTTCAGCCTTGTTTGGGCACTGGACAACAGAACACCAAATAATAGTTGTTCACTCTTTTCCTCCTCCCAGTCTCTTTTCCATTTACCTGTCTCCATCTCCCTTCCATTGAGATGAGCTCCCACAGACACCTGTCTTATGGAGATTTATTAAACCTTGTTCATAATGCTATTTCAAATCCTGAAACAAACAATAAACACAATGTATCATGCTGAATAGGTTATTGCCTCTTAAATGATTATGGTCAGGACAACATTTTATGAATGAAGGCCCTTTCAAACAAACAAATAAACAACAACAACAACAACAACAACAGAAACACAAAACCTCAGAAGAGTGCAGAGAATCTAGGCCCTTTGGTCAGGATGCCCTCATCTTTATGTGTAGCAGGGTAAAGCCAGGGCAGGAGCTTCCCTGACAGTTTTCCTTGCTTTTACAAAGTCAAATGATTTTTCCTGTAATTGGCAATATGAGCGAAATATGTCTTTTCTGAAATTTTTTTATCTCTGAAAGTTCAGTCATTGTGATACATAAAACTAATCTTGAAAAGTACTGTATTTTGAAAAGTAATAATTTCTAACTAGTAGAGTTTAAACTAATTCACAGCAGTCAAATGGTAATCTCAGTCAATAGTCTTGATATAGAACTCATAGAAGCAGGTGCATCTCTCTCTACATACTGATAAACTCACTGTTCTTCAGACTTCCACATGGATGTCTGTATAAGCCTTCATTGAAAGTATCCCATGTGCCTTTTGTTAGCACACAGAACACACACACACACACACACACACACACACACACACACAGACACACTCAGATTAAGTAACATGATCTCTGTGTTCATTGTGAATTTAAGTAGTTCAATTTCCTCATCCTCTCATTTCAACTACTACCTTAATTGTATAGATGCACTAGTTGTGAACACAATCCTTCCTTCTTGCCTAGTTTCAGTCAAAGAACCACGATGCTGCAGAGGCACTGGGGAGAGGACCCAATGCCAGGTTCAATGGTACGGCCAATGCCTCTTGTAACTGTTACTGCTGTTAATTCTCCATCGTCGGATTTCAGCTCTACACCTTTCCTGCGCGTAGACACTTTTCCATTTACTATGTTTTATGAATTTCCATAATCAATCCATGTCCCTATATCACCAATTATTTTTTCTTGATTTTTCCCATCTGAATATGGGTGGACTTTTCACTCATACTGTGAACTCGCAAAAATGCAAGCTGTCAGGCATTCAAGTGATAATGCTATAATCTCTGGTGTCACAGGTGATGCCCTACCTGCCTTATGCATTGTTTTGTTTCTTTCTTGAGATGGAGTCCTACTTTGTAAGCCTAGTTGGCCCGAAACTTCTTATGCACACCAGACTGGCCTTGAGCTTAAAGTGATCCTTCTGAGTCTACTTCTCAAGTATGGGTATATCAGGCACACTTAACTTATTGGATCATTGTGAGAATGTGTTATATATTCATGTTTGATAACTTGTGATGAACTATGTAGCTATTAGTTTCTTTCAACTAGAAGGCACTTCTTCATATTCCTAGATGTCAGTAAAGCAAGCCAGGAGCCAATTTCTGGGCAGAAGGTTCAGGTGGGACTTCCAGGTCCCAGGAGGAAAAGGCAGACACAACAAGGAAAGAGAGGGCTTTGTTTTTTTTTTTTTTTTTTTAAAACCATGCTTTGGGGTAGAAAGCAGCAGTCCTGTGAGGTCTCATAGCAGCTAGGGCCTGCAGCCTCCGCTATGGGCAGGGACCAAGGAGGTTGGTGAGGGGTAGCTGATAAGTCTAGGGTGGGAGGAGAAATGGAGATAATAATTGACGAGGGCAAGCATCTCCAGGCAGGAAATTCTGTGCCCAGCAATTGTGCCTAGCTGGCAAGTTCTAAATAATAAAGATGTCTGTCTGTCTGTCCTGTATTCACAGACTCTAGAGCCTTGGGAGTGGGCTGGTGGAGTGCTAAGGTGGATAAAAAGAGAGGCCAGGGTGGAGCTGGTGGCAGCTGGTCCCAGAGCTAAGCGAGGAGAGGCTGGAGCATGGTCACAGCTCCCGGGCTAAGACAGTAGAGTGCTTATACAATGACATGCAACATCTAGAGGCCAGAGCAGCGCGAGTCAGCGTCGATGCAGGAGCGATCCTCTCAGAGCCTCTTTCTTAGGCCTAGACTTCTTCCAGCTCTGTATCTGTCAGCTCATCATCAATTCCTGACTCATCCTTCAACAGTTCTGCTACAGCATGTTTCTCCATCTATGTATTTATGAATTATCTCTCTCAATGGACAGCCAGTGCTGCTGGTGGGTGGGGATAATGGGTTCACTCACTTTGCATGCTGGAGCAGAGCATGGAATCTGGAGTATAATTGGCACTGAGTAATCATCCCCCTAACTGGATTGCTAGAAATGGTAAGTGCTCAATTTCTCCCTTCATTACACTATTGGGGCTGTTGTGTTGAAAATTGAATCGATAAGCCAGGGACAGTGATTTCTAATCTCCAATTTTTATGAAATTAAATGTTTAATTTAAGCTGAAGTCATCAATATGACTGCCAGCCTCCAAGATAAATAGATAAATAAAATAACAAACTCAACGGCAAAAATTCAACTGTATAAAGCAAAAAACGGGCCAGCCAGCATCACAAGTCTGGTGGTCTGAGTTCAGTCCCCAGAGCCCACCGCATAAGGGAGGAAGGAGAGGAACATATTCACAAAGTTACCACACACACACACACACACACACACACACACACACACTTAAATGTTTTAAATAGAACAGCAAACAAACAAACAAACAAAAACAAAAGGATAGGAGAAACACTTAATAATATCTTAGTTCCCAACCGTTTGGCAGCACAGTGACATCAGTCGGTGGCATCCTTGTGTCAGGAGAACTACAGGCAGCCACGAACCTCTCAGACAATATAATCTGATGCTTCTCTGTAGCCATTATGTCGGATCTCTGGCAGAGAATGGTTATAGTGTTCCTGACATGAAAGTCAAGTGCTTGGCATGCTTGGCTGTTGTGGGAAACTTCCTCAGCGAAAGATGCATTTGGCTGAGCACACAGGGCAGTGACTGATACCAGATGCGCCGGTTCTTACCAGGGCGGACTCACTTTTCTCCCACTAGAAAGGCATTTGCTAGGTGAGCACTCACACACACACAGAGACATTCACAGACTATCACAGACAGACAGACAGACAGACATAAACATCCAGACATACATACAGTGTGGAAGATAAGTGCTGGGGTCAGATCTTTACTATTTGCTCTAGAACACTGCTTTTAAACAAAAAACTTAAGAAACGTCATAATTGACAAACTAGATTTAAATTTTCCCTTGGAAAAAATCAAAGCTGGCACCGCATTCGCAGAGAGCAGTGCTTGGTGGCCATAGGGGAGCAATTAGCCTAGCAGGAAGGCTACACCGCTTCCTTTATAGGTGACTGGTCCCCTTCACTATTTATACCTCCCGATTTCACCTTGCAGGGTCAGCATTTGCATCCTTCCTCTAAACCCAAGTTTCTAAATCTGTCCATTATCACATGGACTGCGACTAGCCAGCAGGACCTTTGTAAGAAGGCATAACATGATTTAATAACACAGTGCTCGATTAAGTCTTCTGTAAATGCTTACCATTGCTTTGACTCAAAACCAACATGTACTAAGCATCTACTGCTAGCCATCGATTGAGCACAACTTAGGCTTCTGAGGACAAGCATGGTCCCTAACTTCAGACAGGTTTAAGGCTATCATCTGGAGAAATGCCACACGCAGAGCTTATGCTTGTGTGGACTTTAGGCTGTGAAGTCATAAAGTTAATGAATTCTTTGGGTCGCTTTTGGGTGCCACTGTGCTGGAGTGGAGTGACAGAAACAGAGAGGCCTTACTGGGGAAAGGTAGCCTGAAATGAAATGTTCTCCCAGAGTTCCTCACGCCGGTCCACCATCCCACAGCACAGCTCCTTTCCCAGGACTCCCCACCTCAGCAGATGGCTTTGCTGTCTGCTCAGTTGTTCTAGCCCCAAAAGACTTTGATTCCTTTCTCTCTTCCCCTCCTATCCCCGACCAATTCATTAGCAGATTCCATCAGCCCTTCGTGCAAAAGCATGTCCCAGATCTGTCCACCCCCCACCCCCCACATCTGTGCTGCCACCAACTACAGTGGTACAAGGCACCACCACCTTTGTATTGGATAGCCAACTGCACAGCCTACTAACTGCTTCTGTTCAGCTGACATGCTCTGCGAAGGGCCAGAATGTAAATATGTTAGATTGGCAGCTCTCTGTATTATACCACTGAAATATCTCCTTGGGTCCCCAGAATAATTATAGGCAGCTCTTGAAGAATCAGGCATAGCCATGTCCTAGTAGTTATTTATGAAAACAGGTCGTAGGCGGGGTTCATAAGAACAAGCTTTTTAAAGATAGAATTCAAACCCAAGTCCCAGAAGTGGCTTACCCAGCACAGAGGATGGACCCTGATCCTTCCTGACCCTCTTCTTTCCGGACCCCTTTTGCCCCAACCATTTTTTTTTTTAAATCCTTCATCTTGAGGTTTAGACCAAACAAGCTGATTCCCCAGTCAAGGCCTCTCTACTAATTGCTCAGAGTTCTTCCCATGTCAGCATGGCCAGTCCCTTCCCTCACACACGTGTCTCCTGAGAGGAATTCCCCACCACAACCTGGTCTCCCTCCAAGTCACAATTTAAAGCACATGTCCCCCTATTTTATGCTCTTTTTCAGTGTCTGCCTTCATTACAAAATGTCCTCGCCGTTCACTGGCTTATTCTGTGCTGTGAACTGTGTGGGGGGTCTGAGGGCAGGCTGAGGGCAAAGTCAGTCAGTCGGAGGCTACTGTTTTATTGCTTAGCTGCTGGGGCCTCTCCCGGCACCAGACACAGACTGTGTCTCTCTCCGCAAGGACTTTGGGAAAGGAGCCAAGAACAGCTCTGTGAGTGAAACCAGAACACTGCGCCCAGTTCACAGAGTATCAGGCATCACACCAGACCATGCATCCCTTTGCCCCCCTTAACCAAAAACTGCTAAGTGTGACTTACCTAAGAATACTCAGTGGGGAAAGCAACTGAGCCAGAAATAATTTGAATTTCCGAAGAAAAAGGGGTATTGTCTATTTAACAAAGACCCTGTTTTACTGCTAAGTACATTGCTGGGTATATGGCTTTTTTTTTTCTCTCCTATGGCTCTTGTCCAAGCATGATGCCTAGAGGCAGGTACCTAAGAGAGACATTGCTACTAAAGAGAAACTCTAAAAGGAAGGTTACGTTTGGGTGTGCTAATTGGTTTTCTTTCTTGTCTACAGTATTAAACCACAAAGACCCCAATGGTATCTTCTGGACTTTTAAAGAAGTGGAAGGTCTTTCTCAGTTCTGCACTAGAACATGTAACTTTATTTTCGGAAAGTAGAGAGTAGTTCACTTAGTGGTGCCGTGCTGGACTGCTCAGGCTGCAGTAATGCACCTGCAGACTGAGCGGCTGTAGCAACAGATATTTTTTCTCACCTTTGTGAGAGACAGCAAATGCCGTGCCGTCCTGAGAGCTGACTGGCTGGCTGAAGATGGCAGCCTTCTCACTGGGCCCTTGTGTGGCCTCATCTTTATGGACTAGGAGCGGGATCTCTGGTGTGATTTCCTCGCCTCATAAGAGCAACATCTTATCAATGTCAGCACCAAGCACTGTGCTCACTGCAAGAACAGTAATGGCTAGTTTATTCTGAAGACAAATATGAGTGGCCTTGGCCAAAGCAAACAGTTCAGGTTACTTCAGATACTCCATTGCAATGTGGTAGGTGTCTTGGGAAGCGTTATAGTAAATCAGAACATTTTTGATGGAACTAAGAAGTAGGCAGGCTATAGAGAGCAGGGCAATCTTTGCAGATGCTTTCTGATACACTGTTGGCTTTTGCTTGGTGGAAACTAGTTGTCTGTTAGTACATTTAAAAACAAGGACAATAGTAACAATAGTCACAAGGATGAATGTTAGCTTAAACAATGAAGTGGGGTTAAAGATATACCAAGGTAATTTGTCTCTGCACATCCAGCATTTCAGCTCTCTACAATCTTATATGTTACAGTCAATTGGTCTTAAGAATGCTCAAGCTGTGGTGGTTTTCAGGGAACCCCAGTTCACAAGATTGGAGTCTCATGATTGTGAACTCTATGTAACCTTATATTCTTTCTCTTTTAAAGTGGATTTTTGTAAGTTAGCATACAAGATAACTTATGGGTTTTGTTGTAGCCTTGGTTACATTCTTGAAGGACTTGTCTCAAAATCCAGTCACATTGCTGGTTAGGTTAGGGCTTCACATATGAATTTGGTGGGAGCATAATCCAGTCCGTCAAGTGTGCGACCTTGTGCAGCTTCGTGTGTTGTGGGTTCTTCATTAATGAAGCTCTCTCTCTCTCTCTCTCTCTCTCTCTCTCTCTCTCTCTCTCTCTCTCTCTCTCTCTGTCGTGTGTGTGTGTGTGTGTGTGTGTGTGTGTGTGTGTGTGAGACTGAGAGAGAGAGACAGAGAGACAGAGAGACAGAGAGATAGAGACAGAGAGACAGACAGCAACAGAGAAAGAGAGACAGAGATAGACAGACACTGTGTGTGTGAGAGAGAGACAGAGAGACAGACAGCAACAGAGAGAGACAGAGATAGACAGACAGACAGACACTGTGTGTGAGAGAGAGACAGAGAGAGAAAGAGACAGAAAGAAAGAGAGACAGAGATGGACAGACACTATGTGTGTGTGTGTGTGTGTGTGTGTGTGTGTGTGTGAGAGAGAGAGGGGGGGCAGACAGACAGACTTGGCAAGATGAATACTATAATAGTGTTAGTCTTTCTCAGGCAATCTTTGTGCTATCTTTTTGGTTTTGGTTTTGATTGTTTCTCATTGACTCTTCTTTTTTTTTTTTTTAACCAATTCTAAACTCCCAACTTTTTCTAAATCTGAGATGAAAATTTCTTCAAAACTAACTGCTACATCTGAGATCCAGTTTCCCAGTGAGGTGGGAACAAAGGATTGTCTTCACTGGGCAACCCTTGCCTGTCTCACACTTCTTAACAACACAAAGGCGTCCATTGAGGATTGAGTCCCCTGGGGTTAGAATGAAGCTGTTTACCACAAAATGGCTGTGCTCCCTCCCACTAACTCCTCAGAATCTTGCCCTTTCCGGGCATTTGATATTCCCTCATCATCCTGTACATGTATTTTACAATATTTGTCCTGCACCTTGAAGAAGACCCTAGATGTAGGCAAGAAGAATTACTGGGATGATTTAATAACTTTTTAATGATGTGACCTAAAATGAATGTTTTTATTTACAAGCTCAACATTATCTAGTCCTTGATATGGATATATCACAATCTTAAATGGTGTTCATTAATATTTACATTGTATTAGCAATCATTTTTTTAAATTTTTATTTTCTATATTCTATGTTTACATTCCAAAGGCTTTCCCCTTTCCCAGTTACCCCCCACCATATGTCCCATAATTCCTCCCCCCTCCCCCCCCCCCCGCTATTATTCCCCACTCATTCCCCTCCCCACGATTTCTCTGTTCTGGGTCTACAATACTGGATCCAATCTTTACCGGCCCAGGGTCCTCTCCTTTCTTCTTCTTGGGAGTCATTTGACTTAGCAATCATTTTTGTAGACAATTTCATCTCCAATTTAGAAAAAAGGTCCAATCCCAACAACAATTTTATGAAGGAGGCATGTTTTAAGTGTGAGTGAGTGTGTGTGTGTGTGTGTGTGTGTGTGTGTATGTATTTATGTGAATGCATGGCATGTATGTTCAGTGCCTTCAGAGGCCTGAAAAGGGGCAACGGATCTCCTGGACCTGGGTTACAGACTGCTGTGAGCCACCCTCTATGAGTACTGGGACTTGAGTTAGAATAGCAAGTGCTAACTTCTGAGTCATCTCTCTTGTTCAGGGAGGAGTATTATCTTGCATTTAACGGAGAAGCTGAGCCAGGTAATGATAGCAAAATAAACAAAAAGATTATCAGTAAGCTTTATGCATGACACTTTACTTAATGTGAAATCTTTATTTAATGTATTAGTTATCCAGAGAAAAGGTGAGCTTAAAACTATTGTCTTACTTAAGTGTGAGTAGAGATACCAAGCATTGTCTAAGAACCATTTGATTTCTCATAATCAAACTTCCATTTGAAGTGCATCCATCCAATGCAGAACAGGTGTTTCCTGTATAAAACACTCAGGTAGGCAGTGGTGAGTTGGGCAGGGTCCTGATCTTGAGATCTCTGGCAGGTTGTCAAGTCTATCTGATTCACACAGAATAAAGTCCTAATGACACTCAGAACCCTAAAGGAGACCAGTAGTCACTTCCCCTGGGTACAATTTGATTCCAATAAATCTGGCTTTGTGGACCTGCTCCTGCCATCTGAAAGAAGCTTTTAAACAGGTCTGAAGCAAGGTTTTCTCCTCTAGCAAATGATGGTAGTGGTCCCTGCTTATTAAAGCAGCTGTGAGTTGCGCGACAACCTACGATTAGTGTTGAGGGCTGTACAGAGCACACAGTAAAAACTCAGTAAATGTTAGCGACTATGGTTCTCACTCCCATTGTTTAACTCACAAGAAAATTGGTAGTTCTGAAACAAAGACTCCAGAGAGAGCTTCAGAGCTCATAGTGTTATCTATCCACTGTGTATGTTACATAGCAGCTGTGTAAATGTGAACAGGTTTCCAATCCCTTCTTAGCCTCAGCAGTCTTGTCTCTTGCATGGGATTGATGATGTCTACCTCATGGCTGTCCATGTGGTGTGACAGCACCAGTGCTTATAGTACAGTTAAACCACACTGGGAATTCTTTAAAGTTACTTGTGGGAATTGTTTCAGGTAATCCCCATGGCAACTTTATCAAGCGTTAGTCCTGTTATCATGGCACAGATGTCACACATAAGCGACTAGCTTCTACACGTTGGTTTTAGCCAACTTATCTCCATTTACAGGAGAACACAAAAGCCTGGAATATAAATATCCATGTGCTTACAGATAATCTGTGGTGGAGCCAGGATTTGAATGCTGGCATCCTGCAGTCTGTACATTATACTGTGCGTTCTCACTTTCTAAGTAAATCTATGAAATCTACAGCACAGTTCTTGGGGAGTGCCAGCATTCAGTAAATGGCCCCGATTACTGCTATCAGCAAGAAAGCACAGGAAAACAGTTCTCCAGATGAGGTAAGTTATAGCTGCATCTTGGGAAAAAATATATGTAAGCAAGCACATAGTTACAGAAGCCCGGGTGAAAAGAGTGTATTCACAGGGAAGTGTTCAGGACAGGGTAAATAGGGCAAAACATAGAAATGGGAGAGCAGAGGGCATCTATGGGAAAACAGCGGGGATTAAGTTTGTTTGCAACACATCCAGAAGAGACAGTCTGGGGCAATTGGCTTGGAAAAGATAGGCTGGCATTTAACTTTGATTCATTTAAATAAAATGTGAGAAGTCTGGTGAGAAGTTTGTTTTGACTTGGAGAAGAAGGAGTTCTCAAAAAGTCACTGTCATGGCATCTAAATCTGGCATGAGAGACAAGACAAAGGGGAGGCTTAGTCAAAATCCACTGTTGATTATGGAGCAGATAATGAATTCCCAGATCCAGTGACCACAGGACTATTTCAAGCAGAAGGCTTCCTTCTGCTTATGTCTTTGTTTTGCAACTCTCAGTTGTCCACACTAGACCCCAAAGTTCCTAGACCAGTTGTGTTCAGTTCTGTAATTATGTTCTTTAACATGTTTAATTTGCTCTCAGAACAAAAACGGCATATGGGTCCTTGCAAATAATGTTTTAAGTATGTTGTCTTGTGGAAACATTTATATGTGTTCCATTTAGCATTTACTGCAGCAAGAATGGAGGGCATTCTCCTGGTCAGCCTTTTCCCTGATTCTAGTATGGCATATCAAAGCACAATAGAACTTTTAGCATCTCCGAGGGGCACAAAGTATATGCCTGGTGGCATATGGGCAGTCAGGAGGTATTCTCATGCATGCAGAATCTTCCTTTTGTCCTATGAATTTATGCTGCCCAGGCTTCAATGGAGCCTCATAGTGGGTCACTTTTTCTTCATGGGATGCTGGACCTGTTGAAGATTGTGAGGAGAGCGATTCCACCTCTTGCCCTGATGTACTCACTGAGAGTACATGCTTACTTGCTGACATCATTTTGAACATATTCTTTTGTGTGCTTATGTGCATGCGTATATCTGTGTTTGTGTGTGATCACACAACACATTTAGGTTTGAATGTGTGGAGCTGTAGTAAGCACTATACAAATTATGATAAAGCAAACCACTGGAATACCAGGTCACCAATCATAAAAAATATGTGAGTAACAGTAACTGTCAATCAATTTCTATGGGCGTTATAGCTGTGCTAACGATTTTCAGAGAAATTAAATTTGGTTTCAAATGTTTTTGTGAATGTGTACATGAATGTGTGTGTGTGTGTGTGTGTGTGTGTGTGTGTGTGTGTGTTTATGTATGTGGACGCCAGAGGACACTGTTGGATGTCATTCTTTGGAAGCTATTCGTTGTGATTTTTGAGACGAGGTCTCTCACTTACCTGAAATGCGCACATTGGCTAGCCAGTGAGACCCAGGGTTGCATCTGTCTCCACCTCTCCAGCACTGGAATTACAAGCACTCAGCCACATGCCAGCCCTTCACATGGATGCTGGTGTTAACTTCAGGTTTGATGCTTCTGGAGCAATCGCCATGCCAACTGATCTCCTTGGCCCCAGCAATATGTTCTTATACCAGTGAACAAAAGAAAGCGTTTGAGTAAATGTAGAGGAATTCATTTTATTCTATAGTAGTGGAACTCATGTTTCCTAAGTGATTTCCATGGTTAATGTTACATATAAAGATGAATAACATATTTTATATTTCCTGTTTATAGCTTCATAGTGCTTGCACATATTCCCATATTCATACACAAAAATTATTTTATTAAACACATGAGAACCCACATTCTTAGAAGAGTAGTTGATTCTACTCTTCAAATTGGAATCTTTTGTGCTAACTCCATTTCTGCTTTCCATAGGGACAACTCAAGTCACCGTGAATGTTTCATATTTTGTCACTGCTGAGATCAATTTCAGGGCACCACATATCCTCAGCAAGTGCTCTGTCAATGAACCGTATATATCAGGAGATATACATAGATGTATAAACACACACACCAATGTACATATCCCTCCATCACAAGGTTGTTCTTAGGAAAGGGCCTTGAAGCTTGATCAAGCCCCACTATACCACAATAACATAGGCCCTTTTTAATAGTCTACTTCTTTTAAACTATGTTTTCTTTGATATATTCCCATATTGGATTGTCTATATTAAGTACTTCAAAATTTGATATCAGGTTTTCAGAAGTCAACTCTCCAAAGCTTTTCCTATCATGAACATAGCTAATAACAAAAAGATAGTAATTTTAAAATGTGTTAGTCATTTTTTTTTCTCACTGTGACAAAACACCCTGACCAATGCAACTTATAGGGGAAAAGGTTTACTTGAGACTGATGATTCCAGGAGCTAAGAGTTCATCATCATCATTATCATCATCATCACCATCCTCCTCCTCCTCCTCATCATCATCATCATGGTGTGGAGGCATAGCAGCAGGCAGTCATGGTGACTGGAGCTTATAGCTGAGGGCTGAGGGCTCACATCTCAAACTATTCGCAGGAAAGATACAATGGAAAATCTAAATAGTATGTCTCTTTAACCTCTTAAAGCCCACCTCTTCCAGCAAGGCCATAAACCCTAGGCCTCCTGAAACTGGGGACCAAGCATTTCAAACGTCCAAAAATATGTAGGATATTTGTCATTCAAACTACCATGGCATAAAAATCATATATATATATATGTGTATATATATATATATACATATATATATATAACTTATAATACATTTTACAAACCCATTATCTATTTCTGTTATACTATGTAGATATATTAACCCTCACCAAAATTCCATGCACAATTTTAAGAATGAAAACGAACAACTTTTTAAGGGTCTTAATGAATGTTTACAAGAGTGCCTAAATGAATAAAAGTACAAAGGGAAATTCATCAAAAGCAAACATTGAACTTGATGCCCGCAGTCTCTAATAACAGGACCCCGTGGCCGTTGTGTTTTTCTCTAAAGGATGTAACTAGCGAAGTTGCTTCCTTTAAACTCCTGGCAAGTAAAGTGTAAGATGAGAGAGTGTCTAGTATTTCCAGGGTCTAAAGCAGATATCAGAAATACAATCACTAAAAATTAAAAGAGAAAAGACTAAAGCCCATAAAAGCAAACAAACAAACAAATAACAACAAATAGGTGAAATCTCCCTTACTGTTGCAGCCTTTCAGAGTGCCACAAAAGAATGCATGCCCTGTCCTTTGTGGTACATCCTTAATCTATAACATGGTCTCAGCAGGTAGAAATCAGGTCATGGCCCATTATCCCAATGACTTAGAGATCACAAAGGCTTTTCTCTTTTTGGCATTCTCTATGAATAAAGCAAGAAATAGCCAACAGAACTTGAAAACTGGGAATCATAAAACAGGCCTTGAGGGGCTGAGGATCTGGTTTAGTGGCTAAGACAGTAGTCAGTTACTCTAGTTTCAGAGTATATGACACCCTCTTTTGATCTCCATGGGCATGAGGCACATACATGTTGCTCATGTATACATGTAATTACTAATGTGTGTAAAAAATTAAAAGGAAAGAATATAGTTTTATATAATAGTTTTATCTTTTTTTTTTTTTTTTTTTTGCAGTAGTTGACTTTTTCTGGTGGGTTCCTCCCCTGGTCAGTGTTGCTAACATAAGTCTAACTGTTTTCCATGGTTTACTTGTTTCTGTTCTGTCTAAACATTTATATTTAGGAAATAGCCTACAACGGGGACAAGAACCTCTTTCCTATTGAGATCTTCACATTTGAGCTGCTGTGATGTTCTCATAAGGATCAAGACACAACCACAGAGATGCTGTAATATGGTTTAAAGACATCAGCCATTCCGAATCTTTAAATATTGACACCAGTGTAAAGCCCTACAGTCTAGTGTGAGCTATAATTAGTTTTGCATAATGAATGCAAAGACTTGTGTGGTAAGGAACACACTCTGTTATTGCTCTGCAGATTTTATGTAAAATCTTTAAATACATTTATATGTAATTGTTTGGGCTCTTTTTCAATTTTAACATGACTAGAGTTTCCAAAATGAAAGTGTTTCAGGATTCCCTGTGAGCACCTATGCATTTATTAACATCAAAATCCAGTGAATACATTTTAGAATATGGGCATTTTCTAAATGTGGTCAAATGAAGTTAGAAGCTGGGGGTTCCTGATACATAAAGGACTTTAAGACATTTAATCTGACATGCCAGAAAAGAAACTTTTTCTCTTTTCTGGTATGCATAGTTTTATAAAAGAAAAAATCACTAATCATCCTAGGTCCTCTTTAACCAGCACTTAGAAACAGGACATTTTACTGTATTAGTTCCCTTATTTGCTTCATACAGCACACTCAGAGATCTGCCTCTCCTCCCTTAGCACTAGGTTCACAAGTGTCTATGACTACCCCTGATATTTCTTTTTTATAACTTGAGTTTGAGGGAGCGAACTTACTCAGCTCCTCAGGTTTTTAAGGAAAACTCTTTTATTAATGGAAATCTCTCCCCAGCACCTGTGCAAAATCTGTAAATCAATCATAGTTGATTGGGATGGAATTCAGTGGTGGAATCCTTGATCAGCACAGTATAGTTTGGGTCCTGGGTTTAAGTCCAGCACGGCAAAAGCAAAACAGGAAGCAACGTCAACAAAATATAGTGCCACATGCTCTAATCAGGCAGCACCTTTAGCAATCATTTTGTAGGAAAATTGAGAGATAATAGGAATAATGATAAAAATTAATCCAGCTTTATGTCTCATCCAGAAGATCAGAAAGATACCAGGGCCTTAAGTGTCCTTTTGAGAACAAACTCTAATGCCTGCATTTGATTGTGAAGAGCACACAGATTTGATTCAAATAGATAATTTCTCTCATGCCTACTTATTGAAGTCCCAGTATTCAAGTGACATCAGAGTGTTTCACACTCTTTAAGTTACCTGCCTTCCACATGCAAGTCACTTTCAGTAAAATAGATAGCTTTGGTTTTATTAATATGCTTGAGAGTGTTGAAGAGCGTCTGCTTGCCTCAGACTACATCGCCCTGCTCTGAGGCTATCACAGCTCCACAGGCCTTACGATTCAGAGCAGGCCAGACAACCCGGCTAAGCATGCTTCCTTATCTAAGCCGACAGCCTGCAGGCCTGTTTCCTGCGGTGTCAGTACAAGGATTCATACAAATGCCATATGCGGGGCTAGCATGCTATCGCTTGTGTTTGGCACACAAGGTCTGTGATTGATCACTTTCCTTACTTGGAAGGTTTCTCAAAGGAGAAGGCTAAATATCACAAGATAAGCTAGGAAATGGCCTGTGAAATTCTTCAGAATGGATGAAAGTCTAGTCCTATTTCAACTTCACAATGCTGTGGGTCAAGCCTTCAAAAAATATGACTATGTGCCAAGGGCAGTCCTAGCCATTTTTCTAAGCCACTAAAGCACATATGTCAATGATCATTTGTTTCTGGCAATCACATAGTATAGGGACAATATGAAAATGGATGAATTAGCAAGGAAACTCATGGGGAGTGATTTAAGTCAGGAGGTTTGTAAGGGAACAAGGACCTCGGCAGCATGGGGTGATGTGCAGGCGCTCTCAGACAGGCGCACTCCCAACATTTGTTGAGCCCCAGCGTTCTGCCTTCCTGGCCATGCTGCATGGTGGTTAAATTAAATTCCTACAACTTTCTATTTCTATTTCCTTATACTATTTTACCTTTCTTTTAGAAACAATCTTTACTCCAAATCCTACACTATTTTTAGCATTAAAAAAATCGGGGGGTATGTGTGGGCATGTGCACCATAGCACATGTGTAGATGATAGAGGGCAGCTTCCAGGAATTGGGTTTCAACTTCTACCATGTAGGGACTGATGGTTGAACTGTCTTTGCTCAGAATATTGGAAGCTCCATGAAATACACATTTTACCAGTTATTTTTCCTAGACCTAACTCACAATGAGTACCCAACAAACACTTACTAAATATTTATGATGGAGGCCAAGTTGAGAAGAGGTTGCCCTCCTTCTGGGTATATTGAATATCTAGACACCACATACTTTTATGTTTTTTGTCTAGTGTGTGTGTGTGTGTGTGTGTGTGTGTGTGTGTGTGTGTATGTGTGTGTGTGTGTGTATACTTGCCTGAATTTGTGTTTACCTTGACTATGCAAGAACTCATTGTTGCCAGAGGCCATCAGGTCCCCTGAAACTGGACTTATAGTTGTTATAGGCCTATTGTTATGGGCATGCTGTAATACACCAATTGCCCTGGGTGCTGGGAACCAAACCTATGTCCTCTGTAAGAGCAGTAAGCTCTCTTAACTGATGAGCCATCTCACTAGACCCTCGATTTCCTACTCAGACCTGTGATTAGTGTCTCTCGATCCCTATCGTATAATTAGATACTAGATTTTAATGATGCTTCTGTTCCCACTGGGCACAATATCCCCCTGCCACTTGCAGATCATCATGGTGTGTGTGGAGCAAGCATATCTTGCTTGTAGGAATATCAGGCCTAAGTCAACCTGGCAGCTTTGAAATGGACAGTAGGAAAAAAGGCACTGCTTCAGGCTATTCTGGATATGGGGATGATGTCTAGCAAGCAAGATTTTCCAGTGGATTTAAAAGAACAGCGATTCACTCCTGAAGTTCAGTATATTTTGAGCATGTATAATTTATGAAAAATGAATTTAAATATATTAACACTTTTCTCATTGCTTTGGTTAAAATATGCATACTAGATGTGAACTTCCTGTGATTCTGTATGGAAAATCATCAGGAACTATAATTCTGGTCAGTCTAGAAAATCCTTCAGACTATTTAAATTGTAGTTTTAAATTGATGGCCAGACTTCCTAATCTCAGAGGATGCTCACAACTCAAGACTTGATTTCTCTCTCTCTCTCTCTCTCTCTCTCTCTCTCTCTCTCTCTCTCTCTCTCTCTAATTCTTTCACTCTTTCATACAGAGAGAGAATGTGTGTGTGTGTTATGTCTGTGTGTGTCTCTGTGTCTATATGTGTGTGAATATATGTGCATGCATGCATATATGTATATCTGTGTGTGAGAGAATATATGTATGAAAGAGAGAGAGAGAGAGAGAGAGAGAGAGAGAGAGAGAGAGAGAGAGAGAGAGAGAGAGAGTTAACTCTCCAAGTTTGAGGTATTGGAAAATGAGGGTAATAGGTACAGAGAAAGCTTCCCTGATGCTGTCTCTGATTCCTCTAAGGTGTGTGCTACCTTCTCTTCAGAGCCTTTTATTTCCAAAGAAGACTTTACCTTAACACTGACATGGGGCATACGTGTGTGATGCTCCAAGTTTCATCCAGGGATTCCAGAGACGATACTCTCAGAAGCCAGAAAGAAAACCACTCCACCTCCTCTGCTTCCTGTCTAGGAGAACTCACTGTATAATTTCATGGAGGCTCCCAGTTCCCCTTCCAGAATTCTTAGGCAGAAGTCCTGACTCCACCTACGGAATTGAAGAGCAAGTGCAGCACGTGTTCCTCTGAGAGCCTCTCTCGGATGCAAACAGTAAACCACTCACCTCCTTTCTACCTGCAAGCATCGTTTCCTGTAGGAAGTGTTCAGTGATTATGAAACTGCTTCTGAAAGTGTCCATTTTTATCCACTGTTCCCCTTCATTTTCAGCATCCCTTATCCTTAAACCTTAGCAAAACTTTACCATTGGTGACCTTATATTCATGACAGTTATGTGACCTTGCTAGATGTCAAATGCAATCATGTGAGACAGCTGCTATTCTTACCTCTGATTCCTGTCACATATATTTTTCATATATGAATACTAAAACTTAGAATGGTTATTGGTTCATAGTTACATGTTTGATAAGTGATCTAGCCAGGATATGATGCTGTACATTTCTCACTCCTCTTCCCAAGCTCTCTGTAGTTGGTGGAGTAAGAATGGCCCCAGAGGCTCATATATTTGAATGTTTAATTGCATGGGAGTAGAAGTATTGGGGTGTTAGAAGGATTAGGAGCTATGACCTTGATGGAGGAAGTGTGCCACTTAATTTCCCAACCAAGAAGGTAGATAAATATAGTTGATCTAACAAAAGTTATATTTTATTATGCTGAGGGTCATCACACAATGTTCCCTCTAAATTCTTAACTATAGTCTTAATCCTATCTCTCCCCAAGTCTGCTTACCTGCATCATGTGTCTTTGCTGATGATCTGGTCCAGTCTATACTAGAAGTCTCCAACTTGAGGGTCAGGATCCTGGGAGACTCTCCAGCCACAGGGCAGGCATGGTGGCATCTTCCCAGATGTGCAGAGCATTGCTCTTGGTCTCTGCTTTTATACTGCCCAGTGGGAGTGGGTGTCAGGGGTTCTAGGACTGTGTCTGGTTATCTTGAGTGAGTGATGTCACAGAGGTCTAGTGATCAGGTACAGCTTCAGCCCACTGGAGACCCAGTCTCTCTCTCTCTCTCTCTCTCTCTCTCTCTCTCTCTCTCTCTCTCTCTCTCCCTCTCTCTCCGGTAACTATGGCATTTTTTTTATCAGCAGCATAATAGTATTAACATGTTTGCTATGGTAAAACCAATGTTAGGAGAGTTCTAGAATGGTGACTAGTGCCAGATAAGTAAAGCTCTCTGCTTGATCAGTATGCTGAATTTCCACCCATTGAATTTTCTTAAATTATTGATGTATGGTGTAAAGCATTGTTACATACATCCCTGCACTAAGTAGCAGATTCACTTAGTACCTTTATAAACCCCAAGTTCACCAAAGAAATGATAACAGAATAGCACTGGTTTTGTTTGATACCATAAGTAAGTCCTGATGTTCTGTGGCACAATATTGTAAATATAATGAACAATACTTCATCATATATTAAAAAATCTATAAGATAGAAATTTAAATCTGCCTATCATAAAGAAATAATGAAAGTTTTTTTTAAATCTAAAACTAAAAGGCACATTATAAAACAAACCAGAAAATACAGCACAGACTCTTCAGTCTCCATTAGATAATCAAGTTATAGGACCATTTAACTAATTAATTATCGAATTGAATTAAAGGGCCTTTAAGAATCCCTATGCCTTCATAGCTAAGGTTCAATAAGTTAAAGTGAATTCATATCAATAGAATGATTTTTTTGGCAATTTTGTAAATAAAATAATGATTTTGATTAAATAGAAAATTAACTTAACAGGAAATGTTCCATTTATCAAACATTATCAATGAAAGTAGTAGTTGTATTTTTTTTAAGCCAAGTTAAAGAGTGAATGGTGGGAAAGAACCTTAATTTATCATATATTAGATAATTTATCCTTCCAAACGTGGTAACAAATTACACTCCATACTATGAATAGTAATATAAAATTCCTAACTTCCAAACTAATACTAACTCTAGTTCACTTTGGTCACTGTAGTTCACTTTTCTTCTAGAAATTACATTAACTGATTAAAGTGTTTATTGGAAAGTACTATAATTAAAAGGCATACACTTGTTTATATGTGTTTATTGAAATATTGAAATGGTCAGTTATTAACCATGAATAATCATGATGACATCATTAATCATTATGTTCTTGTAGATTTTAGAGAGATGGTGCCAATAATAATAATAATAATAATAATAATAATAATAAATATCATTTATGACTTGTAAATCATTCTGGTGTTCATGAAATTGTCAGATTTGAGTTTCTTATCTATTGCTTTTTGTCAATTGAGTGATTAGGGCAGATGCGGCACTTTGACCAAGGTCACACAACTGGCAGAGCCAGTGCTTAGAGGAGGTCTAACTGGAGAAAAGCATAATAATGACTGGCAAGGGTCTCGGGGAAGCCCACAGGAGCACCCCTCTCAGTGTATGCCCACCTCGACCCTCTGCACCACCTGACTGTGAAGGTGTTTGCTCTGCCTCCAACACAGCACCAAGTTCTTCTGATAGAGGAATCCACACTGCTCCTCAGAGCCCGCCTCCACCTCTCCCGTAACACAGACTATAAATCAGACCGTGTTCACACCCATTAGAAACAATACAGCTTATTAGCAGTTGGTGTGATCTCAATGTAGTTAGTACATCGTACCCTCAAATCAATATCCGTTGTTCTTCTTGGAAAGCAGTTGGTTTTGCCAATAACTCCATACAAAGGTGCTGAGAATGCAAAGGTAGGTAGAGGAGTGGAAAGTTTATCAAGAATATACACATCCACACTAGACAGACCCAGCAATTACTCTTTATGTATTCAGGCATTAAAATAATATGTATGTAAGAACAATAATAAAAGAGTCGATGATCGGAGATGTAATGATGGGAAAAACACAGGATGGTTTGGCGGGAAGATAGGGAAGTATTGTAATTATATTTTAGTTTAAAATTTTTAATACAAATAGAAAAAAAAATAACAGCTGGGCCAGGTGGCCTATGCCTGTAATCCTAGCACTTTCAAGTTAGAGATGCAAGGATCAGAACTTTAAAGTCATCTTCAGCTATGGAGTAAGTTTGAGGTTATCCTGAGCTACGTGAGTCCTTGCCCTCCTTTCTCCCCTCAAAACACATAAAAGCAAATAAAATGTAGGGAACGCAGGGGAAATGGCAGCATCGGAGGATAACCATTAGAAAAGGTGAGAAAGAACTAAGGTAGTTCCTGCAGGCAGGAAGTCTTCTTTATCTATTTCCTTTCTAACAAGACACAGCCCAGCCAGCAGGAGCTACTTGATAAAGTTGCCATTAGGATCCCTATGTCTTAGGTAGTTACTGTCATATCTAAAGTGTGTGATAGCATCAAGAGTTAAAAAAAAAAAAACCTTATTGTATTTACTCAATAAGCATTACTTGGTAACAGCCATCTGCCAGATATTGTACTCATTAATGGGAATGAAGTAATTGATACCGTCTCTCCACTTGAACCTCAGAGTTCAAAAGATTCTCAACCATCCTCACCTGAGCCACGGTTTAATGGCAAGTTCCCTTTGCACAGCCAACTGTTCTCAGTTTAAACTGTTAGCTATTAATCTTAGACATTTCTCTGAACGAGGCATGAGGGTGGAAGAATTGTAATAGGGTCTAGTAAAATCAAATGGCAAGGCAGTGGCAGATGTGGCATTCTTCTAAAGAGAAACCTTGGAGCCCGAGTGGCCTTTCAAACCGCATCCTATTGAAAATCGCCTCCTGCTGGCATTGGATAGAGGTAGACCTTGGTCTCCAGACTCAGACTCTGGAGGTAACAGCACTTTCCTCACTATATATATATATATATATTTTTTTTTTTTGGTGAGGATTAATGATAAGAGATTTAATTCTTAGCATACAACAAACTTTAAAGACACAACTGTCACTGTCATTGCTAGTGTGACATCGTCCCTTATCTGACAGAATGCAGAGAGCACTGTGTTTTTTTCCTATTACTGAGGCAAGTAGGAATCAATAGCTGTATGTAATCAACACTATTTTTTTTAACAAGAGATAGAGCCATCTCTCTTTTCTGCATTGATAATTAGTACCTGTGGGTAGCCCCAAACCATGGAGAAGTAAGGATTAACCCAGTAAGATGGGGGAAGGGAAATTGTGAGAAATGCAGGCAGTTAGCATTTTTACAGTTGTTTGGGGATTTATAAGAACTAATGGAGTCACATGATCTGATCTGTTAGCTGTCATTTAATCAAAGCTTTATGCATACATTAAATGTGCTAAAAATCATTCGCTAAACATATGCTGGAAATCCAAAGTGGAAGGAATTTGAATGTTCACTAAATTGGCCACACCTCATCGATGAGAATTGAAGGAAAGAAGAGAAATTATACAAATAATCAGAATTTAACTTTGGAGGGCACATGATATTTAGTTTTCAGAACATGTATAAACCGTTTCCCCCTCTCCAGATTTGTTTTACTGATTTTTCTCTATATGTGTGCAATGCACTGATCCTAATTGAAATGCTGGGATGTTTCTTTCTCAGAGGCTCAAATGCATGCATGGTACACCTTCTGAATAGCAAATACCCAGAACAAGGCTGCAGTGCTGGGGCATGCACGCCGATATGTTATTAAGAGGGTTTGTCATGGAACTAAGAGCGGCTCATTTCAAAGCCATCTTCCACCCCAGACGGCTTGAAATAAAATGCCATTGGTATCTAGGTGACCTAGTTCTCAAAACTATTGTTGTGATTGTCTTGTGTGCTTGCTGGGGAGCAGCCGTAGTCTAGATAAAGGGAAGATGAGGTGTGGCTGTGCTCACTGGACATCGAACCTTAAAGTCTTTCTGGCTGGACAGGACCACGGATTGAAATGCCTGTTGTTTTGGGAAGTCCCGCTTCCCCCAGCTTCTGGAAGAGACTCATCCAGATTCTCTTCAGATAGTCTCTCTCTTTCTCTATCCCAACACCTCTAGAAGAGTAGATTGAGGATGGTTTTGAATCCTACTGAGTTCAAGATGCACAGCAGGTGTGAACCTAGTCAGTGCAAAGGTACCAGAACAACATGATTGCTGTATTCAAAAGACTTATCTCATAGACCTTAAGGATTTCCTCCATTGCCAATAGTTTATTTTCCTAAATAGTGCCTTTGATGGCAAAGGACATCTTTGTGGTTTCATTAGCTTCTCTTCCCTACAACTAATGCTTCCTTGGAAGTATGTGCTTGGTATGTTTCTATGCCCCCTTACTTAGGACCACACAGCACTTGGGACAGTAAAAGGACAGGACACTGCAGAATAAATAATAAATGGTGAAGCCAAGTATCATGTGTCCTCAACACTTATTTCTGTGCTTTATAAATATCAATAAAATTAATATAAGTAGTCTCATATATTTGTGGCTCTATTATCTTCCTGTGTGTTTGGCATAAAGTACATCTTCAGTTAAAGGTCAGATTGAGGCTTTTTTTTTAATAATAGAAGGTATCTTATGGATATTCAATTAAATTTGATTGAAGTCTCATTGGCTGTAGAAATGCTTTCTACCGGGTACTCAGGAAGATCTTGATCATTCTAACATAGTGTCTTCCAGATATCTCAAATATCTTTCCTTTGGGGATTCAGATTATTCATTATATTTGGGTTTGTGTGGGTTTGTTTTCCTTGGAATACTGAAGAAACAGCTAAAGGTAAGCAGGTGGACACGGCAGTATTTTTAAAACTATGTAGTGTTCCTTCCTGCATGTCACTTGGCGGTTTATACAGACTGCATAATGAATGAGACAGAAGGCAGAGCAGTAATTGCTAAAAATAACTGCCAAAGACATAAAAAATGCACGAGAGAATTATCCTATGAATATTAAGAAGGACCAGCTTTTCACTGTTTAACCAGTGGTTTACCTGTTTTTAAAAAGTTCCCTGTAGTAGGGTGAGTGAAAGGACTTAACAGCTAATAGTGTTCGCCACCACGCCTGATGGTCTGAATTTAACCCTATGACCTCCATGGAAGAATGGAAAAAAAAAAGACGATTTGTCTTCTGACCTGGCCACATGCATCTTGATAGGAGTGTGAACACACACACACACACACACACACACACACACACACATGCATGCACATAGATGAATTAATAGATACATAGATTTAAAATAGTCTATAATTAAACATACAACAAGAAGAGAAAAGGTCTTTGAAAGTTGACCAGCCTTCAACCATAATATTACCCCAAACTGATATTAATAACCCAAAGAGAAAACCATCGTAGAATAAGCTACCTAGAATTTATTAGACTCTTCACCTATTCCATTAGAATAATTTTTTAGCCATATAAATGTTTTCTATTTTTCAAACAGTATTTTACATATCTATATATTAATTTGAAAAGCTTCCAGTTAACACATGTGGGAGGCTACTGATTCATAGAGTTGAATTCTATTTTTTTCTTTAAAGCCTTTTTCACAGACAGATTAAGTGTAGAAAAATCAATATTATTTTTTTCTTAAAGATACATGCAAGCTAGACAGTAGAAGTTAAAATCACACTATTGTACGAGTTTAGAAATTTCTGAAAAATGCTGGAATGCTAAACTCTGTGTAAACCATAACATTGCATACATCTTGGTTCTCTGTGGATGAATATGCAGCAGGGTGTTTTCTCTCACTAGTCTGATGTTGAGATCCACAGCGCAAACAGCATAGGAAGACCAGTCCAAGGGGCTGTAAATGTAGTGGCTATTTCCTAAAATTGTCTGCAGCTTCTTTAATTGAAATAAGTACAAACCATGCATGGCAACATCTCCTCCCTCCCAAATTTAAAGATGCCATGAAGAACATGACTGTCTTTCATTCCTCTTCAAATGTTTCTCTGATTTCTGGAAACTATCTTGCTATTTTGAGTGCAGCTCAAGATTGCTTAAATAACAACATGAAACAAAGCTGCAGAGAGAATGAAGAAAAAATGTACAAAACAGAATAAACCATAGCCATTTCTTCCTCCTCCTTTCTTCCTCCTCCTCCTTCTCTTCCTCTCTCCCCTTTCCCTCCCCCTCTTACTTTTTCTCTTTCTGAATATTTGTGTGTGTGTGTGTGTGTGTGTGTGTGTGTGTGTGTGTGTGTGTGGTGTCTAGAGGTGTGTGCATTCATGTGTTCCTGCACCCTCACATGGATGTGGAGGTTATATGGGACAGAGGCTAACGTCAAGTCTTCCTCAGTTATCTGCTACTTTCTTCAATGAGGCATTGTTTCTTCATTGATCTCAGAGCTCACTTAGAAGTTCCAGTCTAACTAGCCAGCTTGCTCTAAAATTTTACCTCTGCCTCCCAAGTCCTGGAATTGTGTCTTAGTTAGGGTTTTACTGCTGTGAACAGACACCATGACCAATGCAAGTTTTATAAAAGACAACATTTAATTGGGGTTGGCTTACAGGCTCAGAGGTTCAGTCCATTTTCATCAAGGCAGAAACATGGCAGCATCCAGGCAGGCATGGTACAGGAGGAGCTGAGAGTTCTACATCTTCATCTGAAGGCTGCTAGTGGAAGACTGACTTCCGGGCAGCCAGGGGGAAGGTCTTAAGCCCACACTCACAGTGACACACCTACTCCAACAAGGCTACACCTCCTAATAGGTTCACTTCCTGGGCCAATCATATACAAACCATCACAAATTGCATGCCCTTGGGCTAGCTACCATGTGGTATTCACATGGGTTCTGGACATCCCAACTCTTGTCTTCACACTTGCATGAAAATTGCAAATCAGGTGCTTTACTAGGTAAACCATCTCCCCACCCCTATCCTTTATTGTTAAAGTAGATGTCTGCATTTATCAAGATAATCTTGCTTCCACTGACAAAACATGATTTACCTTTTCTCTTCATTTTACATTCATTTTTAATAAGATCAAAACACTGTCTCCTTCTGCCTATGACTTGTATGTCTCCCATGATATCCATTCTTGGCTATGGATTGATGGACTTTCATTTTATTTTATTTTGTTTTGTTTTTTATTAGATATTTCTTTATTTACATTTCAAATGTTATTCCCTTTCCTGGTTTTCCCTCAGAAAACCAAAACCACCTATCTCATCCCCACTCCCCCTGCTCACCAATCCACCCACTCCCAATTCCCCCATACTGGCATTCCCCTACACTGGGTCATTGAGCCTTCACAGGACCAAGGACCTCTCCTCCCATTGATGTTCAACAAGGCCATCCTCTGTTACATATGCAGCTGAAGCCATGGGTCCTTCCATGTGTACTCTTTGGTTAGTGGTTCCGTCCTTGGAAGTTCTGGGGTCTGGTTGGTTCATATTGTTGTTCCTCCTATGGGGCTGCAAATCCCTTCAGCTCCTTCAGTCTCTTCTCTAACTCCTCAATTGGGGGACCCTGTACTCAGTCCAATGGTTGGCTGTGAGCATCCACCTCTGTATTTGTCAGGTTCTGGCGGAGCCTCTCAGGAGACAGCTATATCAGGCATCATTGTGGACACCAGCAAGTGCTTGCTGACAGGAGCCCGATATTGCTGCCTCCCTCTTATTTTAAACCTTATGTCAAGTACGTTTTACTCAATTTGTCTAAATAAAAGTAAACTAATAAATCCCTAGTATTGAAGACAGCATGGATTTCAGAAACAGAACACAAAGGATCCAAGGTAAATCTGAGCTAACCCTTTTTCCTTGAAGACTACCTTTCATAGTGTCTTCTGGTCCTATGAAAGCTGCCAAGGGAGGGATACAACAAATAGTTGAATCCAGAGATGTCTTTGGAACCACAACAACGATCAGTATGGTTAGATATCCTAAGAGTACAATAGTACCACTCACATATTGTCAACTACCATCAATTCTGGTCCAACATAAGGCCTACTCAACAGGAAGGAAATCAGGTCTGGTGTTGGAAATGTATGACCTCACCAGGCTAGTAGTCATGGATCCTAAAGGAGAATGTACTATTGATACATTAACAGGGTGCCATAATTCTTGGCATTATATTTACCTTATACTCACAGATAAGTTTAGCTTTTACCCCTCATCAAAAATGCCTCTCTTTGTAGCAGACAGAGACATCACAGAGGGTGACAGCACAGAAAGGGAGGGAAGGGGAAAAGCAGAAGAGAGGATAATAACTAAAAGGAGCAAAGAGACAAACCTGAATTCCGCCATAGCAAGCTACAAAATCATCCTGTGCACATAAGTGCACAGGTACTTATAGACATCAAGGTGAAAATTTCAATGAGAACTGTAATATGAAGCATTGTGACTTCCAATATAGTTTGGCAGAGACTACCAGCCAGTTGTCCTTTTAAAATGTAGATATGGGGGCCTTAAAATCATTTTGTTTTCTGCTCTCATCTATCATCTAGTTCATCTATTTATCTATCTATCTATCTATCTATCTATCTATCTATCTTCTATCTCTATCTGTCTATCTATCTATCTTCTATCTCTATCTATCTATCTATCTATCTATCTATCTATCTATCTATCTATCTTCTATCTCTATCTATCTATCATCTATCTATCTATCCCTATCATCTATACATCCATCCATCTATATCTATTTATCGATATCTATCATCTATACATATCTGTTATCTATCAGTCATCTACCTATCATTTATAGATTATATCCACCTATCATCTATCAATTTATCATTTATTATTACCTCTTTTTTGTCACCTATCAATCACTTATATGTTCTCTCTTTCCATCCCTCCTCTCCCTCCTTCCTTTCCCTCTCCCCCTCTCCCTATCACACCTCATCTCTCTTTCGTCACTCTATCTCGTGTGATGCTGGAAATGGTCCTCAGGGCCTCTGCAAGTTTAAGACCAGTGTTTTGCCAGTGGTCTGTACCCTAAGTTAAACCTGTACCCTAAGGTTTAAAATACTGTTCTGTCAAATATCATTTGTATTACATGTTACTTGTAAAAAACAAACAAACAATAACAAGACAAGTGGCAGTGATAGCAGACAGAAAGCTAAGGTCATATTCTACAGTTTTTTGAAACACTTGTCATGTATAGGGTTACTGCTTCCAAAGAAGTTCCAGCTATGGGAAAAGATCAGGAAGATGCCCATGTCCTTCCAACATTCTATGGGAGCAAATAATAATATCTTAAACTATTATTACCTCAGAAGTGCAGATGGAGGTATCTTTTGCTTAAAGGATTTTTGTTGTTTTTTTCTATTATGATTGGATTTTTCTACTTGTCTTCATAATTTAATCAACCTTTGATTTGTGTTTTTCTATACTGTAGTCATGGATATATCAACAGATGCACAGAAATGTATAACTGAAATGTATTTTCTTGGGGGTCCGTTTAATTTTGTAGTTTTGAAGTTACTCCACTTAAACCTATTTAAGATGTATTTTTTTCTGGTGTTAATGTATCACTGAGTTTATTTAAAGTTTGCTTTTATGTTGCATATGGTAACCCAAATACACATGTACACATTAAAAAGCTTTTGTTGCATGCTCATTTGAGAAAGGGGAGAGGTATGTACAACTGAGTCCAGGTGCACATGGAGGCCATAAGAGGGGATTTGATCAGTTCAGGCCAGCTGTGAACCACTGGATTTGGGTTCTGGGAACCAAACTCCAGTTGTCTACAAAGAACAATGCAAGCTCTCTAGACTAACACATGTGCATCTACAACTATTTTGTAACTTTACATAGTAATTCTTTAGAGAGTCTACAATATTTTTCTGCTTTTTTGTTCATTCAGGCTTTTCCCCAACTGTGGGGCTTGTAGCTTTTAATTGATACTGATCCTCAGTAAGTACAGGTTTCTAATTTGGCAGCTACTTATTTTCAACTTACTAGAAACCCTGGGCCGGTGCCTTCATTCCTGATTCTGTGTTTTATTATTTGTGGGCTCAGCCCTTTAGAGTCCCCCTGGCAGCAAGTAAGATTCCGTTGCCTCCTTGTCTTTGGTTCTTGCTAGTACATAGCAGACCTCTTCATGTAGTGGATTGGTGTGTTTCATCGACAAATAATTTACAGAAAATTTAGCCATAATCTCCACATTCATTGTCCTGACCCCATTTTCTTTTAGGCCTTCCTTGTCTGCTATAGTGAGCATGCGCTGATCTTTATCCTGTGTCCGCAGTGAACATGGGCTGACCCTCATCCTGTGTCCCCAGTGAGCATGCGCTGACCTTTATCCTGTGTCCCCAGTGAGCATGCGCTGACTCTTATCCTGTGTTCTTTTGTATTTCCATCCTCTCTCCCTCGCGTATTTTCCCATTCTTGGCCACTCCATGCTTTAGACATATCTTTTCCTTTGCTTAGCTTTCTCTTGTAAAGATCTAATGGACTCTTCTGTTGACATTTTACACTTGGTTATTACCTATATACGTTTCATAATTCTAATTTAGTTTTTGCCCTTTCCTTCAATATCTTCAATTTTCTTTAAGTGGCCTTTCAAAATTTTTTTAACGTTGCTTTCTGTCTCTTTGAACTGAATATGTGAGGGAGGAACGTGTGACTGGCTAATTTCTGATGTCGTGTGCCTTGTGTGCTCTTGATTCTGCTGAGTTTCAATTGCTGTCTTTTCCTTGTGCTGTTTTCCTTTTACTATATGCTGAAAGTGATATCTAGACAATAGCTTGAATATTTTGAGCTATCTCATCCATACTCACTCCCTTCTTGCATCTTCCTGGCCTGTGAATTAGAACAATCTGGAAAGTTCATCTAAATTTAGGATCTGAGGTTTTCCCCAAGGGCATCCAAAGGCTTATATTTAGGTTCCTGACTCATTTTCAGTGGTGTTGCATGAGAATGGTCCTCCTAGGCTCATATATTTAAGTGTTTAGTCACCTGGAGTGGAACTCTTTAAGAAAGATTAGAAGGAATAGAAGGTTTGATCTTGTTGAGTAAGTGTGCGCTTGTTTCAGGAAGTGTGTCCCTGGTGTAGTGGTGAATTAATTAAACTGCTTTAGCTCCTGGCTGTGTACTATACCCACCCAAGAGCTCTCTGGATCCACGAATGGAAGACATACATACACCAGCTAATTTTGATATGCCTTGACTAGCTCAGTGGCTGGGCACGTCTAAACCTCTCCTTGTCTAGCAAACACTCCTCTACAGCATTCCTGAGTTAAAATCTTTTAAAAATCTATATTTCGTCTCTGCTACCCCAGACACAATGGGGGAAGTGGTCCCTACGGCCCCTCTCCCAAGATTCCTTCATGTTGGTGGGCCTTTAAGTTTCATCTTTCTGCTTCAGTGTCATGGCTATTCTCTTTCTCCTCTCCTCTCCTCTCTCTTGGTTCCCTGCCTCAATTGAAAAGTCCCACATCCCACTATGTTCATAGCAGCCTTGTTTATAATAGCCAGAAGCTGGAAAGAACCCAGATGCCCCTCAATGGAGGAATGGATACAGAAAATGTGGTACATTTATACAATGGAATACTACTCAGTAATTAAAAACAATGAATTCATGAAATTTGTAGGCAAATGGTTGGACCTGGAAAATATCATCCTAAGTGAGCTATCCCCATCACAAAAGAATACACATGAAAAGCAATCACTGATAAATGGATATTAATTAGCCCAGAAGCTCTGAATACTCAAGACACAATTAGCTAATCATATGATTCCCAAGAAGAAGGGAGGAAAGGGCCCTGGTCCTGAAAAGACTTGATCCAGTATCCTAGGGGAGTACCAGAAAAGAGAAATGGGAGGGGTGTGATTGAGGAATGGGAGGAGGGAGGAGGACTTATGGGACATATGGTGAGTGGGGAACTGGGAAAGGGGAAAGCATTTGGCATGTAAACAAAGAATATAGAAAATAAAAAAAGAAACACATTCTTCTCCTTGCACAGCCATTGGCTATATGGCAATTCTTTATTACCAATTGAAGCCAGCTGGGGACAGGGACCCTCAGGTCTGGAGGGGTAGCCTTGGGAGCCAAATTAAGATAAAGCATTACAACCAGTTTCCAACACACTGGAGTGGATTTTGAGATTTCAAAAGCCTATACTAGGCCCAGTGTCTCTCTGTCTGCATGGAGATCAGCATGTTAGGTTCACATGTACTTTTTAACTCCATGTCTGCCTGCTTGCTACTATGCTCCTCACTATGCTAATAATGAAGTAACCCTCTACTGCAAAGAAGCCAGACCCTAATTAAATGCATTTTTTTGGTAAGAGTTGCTTTGATCTTGGTGTCTCTTCATAGCAATACAGCAGTAACTAAGACAATTTCCTTTCCCCTTGCTTTGGGGTGTGGCATCCTAATCCTAAACCAAAGATGGTTCATCTGGAGTCCAGCTCTTCCTCTGTCACTCCCATTCATCTATCAAAAATTTATGTCAGCTTTTTAGTTGCTTCTCTTAAATCAATAAAGACCATGAACGCACCTCCTGACGGTCTTATGTTCTTGGATAAGGGAATTTATCACACCTAAACCTTAACCTGGACATTTTTCATAGTTTTGCTTGCTCTGTAATGCTTTTGAAAATTGCAGACTTTATTTTTTCTAGCCTTATAAACTGTCTTTGTCAGGTAGGATTGACTGGGGTCATCCTGTCTGCAGTTAAGTGGCATCCTCAGTGCAGTTAGGATACTTACTATTTTTCCTGCTGTGGATTTCCTCTTATATATGATTGCCTGTCTGTTTGGACTATTTTAAGTAAATTGACATATACCAAGCTTCAAGAGGAATAAAAATCACATCCCGAATGTTCATAGAAATGTAATGTGTGCTAGTTTTCTTTGTCTTGTTGTTTACTAAAATGACCTCATGTGAAAAAATCCTGGGTGGCTGTATCATCTACTTCCTTGCTAGAGATAATTAATGTAGAACATAGCAACTTGGTTTTACGTGGTGTATTATTAATGTGCAGGGTTACTGTGCAGAACAGGCTTTTACTCTCACTCTTCCCATACCATACACATTTCCAAATCATTAGCCATATTCCTTAAAGGAAACCCTTGCCTAAGTACAATCTACTGGATTTATGGACTCCACATAACCCAAAGAGTTTATTTCAATCCTTAGCGTTTTTTGACAGGGTGAGTGCTCAGATCTTTGACTTGAAAAAGAGAATGGGATGTGTCTGTCTTTGAAGGGATATGTTGTGCATTCACCCATATTTTCTTTCTACATTCATAGGCATCATCATTATTTCCATCAGGGTGGAAGGGGGGTGCGTGCTAGATGCTGTGTGGTTAGGCTGTCTAAATGAAGATGGATGAAGGAGCAGCCAAGTGAAACGTCCAATTCCTGCCTCTAAATGTAGCCTCCTCCTCCCTCCACTTACTGATATTGGCAAGATGTTGCCTAATTTGGGAAGCCACGCAGAAAAGGGAAACACAAGTGTGCTGAGTGAAAAGACTCCTGTGCTTACTCCTATTGTCTCAATAGGTTTCATGGAATTTTAGAAGGGTGCCTCTCGAAGCTGTAATGAGTTCCACAATTAAAACTAGTTTTGAAATTCAGAAGCAGAAAATTATGACAGTACATCTAGAATGTGATATATGATCAGATCTAGTAATTTAATGGATGCAGACACGGAGACAGAAGCAAGCATAAGCTGCCTCATCACTGTCAGAACTGGCTGAATCGGTTCCTTGATTCTAGGACAAAATCGGGTGAAACCGTGATTCCGTTGCCTGGGCAGCTGTTTCCTGGCACAGGTAGGAAATGTGACTTCAGTGTGCAGTGATGACTTCTGTGATGATCAGCTGAGAGGACACATTTAAGCCTGAGAAGACAGTTCAGAGCATGTGTCTGGTATGTGTATAATACTGAAGACAGGACAGAAAGCTAAGGTCAGAATGTGGAGGCTTCAAATCAGGAAGCAGTTCAATTTGCTAGAAGGAATGAGATGTTTGGGGTCTAAGACACAGATAAAAAATAAAGTTCCTAGTAGGATGGTCTAACATGACACAAAGTCTATAAACTGTGTTCGATGGTGTGTGTGTGTGTGTGTGTGTGTGTGTGTGTGTGTCTGTATTATGCCTTGTGTGTAGTGTACACATACGTGGTGCATGCACATCTATATGAGGGAACCTGTGGAACCCAGAACAGGATGCTGGATGCGGATGTCTCCCTCAGTCTCCATTGCCTTGTTGCTTTGAGACAGTCTGTCACTGGACTGGAAGTTTCTGTCCCAGCTGGATTGGCTGATTGGCAGGCTCTCTGGTTCCAACCTTCTGCAGTCCCCAGTGCTGGAGTTACACATACTCAAAGACATGACACTCAGTCATTTTACTTTAGTTCTGGGGACCAAACTCAGGACCTTATGTTTGCATAGCAAGTGTTCTTATGCACTGAACAATCTCCTCACTCCCTGATAACTATATAACACCTACCATTTATAAAAACTTTCAGTGCCATACCTACAAGTTACAGCTTTTGCTTCATTTAATCTTCCTAGAGACCTAGGAGTTCAGTGGTAACACTATCCCTTCTTTGTCAAAAAGGAAACCACAGATTAAGAAAATTGGATTTCTCCCAAATCATGTAAACATCTGTTTCTGTAACCTGTCTATACCACCATTCAATCCTTTCCCTGTGTTCTGTAACATCCATTTCACCTACCTAGAGAGGTGTCTGGGAAGGAAGGAAGCTGTCAATTCCTGCACAAACATCATGACCAAGAAGCAAGTTGGGGAGGAAAGGGTTTATTCTGCTTACACTTCCACACAGCTGTTCATCACCAAAGGAAATCAGGCCTGGAACTGAAGCAGGTCAGGAAACAGGAACTGATGCAGAAGCCATGGGGGGTGTTATTTACTGACTTGCTTCCCCTGGCTTGCTCAGCTTGCTTTCTTATAGAACCCCGGACTACCAGCCCAGGGATGGTGCCACCCACAATGGACCCTTCTACCCTTGATCACTAATTGAGAAAATGCCTCACAGCTGGATCTCATGGAGGCACTTCCCCAACTGAAGCTCCTTTCTCTGTGATAATTCCAGCCTGTGTCAAGTTGACACACAGAACTAGTCAGTACAGAAACCTATCTTTCATATTCACTACAAGTCTCTGCTTCCAAGCAAAATGCCCAATTGCAAAAGTGAATACTTGTTGGATAAATTAACAAATGAGTAAGTTAAAAGAGCATTTCTTATAAGAATCACCCCAATGCATAGAACCTGCTTCATGGTGTCTTTAAAAGCTATAGGCTGTGTCTTGTTCATATGTTTCTATAGCTACCAGCACAAGCCTCTACCTTCTCTGTCTTAATCATTGAATATTTCTGTTTGCCATTGAGCTCATGGTCTTCAAGTTATCACGGAAATTTTAAAGTTATTTTTCAATGTAGAGCTGTTCATTTGCTGCTGTTGCTAGTTGTATTTAACCATTATCGTTTCAACATCAGTCAGTAATATTCATGAAGATTTAAGAACCTGTGACTTTGGCTTAAGTAAAACAATACAAAAAAAAGTAAAATGAAAAACATAGCAGTGTTCTTCCGTTCAGAAGCATTCATTCGTTACTGAGGCAGTTAAAGCTGTCTCAGAAATCTGCATCAAGATGTAAAATAATATTATAGTACATTTGCATAACATAATTATCTTCTCAGAGCTGCTTTCGATCACATTCATCATTTTATTTTATGTCTCTGTTTGGCAGAGCCTTGGTGAGCTCTAAATCCATGTTGCCATAATAATATCTAACTGAATGCCATTAAGACCCTGGTGTAGGGATAAAGGAGCTGCCTTCCTTTGTGCGGCTGCATATGAGCTGCTTTCTCATGTATTATCTTAATGCACTGCACAGCAGCGCAAGATGGAGGGAGCACAGTTACCATCACTGTCATTTTACACATCAGCAAGTGTAACCTCAGAAATTATTAATAACCGACTTTTCTCAAGGTCATCCAGCTTACATGAGAAGAAGCCAAATCTAGATTTGGGCTCTTTGGATTTTGAACGCTTGAATTTGCAAGTTTTTCTTCTCTGTGATACTTTGCAAGGTATAAGATTTATACCTCATGGTCTTAGGGTCTTTACTTGACTTTGCTTTTCGGATAGCTCGTGCATCTGATCTGTCCCAAATGTCATAAAAGTATACGTATCAGCAGAGTGTCTCTATAATATTGCAATGTATCCATGATGTTTTCAGGATTTATCGTTATTGCTTTTGTATATGTCTATGTGCAAAGCAGTATGTCCACGTGCGTGTAGATGCCCACAGAGGCCACAGCTCTCTGGAGGTGGAGTTACAGGTGAGTGTGATCCTTCCCATGTGGGCTCTGGGAACTGAACTCTGCTCCTTTGACAGAGCTTTAAGGGTGCTCTTAGCTGCTAAGCTATTTCTCTAGCCGCAATAGTATCATTCAAATATTTGTGTCTGTGTGTGTGTGTGTGTGTGTGTGTGTGTGTGTACACATATGCATGCGTGTGTGGATATGTGGGCCTCTGTATGGCTAGATTAACATACATGTCAGTGTGCATGTAGAGGCTAATTGAGGACACTGCACATCCAGAACACCTATTGTCTTTTTTTTTTTTTTTTTTTTTTTTTTTTTTTTTTGGCTGTGATCAGACACCATGACCAAGGCAATTTATAGAAGAAAGCATTTCATTTGGAACTTACAGTTTCAGAATCCATGACTGTTGTTTTAGGGGCTTGGCAACAGGCAGAAAAGCACGGTTCTGGAGTAAAAGCTTAGGGTCACATCTTGATTCACGAGCATAACGCGGAGAGTGCCAGCAGGAAAAAGTGTGACCTTGTAAAAAAACATCAAAGAACGTCCCCAGTGACACACCTCCTCCGAGAGGGCCACAGCCCCTAATTCCTGAACAATTCCATAAACTGGGATGCAAGCATTCAAATATATGAGCGATCAGGGTCACTCCTTTTAAAAGCACCGCACTTAGCTTGTTCTATGGGTTCCAGTTATGAACTCCAGCCCTCATGATTGCAAAGCAAGTATTCTTCACCACTAAGCTTTCTCTTCAGCCCTCTACTGCTTTTAGGTAATAACAATTACTGGTAACATCCGTACCTGGACGAGAGGAAGACTTCCATTTCTCTGAACCTCACCCAGGGAGAGCATTGCCATTTTCATAGACCTGAGACACTGGAGCTCTTGACTCGGTCATGCTCACAATGCCCATTCACTTTATCTGTTCTCAACAGATAGCCTCAGGGAAAAGCCACCATTGTTTTTGAACCTGTCTTTAATATAAATTAGCCTTTTAATTTACTTTTACAAAAGATGTTAAAAAAAAACTTTGAGATTTTCTTATATAACCTAAATTTTAGTTTTTTTTTTTCCATAACCACAGATATTCACTTAGAAAAATCGACATAGATATTGACAGTTGGGTACCTCCAGTGTTTGGCTGATAGAAGCTATGATAATGGGGAGTCTGGCCTTATTAGAAAGTCATTCTGTTAATGGGTTGTTACATCTATGGCATAAATTCTTAAAAGCACCATGTCTAAGTCAGCTGTGAATCATGTTGCCAGATTTCTCTACATAAACTTATAGATATTTACACTCCTACCAGAAAGCAGATGTGTTTTTTCACATCTGCATAAAACGGTACATTTTAAACATAAGACCTTTTAATTCTGTGCAAAAAATATGCAATTGTATATGTATATATGTATGTATATGTTCTTTTATGTTTGATTTCATATTCATGTATGTGCATGCACATGTGTATATATCTTGTATAGAGGCCAGAGGCTGTCCTTGGGTGTCATTCTCAGAAACATTGTTTGCATCCTCTGGGGACATCACCACTGAAACTTAGCACTGAGCTCATCAAGGAATGACTTGTGAGAGCTTCCATTTTAACCTCCTCAACTCTGGTATTATGAAGACAAAATGCCACCACACCTGGCACGTTAAATTAATTCTTTGAGATTTCCATACGTTGTATTTTGATCGTATCCACTCTCACAAACTCTTTACAGACAGACACCCCTATCCAATGTCACGCTCTCTTTAAAAACAAATTATTTATCTTTATTTTTGAGATTATAATATAATTGCATTTCTTTCTTCCCTTTACTTCCTCTAAATCTTCCCATACATCCTTCCTGGTTCTCCTTTAAAATCATGGCCTTGGATTTCTGAGTTCGAAGCCAGCTTGGTCTACAGAGTGAGTTCCAGTACAGCCAGGGCTATACAGAGAAACCCTGTCTCGAAAAAAACAAATCAAAAAAACAAAAAAACAAAAAACAACGAAAAAAAACCCCAAAATCATGGCCTTATTTTTTACTAATTGTTATTCCATCAATTGTGCGTGCGTGTGTGTGTGTGTGTGTGTGTGTGTGTGTGTATGTCTGTGTGTGTGTGTGTGTGTGTGTGTACTTCTAAATATTACCTGTTTAGTCTGAATAGCGTTATTTATATGTATGTTTTTGAGGCTGACAATTTGCCACTGAGCAGAAAGTTTGTAGAGGAATGCCACCTCTCCTGCTCCTGGTTTTCCTCAGTTGCCAACAATTCTTTGTGTAAGGTTGAGGACTCATGGGCTTTTCTCGGTTTAGTTTGGCATATTCATTGTTTGTTAGCCTTGTTCAGCTCTTGTTGATGAGACGTTGTATGTAACTCCTAATATTTTAAATGCCATGCCCTCTGATTTGTGTGCTCCAACTATTCTTGGGTTTGGGGCCCATCTTTTAGTGTTTTTGACAACATGAATCCTACCACTGCAGAAAACCCGTTCGTTCTATTTTCCGCAGAAGGTATCACATACCAATAGCTCCCTCAGCCAGGGTGGTACTTGATGTTCATCTTCCCCTCTCGATGCTGTTCTTTTGTTTACCCTGAGCTTGCTCAGGTCTTTTCGTGTGCTGTCAGAACCCCTGCCAGTTCCTATGCACAGCTTTCCTCTTGAGCCCAAAAGTACTGGTTTTCTTTCTTTCTTTTTTTTTTATTTTTATTTTCTATATTCTATGTTTACATTCCAAAGGCTTTCCCCTTTCCCAGTTACCCCCACCATATGTCCCATAATTCCTCTCCCCCCCCCTGCTATTCCCCACTCATTCCCTGCCCCATGATTTCTCTGTTCTAGGTCTACAATGCTGGATCCAATCTTTACAGGCCCAGGGTCCTTTCCTTTCTTCTTCTTGGGAGTCATTTGACTTGGTTTTCTTGAAGTCATGTGCTACTTGGCCATTGCAGTAATTCTGCCCTCGTTTAGATGAAGGCCTATGATCCCTGGGGAAAGGGGTGTGATATAGATGTCTATGTAGGCTAAACATTCCTCACATGGACGAGTAGTGGTTTTCTGTGTTGATTGGCATTAACTGCAAGAAGTTATTCTGATGGCAGTTGAGAGACACACTGATCTGTGTGTATAGCTGTAAACCATTAGGCATCTTTTTAGTATTATGTCCAACTAGCAAAATAATAATAATAATAATGCAATGTTTTCTTTTAGGTCCTGTGTACTATATAGTCATGCATTCTTGGCCTGTTAACAGCAGAGAAAACATGGGTAGGGATAACTAATACTATAGGTCCGACTTCCAAAGCAAGCACAGTACAGACTGGGATATCTCCTTGTCCAGTCTTTGCTTTTAACAATGGATTTTTAACTACAAATTGAAAATGCTTAATCACATATAGGCTTGAACATCTCTTTCTATGCTCTGTGCCAAAATGAATGGAGAACCTCTCAGTGCTACACTTTATCATTAGGCAGCGGGTCGGGTCACAACACTTCTGTTCTGGTACTGAACATAGATCTCACTTTGTCAAAATTTCTTACTTTTACTATCTCAAAGGTGAAGGCAACGTTTGGCAGAGCTCGCTCAAGGGCCACTGAGGGTCTCTAACATGTTCTCTACTTAGCGGGTTGCCATCCTGTCTCAGAGCGTAGAGTTCCCTGAATTTTCAGACAGCCCCAGGAAACGACGACTTAGGTGCAGGAAACAAGTGTCTTACAAAAACTTTGCAATTCAAATTCAGCTTCAGCAGTAGAAGTCGTTTATGCATCTTACTTAACAGGTTTATTGAGCAACCAAGAAATCAGAAGACAATTATCATTAAGAGTAGAGAAATAGTCTGTCTATCAGTACCAACTGAGTATATCCCAAAGAGCTTTTGCACACTTATCCTGGGTATTGCCGATGATGAGATAAAATTGCCCTGCCTGATTTGTGTGCAGATGTTTGCCTGCATCTTACCATTCTCCCTCTATTATGCTGTTGTGGTTATTTTCTGTACCTAGTTCCATCAAATGGGTGCAGTGGCCTTCTGAATCCTGAAGAAACCCAGTTCCTGGAGGCCCCTGACAGCCTTTACATAGTCGCGGGATGTGTTACTTTATTGGAGGGGCTTCCTAACCCCACCTTGTAGTCTCTCCTCAAAATCACAATAAGCAATAATGTCGGCTACATATGAATACTGACAGCCATATTTAGAAGTCAAGGAAGTGAATCCACTTCCAGATTTCACCACTGAGTAACGAGTATGCAGATTGATTAGCCGAGGACTCTGTAAAGAGGCCAATTGATTACCAATATTTAATGAAGTCCTTGAGAAGAGTCAATCACCCCACTCATAGATTGACACCTCGTACTTTACCTTCTGCTAATGATGGAGAGCCCCCCAACAACACACACACACACATACACACACACACACATCATTTGTTTTCTTTTTTTTTTTTACAATTTTTTTTTATTTTCTATATTCTTTGTTTACATTCCAAAGGGGAATGTTTACATTCCTCTTTCCCCATTCCCCCCTCACCATATGTCCCATATGTCCTCTTCCACGTCCACTCCACCCCCGCCTATTCCCCAATCACCACCCCACCATTTCTCTGCTCTATTCTGGTACTCTCCTACAAAACTGGATCCAGTCCTTTCAGGACCAGGGTCCTCTCCTTCCTTCTTCTTGGGAATCTTTTGACTTGCTAATTGTGCCTTGAATATTCAGAGCTTCTGGGCTCATCTTAATAACAAAACCCAGTAGTAAAATGATTTGATAGAAAAGGAAAGTGTGTGAAAGTGTGTGCAGTTCTGTTGGATCTTGGTGAAGGAACACATTTTTTTTTTATAGAATAGAGTTTATTTAGATGATAGGATGAGAGTCAATGGTATAGTAGAAAGAGAGAGAGAGAGAGAGAGAGAGAGAGAGAGAGAGAGAGAGAGAGAGAAGAGAAGAGAAGAGAAGAGAAGAGAAGAGAAGAGAAGAGAAGAGAAGAGAAGAGAAGAGAAGAGAAGAGAAGAGAAGAGAAGAGAGGGGAGTGGAGGCCGGCTATGACCACTTGGAGAGAGGGGGGAGGGGAGCCCAAGAGGGGCAGAGAGGTGAGAGGATGAGAGGGGAAAGAGAGGGGGAAAGAGCGAAGGAACACATTTAAGGCCTGAATGTTAGCATGACACTTAACCATTACCATTGGGAGGCTAGAAACAAATGCAACATTCCCAAGGGTATTCTGTCTCTGCCTTTATTATCTCTTGTAGTTTTATCGTAGGATAGTTTGGCTTTTGCTGTTGTTTATTTTTTATGTCAGTGATTACATTCCTGTTGCAAGAAAATTTCATTCATGTCAAAATTCCTAAAGGATGCTAGTCAGAATTCTCTCTTTTGGAAGACTCAGAAATTTATCTCCAAGAAACAGGAGAGGTAATTCATTATCTTGTGTAAATACAAATCCAATGTCTCTTGAGTACAGAGACTGAGCCGCATTCAGGCTATGTCTTCCTTTCTCCTCTCTCCCTGACTTCTGTGGTCCACCATGGGTTAGTTCTTCTCTTGTTTTGCTGGGCTGGTTCTAGCAAGTCCAAGTAAATCCATTCACACCAGCAAAACAATTTTACCCAAACCTCAGGGATTGAGTTTTACTAGAAATAAAGTTAGGGAGAAGACAATGAGAAAGAAGGATGGGTGGGGATGGAAGAAGAAAGAAGTAAAGAGAAAGGAAGGAAAAGGAGGAAGAGAAGGAGAGAGAGACAGAGAAAGAGAGCAGGGTGAAGTAGAAAATAAGCAGTCTGTCCTAAAAGCATCATGTTTGGATTATTTATATGTGAATCATGCTTCTAGACAGGCAGGAGATAGGTGGAAGGGGAAGGGTTCTTGCTTCTATAGAAAACATAGATATTAAAATGGAAGAGTAATAGTAATTCAAGGTGGCTCTGTTATCAAAAGAATGGAGAGATGACAGGAAAGCAAATTGAGTGGACCAACACATCTTTATCTATTCATATTGCTGCTCCAAAATACACTAGACTGGATCATTCATAAACAGAATAAACTGTTCCATACCCTGGGGGCTGGGAAATCCATGATCAGTGAGCCAGAACATTTATCTGGTGAGAGTACACTCCCGTTACATGACGCTTTCTTGCATCTTCACTCTTGAGACTCTTCCATCACTGGCAGGGTTTGTGAGACTGGCACACACTCAGGACCGAACCTCTGCCCCTCAAGACCCGACATCTTAAAACCATTACTGTGGCGTTGGGTTTCAGCACATGACTGTGGGGAAGGGGAGAGGTGCAATCACAGCACAGCAGGATCATATCAGGAGCGCAGGAATCCGTTTTTCGCTAACCAGGAGGCCTTATTTTCAATCCAACTCTGCCTGCCCTGTTACACTAACCTTGAGAGTGAATGAAGGAATCAGCATTCTCTTCCTCTTTAAGATACACTGTCCCTCTATGGGAACTATGGTGGGTGGGAACTGGGAAAGGGGAAAGCCTTTGGAATGTAAACATAGAATATAGAAAATAAAAAAAAAATTTAAAAAAAAGAAGAGTAATAGACATTATAGTACATGCCCATTAACAAAATAATGTTCCTGATTTTCATGTAAAATTTATGAATGTATCAAAAGAAAATAAGTTTAAATGTCATACTCCTTATTTTTAAATAATAAAAAGGTTGTAGAAAACAAACAAACAAACAAACAAACAAAAAGATACACTGTCCCATGACTCAGCCAGAAACCACTTTCTCTGGTTGTGAAGTAGATGAACTTTGGCCTTCATAGATGGTGCGTCCTGCTGCATAAGCCCCAGTGTCAAAGACATGTCTCCATCTGGAGTTTTTACTTTCGCCTGAAAAAGCAGTTACCAAGAGTTCCATGGTTTCTCTTAAAGCAACTGGAGAAGCCGTATTGCTGGGAAACGTCATTTTAGAAGATTAGAGATCTACGGCAGCGTGGAGACAAGGGAACTAGAAGCTCAGAGGGGCAGGAGGTTGTCTGAAGATCTGCTGCTGCTGTTCCCTTGGAGACTGTCTGATTCTTGGCCTGAGATTAGCCTTGATCGGAAAGCTGCGAGGAAACACAGAAACTCTCAAACAACACAAAATAAAAAAACCAAAATCCAAAACCAAACCAAACCCAAAACACCAAGTTGTGTCTCACCACACAGACACTGAATTCCAACTCTGCTGCTCTGTCCTCGAGGATGATTTCCCTCCCATTTCCTAACACCGCCCCCCCCCTTAAATGGATGGCACGCTGACTGCAGTAGAGCGTACTTTATTGTATGCATGAAATCTGCTAACATTTCTTCAGTGTTCTAACCACAAACACAGGGAATTACAACTGCCACTGGGCGACATGTCAGTGTGCTCGACTGTGGTATGCACGTCACCCAACATACTTATACTGAGTCCTCAAATTTCAACCTTTTCCATTTCTTTTTATATTTTAGATATTTTCCTTATTTACATTTCAAATGTTATCCTCTTTCCTTCTTTCTGCTCTGAAAACCCCGTATTCCATCCCTCTTCCCCCTGTTCAACAACCCACCCACTCCCGCTTCCCTGTCCTACACTGGGGCATCGAGCCTTCATGAGATCAAAGGCATTACCTCTCATTGGTGTCTGACAAGGCCTTCCTTTGCTACATATGCGGCTGGAGCCATGGGTCCCTCCATGTGTACTCTTTGGTTGGTGGTTTAGTTTCTGGGTGCTCTGGGGGTACTGAGTGATTCATATCGTTGTTGTTCTTCCTATGGGACTACAAACCCCTTAAGATTCTTGGGTCCTTTCTCTAGATCCTCCATTGGGGACCCTGTGCTCAGTCCAATAGTTGGCTGAGAGCATCCCCCTCTGTATTTGTCAGGCAGTGGCAGAGCCTCTCAGGAGACAGTTATAATCAGGGCCCTGTCAGCAAGCACTTGTTGGCATCCACAATAATGTCTGGGTTTGATAACTGTATATGGGACATATTCCCAGGTGGGGCAATCTCTGGATGGCCTTTCCTTCAGTCTCTGCTCCACACATTGTTTCTGTATCTCCTCCCATGGGTATTTATATACACACACTCACAGAAGCGTGTGTGTGTGTGTGTGTGTGTGTGTGTGTGTGTATTTCTAAATCGTTGTCTTTTAACTTATACTGTCCACTAACTTCTTTGGCTCCATTTCTCCGTTCTCTAGCTCTGGATCTCATAAAGCTTCCCATCCATGCACTTTCAGTTCTGAATACTTTGACCTCTTAGGCTTCTTTTTGTTTTTAATGTTCTTTACCTCTTGGCTTATATTTTTCAATCCTTACTGAACTCTGACATTTTACAGCCCTAATAGAAAAATTCTATGCCCAATATTGTCCATATATAAGTGTTCATGAGTCTATTTTAGTACCAGCTACTTTTGTCCCAGTAAATCTTCTACTTTGGAAATGTATATGGAAGAAGCTTTTGAGGTTTGTGTGAAGCTGGAGTTTGAATGCCCCACCCCACCTCTGCTGCTGAAAGCAGTTGATCTTCTCAAGTAAATATTGCTTGTAACTATCATAGGACAGATGAATTCAGATCCTGCACGGCCGTGAGGGAGGGCTTGTAGCTCATATCAGATTATTTTCCTTCATTCACACCCCAGAAAGCTTGAAATAGGCAATGAACCCGAGCGCTCTCATGGAGCAGGTTGGCATTCACTTTTCCTTGGGAATATGATTCTATTCAGATCACCAAAAAAGAAATAAGTTCTACTTTATTGTTAGTGTTCTACTTGCGTGTTAGGGTTTGTTTCCTGCCTCCAGGCTCACTGGTTGGCCTGAGCTGGTTCCTACCGAACATAAACCATGTGTGATGTGTGACGGTTAATCTTGTTTGTCAGCTTGATAGGATTTAGAACCACGTGTGGAAACATTTCTCTGAGTTTCCAGAAAGGTTGATGCATGACCCAAGGCAGTTCTTCTTTGTTCATTGTAGTCCAGAGACACCAAAAGCTTGGACACATCTGGTTTAACTGAAGAGTTAAAACTCAGCCTAAATGTGTGGCACTATACATGGGCTGAGGTCCTAGGGTGAGTAAAAATATTCTCTCTCTCTCTCTCTCTCTCTCTCTCTCTCTCTCTCTCCCTCCTTCCCTCTGTGTGTATGTGTGTCTGACCCCCTTTCTGTCTCTGTGTATCTCTCTGTTACTGTCTTTCTCTCTTCTCCCACTCTCCCTCCCTCCCTCCCTCTCTCTTTCCCTCCCTCCCTTCCTCCCCCTTTGCCTCCTCCTTACTGACTGGGGATGCAATGTGACTGTCTCCCTCTTTTGCATCCATGTTTTCCCACCATGACGTACTGCACTCCTGCAGTGAGAGTGGAATTGATACTGCCTTCATTAAACTGCTTGTTACAGCATGCCACTTCCAGAGGACCCTGGCATACCACTCCTGGGCATATACCCAGAGGATTCCTCTGCATACAATAAAGACACATGCTCCACTATGTTTATAGCAGCCTTGTTTATAATAGCCAGAAATTGGAAGGAGCCCAGATATCCCTCAAAAGAGGAATGGATACAGAAAATGTGGTATATTTATACAATGGAGTACTACTCAGCAGTTAAAAATAATGAACTCATGCAATTTGTAGGTAAATGGTTAGATCTGGAAACTATCATCCTAAGTGAGCTAACCCAATCACAAAAGAATACACATGAAATGCAATCACTGAGAAGTGGATATTAATGAGCCCAGAAGCCCTAAATACTCAAGGCACAATTAGCAAGTCAAATGACTCCCAAGAAGAAGAAAGGAGAGGACCCTGGGCCTGTAAAGATTGGATCCAGTACTGTAGACCCAGAACAGAGAAATCGTGGGGGGGGGAATGAGTGGGGAATAGCAGGGGGGGAGAGGAATTATGGGACATATGTTGGGGGGTAACTGGGAAAGGGGAAAGCCTTTGGAATGTAAACATAGAATATAGAAAATAAAAATTAAAAAAACCTGCTTGTTACACATATTTTGTACAGAAATAAGGGCAACAACCTATACCCCATGTCTAAGATCATTCTGTCTTTCTGAATTCCTATTCTGATTCTGCTATTGGATTTTTCTATTTGTTATTTGATAATTAAAGGCAACTTTTTTTTTAAAAGGCTAAAATGTTCAGGAAACCTTTTTCTCAACTCCTTCTATTGCACAAGACACCCCTCCCTAAACCAACCCTGTTGGCTCTCCTTCTAACTTCTTTTCCTGTCTCCATCTCTAATGTAAAGACTCCTTCTCTCATCCCTTCCCACACAAATACAATAACTACCAAGAACATAGCTTCTAATTTTCTTCTCATCCCCTGGCAATTTATTTACATTAATCATTTTCCATTTTCACTGCAGGCCAGAGTCTGACTGTCTTGTTTAAGAGTCGTTGCCGTGTTCTGACTGCAGGCCAGCTTGACCTGTTAGCATGCCCTCTGCACAGGTCACCTGCCTTGCCAACCCAACAGCTAATTAAGCTAAGTCTTTCCTTAGCTTAAACTTTCTTGCTTGCTTTGCTGTCATCAAATCTCCTTTATCCTATAGGAAAACATACTGTTCAATCGTATACTGTACAATATGGAATGAGTGGGTATATATTACGTGTGCTTTATTATATTAGAATCACAAGCATGAATGAAGGCCCCTGGCAGTAAGAGGGTGTGGGTCAATTATAGGAAAAGGTTTGCAGTAAATAGATTATATTGCATGAAATCTCATCAACGGAGATTGTGATAAATGTGGTTCGGTCCACATTGTGAGAGTGTGGTAAAGGAGATCTTGTTTCGTGGGCCACAGGGAACCAGGGACAGCCATGCTGTATTGATGGTTTCATTAATGTTTGTCTATAACTTTAGAAAGCAGGGATGAAGGACAGTCCTGCCCCCTGAAGTGGAACAGTGTCGGTCGCCATCAGTTTTATACTTAAACTTTGGTGGCTCTGCTTTGTGACCAGTGTCCATGAGGGACTCACTTTCGTATTATGCGGCGGCTGCTTAACCCTGACTTCAGCAGGGATGCAAAAGATCTCCAAGGAGGGCGGTGATGCTCTCGCCTCCTTGGAAACTGAAGCAAGTGTCATAATATTACACTTCTATATTTGTCACTGGATCTGCTGAGGCCTTAAAATGTATAATGTAATACACAGAACTAAGGATTATTCTGTATAATCTCAGGGGGAAAAAAACCATGTTTCAATTTATATATAACTTATGTATCCATATAAATCAAGGAGGCATGCCAGCATTTAGACCTCAGCTTCTATAAATCGGTATATAATAAAATCTGCTTGTGCGCCCTCCCTCTCTCCCTCCTTCCCTTCCTCCCTTCCTCTTCCCCTCCCACCCTTTCTCTCTCTCTCTAACACACACACACACACACACACACACACACACACACCACACACACACAGTCTATTCAACTTTGTAACAATAGGGGAAGAAAAGAGAAAAACAAGACTATCTTTGCTGCTCAGAAGCTAGGAAGGGGCATCAATGTTGGGCCCAAGGCCCAGGCAGGAGACGCCGCAGTTGGAGCAGCTCCATTCCTGTTACATAGATCCCTCACACAGAAGCCGAGTCATCTGGCGCTCTAGACAGGAAATGCGGAAACTGGTCAAAACCAACCTGCAGACTAAGAAAAACCATTACCAAAACGTCCGTCGTACACTTCAGCTATCTTTAGTCCAAGGAAATGAGGCTCGCATCCCTGACAGTGTTCCACCCCTCAGAGTGCTCATGGAAGCAAGCCAAGCGATTTCAACTGATTTTTTTTTCTTTTTTATTCTATCTACTGCCAAATGTTTTTTTTTCTTTTCTTTTAGCTATTGTTAGAGAGCACTTAATCACGTTAGATCATTGGCAGCTCTCTAAAACTGCCAGATTCAGTCCAAAAATCATTCCATAGGCATCCTGGGCATTAGTACTAATCGTGTCGAGCCTGGATTACTACCAAACATCCCTTATTTGAGAATGAGGAGATAAGAGTCCTCAGAACATAGCATCTAAAAATGGCCACAAATAAAACCAAATGCCCTGATTGCTTGTACTCCTATTGTTCTGTACCAGTCAATCAGCCTGCGATGTGGCACCTTAAACACAACAAACGCCACCATGCTTCATGTGCCAAACCCATGCATACAGATTTTCATCCACATGTCAGGAAGCAAATTGAATTTCTGTTGCTTAGAAAATGGTTTCATTGTCCATGCTTTCTTCTCTTTCATTGGTTGTTCGTTCATTCATTCGTTTGTTTTCCTGAGTATTTCATCAGAGTAACTCTTAACAATTCAAGAGCTCGGAGGAGTGACTTGGCCATCCTAAGAGAGAAACATCTGAGGAAGGCCCTACTGGGGCCAAATTAGATGTTAAGCCATAAAGGCTGCAGATGGAGACAGCCAACCAGGTGGAGGGACGGGGGGGGGGGGGAGGCAGGCAGGAAGAATGGCGAACTGCCGCTTTGACAAGCACGGCCTATCAATTTCACTAGACAATTACGGGACCAGGAAGCATCTTGCTGGCGGCTAATTTTTCTACAGAGCCTCTTCAGCTCTTGAAGGGCTGGCCTGGCATAATGATGGCTTGTGATATACGGAGGCCATTGAGAAGTCAGGCTTGCTTTATTTTAAATGTACAAGATATGAATGTCAGCCTGTGATTAACCACACAAATTAAACGAGAGGTATCCAAAATGGGATCAGGCTGTTGGCAACCCTCTTGCCGTCTCTAGCCAACACAGAACATTGAAGGAATGCTTTCAATTCTGGTATTTTTCCAGCATGGGTACCAATGATTACTAGCAGAATATTCTACATTAAATTTTAGACTGGACACAAATGATCATAATTTAGCATTAAAAGAGTCACATTCTAGCTTGGATGTTATGAAGCTCAATATGTTAATTTTCCCTAAAATTGTTTAAGCAACAAGGGTTTGCAGTGGGTTTAGGAGAAGGCAGTTGAGAAGGACAAACACCAAGGATACACTTGATGGGTTTTTGGTTTTTTTTTTCAAATACAATTTCTATTTGAAAAATACAAATACAAAAATACAAAATTCTACTCCTGAATTGATTTCAGTTCTTTTTTCAATTTATTTTTATTAGATATATTCTTTATTTACATTTCAAATGATTTTCCCTTTCCTGGATCCCACTTTCCCAAAAGTCCCATAAGCCCTCTTCCCTCCCCCTGTTCCCCAATCAACCCCCTCCCACTACCCTGTCCTGGTATTCCCCTACAATGCTGCACTGAGCCTTTCCAGGACCAGGGCACTCCTTCCTTCTTCTTGGGCATCATTTGATATGTGAATAGTTTCTTGGGAATTCTGAGCTCCAGGGCTAATATCCACTTATCAGTGAGTGCATACCATGTGTGTTCTTTTCTGATTGGGTTACCTCACTCAGGATGATATTTTCCAGTTCCACCCATTTGCCTAAGAATTTCACGAATTCATTGTTTTTTAATAGCTGAGTAGTATTCCATAGTGTAAATATACCACATTTCTATATCCATTCCTCCGTTGAGGGACATCTGGGTTTTTTTTTCCAGCTTCTGGCTATTATAAATAGGGCTGCGATGAACATGTATCCTTATTACATGCTGGGGAATCCTCTGGGTATATGCCCAGCAGTGGTATAGCAGGGTCCTCTGGCAGTATCGTGCCCAGTTTTTTGAGGAACCGCCAGACTGATTTCCAGAGTGGTTGTATCAGCTTGCAGTCTGACTGTTGGAACCTTTCAGTGACCCGGACACATTTACATTCCATCGAAAGGTTGACTTCACAATTCTAAAACTAGTTTTTCTCCATCTCATTACACTCATTCATTCATTCGTTCATTCACTCTGTGTGTGTTTGTGTGTGTGTGTGTGTGTGTGTGTGTGTGTGTGTGTGTGAGAGAGAGAGAGTGTGTATGTGTTTTCATGAGTCAGAAGACACCTTACAGGAGTTAGTTCTCTCCTTCCAGTACACCATCCCTGGGATCAAGTTCAAGTTGCCAGTCTTGGCAAAGCAACAAGCACTTTCGCCAACGCTGCCACCTCATAGACCTTAAAACTTGAATTTAACTAATTAGCACAAAACAAATTTAGGCTTTTAAAAGGAATGGAAGCAGGTCATAGGAAAGGTCCTGTTTTTTTTTAAGATGCTGAATTTCATATTCCTTCCTCTGTTGCTAAAACAAAAAGATTAATTTAAGATTACTATCTTTTTCTGTTATGTATGCAAAATGTCCTTTCCATCCACCTATTTTATTCACTGCTTTTACTCGCATAAAGATGGAAAGGGAAATGCTGTGTGGGGTGTAGCTCTGACACAGACAGGTGAGATGCCTCAGTGACTGCTCGCTGTGGCGTTATCATGTCAGACATCCAGCTGTGATGCTGATATCTCAAATGGATCGAGACAGTCACTTCCACATGGGTTTGCACGGGTAGTCCATCAGCGAGCTCCCCAGCAGGCAGAAATTGAGAGCCAGGCCAACAGGAGTTAGGATGCTCTAGCTCACACAGTAACTGTTGAGAGTTGGTCTCTCAATCTGGCTTCTGAGTCGAGTAAATTCTAAGATACTAAATTATACAGTCATGTTTGTTGTTACCTAACCCTAAATGTAGAAAAAAAAGAATACAACTTTTATTAGATATAGCAAATAAAATTTGTGTATATTTGCTGTATGCAGATCAGTTGCATACCTGTGTTCATCCGCTATCCCTTCTAAATCTCCCCTCCCCCTCCATCCCTCTCCTCTCCCAGTAAGAATACATTTGCTCTCATGTCTCATTTATTCTATCTCCTTAATTTTCCACTGCTTTGCCTATTTCAAATCTAATCGCATCACTTGTGTCAGCCCTTTCTCTTCTCCTAGCCACTCCCACCCCAAGCCCACCCTTGCTCCACCCAGCTGCCTCCTAAATTCACAACCTCAAGTTTTTAAGTCACTGTTATGTGTTTGGAAGGCGGCAGGGAGGAACAATGGTGGACTTAGGACAGGTAGGAGAAGCGAAACAAGTATGGTCACTTCATTTAAAAAATATCTATAGTAAAACACATGTTTTATATATGCATATATATACGTAAACGCTGGTATGTAGTATATGTAACTTTAGGTAAATATAAAATGACTCACTTATACACTTTATTTAAGAATCCTAATGTCAATATTTTTTCTCCCTCCCTCTCCTGCTACACTGTCTTCTTCTCTTTCCCCAAGTTCTTCCTTCATATAATCTGTCCCGCCATTCACCTCTTTAGGGCTCTCCTCCCACGTTGCATCTTTACTTTCCTGGTTTTTGTGGCTACCCCAAGTTATGGTCTCACATCTGAGGGTTTGGATCTAGGAACTGCCCATGTGACAGACCATGTGGCATTGTCTTCCTGGGTTCTGCTTACTGACTCAACATAATCTTTTCTAGTTCTATGCTTTGTTTGTTTGTTTTTTGTTTTGTTTTTTTGTTTTGGTTTTTTGAGACAGGGTTTCTCTGTGTCGCCCTGGCTGTCCTGGAACTCATTCTGTAGATCAGGCTGGCCTCGAACTCCGAAATCCACCTGCCTCTGCTTCCCAAGTGCTGGGATTACAGGCATGTGCCACCACCGCCCGGCTTTTACCTACAAATTTCATTCTTTACAGGCGAACGCTGTTCTGTTGTGCACTTGTGCTACATTTTCATTACCCATTCATCCGGTAAAGGACACTGCAGGTATTTTCATTCCCTGGCTATTGTGTGACTGGGGTGGCTATGATCGTTGCTGAGTGAATGACCATTTTCTGCATTGTTTTTCAGTCTCCTTCTTCAGAGATTTAAAGTAAGATTTCTCCTCTTCTTAAACAAGTTTCTTCCTAGATGTTTGCTTTCTTTGTGGCTAGTGTTTCTTTGCTAATTTTTAGTTTGGGAGAACTGTCTAAGTGCAAGGGTGGGACCCTTAACAATCCCACTGTAACTCAGCCACCACCTGCGCTTTTCGATGTTTGCTTTATGAAATCGGAACCCTCTAGGTTCAGTACATGAGTATTTATGCTTCTATAGTTTCTTGGTTAAGTTTTCTCTTTATTAATATGTAGTAATGCTACTCAAATGCCCTTAGTTATTAAAAGGATTTTGTGTTTCCATACCGATTTTGGGCGCTCTGCGTGGTTATTGGTCATTTCTAGATGAAGGTTTCTGAATTCCTTCTCTGACATGTAGCTATCCTGGGGTCTTGGTTACTGATATGAACTGCCTCAAGTGTATCAGTTCATACACTTCTTGGGTGCTGAGTGTTTCTTCCCATTTTGATTTTCCTCGTGTATGCTATTCCTTTTGCTTTGCTCTGTCATGTGAGTCTCCCTGGTGGGTTGTCTTTCTTTCCGCTGATGCTTCTGTGTGAGATGACAGCTGTAGTTACTTTGACATTTGCCACTAGTCCTGCCATTAACCTGTGACAGGGAACACTTCTGTGGATCGCGTGTCCCAGATAAGGTGCCTCTGACATTACAGAATTGGCTAGGGATCTAGAAATGTTGAAAAGAGAAATTTTGAAGGTATTAAAAAAAAAAGAGGAGGAGTCCTAAAAGTTTTTCTGGTGAAATAGAAGTTAAAATCGAGCAGCTTAACCATTAAAATACAAAATTGAAATTATATAAAGAAAAACAAAAGTAAGTAAGTAAATAAATAAGTATGCTATTTAAAACAATCCATAGCATAACATGGTATAATGCCCTCTGTATTTCTTTCTCTCCCACCTTGGGTTGCTATCTTCTCCAGGTTTACAGAAGGCTGATGGTCTCGATAGCTTAGATGAACATAGAGTTTCTGCCAGATGATCAGGAGCTCTGTGAGAACAGGTTATTCTTCCAGAACTCTCTGGCCTAAGTGCCAGGGCCAACATCTCCAGCCCCAAACATGTTATAATCTTACCCCCAGTGGAAAAAGAATCAAATTTTCCACTGGAAGGGCTTTTCCCAATTCAGGCTCTGGAGGAGTCTGGATGGTCCATTTTGTCTGAGTCCATCTGTGTGCCAACAAAACACTTTGCTGGCTTTCACAGCACACCTCTGGTATAGCTTAGCCTAACTCTTGCAATGGCAGGGAGGGACCCCCCTTTTGTCAGGTTCAGGTTCCTTGACAACACTTCAGACATGCATTCTCATACTTACCACGCCCCTGTCTACTGTTTGCTTTCCAACAGTCCAGACCTTCTCTCTCTGAACCTCTCTATGGCTCTCTCATGGTGCCACTCTTAGTGACAGCCCATGGTTACAGCATGTGAAGGTGGTGGGACTGAGGCAACAGCAGATTCAGTATTCTGAGTGGGCTCCAATGCTGGGCAGCCTGGGTCCCTTCACAAGAGAAGTTCGCTGCTCTGTATAATTAATGCTGGTCAACAAGCGGGGGCGTCTGCACAAGCACATTGGTATAGCGGGACAGTAGCTCATTTCTCCCGCTTCTAACCAACTTTATCAACTAGCTTATGTGATGCCTCCGAACTAAATTAGAAATGAAGTAAGTTATTGATCACAAAAGTGGAAAAGTAGGACTGGGAAAAGCCTATTTTCTCTCTGAGTCTAACCTCAGCTTTGCTTTATCTCTCACGTTCCCAACATGCTGCCATTAAGTCCTTCTTCAAAGTGTTCCATATTTGTGTTTAGTCTTATGTTTATGTTATTTTTAAGAGACAGGAATAGAAATCTTGGCTGGACATGATTTATATTGCGAGCTTGAAATTAATTGTTCATGCTTTCATGGTTAGTGATGAGAAATCTGGTGTTATTTGGTTTGGGTGGTATGCTCTGGTACACTGAGTTGTCAATTTGACATAAGCCTAAAGATATTTGGAGCAAGGGACCTCAATTGGGAAGAGAACTCCACCAGGTTGCCTATAGGCAAGTCTATGATGGATGTGGGTGGATCTAGGCTGTAGGGTATGGCATCATTTCTAGACAAGTTGTCTAAAAAAAACTGAGAAAAGCATATGGAGAAAGCCAGTAAGCAGCACTCCTCCACGGCCTCTGCCTCAGCTCCTGCCTTCAGGTTCCTGTTTTGTGTTTCTGCCCTGATGTCCCTTCAGGATACATTATAGGTATGTGTGATCAGAAATACACCCTTTTCTCCTCAAGTTGTTGGTTTTGATGTTTTGTCACAGCCATAGAATCCTAAGATACTTGGTGACTAGTATTTTTTCATTGAAGCATTTTAGTTCTTTGTTTTGTATTTTTGGCTTCTCGGCTATATATATTCTGATGAATGATCAGAACTTCCTTTATGTAAAGTTGAAATTTCATAATGTCCTTTATGTAAAGTTGAAATACTGTCTTAGCCTTGTCTTCCATCCTTGAGATGTATCTTTCTGCTTGGTTTTCTTTATCGATAATGTTTTCTATTATGACTTTTATTTCACTGGTTAACTCCTTCATTTCTAGACTTTTTGGTTACATCTTAATTATGTTGCTGAACTTTTCTTCCATGTTCTCCAATATCAACATATTAATGAACGTTTTATTCGTTTTGACAGCTCTCTTTTCAAGGCCTTGACTGATTTTCTTAATTCCTTCATCTGCTTGTTTTAGGCATCATTCTGGAGTATTTTTAGAACTCTGAGTTTCTTTTTCCATTATTTCAGTTATCCGATTATATTCATTTTTCCATATTGAGGGCATGTGATTACTGTGGATTGTTGTCTCTCTCTTTCTCCCCTTTTCTTTGCATGTGTTTCTTCATCGTGTTTGCACAGCTGTTGGAATAAATGTGCTCTCCAGCTTTAGTATTTTCACTTTTTTCTTACTCTTTTTAATTGTTTGTACTGCTTAACGGGGAAGTTGACTATGGTGACAGATGTAATGATTTGACAGAAGTCCCTCTATTAACTTGCAGCAGATGATATTTTTGTTTCCCAATAATACTCTAAGACAATGGTACTAGTGTACTAACTGGTGAGTATGTAGTTTATAGTTTGTTAAAGCTAAGAGTGTCTGTCACTAGTACATTGAGAAGGGAGTGGTCAAGGAGAAGAAGAAGGGTCACATTATGAATGGATAGAAAGTATATGGTCCAGAAGTATGAGAGTATGAGATACAGAAAAATGGGTTTAAAGAAAGAAAAGGAAGGTGTAAAATCCTATTTAGGTAGTGCTAAAACAGCAGAATAGTCAGACTAGAAAGGTATGAACAAAAATAATGGATTTTTGGAGATTTAACTTAGGGTCAGAGTGCTCATATGCAAGGCACTAGGTTTGGTCCCCAGCATTGAAAATAACTACAAATTAAAATAAAATAATAGATAAAAATAAGAAAACTAATGCATTAAACTATTGATTCCATCATAACCTCAGTATATATCTGGATATATATATATATATATATATATATATATATGTATGTATGTATATATGTATATATATATATTTTTTTTTCTTTTTTTGCTGGATGACCTGATTCCTGTTTCCCTTGAATTGTCTTCTTTATCAGTCTCCACAGACGAAAGTGAAGGCAGCTAGCCTCAGTAAGTAAAACAAGTTAACTTATGTAGCCTACTTAATGAGAGGGAATTTTGTTTGGGTAGTCTATTTTCTCCCAGAATCCCCTAGTCTAAGGCCTTCCTACCCTCTCAATTACAATTTGGTCTCTGCTATTTTGTGGATCATTCATTTCATGCACTGGGCTTTATGTGACTGTGGCTCAGAGTTGATAGAAGACCTGCCTACATTTTCAAGTATCTTCCCAGCCAGGCCAATCCAGAAACCTTGGCAAGTTCAACAGCTTTCTACGTTTCACTGTATCTCACTCAAGCAACAGTGGGGAATCACACCCCTCAGGAAATGCCAGGATAACCTCAAAACATCTCAACTTCAAGCTTCTCTATCAGGAGCCCTCCGTCTCTGCCTCTTACCCTGCTAAGGCGACTCACTGTGCTTGCTGTAGCTGGCTTTCAGTCGTATCTCCACAGCCTTGATAGTCTGTTGGTATCTAGGATGAGGAAGAGCAAGCATCCCATGGGGATCTACTGCAGATACTAGACATGAGCTTCTTCTTTGTGGGGAAAATCCTGTCCCTGTTCATTTCAGTTTTCTTTTGCTCCTCTTTCTATCCAAGAATAGAGTGTTGTTTTTCATTTAAACTAAATTCTTTCACTGAATTGCATAGTGGTGGCTTCTTGTCATGCATTTTACATGGAAATCTCTGTGACGTTTTATAATAAGATCCAATGATGAAGGGAACCCAATTTCTCTGCTAATAGAAAGAAGGGCTTTGTTCCATATTGCACTGTATAGCTTATAGCTTCCATCAGCAGTGTTTATACTGTAGTTATTTTGACCACTGTTATCACTACTCCCAGCCCTTTAAAAGTATCAGATATTCTGAATCAAACTAAATGAAAACAGCCTACTGAGACAGGGGTCTTTATTTTGCTTTGTAATGAAACCTTCTCAGTGAGTGCAGGCCCCAAATGACAAGTACGGTCAGTTTGGTCTTTTGACTTACCGATGCACTCATGCATTCAGCTCTTTCATTTGTTTCAGAACTATTATTTATTGACCACTGTCTGTCATTAACCCAGTGTAATTCCAGCTTTCACAGGGTTTCTATCCTTCTGGTAGAAACAGAACACCAAGCATCTGCTTACAATCTGTGACAAGCCGTTTTGTTTTGTAAACATGCCCTGAGGATCATGCCTTAATCTCTGAAACCAGGTGGACTTTACAGCTACAGTAAGAAATTACTACAAACTAGGTGGCTTAAGATGACAGGCATGTATTCTTTCATGGCTCCAGAAGACAGTGGTGTGAAATCAGGTATCCAGAGCAGTGTTCTTTCTCTACAGACAGGAGTCTGCTTCTTGGACTGTAGACAAGTGATTCCTATCTCAACTTCTTGTCTGTGTATTTCTTTCAAAATTTCTCTCCTCTTGAATGAACACCAATTGTTAGATTAGGTCCTAATCTAACATGACATAAGCTTAACTTAACCCCATCTGCAAGGTCATTATTTTCAAATAAGGTGACACTCCTGAGGAGCTGGAAATCAAACATCTCTTGAAGGTCGCAATTTCTCCTCCTACTTAAGCTTCCCTGAGACTGTTACATTTGACCTGAGCTACTAAAATCAGAAAAAAATAGTGCTCTATGAAGGTATTGGGCCTGTATCAGTCCTGAGGGAGGATGGGTTGTCTCACTTGATTATGTAAAGTCAAATGTTTAGCCCAGGGAACACAGAAGCAAAGATTGGAGCACAGGTTCTCCTGTACAGGCTTCTCTCCTGGGAGGTGTGCACATCACTGATTATCTTCATGCAACTCTCCTCCAGACAAATGGAAAAGAAAACCCTTGGCCATTTCTAGCAGGATTCCAGGAGAGCAAGCCCTTGAAAGCCTCCTTCAGAGCCAAAGCTGGGGTTCTAATGCATGAACTCAGAGACACCTTCCTAATGCTGTGACCCTTTCATACTGTCACTTATGTTTCGGTGACTCCCCCCCCAAAACCATAAACCTATTCCATTGCTACTTCATAACTGTAGTTTTACTTCTCTTATGAATTATAATGTAAATATCTGATATACAAGGTATCCAGAATGCAACCCCTGTGGAGGTTATGATGCACATGTTGAGAGCCACTGGTTTAGAGAAAGGTGGATGAGATTGAACCTAGCTTTGTGGCAATTTGGGCAAGTAACCACAGATTCTAGCCCTAGTTTTCTCATCTAAAAAGTTAAGATGGCCTTATCTTCCCCAGGTGTCATTGTGAATATTAGGTGTGAGAAAGCACATTGCCATATTTTTAAGCATTTAATGAAAATGAACCATGTGAACAAAGATAAATTAGATAGATGGATAGATAGATAGATAGATAGATAGATAGATAGATAGATAGGGATGGATGGATGGATAGATAGATAGGTAGATAGGGATGGATAGATAGATAGATAGATAGATAGATAGATAGAGATGGATAGATAGATAGATAGATAGATAGGGATGGATAGATAGATAGATAGATAGATAGATAGATAGATAGATAGATATGGATGGATAGATAGATAGATAGATAGATAGATAGATAGGGATAGATAGATAGATAGATAGATAGATAGATAGATAGATAGATAGGGATGGATGGATAGATAGATAGATAGATAGATAGATAGATAGATAGATAGATAGATACCCTGACCTTTTAAATTTGTCACAGTTCAACACAAAAAAATATTTCCACAGTGAAAATACAGTCTGGATTGGGAACGTGAATTGCAAATATCTTTCTCAATCTGTACACCATTGGAGGAAGTAGGAAGGGGGTAAATGACATTACCATTTAACCTGGGTACAGTGGGGGGTGTGAGGAAACTCTCAGGAATTGTTTTAATGGCTGACCACATTTGTGCTGCTTTGTGGGCAATAGTCCTTTCTCACAGAATCTGGCAGTACTTGAGTGTTCAAGACTTCTTTTAAAAATAAAACTCATATACCCGGGGGTGGTTTTAGCTAAAAAACCTTATTATAGGCAGGCACATTGGCACAAGTGGCTTCTCACTTTAACTGCTCTTGAAAAGGCTGGAGGGAGGAGGTGACAAGACAATAATAAGCAAATAAGCAGAGGAAGGGAGAAAGTAGGACAGCCTAGGGCTCGACCAACAAGCCCCGAGGTGGCCTGGACTGGAGAGAAGCTGGACAGGTCTTATTCTCACTCGAAACCAATCCTGTGTATGTATGCTTAGGAGCTTCACAAATGGGTCACATATGTAGTTGTCAGAGCTGTGTAGTCACATAGAGCACAGGCCTATAATGGGCTACAGGGGAGCATGAGCTGTGAACTCATTGGGGTTGGAACCACACTCCTCACGGAGCTTTAAACATGAATCATGGGGCTAGAGAGAGAGCTCAGCAGTTAAGAGCACTGACTGTTCTTCCAAAAGTCCTGAGTTCAAATCCCAGCAACCACATGGTGGCTCACAACCATCCATAATGAGATCTGAAGCCTTCTTCTGGGGTGTCTAAGACAGCTACCGTGTACTTACATATAATAGATAAATAAATCTTTAAAAAAAAACATGGATCATGAAAAATACTGTGAGTTCAATGGAACCCTTTACTCTATGCTTTCAAATGTTTTGTGCAATTATATATACATGCAGACACATAGAAATATATCTGTATGTGTATACATTTATGTAGGTATAGATGAATATACTTCATTTTTACATGAATAACATTAAATTTTGTGTATCATTATTTGGGGGCTAAATTATATACTTTGAAGTCAGCTTTGGCTATTACCCAGTATAGGGGAATCTATATATTTTAAAATCACTGAATAGTATCTTGTAGACTTTTTTTCTATATTCTTTGTTTACATTCCAAATGCGTTCCCCTTTCCCGGTTCCTCCCTCACCATATGCCCCATAAGTCCTCTTCCCTCTGCCCATTCCCCAATCACCCCCCTCCCATTTCTCTCTCCTGGTAATCCTTTACAATACTGGATCAAGCCTTTTTAGGACCAGGGCCCTCTCCTTCCTTCTTGGGAATCATTTGATATGCTAATTGTGTCTTGGGAATTCAAAGTTTCTGGGCTAATTAATATCCACATATCAGTGATTACATTTCATGTGTATTCTTGTGTGATTGGGTTACCTCACTTAGGATGATATTTTCCAGTCCCAACCATTTGCCTAAAAATTTCATGAATTCATTGTTTTTAATTGCTGAGTAGTATTCCATTGTATAAATATACCACATTTTCTGTATCCATTCCTCCATAGACTTTTAAAAGCCATTTCTTTTATGTGGACATTGATTCACATCTAATACTTTACTTCTAAAGTACAGAGTTTGATAACCATGAAGTCTCTCTTTATCCCCTTTAGTCTGCTACAAAATGTCCATATCTCTCTTCTTAATTTTTGTCTCATTCTACTAAACTATAAACTCCATGTGGACAAGGACCTTTATATATTGTTTTTGCAGAGCTCCCGTCATCTGCTAAAACTGGCCACCTATGCAAGGATTCATTGAATAAATTTTCCGTAGCCAAACTGTGCCACTACATACAGTAAGGTGCAGTCCCTTGTTCATTCCATAGGCAGGCATCTCTGTGAGGGTAAGGACAGTCACTTCCTGTCTTCTAGCTGCAGTGGTGGAAGCACAACGCCTTGCACAGAGGACAAGCTTGATTGCTTTCAGAGATGCACAATACAATACACAGTTTAACTCGTCAGACAGACTGGGCTCAGCCCAGCTCAACAACTTAGGACCTGTCATTCCAGTGCAAAGCAGTCTAACTAGGCTCTCTCTTAGCTTCCTTCTGCTCCTTCTCTGTTCTCACATATTATGTTACAGTCTCCAGGCTGGGTTTTTGCAGAAGATACCAAACCTAGCTCCTTGCTTCCCCCCCTCATGCTAATTCTTTTCTATTCTAACTAGCACAGTCAGAGAGCAAAATGCTCAAGATGCTAAAGACCCAGTCAGATTAGGACATTGCTCTTAGTATCCCCCAGGGGATCCCCATCCTCTGAGTAGAAGCCAAAATTGATAAAAAGAAGTCTAAAAAGCACAGCATGGTCTATACATGCTGCTCTCCCATTAACTCCAGCCCGCTTCTTGGCTGCTGTCCTGGAGCCCTCCCTCCAGCCTCCTGGTTTCCTGCAGTTTCAGGACTTGGACACCTCAAACTACACTGGAGTCTTATACAAGCTCTTCCACCACTAGAATGCTTCCCCCATTAGGCGCCCACATGGCCTACCCACTCCCTCCCAGCCTTCGAATAGATCCATAATTTACTCTCTGACCTACATAGGCAAATAGAAAAAAAGAATTTCCTCTTTTTTTTGAATATTAGGATGTACCTTCTAATAAATCTGTTTTGGCAAAATGTTTGAGCGATGGTTAAAGCCGTGTGGGCGTGCTTCGAGTGTCACAGTGATGTATCGCGTAAATGTTCCCGATCACCTCAATAAGAAACATGCATCCTATGCCGGGCGTGGTGGTGCAGGCCTGTAATCCCAGCACTTGGGAGGCAGAGGCAGGTGGATTTCTGAGTTCGAGGCCAGCCTGGTCTACAGAGTGAGTTCCAGGACAGCCAGGACTACACAGAGAAACCCTGTCTCGAAAAAACAAAAAACAAAAAAACAAAAACAAAAACAAAAACAAAAAAACCCAAAAAAAGTTATAAAAAAAAAAAAAAAAAAGAAAGAAAGAAACATGCATCCTAGCTGGGTGTAGTGGCTCACACCTCTGATCCCAACACTTATAAGGCGCAAGCAGGAGGATTACTACAGGTTTATTGTCCAGGCTAACCTATGCTATAGAGTGAGACCCTGTTTCAAAAACTGAAACAAAGCAGGACCAAAAGGATGAGATGCAGGTAGATGCTAGTAGACTTGTGAGGTGCTTTGCTGTGTGCTGTGCGGGGGTGGGGGGTGGGGGTGGGGGTGGGGGGATGGGAGTGGGGGAGGGAGGGGGGGCAGTCGGAAGGCCTCCTGCACGCTCCACTCACAGCCGCTCAGAAGTCATTATTAAGCACTGCGCTTCTCTTCAGATATCAGAAAACAAACCCCTCTTCTCCCATATCAAATATCTCACCCGAGGCACAAGAATACTGATAAATTTGTTATCATGCATGAAATAGAGTCCTTTCAAAATGCTCCTTTCTCCTTCTATGTCCATGACAAGCAATAGCCTTGATCCATCCTTAGTTCTTACTGACTTTTCTCGTGTTAATTTCCCTTCAACCCTTCTCTAGTCTGCATTCCACATGGCAGATCCTGTGTCATCTTCCAAGACTCACTTTGGCCATCTTGTCTATCAGATGTGTGTGGTCCTCCCCAGGGATCAGACCCCTTCCTCTGTGCACCAATGCTGTTTGTTGAGCTCCTCCAACTCCCATTCCGTTTGCAGACTAGAGTTCATTATTTGCATGTTGGCCTCCCCTGTGGGGAGAGTGGTAGAGAGGATTCATAAATCACACCCTCAGAGGTGACTGCCACACTTTTCCCTCCCCCTCCGGAGCACGGCGCAGATAATGCGCGTCAATACTTAGCACAGTGACCGGCAGTAATGCACGGTCAGTGACCAGGATGAGGATGACAGGCAGCCCGGGAGCATTCATCCTTCACAGCACGAGGGGAGTCAGCAGATGAGGTGCTGAATTATCTTTACCAAAGGTATTGCGGTCAAGAATATTATAGGCCAGGACCCCAGCCCTTTGTAACATAGAAAATTGCTTGCTACATACACAGGAAATTCTTGAGCCTTCTAATAATCTGAGCCATGGAGGAAAACAGTCCTGAGGCTTCATTTTTTTTCTAAGAAAGCTGTCTGGAGAGATGGATTAAATCCTAAAATGAAGAAGTGTGCTCCCTGGTTTCTGTTCCAGAAGGTAATAAATCAAAGAAAATCCTGAAGGAAAAATGTATTTTCTCAAATATGGATTGCTAATGTTTGAGAATAGTGTCCTTACTTTTCTTGGACCTCTCATATTAGTCCATTACAATGTTTCATAAGAAGATAACAAGCCTTTGCCAAGCATAAACGTGCCCTGTGCCCTCTCCTGGAACAGTCACAGAGCTGAGCACGGACACCGAGACTGCTGACAGAATTCACTGTCCTTCCAACAGCACTGTCATGTTCAACAAATCTTTTGCGTTTGAATGTCTGCTGTGAGCTTCTGTGCCAGCAATCAAAGTAGAGTCACGGATAGATAGGTGCAAGGAATCCTTATGGCCAGAAGCAACAGAGATGCTGAGTGGAAGGTGTGGGGAACGAAGTTCAGTTTCAGGACATGAGACAGGATGGCTTCTTTAAGAATGGCAGGCTTTCTGAAGCCATGGAATTCACTCTGTGTTGGCTAACTGTTCCTGGGCATGGGACCTGTCCTGGAGTATGTCTGTTGAACCTAGAGGGTAGAGAGGTGGGAAGGATCTGGGAGAAGTTAAAGGGAGGAAAAAAGTGTGATCAAAATCAAAGATATGAAGAAGTTTTAATTAAAAAAATATTAACGGGCCGGGCGGTGGTGGCGCACGCCTTTAATCCCAGCACTTGGGAGGCAGAGGCAGGTGGATTTCTGAGTTCGAGGCCAGCCTGGTCTACAGAGTGAGTTCCAGGACAGCCAGGGCTACACAGAGAAACCCTGTCTCGAAAAAAATTATTAACTGGTGGAAAAAAAGAAAGAAAGAAAGAAACAAACAAACAAATGAAGACATAAAGAAAGGCAGGCTGATGATCCCAAAATCATCTCTGTTTAAGCACTGGTCTAGCTGAACCCTGACTAGAGTCCTAGCTGAGCCCTCACTAGAGTCCCTGAGGCAGAGACAACATGGGCTTAATGCTTAGTTCTATTCAATTGATTCAAGCAAGTCATGTTTGTCGCTCAGGATGTAGCTCTGACTTTGTGTGAAGAAACTGCCTCTAGTATCCCCTTCAGGTCCCAGAAAAATGTCTCTGCTTGCGTTCATCTCAGCTTGTACTGATAGGCCAATCTGTTGTAGTCTCACCTCATTCCCGGCTTCAGCTGATTATCTGCTTGTAGTTTTTCTTCTTTGCATTTCCTTCACTGAATTCTTCTGTGTTTTGCCTGTTCCTCCAAAGCAATAGCCAATTCCTGTCATAGAAGTAACACAGTAATCAGTATAGGTATCTTTGGAATGGGGAAGAAAAGCCTCAGGAAATTTGTGGTATCTCATCTGACATGTAAAAAGCTCATGTCTTATTTCTTTTTGAACACTTGTCTTTTTAATGTGTATAAATGCAAACTATCTGTTTCTTATTTGGTATCATAGATCCCATTATAGTGAAATTAGCTTCCATAAAGTGCTTTGATGTTGATTTCAAATAAGGTATCGAACGAACTTGAAATATGTCAGTAAATAAATCAGTAATAAAAAGAAAGTACTGTTGTTACTCAAATGTGAGTTTTCAGTAAGTATATAGATGACAGATAGATAGATAGATAGATAGATAGATAGATAGATAGATAACCACAATATTTTAGATACAGTATTCTTGCTAGTTATGTTCATAAACTCCTGGAACAAATCTGTCCAAGTTATAGTGACTTTGCTTCTATATTTCATGATGCAAAGTTCGCATTTCTTTCTTGATCTTTTCTCTTTAGTCTTGTATTTATAATGTAGAATAGTGAAGATGGGAATGTCCTCTATTTAACCTGAGACTTTTGTTTTAAAGTCCTGAAAGAGTTAGTTTATACTATAGCTAAACTACAGGGGCTTTGGGGGGAGCAGGGAAGATTCACAAAGTCCTGTTTTTGTAATGTTATTTATCTACTCTGAAATATTTATTCACAATCATTTGTGCCAACTGTTCTAAGCAGTAGGGGTCTAAGCAGAAAGGCATCAAGTGAACAGAGTGTTACAGTCAGGGTGCAATCCTTCTTCATGCTCTCGAGCACACGAGTCTCTGTCTCTCTGTGTGGATGTGTGCCTGTAATCTTTAGCATCTAGAATATGAAGCTTCATTTAGTATATATATATATATATATATATATATATATATATATATGTGTGTGTGTGTGTGTGTGTGTGTGTGTGTGTGTAACACACACACATATATATATATATATATATATATATATATTGTTAAGCCAGACTGTATTGTCATATATATAAATATATAATTATATTTTATAGATTATGTCTAAATTGATTTTTGTATATGATTTACTATGTAAAATTGTCTGTAGAGTTAGCACAAACTAATAAACTAATAAACACCAAAGCTTTTCTTTCAAGGTACCAATAATTGAAGCACACTTACGCGCGCACACACACACACACACACACACACACGCACTGGCTTCTGTAAGGAAAAAAACTTCAATACAGAATTCATTTTGTAGTTTTGCAACTTTTTTATTTAATTGTGTATGTCTGTGTGTGTGTGTGTGTGTGTGTGTGTAAATGAAAATCAGGGGACAATCTCCAAGGGTTAGTTCTCTCTTTCTACCACATGGGTGAATCCCAAAATTCAAATTCAGGCTGTCAGGTTTTCCCCAGCTAAGCGATTTCTCTGTCCTTTCTATTTCTGTAAATGATCTATGTTATTTTGTAATTTATTGCTATACTATACCACAACACAATCAGAATGTTGCCATTATATGGAGAACAGAAAATTAAATGGAGGTTTTCACAATTGCACTATTTGCACCTAGCTATGAATACTAAAGTTATTTTATTCAAGTTTGTGTGCTTTTGCCTAAGTAGTATTAGTCATTATAAATTTTTGTGCTGAAATTATTCTGCCTTTTTGTAAAATGGCTGACATCCTTGGGTCATCTTCTATTTATAGAAGTCTCTGTTTATGTTTGGTACTTCACAAAGGTGTCTTCCTGATAGATTTTCTTTTTCTGAATTCAAGGGCTATGCAAACTGTTTCCAGGGAAACAGCTGGATAGGTTATGTATATTACACTTATACCTAAAATAGGAAAGCTTGCTCTGGGTTATAAATAAAACTCTATAAAACTCCCTCCAATAATCTGTGTGCTTTTCCGTTCACACCATCTTAGCTTCAGAGCAGTGCACATATACAGCAATGCCTGCTTCAGGAAGAGACTCTGAGAGTCTGGGTTCCTTGCTCTGTCTAACCTTGAACCATGGCTGCTGAGTCTGAGGGTTCTCCCTTGTGTCCAGGAGTTGTTATGTGTAACTCCATTACAGCTGTCAGGCACTTTGAATCTAGAGAGAATGAAGATACTTGTCACACAGAGACTTACCTTTCCCCATGAAATAGCCCATCCTTAGGAAGTGCTTCTAAAGTCAGACAAAAGACTAGGATGTAAGGCCAAGGAGAGAAGGTAAGCTTGACTGTGGTGGGCAGGAACCATGACTAAGAACCCTTAGTGAAGGAATGCACTTGATACCCAAGACACCCAAGACAAGCATGTGCTCAGAAGACAAGAGTTGGGAAGTAGAGTCTGAGACCAGCCTGGGCTGCATGATAAAAGCCTGTCTTGGAAAACCAAAACAAGGTCAAGAAATAAACTAACTCAGTCTGACATAACTTAGACTAAATAAAGTGCCTTTAATTTTTTTCTTTCATTAACTACTCCATCAAACTTTAACTGCTGCCTAAACTCTAAACTATTTAAGGTTTTTTTTTTCCACAAAGTAGTGACAATTTCTCATAATAAATCTTAATATAAGTGTATATGTAGAAATGCTGTCTTGTGTTCCCCATTGGCATTTTCTATGGGTAGAGAACAAGGCTTTGTAAATTGTGTTCTGTGGTATTTTTTTGTGGACAGGTACTTTGTGTGCAAAGACAAACAAGATTCTGTTTTATTCTTCAGTGAGAGCAACCGCCTGCTGACGAAACTAACTGTAATACAAATGGGGCTGAGGGTGTATCTCAGGGGCAGAGAACCTAACTAACAGGGGGAAAGTCTTTCAGTAGATTTCTAATACTGTAAAAGCACAAAACAGAGATAAAATGAGTAGTTACATTGCAATAGCTATGGCCAGGTTCTCCTAAGTCCTTGGCCTGCATTCTTTAGTGATGGGATCCTTAGCGGGATAATGACCAGAAAGGATAGGTAGATAAAGAAGGAGATAGGAAACTTTGGAGGGTGAGAAGGTCTTATACAAGATAATGATTCATAAAGAAGGTTTATTAAAAATGCAGTATCTAACATACATTTTGCAGGGGGGAAATGGAAATGTCATCAGAAAGCTATCACACAGTGGGATAAAGTCTGTAGGAAACTAATCTAGCAATATTGCACAAAGGGGAAATGGGGTATTTCAAAGAGCTTCACAGACTGAGTGATAACCTCGGCCCCTGAGACTCTCAGCCTCCAGTGTCACATCTTCCCCCAAGGACCTGGCCCCAGGTTAATGGAGAGTTCAACAATGCCTGAAGCCATCCTGTCCCCAATTTTCATAGGGTTATTATTAATTCAATTTCGTCAGGTGCTTTTTTATACCTGAAACACTGTGGTGAGAACAGGTAGCTTTTTGCCCTCTAGTCCCTGTCACCTTCTCCAAGCTTATCATTTGCTGTTTGACTGTTTACTTATGAGAGTCACACAGGATTTTTCTCTGAAACTGTCTTTATGCTCTTTCCTTCCTAGAGAACATAATATTCAATACTTCTGTCTGGAGAAGTGGTTCTCAACCTTCCTAATGCGGTGACCCTTTGATACAGCTCCTCATGTTGTGATGACCCCCACCCATAAAATTATTTCACTGCGACTTCATAACTATAATGTTACCACTGTTACAAATCATTATGTAAATATCTGATATGTGACCCCAAAGAAGTCGAGACCCACAATTGAGAACATTCTAGTCAGAATGTTCTTTTCAGTTCTAACAATTAGATGACAGACTCTCTTCATGATTGTCTGTCACATCTTCCCACATGTAATCCTTCCTGGCTCACCTAAATATATGCTATGATTCTCATCTTCTATTGTCCGAGAAATTACTACAGTTATTAAAATAATAACCCCACCCCCACACACACAAGGAAGGTCAGAGGTCTTTTGTAGTACAGGTATGTCCTATGCCAGTTATCTTATTGGCTCCTTATAAATTAATGAGTACAAAACCAATGGGTGTGCAAGGCTACAAAACATACCTTCGAAGTGAAGACAGGACTCCATGCTTGGGAATGATATACCTTACCCCCAGGAGAGATTGAAAAGGTGTAATGGGAAGTGACAAGAAATGACATCAGACCTGTTTTTTTTTTTAATTAGATATTTTCTTTACATTTCAAATGTTATCCCCTTTCCTGATTTCCCCTCTGAAAACCCCTAAGCCATCCCCCCATCCACCTGCTCACCAACCCACCCACTCCCACCTCCTCCCTGTCCTGATATTCCCGTCCACAGGGGCATCAAGCCTTCTCAGGACCAAGGACTTCTCCTCCCTTTGATGTCCAACCAGGACATCCTCTGCTACATATGAAGCTGGAGCCATGGGTCCCTCCATGTGTACTCTTTGGTTGGTGGTTTAGTCCCTGGGAGCTCTGGGGTTACTGGTTGGTTTTAAAAAGATAAAGTTGAATGGATTTCACCAGGGAGTTGAGGCAAGAAAATATGAAATCAAGCAAAGAGCTGCATGACAAAATTCAAAAGTATGCAGTAGATGAACATCTCCTGCTGGGCTTTTGTCTCTCCCAGTAGACACTGCTTCTGTGGCGCTTTCCTGGAAATCCCCCTTAGAGAGAATAAGCGTTTCTTACATGTGTAAGAGCCCTTTACAGCCCTACACTTTATAAATGTGTTTCTAAAATGAAATTTTAACAGGACAGCTAAAAAGAAATACCACCGAGAATGCCATATTTGAGTTGTATTTAATATAATAGCACCCTTTTTCGTATTGGTGGTGTTGAATTTAAACTAATTCTTACTATTTGCTGTTTTTATTATGCGAAAAAGAGGGCAATTTTGGTGAGAGAATAGAGCTTTTAAAAAAAACATAAACATGCAAGACCAACAGCTTACCGTCCTGAAGATACATAATTGCGACTACACTGAATCTCAAAACCTAATACAGATGTAATGGATTGGAGAGTTGCCCGTCCCCTACGGGTACACAGTAACAGTCCCCCCCCCCATATAGAGAAACTAGATCTCTAGGTTAAAGATGTTTAAGTGGCAGCCCTTTAGTATTGTGTTTGTGTGCCAAACTCATGAGCACACAATGAAACACATCTGCATTTGTGGAGGGCTTAGGGGCTGGAGCATGCCTCTGCCGGCTGGCAGGGATAATGCACTCAAGTGTAATTCATACATGTCAAGCAGTGACAGCATCCCACTCAAAAGCATCATCTTCAGAGAGGAGAGACGCTTATATAAGCTCTCAAAGCTTCCTTAGGATAGACATTTTCCAGTATCAATTATGCAGAACCGTTAGAGCATTTGGCTTCACACATGTGAACTCTGGCTATTTCATCTCACATCGCTTTCAAATCCTAACTCAGCAGCAATAGCCTTATTGGAAAGCTTGAGCTTAATTATGATTTTATTCAGCTTCTAGCTTGAGGCAGAAGCAGCTACAATGACAAAGAGCCCTGGGAATACTTACCCTGTCAACGAAAGCCCCACTTCACTGCAAGCATAAGCATATTTTGTTTTTTGCTCTTTTCCAGGATCCCTATATCTTCCCTGCCCCTTCTTTTTAATATAAAAGGAGTGATAAATGTGTTGGTTCTGCCCTTTATGTTTTTGCTAGTGTTTATCAAGAGTATTATGTCCATAAAGAACTGTAAATATGACAATACCACAGCAATGTTTGCTAGTCTTTTCATCACATACTTCAAATGCAATCATTCTTTGAAAGAGCCCAGTATGGTAAGCATATTATATTCCCAATTTTCATTGAGAGACTAGAAGCTTAGGATATTTAATTGCTCAAGAATATACAATAAGGAAACTTAATTTATGATGTCGAATGGCAAGCTCTTGAATTCCTTTTACCATTCCATTTCATTAACCCGCAGAGGTAACTTCTATCCTGTGTGTTCCCTGTGTGCTGGCAGCTAGATATGTATCCTCCTATCTCCTTAACAAAGGATTACTATAGCTAAGATTCAGAGAGTGGCAGATGTGCATTTCAATGTTGGCTCTGCCATTTCATAACTGATCAACATAACCTCTTTTTCCCCCAGTTAACTAACCTATTTTTCCTTAGTCTAAAACATAATGAGTCAATGCCAGAAGGGTCTGGCTGGGGTAGCTCAGTGAATCTGTGTGTAGTACAGTGCCAGGCACTTAGGCAAAGCAGTATGATGTGGGGTTGGCTCACATACTAGCTATCTTATAAAATGTTTCTCCCTTCCTAATTTGCATGTAGTTTCTCTGGTAGCTTTGATCATTCACAAATCCACTGCTTCCTAGAAGGCTTCCTCAGGCTTCAGTCAACAAGAACTTCTAGGCATCAGCAATAGTGTCTGGGTTTGGTGTCTGTATATGGGATGGATCCCCAGGTGGGGCAGCCTCTGGCTGGCCTTTCTTTCAGTCTCTGCTCTACTCTTTGCCCCTGTATTTCCTTTAGATAGGAGCAATTTGGGGTTAAATTTTTGGAGATGGGTAGCCCTAACCCTCAATCTGGGGCTATGCCTAACCTCTGGATATGGTCTCTACAGGTTCTCTCTCCCCTGTGGTGGGTATTTCAGCTAATGTCAAGCCCGTTGGGTCCTTGGAGCCTCTTGCTTTCCTGGCATCTGAGACTTTGTTGTGGCTACCCCCAGTTCCCCATCCCCCACTGCTACATACCTCTGTTCAATTTCCTGACCCTCTTACCCTCTTTACCTATCCCCTGTCTCCTCCCCTACCTGACCCTGCCCCCCTTTTCCTTTTCCTCTCTCCCTCTTCTCTTCCTCCCAAGTGCCTCCCACCATCTAACTCCAGTGATTATTTTGGTCCTCCTTCTAAGTAGGACTGAAGGATCCATACTTTGGTCTTCCCACTTCTTGAGCTTCATATGGTCTGTGAATTGTATCATGGGTATTCCAAGCTTTCTTGCCTAATATCCACTTATTAGGGAGTACATACCCATACTGTGCATGTTCTTTTGTGATTGACTTACCCCACTCAGGATGATATTTTCTAGCTCCATCCATTTACCTGTGAATTTCATAAACTTATTGTTTTTAACAACTGAGTAGTACTCCATTGTGTAAATGTACCACATTTTCTGTATCCATTCCTCTGTTGAGGGATATCTGGGTTCTTTCCAGCTTCTGGCTATTATAAATAAGGCTGCTATAAACATAGTGGAGTATGTGTACATATTACATGTTGGAGTATATGCCCAGGAATGGTATAGCTGGATCCTCAGGTAGTACTATGTCCAATTTTCTGAGGAACTGCCAGACTGATTTCCAGAGTGGTCGTACCATCTTGCAATCCCACTAGCAATGGAGAAGTGTTCTTTTTCCTCAACATCCTCTCCAGCAATTACTATTATTTGAGTTTTTTTTATCTTAGCCATTCTGACTGGTGTGAGGTGGAATCTCAGGGTTGTTTTGATTTGCATTTCCCCGATGACTAAGGATGTTGAGCATTTCTTTAGGTGCTTCTCAGCCATTCAGAATTCCTCAGTTGAGAACTCTTTGTTTAGTTCTGTAGCCCATTTTTAATAGGGTTATTTGGTTTTCTGGAGTATAACTTCTTGAGTTCTTGATATATTTTGGATATTAACCCTCTATTGGATGTAGGATTGGTAAAGATCTTTTCCCAATCTGTGGGTTGGCATTTTCACCTATTGACAGTGACCTTTGCCTTACAGAAGCTTTTCAGTTTTATGAGGTCCCATTTGTTGACTGTTAATCTTAGAGCGTAAGCCATTGGTGTTCTGTTCAGGAAATTTTCCCCTGTGCCTCTGTGTTCAAGGCTCTTCCCCACTTTCTCTTCTATTTATTGAGTCATTTTCCCAATTGAGGTCTCTCCTCTCAGTTGACTTTAGCTTGTATCAAGTTGACATAAAACAATCTAGTACACGGTCTGGTTATCATGTGATGTCTTGATATAGTACAGCTATCTCACTTAGGGCTGAGCACTCCATAGTCCCTTATTCTGCACTCCCGAACTAGTCCTGAGTCTCTATGTCAGTCACCATCCTCTGCAAAACCAGCCTTCCTAATGAGATCTGAGAGATGCTCTAACCTCTGTGTTTAACAGTAAGTCACTAGGAGTCCATTTAATACTTTGTTCATTTAGCAAAGCAATAGTCATTGATTGTCTCCTGAGACTTATAACCTGTGTAGCCTGAGGTTCTTGGCCCTAATAACAGTGACAGAGTGGGATGAGCTGTACCAATCCATGATTTTGTAGACCACTTCAATCTCTCTTGCCCCAGGCTCATATTAGCCTCATGTCCCTGTCCCCTGGAGAGCCTCCATAGGGCACATTTCCGGTGTGGCACCTAGCCCAGGATCCAAATCCTTGAAGCCAAATACAGTGTCTGTAAAGCAGCAGCTGCTGGAACATATGGATGATCACTGGGAGTTTCTTAGTTCTCATTGACAGCATCCCAGTGCACCAGTGCCCAAACTTTGGATGCATACATGAGACGCTTTGGCCTCATGTTCTCCTTTTTGATGTTAACAGCTAGATGTTGATAATTTTCTCTGCTTTCCTCTTTGTTCCAGTGCATCCTTTAAGGACTTGCAGCAAAGATGTTCCCCCCTTCTCTCCTCTAGTCAGGATTCTGGTTAGGGCTCCATTACCTGGACCGATTCAGCAATTTCCTCTCTGATCACCATGTCTCCATTCTTTTCCCACTCTGCCACCAGAATAACCTTAATTAAATACTTCCCTGCTAGATACTTACCCGTCAGGAATTTTGACCCCCCCTTCCACTGCCCACTGAAGAATGAGTCCTACACCCTGAGGTGGGAATTATTCTAAGTTCGTGTTTACCAGGCAGATCTGGGGCTCTACTTAATTATTTCTTATTCCTACCTAAAATAGTAGCTGTGCCTTTTCTCTGCCATGTCACAGTACCTGCAATTTTCTTGCCCAGGATGCTTCACCTGTGTCTACATTATTGGCATCCCATCCACTCCTCATGCACCAGACTAAGGGTGCTATCTTCTAGGACACTTCCTTGTGTGTAGGGTAGGTACAAACAAAGGTCCTTGTCTCAACATGTATAAGCAATTTGTGAGCATGTGTGCTTTTTAAAACACTTATCACAGCCTGGCGTGGTGGTACACACCTTTAATACTAGCAGTGACTTTTGGGAGAAAAGGCTCAGAGTTTGCAGCCAGCCTTTAAAGCAAGTTTCAGTTAGCCAGCGATATAGAGTGGGACCCTGTATCAATGAAAAGTAGCCTAAATACCTATCAGAGAGATCAGATAGATAACAATGCTGCTGATGAAGGGAGGTAGGGGTATTTCAGATGGATAAATAGTTAGAAATTAGGGAGACAGATGACAGATAGATAGTAGGAATATACGGGGTGTGGTTGGCTGATTTTTCCTGTCATGGGGCTTTTAAAAAAATTGTACTAACAAAAGTGTTTAAAAATAACAATAACTATTAACTGAGTGGCAGAATTAACCCAGTAATCTACTTAGTTATTGCCCACTGTTCACATTTTAACCGTTGGTTAATATCCAGCTATATATACAGTATTTCTTATTTTGAGAATACTAAGATGTTTCCATTGGCCAGAGAGTTTCAATGGGTGCTATGGAGAAAAGACAGAAGAATGAGTTGGTGCTCTCAAAAAGGGAATTCAGAAATGTGGGAGACATAAGCTTCAGGTAAAGGATTCTAAGCAGATGTCAATGGGATTGAAAATGTTACTGTGAGTTCAATGCGAAATATAGAATAAGGGAGCTTCTAGAGAAGGCAGAGCCTCAGGAAAGGGTGCTTACAGGCCACTCTGGAGTGACGCAAATTCATGTCTTCACCAAACAGTCACCACCATCTCCGTCTCTTCCTAGGACTTCCGGGGCAGCGTTCGAGAAGACTTTAGCCAGGAACACCACGCAGTAGTGGCCGAAGCATCTCACTCCAGGAAATGAAACCGTAACATGGCAGTACCTGTTTGAGAGGATTAAAACCCAAAAGACTCTATTCAGAAAGGGACAATGTCCAAGAAAGGGCGGAATAAGGGCGAGAAGCCCGAAGCACTCATTGTCGCCCTTCAAGCTGCCAACGAAGACCTCAGGACCAAACTCACAGACATTCAGATAGAACTGCATCAAGAGAAATCCAAGGTGAGTAGGAGCTGCCTGGGGCCACGACTTCAGCCAGCCCGAGGCTGTCACCATGTTCAACAAACTCAACCATTCCCTTGAATTCTGGGCTTTGATCCCTGCAGCCCAGAGACAACCCTGCTAATATCAAATTACACCATTTAGATAACTGTTACTACAAAAATATTCTTTATCACAAACTAACAAATATTTCACAGTTTCGGCATTCTCTTTGATCACTGTAAGAAATTTAATTTTACACCAAACCTATTTCACCCTGTTCAATGGAAGTAATAAATGAGTTTGGAATCCGTTCGAGGCTATTTCTACCTATTTCAGCTGATTTGGCCTTTGATTAATTAACTCCAACATGAAGTTCATGAGGAAAAGATCCGTAGCCCCACGAAGCAAAGAGAACACATTCTCACATTTAAAAGGCATTAATTTGTGAATCAGAAGTGTGTGGCATTATGTATTTTTCTCTCTCCTCGGAAGCAGATTTGCCTGTCTCGGGGCCTATATCTGTGATTCGTCTCCCACACATCACTCTGTAAAAGAATAACCTGGGAGAGCCCAGTACAACTTGAGGTTCCTCAACAGATAAGCCAACCATTTGGGTTACGTAGGTGAGACAAGGAGCGCAGCCTAGCTTCAGAGGAGAGGGACTCATCTTGGGGATTAGCTGGTCCTTCCCTGTAGGATCTTTCCAGGTCGTACCTCCTACCAGCATCCAGCTTGTTCAGTTTCCCTTGGCCTTGGGCAAAATAACATTTGAAGGGAGGCAGGCTCCATCTAGTAAAGATTGGGGTGATGAATGATGGTCATAGGGATGCTTAGGAGAGAAAAATACCCACAATATTCCAAAGGAGACCCCCACCTCTTCAAGTATTCCACACATTTAATGTTTATAAAATAGACAGCTCTAGAAAGGTACCTAGCCTGTCCTTGAGGGCCTGGCACAGCCTCCATGTTGGCAGCAGGTAGGTGTCATCCCCTCTTCATCTGGCAAGGCTCTGGCAGGAGGATTCTTAAGATATCGGCCAGCTCATCCCTCCTCCCAGGTACCCCTGCCTTTTTCTCTTCCCCTCACAGTTAGATACAACCTCCACACAGGAGTTAGAGCAAAGCTGTGCGCGTCCATAGCAAAAGGAAGCAGAGGGCAAATGCATCATAAAGCAATTTCATTATAGATAAATACGATTGTGTTGTCAAAGGAGCAGACTCTAGGGGAAAACATGATCAAAGCCAAGGTATGAATTTACGCTCCCTGTTTAACCCTGAGGCTCTTACGATAAAATGACAATCCAACCGCTGGGAGGGAACGGATAGAGCCTGGAAACCTTTGGGATGATGGGCCATTACTCATTTTCTCAGCAAAAACACATAACGCTGTTGGCATTTATAGAAAAGGCCCACTGTGCAGAGAACAGAGTCCACCGCAAATGCTTCGGCTGGTAATATAAATAGCCAGCTTCAACAGACCCAATGTGCACCGTCCATCACACACGCCGACATGCGCAGTTCATCCCATCACAGAACCCGTTCTTCCGTTTAGCGTCTGACTGGCCCTGAGTAGGTCTTCAAGTTCTGTCTAGTGGAGCTGCCGAGGCCCCTGCGCCATCTGACTGTGCTAGACAGTGAAGATGGTAGTAGTTAGCTGATGTTAAGCATAGAGAGGGCATTGTACTATGATCTCTTTTGACCCTCGGTTTCCAGTTTCTCCCCTCTCAGGCAGGCACTGTTGTTGGTTTCTGTTTGAATGAAGAAAGTCACTACCTAGTTTGCAGGGCAGTGCTCAAAAGTACTTACTGAATGAACCCGTGTTAACCATTTTTCAATGCTTTCCTGACATCTCTGTGGACTGTAATATTTTGATGGGAAATCTCAGGCTTGAGTAAAGAAAGGCCTGTCTTTTCTCTTTGAACCAATATGCCAAGCCACTAACTATGTGGATATTTTCCTGCCTGTGTGTACCGTGAGGCTGCAGTCCCCTGCTCTGTGTAGGTTGCTATGGGATGTACTCCCCAACTGGGTTCCCCAGGGAATGTACTTCTCAGTTTCAGGGAGGAGTGGTGTGGGCAGGGTGACAAAGGGGACGAAGGCACGGGAACTGAGAAGAGGGTTCTGAGATACAGGCTGTAGCTGTAGCCAGCCTGGGGAGCACAGACAGGGGAGCAGGGACTCCAAACAGGAGCAGCCAGATGAAGCAGGCCTTCAGGCTGCAGAGCCCTTGACACCTGACCTCATGGTCTTCACAGCAAGTTTGGGAGGAAAGAAGCCTGTGGTTACTCTTCTGATTTCCCTGGGGGGTGGGGAGGGAGTGGAGAAAATGAGCTTCAATTTGCTTAACTCACTTGCTTTCTGGAGGCAGCAAGTGGAGGCCCCAAAATGGGGATTCTTTTCAGGGATATTAGAGATCAAGGTAGAGCCTGAGCACCTGACCTCTGCCGCCATCACCCCCACCTCCTAAGAAAACCAACCAACCTTCTCTATCCTCGGTTCCCAGAGCCTCTGGTTGAAGGTCTCAAACTTAGTGTGGTATTTTTCTTTCGTTCTGCGCCTTTACTTCTGTTTTCAAGAGGCCTAACTGAAAGAAGAAATCAGAGAAGGAAGAGAAGAGGGTGCAGGAGAGGGGACTGGGGTGGACAGAGTGCTACCCTAGAGCTGAAAAGGGTTTTCCCATACAAGCCGCCTCTCAGCCCTTTTGTCTGAAAGTTCTTAGGTTCTGGTGACAATTCCTGCTGGTTTACTGGTAGGTCACTCTCCAGGAACATGCAAAGCAGATTAATACAAGCTTCAGCTTCTGATAGTCTGACCCATCTCAGATAACCTCACAGCCTGTTCCTTGCCTTCACCGCCAATGCTGCGATTGATTTTTAATCCTTGGCTTCTAAGAGTGCATTAAAACTCCAGTCACCTTCATGCTTATCTTGCCAGGATTTCCATGGACATTTCTGAGAGCCAGACTAGAATTACTGGCAGAAAACACAGCGCGAGGCCTGCATAAAGCAGTTATGGCATCTCTTCCTTGTGTCCCACTGGAACGTTTATCACAGGACAGATTTTTTATAGTGATCTTTTCCTCCCATCGAATCTCTAGGGTAGAAAGGATTTGAATTTTCTTTTTCACAGCTCTGTTCAGTGCTCCTTGTCCTTGCCTCTCCACTGGCTTCCCTGCTCTGTACGGCCATCTGTATTCTCAATGCCTTCCGAGTCAAGACCGTACAGTCACCAACACAAGGGAACTCAACACATCGCCAAGGGAATCCAGATTTTTGCTTTGGACATTTCTTTCTGTTTGAAAATAGTCACTGCACTCTTAATGTAGGATAGCCATGTTAGTCATACGTTATGTGCATTTGCATTTTTGTTGGTGGTGGCTTGATGTAACACTGTATAATATGTTACCATATGCAACAATATTTTCAAAATGAACATGATAGTACCTACTGTTGCTTAGTCACTTGCTTTTGATACATTGAGTCATCTTCTCCATAACCAGATGAGAATGAGATCATCAACCCATTATGTCAATAGGAAAAAAGGCTGACAGAGGGAAAGGAGTTTACTGAAAGTTTGAGAGCCATCAAGCCCGGGCTCTGGGCTTGGCTCTTGGCTCTTGGCCACACTGGTAGAGTTTGTGTTGTGCTTATAGAAGGATTGGGTTTTTTTCTTTTCTCTCCTGAAATAGTGGGCACAAATACTATAGATACCACAGGACTGACCATCAGGCTAAATGTACTAATATGTACAATGCCTACTTACAAAGGCATCAACTTAACAGTACGACACATGAAAGCACCAGTCAGCCTATTACGTTATCTCTGCAAAACACCCACACTGTTCAAAATGATTATTTGCTAAATAACTTTCTCCATCTCAAAATATTATCATGTTCATATTTACATTCCTATTCAGCAACAGCTCTTTTATCTCCTCGTCTCAAGGTTTACATTAGGATATTTAAACCTTCTGCCTTAATGCCTAAATTGTATAAAAGTTTGGAAAAAGACTTCACCACACAACTGCAGTGGTTCTCAACCTGTGGGCTGTTATCTTTCGGAGGTCGTAGGACTCCTTCACAAGGGTTGCCTACAACCATCAGAAATATCAGATATTTACATTTTGATTTGAAAACTATAGGAAAATTACAGTTATGAAGTAGCAACAAAAATAATTTTAGGCTTGTGGGTTACCATGACACAAGGAAGTGTTTAAAAGGGTCACAGCATAGGACATTTGAGAATCGGTTTGTTATGGTCTCTGGAGCCTCCCAAATTGCATCTCCCACAAAAGTGATTACACTTTTCCAGGTAAGTTTAAAGGGAAAACAAGTCATATCAAGAGATCCTGCAAATAATTGCTGTTTCCATGGCAACTGAAACAAACATGAACGTTTCTTTGTTTTGTGAATTCTCCTGAGTGATTGACACCAGGATCAGCATTTGTTTTGTTAGCTTTCTCTTTGGACTGGAATATATTCTCCACCCGGCTTTATTTTTGTAGTCTAACTTTTTGTTCTTTTAATCCCCCTCTCTCTCTGCTGATACACATGAAAGATTACTATTTATCATCTGACAGAAACAACACAGTTAAAACAGAATCACAAGAAGATGCTATGTTAGGTACTTCAAGAGACTTTGACATGAGTCGTTTAGGGTGGAATGTCTCCTGTCATATCTAATACAATATTGCCTTATATACCATAGTGTATATAACTGTTCAAGTTATTTTCCTATGTGTTTTTAACATGGTTCTAGATATAACTATTATAGGCATTTTTCAAACGCATTTTCTTAGACCAGTGTTTCTTAGACCAATCTATGGGTTGGGACCTATTTGGGGTGGAACTACTCTTTTACAGGGGTCACCTAAAACACAGATATTTACATTATGATTCATAACAGCAGAAGAATTATAGTTATGAAGGAGCAAAAAAATAATTTTAACATGAGGAATTGAATTAAAGGGTTCCAGTATCAGGAAGGGTGAGAACCTCTGTTTTAGTTGGTGAACAGAAATGCAAACATAAAATTCCTTATGTGGTGTCCACTCTCATTAGCGCTTGTCACTGTCCTGTGAAGTGATGTTTCCCTTAGGACCTTGTGACCCAGTAGCCATGTTGTCATAATCCTCTTCCCAATGCTACTACCTTAAATACTGCTGAGACAGAGAAGGACCAAGTTCCCATCACTCGAGCTAAAGGTATATTCCTAATGGTAACTAAGCTGAGTTTCTAAATTAAGGAGGAAGCCCTTCTTCTAAGAATAAATGCATTATCTAGAACAGGAATTAAGAAACCTCCTGCAAAGTAGAAGACACTAAATATCTTAGAGTTTGTGGGTCAGGCAGTCTCTGAAAGTAACCAATCACTGTAATGTGAAAATAGCCCCAAGCAATGGACAGGCATGGTTGTATTCCAATGGATCTTTATTCAAAAATGCAGTGACAGATATACAAGCTGTAGTTTCCTCATCCCCATACCAGGAAGTTACCATTTTCTGTTTACTCTGGAAAGATGAGAACGTAGTCTACATTGTCAAGAACAGAGAGGCATCCTTACATGTTAGAGATGTTGTGTTTTGCTGTAGAGTCTTGCAAGGGTGTATGAGTGAATGCATAGTTACCTTGGTAACTCTCTGAGTTCTCTAAACCGTTTGGCAGGACATATTATGCGTGTATCTGCTTACAGGGCTGGCCAGAAAACAATGGCATATGGCCTGCAATTGAGCCTGTGCTTCTTGTTTCTCTTACTGTGCTATGCCTGCAATTGATGGATATACAATGGTGTCTCTTAGGAGTTTCCAATCAGGGACAGGATTAGAGAAGGTGGAGATGAGAGAAGCATGCAAAAAATCTGTCACATAAAGACAAAGAAATATACTAAGGACCAACAAAGTGCACTGAAAAGACAAAGAACAGTAGACACGAGCTTCATCCTAGACAATCGGGGTCACATGTCAGGAAAGGATGCTAGGTAGCAGGGCCAGGAGGAATGTGAGAATCCTGAAGAGAGTCAGGGGGAGAGCCATCAGGGAAAAGAGACTGTAGGCAGACAGGCACAAATATAAACCACACGCAGAAAATAGCATATTCTCCTGTGTCAGGAGCAGGAGTGAGGGAGGAGAAGGAGGAACAACCCACATAGGAGTCTGACTGGCAAGGCTGAGGTTTGGGTATTCCATTCTCAGTGTGGAGGGGCTCCTATGGCTTTGGAACAGCCCGAAGGTAGTGCCAGGGCTGGGATTTACCAAGAGAGCATCACTAGCCATGTGAAGAAAGTCATTCTCTCCGAATGAACCCCAGGGAACACCAGAGCAACACTAGCCAAAAGAAATGAAATGTGAACTGCCCATGAATGCCAGATAGGTGACCTTTAATCAATTGTCTTGTGACCAGACAGTGGAAGGGATCAATTGCTTTCCCTGGTATAGTTTAACTTAACTCAACACAAAATATTATCATTTCAACAAATGACAAGGGGCTAACAAGAAACTCTGTCTTGTGATAAATTGACAAAATCCATAGTGTATTTTACACGAGGAGCTAATCTCATGCTTGCAATACTGCAAGTATTCAGTGTAGCAAGTATCCGTCATGTTGGATGTCAAGCTGAGATCAGAAGACAGTCCTTGGAACACACGTGACTGCTGCTTTACCAAGTCCTCTTGGGTTCTGCACCCTTATAGGATGCCCACTATGAGATTAACTCCTGTGCCTTAAAAACATGCTCACCAAACACTACTTCCCTTAGAAAATACTGTTGTAGCTGAAGATAGGTAAGTCACTAAGGTAAGTAAAATCCTACATATTCTCTTCTAGTTAGGTTGAAAAGCTCTCAAATTATGGGAAAGGGAAACCCAGAATTAGAATGTATTTTAAGGGGGAGACGTTAGTTTCAATAAAAATTAAAAATGTTTTATTATTAAAACTTTCCAATTGGAGAAAAGACTCTGTCACACAATCAGATAATGCTCTTGGGGCTCTCAAATTGTCTTCAATTTTTTTCAATCTCTCTCTCTCTCTCTCTCTCTCTCTCTCTCTCTCTCTCTCTCTCTGTGTGTGTGTGTGTGTGTGTGTGTGTATGTATGTGTGTGTGTGTCTGTGTCTGTGTCTGTGTGTGTGTGTGTGTGTGTGTGTGTGCCTGTGTGTACCTCTGTGTGTTTCCCTGTCTACCGAGACAAAGAGGCAGGGCGATGACACAGGCAGGCTATAGGATGAACTGAGAGGAGGAAAAAATAGCACAGGATCCCAGAGGGACCTTTTCATGCTACCGAGATGGCCAGCGACGGCTTCATAGCATTCTGTTAAATCAGGGATTTACTAGGTCACATTTAAGTAGCACAGGCTGGGAAGAATGAATACTGTCATTGGAAATGTAACTAAATGCGGAAGATTATTTTCAGCAGAATTCTTGAAAGGTGGAAAGATTAGAAGAAATGGTTGTGAAATTACTTGGAGCGTTTGGCTTAGGGGACAGCAAGGTCAAGCGATAAGAGTGAGACTTAAAAGAGACCTCCTGCAGCACGGAGAAGCAACATGCCTAAACTCCTATAATTAGAGGAAAGCCCAACAGATTACCCAATTTAGGGATGTTATCTGTTTGGCTAACTAGTGAGCATGTATGTGGATATATATAACAAGTTGAGGAATGGAACGTGGTTGCTATACAAAGAACAATAAAGCCATGGCTATCATAACTATCTTCATTTATTACCTTCTCCATTATCAGCAGTCTGTGCTACACCCGCACTCCTCCCTCCCAAATGAGAAAGAGAAACGTCGTACAATAATATTTTAGGCACCTTATTGATGTATCAAACTTGGAGCCATGCAGAGATACCCATATTTATGGGTTTGGATGAAGCCGGGATTGTGCAATTGATAATTGTAAACATTTCTCTATCAGTGGGCGAACCACCTCAGCCGAGCTTCGCAGTTTTGCTGGGTATACCAGTTGCCTGGGGAGTTGTTTAAAGCACAGGATTCTGCAATTCTAACAAGCTTTCCGGGTGTCCCTGGAGCTGCCTATCTATGGACCACATACTGATTAAGAAGACCTCAGAATATCAAACGTTTGTCTGAACACGCTAAGATAAACATCTTAGATATTTCCTCCGTTTACACACCATAGTCTCTGCTCTAAGGCCCGGGCTTTCTTTTCCTCTGAGCACACAGTGGCTTGTACTCCCCGCACCCCTCCAACCCTTTTTAATAAATAAGGTATTAAGAGATCATAGCAGCCTAAGCCGCGAGATCCCGCCTGAGAGGAAGCGTTTTTTCTTTGAGGCTCATGCTTTTTCATCCTTTCTCCTCCCTGCCTCTAGGTTTCAAAGCTTGAAAGAGAGAAAACTCAAGAAGCCAAGAGGATCCGTGAGCTGGAGCAGCGCAAACACACGGTCCTGGTGACAGAGCTGAAAGCCAAGCTCCACGAGGAGAAGATGAAGGAGCTGCAGGCCGTGAGGGAAAACCTCATCAAGCAGCATGAGCAGGAAATGTCGAGGACAGTGAAGGTGCGGGATGGGGAGATCCAGAGACTCAAGTCTGCGCTGTGTGCGCTCCGGGATGGCAGCAGTGACAAAGTGAGGACAGCACTCACCATTGAGGCCCGGGAGGAGGCCCGGAAACAGTTCGATGCAGAGCGCCTGAAGCTCTTGCAGGAAATTACAGACTTGAAAACTGCCAAGAAGCAGGTGGACGAGGCTCTGAGCAATATGATCCAAGCGGACAAAATCAAGGCTGGGGACCTTAGGAGTGAGCACCAGTCCCACCAGGAAGCCATCTCGAAGATCAAGTGGGAATCGGAACGGGATATACGGAGGCTGGTTAGTACTAATGGGAGCAGGGCGAGCAGGGGTCTCTGCCGGAGCTCTGTTGGGTGTTTTCTTGTCAGTTGCACTGTCCGAAGTGCAAGGTACATTGGCAGGTAGTTTAGTAGAAATTGGAGCTGTAAAATGTAAGAGATTTTAGAGTTTTCATCTTCACAGTACATTTCATAGTAATTGCATTCACGTGGGCACACGGGTATTCTTGCGGCAACCTGTGTTCTTGGGTGTAAATTACAAACCCTCCTAACCTTAACTTGTTGCTGTGGGCTTCCTGGTTGTAAAATTTCATTGGTATTTTACAAGACAGAGGGACGTTTCTACATCTTGCCTGAAAATGTTGAAAAACATCTTGAGTGATCAGCACAAACATGGTGCTATAAAATCCCTGGTCATTTTAAAAATGGTCCCTTCCCCCTAGTTAAGCAAGAAATATTTATTATGAGTTATTCCGTTTTTATTTTATTTTGTTTATTTTTTTTTATTTATTCACTTGGATGTCATTCAGAAGTGGCTTCTTGCTGTTTACAATTTTCCTTTTTCTTTCTTTGTTTTTTTTTTTTTTCTTCTGTTTTTCGAGACAGGGTTTCTCTGTATAGCCCTGGCTGGCCTGGAACTCACTCTGTAGACCAGGCTGGCCTTGAACTCAGAGATCCACCTGCCTCTGCTTCCCAAGTGCTGGGATTAAAGGCACGCACCACCACTGCCTGGCTTACAATTTTCTTTTGTTCAACGCACAGAGAATTTTTTTCTCTTAACATGCAGAGCCAAAAGCTACAGAGAATTTCACAGTGCTAAAATAAATAAATTAAATTAATGCATGGCCTAAAAGCTGTAGGACCCTAGCCTAACTTTGTTTATTATCTCAGGATGAAAATTTATATTCATCTACATGTAAAAGTTGACTTTGCTTAAATCTTTAGAACAGTGATTCTCAACCTGAGGGTTGAAACCCCTTTGGCAAACCTCTACCTCCAGATTTCTTTACATTATAAATCATAAGAGTAGCAAAATTACAGTTGTGAAATAGCAACAAAATTAATTTTATGTTTGATGGTCACCACAGCATGAGGACCAGTATTCAAGGGTTGCAGCATTAGGAAGGCTGAGAACCATTGTTTTTAAAATGTATTTAATATTCTATGTTTCTCTAAGCAGAGTGCTATTCAGGAAAAACCATCCTTTCCCCCATGTTTGCCAATCCTCAGTAATTTCCTAGAAATTCTATGTCTCTGGGATTTCCACTTTAAGCTGAAAGTGGTTCCCGTAGAACAGTTTACGAGTTAAGCCTGTGCCATTTTCTTAGTATTGTGGTAGAGTGTGACTGTAAACTCTGCCCCTGACACCCTTCCTGAGCAGTTCATTCTGCTGTGCTGCTTGACAATCGAAGCCAAATGCAGAGCAGAAATAATGGTCTCTGCCCTGCTCTTGGTTTCTGAAATGACCATGGTCGATGGAGGATTCAGACTGAACGATGGAGCAGTCAGGTCGGTGAGTTACAAGAAATCCTTGAATTAAATATTCTTGCTTGCCTTTCAGTGTGAAATCGACAAATTAGTCATAACCAACCCTCCATTACTTCCTTCCAAGAACACTGCTGAAGGAGACAGGAGATTCTCCTAAGCAACCACATGAGATCTAAACAACCCTAATAGTGGCTCAAAAATTGAACAGAACAATATAGGGAAATGTTTAAATAATGTATGTGTTCCCGTCCTCCCTTTGTCCTCATATGCACTTTTGAACCTGGGGAGGGGGGTGGGTAGGAAATGAGATCAAAAAATTCTACAATTCTTCACACCAGAAGAGGACATCAGATCCCATTACAGATGGTTGTGAGCCACCATGTGGTTGCTGGGAATTGAACTCAGAACCTTTGGAAGAACAGTCAGTGCTCTTAACCACTGAGCCATCTCTCCAGCCCCCTACAATTCTTCTTATCTATGGACTAGACCACTGGTTAATTTTTCAGTATCACGAGACTCAAATTAAGTGTTCATAACCACTGTATAAAAGAGTCCTCCTACATGGCTAGATAGTCCCCTGGGGACCACATTGGGAAATTCTGGTGGTATGTGGATAATCATAGAGCCAGTATACCACAGAGTCTGACAGATGGACTCTGGGCTCTGAAGACGAAGGTAAAGTGTCTAGATTTCATCACACACAAGGCAGGTGACAATGATGTCATGCTTAACCTTTCAGGCTCTGAGTGTCATCTGGTGCAGAGTGGTCATGGAACCTACTGAACAGGACATAAATAGAAAGTGAGATAACTTGTATAACCTAACCGTGGGGCTGCAAATACTGCCAAGGACCAGATTTATACTGTAAAGGATCATTTATAATACGAGAGGTGGTAAGGATGACTCCATGGGGTGTTAATGAGCTGATCTAGCATCTGCCATAATACAGAAAACATCACAAGTAGCCAGGGACGTGCAGGTTATGGGCTGTATTAATCTGCAAATAACTGTATGGGTCAACTCCTGTATGTGCTCAGCTCAACCCTGGACTCAGACTTTGTTAAGGAATAAGATAGTACAGCCTCCAAATCGACAGGACACTATTTCGATCTTTAGCGGCTCTCAGGTGATGTTACAGGATGATGCACTGTAGTGGTCTACCAATGTAGTCTCGTAGCCCAGAGTCAGCAGATAGGCATCGGAGTGCAGGCAAAGAGAGGCAGTGCAAACAGATGCTGTACTGCCCTCCCCATCTAAAGGGCACAGCAAAGAAACACACTAAGTGGGTGAGTCACTATCTATGAGAAAAGAGAGAAAAGAATGACATTTATGCCAAATGTCTTTTCTTGTTTCCACTTTAAGTATTCACATAGAATATAATGAAATGGGACAAAAAGGTTTCACCCGGTGTCGATAATCTCTTCAAAACCGGTTACATTCATTTCATTTGTTGGGCGTCCCGCATCCAGGCACAGCAAACAGGTTCCAGCCAATTGGAACTCTGATCTGCTGGTACACGACACCTGTGTCTTAAGTACAACATTAATAGATTTTTTTTTGCCACACCCAGGATTAGAATATGTGAGTGTTGAAATCAGTATTTATTTTCCACAGGTATATGAGGAAACATTTTGACTATAATTATCAGGCATTTCTCTTTCCTATTCTAGTGCCAGTGATGGTTTTCTGGCAGGGATGGTAGGATGGTTACTAAGGCTGGCGGCCTTGAGGTGTGGGTGGGAAAGGAAAGCTCACACAACAGGACCACCTCCAGATAGAACCAAAATCGACACTTCCTAGAAAATAAGTAAACCACTACTGGGAAGCCTGTTATTTCCTTCAGTTGCAAATGACTGGCTGATAGTATCAATCGATATTAGGATCAAGATCAAATGCTGGTTCCCTGAAAGAGACAGTAATAATTTATCCTGAGAATCATCATAGCAGGATATCCTGAATCTCTCTTTATTGAAGCTCACAGTTCATTTTAAATGTATTCTTTGCTAAACCAACCCAGATCATTTCAGATTTTGAATGTAAGGACATCACCCATTCGGGGTATACCTTTAATTAGTCAATGCTACTCCACATTATTTGTGAGTTCAGTACACTGTATATCAGATTCCGGAGGAATTTTTTTCTGCATCACCACAAGAAAGAGGTGGACGTCCCATGGTGAAAATGGGATTCATTCATATCAGAGTCAAATTAAATGTCCTGGCTCTCGTTTAACTCAGATGGATGAAATCAAAGCCAAGGACAGGATCATCTTTTCCCTGGAAAAGGAACTGGAGACGCAGACAGGCTATGTACAGAAACTCCAGCTGCAGAAGGAGGCTTTGGATGAGCAGCTCTTCCTTGTCAAGGAGGCAGAGTGTAACATGAGCAGTCCGAAGAGAGAGATTCCAGGAAGGGCGGGAGATGGCTCTGAACACTGCAGCAGCCCGGTAAGTCCCTACGAGTTGAGGTTAACAACTCCGGAATCATCTATTATTTAGCTCCCGAGTTCTGCTTTTCACTTAACGTTATTTTCCTATCTATAAGTACAAAGGAATCAATTCTACCTCCTACTATAAACCAGCACGTATCTTGGGAACAGGCTTTTCTAGACTTGCAGACAACAAGTCTGTGCTTCATTAGCAGACTACAGAAGAGCTGCAAGGGTCTGAACCTTTCACAGAATTTTTCTAGCCCAGTGATATTTTTTCCCACTTGAATCTATTGTAAAAAGCATGAGTTAAGTGAAGATATTGGCCTGTTGGCAAAATTGGTAATTTTCCCCATATGTGAACAACTGGATTAGAGATTGACAAAGACAGCTATCATCTTCAGAGGTTGGGATGCATGCTTGTAAAAAAAAAAAAAAAAAGACTGAATCACCTATAGCCATAGAATGAAAGCTTTTTGTTTAATGGACTTGCCACTTACTACAACAGATTGTCAAAATTTTACATGAGAGCTTATTCTTAGATGTTCACTGAGAGATATAAGCTTAATGCAGTGGTCTATCAAATGATTTTGCTGCAAAAAAAAAGAAAGAAAAAGGTAAAAGGAAAAAGAAAGGTAAAGAAAAGAAAAGAAAAGAAAAGAAAAGAAAAGAAAAGAAAAGAAAAGAAAAGAAAAAAGAAAATGTGTGATGTAGGAACAAAAGTGACTTCCAAAGTATTACATAGAACAAAGTTCATGAATTGATTTTTCAGGGGACATACACACTCCCACACTTAAGCATATACAGGAGGACACACACACACACACACACACACATACACACACACACACCCTAGTAGGCAGTGGTAAGTATATAATGATCTAGGATGTAGCAGATGGTCAGTTTAGTTCTTTTGTTAATATTTACATGTGACATATCATGATTATCCCACTTCCAAAATGGAGTTTGGATTTAGACCCCTTGGTTCAAATTCATTACCTTAGTTTCCTTTTACAAACCAGGTTTAGTAAGATGGAAGCCATGGTGGTTTCTTCCAGATGGTCCACCTGTTACAAGGCACCATTCAGAGAATGTAGAACATTGTATTTGGTCCATAGTTAGCCCTTCTGGCTCTGATTACAACTATCCGCTACAAGGCCTGGGCCGACGCAGAACCACTGCAGATTGACCGGTTGTGTTGAACCCTCTAGGCTAGGATGACACCAGGGAGGTGGAACTGCTACACTGACACAACAGCAAGCTACTATCAATATGAAAATAACAATAGACTCCCAAGCATATAATCAGAGTAGGCCTAGAGCACAGCATTAAGTGGTAACTGCTATGGGCAAGGTGATTCATAATAATTGGTTACACCGAGTAAAATATTTTATCCCAGTTTATTTCAAATAAACTGCCCTTTGCACATGAAGATAATATGTTCCTCACAGTTACCTTTTTTCCACATGTGTACAGAAATTCACAAAGCCTAATGTCTAGTTCCTAATCTGTCCCCTCTATGACTAAGTATAGAAGCAGACAGGTATCTGTGTCACAGGACACAACAGACATTACAACATGAGGATATTCCCTGAACCTAGATCACCTGACCAACAGCTCTGATAACCTGTTTCTACCTTCTGAGACCCCTTCTGCACCACAAGGCTGGTGTCCAGGGTTTGTCGGACACATGGAATTCATTTGTGGTTTTAACCAGGCCTGTTCTTCACTCAGGAGTAAATGCTGACAGTTAGAAAGGATTAGCTAGTCTTCTGGTAGTAAAAGACCATTCGTCATCATGGGCCAAATTGGAAGAAGGCACTTGTGACTTCTACTAATGCTGGTTCAAAAATACTCATTTTAGTTCTCCCCTGTAGGATTTGCGAAGAAACCAAAAGAGAATAGCCGAGTTGAACGCCACTATACGAAAGTTAGAAGATAGGAACACCTTGCTCGGAGACGAGCGAAACGAGTTGGTGAGTTGCACTGCTGTTCTGCTCTAAAGGGTGCCTTGTGTTCTGTAGTTTATCATGAGAAAAGTGCACAGGTAGTAAAAGTCCAACATGATAAAGACTCACAAAGTCGCTGCCCCAAGTAACTCCAAATGAGTAAATGCTGTTTCTATCTTCTCTCTCTCTCTTTCTCTCTTTTTCTCTCTCTTTCTTTCTTTCTTTCTTTCTTTCTTTCTTTCACTTTCTTTCTTTCTCTCTGTCTTTCCTTTCTTTCTTTCCTTTCTTTCTTTTCTTTTTTCTCTCTCTCTTCCTTCTTTCTTTTTTTCCTTTCCTATCTCTCTTTCTCTCTTTTCTTTTCTTCTGAGATTTGTTTACTTATTTTATGTATGTGAATACACTGTCACTCTCTTCAGACACACCAGAAGAGGGAGGGCATTCTAACCCATTATAGATGGTTGTGAGCCACCAAGGGGTTGCTGGGAATTGAACTCAGGACCTCTGGAAGGCAGTCAGTGCTCTTACCCGCTGAGCCACCACCCTGCTTTACTTTCTTATTCGCATGACTGCATTTAAAAAATAGACATGTGACTGACTAGCCTGTGGCTTATATTTTAATTGAATTGCTTATGTGACTATGATTTGATTCTTGCCTTTATTTGGGGCCATTGTTTCTCTGTATAGCTGAGTTAGAGTTACTTTTCACAAGCTGTGTGTATTATAACATATTGCTTTTTCATTTTATTTTTTTAAAACAATAACATGAAATTTCTTCTAGAGGGTGTAAGGCTCAATTTGCAAACCACTGAAGGTCTTTTGGTTTTGTTTTTCGTTTGTTTGTTCGCTTGTTACTTTTGTAACTTCTGTCACTAGTTACTCCCTAACAGTCACCCCACTTTGCAACATTTCATCCCCTTGTTCTTATTAAGATTTTCTTTACAGCCAGAATATAGGCTGACTGTCTTCCCTTGCTTTCTATTGCTATGATTAAACAACAAGGCCAAAAGAAATTTGAGGACGAAAGACTTACATGTTCTGACCACAGTCCATCATGAAGGGAAATCCGGGCAGGAACTGAAGCAGGGACCATGGGAAAATGGTGCTCACTGGCCTGCTGACCCTAGCTTGTTCGGTTTGCTTTGTATACACCCAGGACCATTCACTAGGAGGCAGTCCCGCCCACAGTGGACTGAACTCTCACATAAATCATTAGTCAAGAAGATGCCTCAGAGGCTTGCATACAGGCCAATGTCCAGGACACATTTCTCAACTGAAGTTCCCTCTCAGGTGACCCTAGCTTGTGTCACGTTGACAAAAAACCTAACCAAGACAGTGGCTTTTAGAAATATCACATATCCTCAGGGAAGAAAGATGTACTCCACAATCTTTAGGTTATAGCTTCAATCAAATTTGCTGCCTTGTTTTAAATTTTCGATAGACCTCTAATATTTTGTCTACTTATTCTCCCAGCCAACTTTTCTATGTCTCTTAGCTCTGCCCATTTTTCATTACAGTTGTTTGAAGTTATGTTACCTGATGGGTATAAATTAATATTTGTTAGTGGTTTTGGCATATCGACTCTTTTGTATTATAAAATACATAATCTCCTTGCCTCAGGTCTACCTGTTATTAAACTATCGCAGAATGTTTTAGTGTTCACATGAATCTCTGTTTATTAATACATATACATACATATATGCATGGTTGATCATATATGTGTAATTTCAGTCTGTCACATACTAAGGTCTGACTTTCTGAAGAAGCATTTTGTTGGATACTTTAGAACTGTCATGACTGCATGCTGTGCTAAAATTGGACAGTTCTTTCTTCTCAGGCTCATTTGAATTTTCTATGAATAGTATGCACCAGATAGAGTTAAATATTTAAAACACAGGACAATAATCTCTGTAAGAAGCAAAGGGTGGAATAATAAACCCAATGAATAATCTGTATGTACTCAAAATTTAATATTAATGATTCAGATACCAAAGATCAAAAACTGTGAGTTGCCCCCAAATTATGAAAAATAAGGCCAATGTTTTGTCTCCATTATAATACTAGAGTTTTCAAATTCAAATTAGGATGGATCTGGGGAAATGCCAAGAACCACAAGTGGAGTTTGTTTTGGGTTTTGTTTAAGCACAGGTTAACTTTCTCCTCCCTCAGTATCTCCCCAAATCATAGATTTCCGTAAAAGCACTCGCTATTTTTAAGATCCTCTGATAGCCTTATTCCTTGTGATAAGAAAGGGATACGCTAATTATTAGAAAGTCAACATGGAAGTTCAAGCTGTCTGTGCAGATGTTATAATACATCAACCAGACTGAAGAATTGTGAAAATGAAAGGCTTACAAGGCAACATTCATACGTTTAGTTTAGTGCTTCTAAACTAGAGGCAGCTTGGGCAATGTGTACCCAGCTGACAGGGTATCAGCAGGGAGAGCGCATGGACGCTACTAAACATCCTATGAAATAGAGAACGGTCCAGTGACAACAGCAACAGGAGAACTTAAGCTGCCGTACTTACTGACAGTGAGGAGATTTCAGCAAAACCTTTTTTTTTATTTAATTTTTATTTTCTATATTCTATGTTTACATTCCAAAGGCTTTCCCCTTTCCCAGTTCCCCCCCACCATATGTCCCATAATTCCTCTCCCCCCCCAGCTATTCCCCAATCATTCCCCCGCCCCCACGATTTCTCTGTTCTGGGTCTACAATACTGGATCCAATCTTTACAGGCCCAGGGTCCTCTCCTTTCTTCTTCTTGGGAGTCATTTGACTTGCTAATTGTGCCTTGAGTATTTTAGGGCTTCTGGGCTCATTAATATCCACTTCTCAGTGATTGCATTTCATGTGTATTCTTTTGTGATTGGGTTAGCTCACTTAGGATGATATTTTCCAGATCTAACCATTTACCTACAAATTGCATGAGTTCATTATTTTTAATTGCTGAGTAGTATTCCATTGTACAAATATACCACAAAACCTTTTAATAGAGGTAATACAGTTGACGAGGATAAGGCTTGGACCCACGTTCTGGTGACCATGTCATTTAAATGGGCTTCCTTCCTGAGCCGATGAGAGGTCTTTCATGGACCAGGCAGTGAGTTTTGTGATTGGGGGCGGGGAGAGTAAAAGGGAGCAACAGAACCCTGCTCTGGCCACTCCAACCACCAGCATCCATGGCACCTCTGTTAAGGTAACAGATAAGACAGAATTGTGAGGACTCTGATGAGGACCAAGCACTCTGGCTCATGGCCTCTAATCACAGCACTGGGAAGGCAGAAACTAGAGGAATCCTGTGTGTTCCACCCTAGTCAGGTCTGCATAGTAAGCTCAGAGTCTACTAGCTCTATATAGCACAATCCTGCTAAGAAGAAAGGAGGGAGGGGGGCAGAGAGGCACGTGGGCAGGCAAAAATAACGTCCATGAGACAAAACCAGAAAAGACTGACTCTTTAATGGAGGAGAGGAATGTAGTATTTAGTCCTGAGACACACAGGGTGACTGCCGGGCTGTTTTTCCTCTTTCACACTTGACCTCTCTCATCCTACTTCTCTCAAGAGACGAGAAACAAATTTTACTTTATTTATGCCCAGTTAAAACGCGTACGGGAAACAGAAAAACAATGCAAACCTCTCCTGGAAAGGAACAAGTGCCTAGCCAAGAGAAACGACGAACTGATGGTGTCTTTGCAACGCATGGAAGAGAAACTAAAAGCCGTAACCAAGGAAAATTCAGAGATGGTGAGTAGCGCAGACTCCGCGAAACCTGCTGCTGCTTTTTTTCTGGGTTGCTCCTGACCTAGTGATTTTTCCCCGAGCTTGTTTTGGCTTTTTACATACTGCTTGGATTTTTCCCTTGAGTAAGCAAGGAAACATTAAAGAAGAAAGCAAGTGAAGGTCCCGCCTCCGAATTTAATGGGGTTTCTAACCTTGCTGAGCTGAAGGAGCTCTTCCGGGAATGCACTTGCTCTTCAGACACTTGGAAACCGAGAAGCAAAGCCTCCGCGTGGCTCCTAAGCCACAGACGTGCAGAGGAAGGTCGTGCCTGCCTTCTAATTTGTTTAACAGTCGGAAAATCAATATCATAGCTTGTATAATGTGCGAATAACTGATATGATAGTACATTCCTCAAAGGGCCTCCAAGATAGGTTTAGAAATCTCCAGAACATTGCCAAGGACCTCTTCAATGTATTTCAGCAGATAAAGTGCACTTGACAGCTTTAGTTCACGTATGTAAAAGGGTGTCATCTCCTGGGAAAAATATTCAAATTAACTGGACCCAAATTTCTACAAATGTATCAGTGACTACATTTTGGGGTTTTTAAAGTTTCTACTTGTCTTTTTTTTTTCTTCTCTAATTTAGAGAGAAAAAATAACATCTCACCCACCATTGAAGAAACTGAAGTCTCTGAATGACCTTGACCAAGCCAATGAAGAACAAGAGACGGAGTTTCTAAAACTGCAGGTCATTGAGCAGCAGAACATCATTGATGAGCTCACGAGGGTAGGTGAAGCATCTGTAAACTCCTAGACGTTCTCAAGGACTGGGTAGCCAACAGCCAACACAGAAGGAAGCACTTAATAGTGTTGGGTTAATTCCAAAGGCCCATATTCATGTGCTCAGTATGTAACTATGTACCATTTAATTATGTACAAGAAAGTCTATCCCGAAATGTTTTACATTAGGCTGATTGATATTCCAATTATAAACATTTGCCAAATAGTGTGAAATCATAAGTCTAAGTTGCACTAAAGGAATCTTCAGATGCACATTTATGGAAGTATCCAGGGTAGGTAGACGCATCTCCTAATTGTCTTTTGGGAATCAAACTTCCGAAGCTCAGCAATTCGAAACATTTTTTTTTTTTTTGCCTACAAAAACAGAAACAAGTATACCATGTTTCTGACACCTAATTAGTGCACAGCGCATAGATACAATCTGTTCAGAGTTTTGTGGGTAAAGAGCATCATCCTCATAGTCATGGAACAACGCAGGAGTACCTGTCTACACTTTCTGATTGATTGATCCTTCAGTATCTGCTGACTCCATGATTGCTGCTACAGCATTGGAATCCGGCTGAGGTTCCTTCCTGTCAGCAGCATGTTCCCGTTAGCAGCGTGGGGGAGCGAGACCCCCTGAACCTTCAGGCCGTCTTCCGGGGGAGCGAGACCTCCTGAACCTTCAGGCCGTCTTCCTCCCCTCGCTGCCTTTATTCTGAGAGTGGCATCTTTGCTTTTTCTTCTCTCAAGAAGAAAGCGAAGCCTGTAGGCTTGAACTAATCATGGGAGCAGGAGGTCTCTTAGACAACAGTCTCCAGAGTAGAGAAACAAGACAATTCGCTGCCACTGGGAGCAAGAGAACATAGTTGTGTTTTTAATTAATTACTACTTGTCTTTTTTTTAAAAAACAAAACTCCATTGTTCATCTATGCTATAATTAATATTTAGAAGGTGACCTAATTATACAATGTGTAAATTTTAAAAGTTTCAGCTATATTGAGGAGGCACGATCAAAATATTTTGTATATAAAGGCAAAAGATAAAGTGTAAATGCCAATATTTTGAGTCATATTCAGATGTGATGTGAAGCCTGGGTCACTTGCTCTTACCTTAATATATCCTAAATCTCGTGTACTCCATGGTCTAGGAATATACCTATCTTTGAACAGCTTCAAATTAAGCTGTACAAGTCTCCCATTGATTGGAGAGTTCCATATAGTTAAAATTTGCAGTAAATATATGGAATACATAATGATTAAATCCCAAACTGCCCCAGTATCTGTGCACACAGCATCTGAGTCACGAAGTTCATTGCTGTTGGTAGGTATTCAAGATTTTCAGAAGACCACAGCCATTTCTGCCTAAATAAAACAGAAACAGAACTAGGTGACTCCCAGCACATAGACTCTCTGCCTCCTGTCTCCTCCTTACAAGCGGCAGCCTCGAAACAAGGTTCCAAAAATAGTCAAGAGACACCTGTCTATGCTAAGAAATGACAAAATGTAAAAAACAAATGTACACTTTAGTGAGAAATGATGTTTTCTCACCACAAGTGCGAATTAATTTTTAAGCGTTTGGAAAGCACAATTACTGTTTGTAGGACTCTGTTTTCACCGTTATTTGTTTTCATTATAAAATGAAAGAACAAAATATACTACCTGATTAGATGGCAGGAAAAAAAAACTGTAATATACACAGTCTGAAAATATTGGCACGTCATATCAAAAAGTTACCAAATTTCATAAAGTAAAATAATACTTCAGTTAAAAATATATAATTCTTCAAGGGAGAACAAGTGTCTCTTTACAAAAAAAAGGGGGGCGCAGCAGAGGTGGCTCAGCCCTCCAGCTCAGTTTCCTGCACCCGCCACAGGAGGCTCACTTGGATCCAGTGCCCTCTTGTGGCCTCTGTAGGAAGAAGAAAGTGACAACAGAGCTGTTGGGGGTCATTTGGACAAGTTCCACTCCTAAACGACCTTATCTGTTTTCCAGGATCGAGAAAAACTCATCCGTAGGAGAAAGCACAGGAGAAGCTCGAAGCCAATCAAGGTAACAAGGGAATTGTTATCTGACTGCTACAAGGGGCTGGGAAAGGGAGGCCTGCCAAGAGACCTTTCTGCAAAGATGCGATAAATCACACCCTTGAACCACAATATACCATGAGCACTACTTGTTTGAAGAAAAGTCTCTGGTCATTTCTCCTTCTAGAAATGCTGTGTTCTTGTGTCCTAGCGTGAAAAACTATGACTTCCTCTAATCAGAAGCCACTGGGCTTAATGTCGAAAGGTTTCTCTGACAAGTGGGTGTGTTGCATGCTGAGAGTAATTAAGCTATATGCATAATCAATATCTAATATTGAATCGTATTAGCTTCTGATATCTGTCTGTAATTGATTAAATATTATCACTCGGGAAATATTGATGATGACATTCTCAGTCCATCATTGTGTTTATAGGCTCTAATATACAAAAGCCTCATTGTTTTGATTTCTGTGCTTGCTTTTTCCTTGGTTTGAAAGTGGGATTAGATGAGCAGAGTAAAGGCCCTATGACCTCCTTCGCATGAGTACCTCCATTTTCAAGGCCCCTTTGGCAGATTTTTAAATACTGAAAAAGAGCAAGATGCGGTGAAGTCATCATGGCATAGAATGCTAAGTGAACACTTTGTGCTGGCCTTAGGAAGACAGTCAAATATCCATCCATTTCCCTTGAATACATCAGAAGTGAAACAACATGGGAAAGGGATGAATTGGTATTGTGTTCCTGCCTAGAGTTTGTATTTCACCAACGAAGCCTTAAAGGTCCCATGATCTCAGTGTTCATCTATATCTGCCCTGGTGGATGGATTTTTGAATACAGCATCTCTCATGAATTTTAGTCATATTAGTAAGTATGAACTTTCTCTCCACGTAGAGGCCTGTTTTAGATCCATTCATTGGCTATGACGAGGACTCCATGGATTCAGAAACATCATCCATGACCTCCTTTAGAACAGACCGGACACCCGCTACCCCCGATGATGACTTAGATGAAGTAAGCTTTTCCTTTTCTCTGTTCCTGCATGATATTGTCACCAAATCTTCCCTCCAAGGGGAAGGAAAAAATCACAAAGTGATCCTTTAACACTGGCCAACCCTGAGCACATGCTCCACTTAGATAATCTTGAAAGTAAGCGTCATCCATGTCATATAATCTCTCTAGGGACTTTTCAAACCTTCAGGCCGGCACTATCACTGGATTACACAACAGAAAAGTGACTTTACAAACTGTTTCATCTGCATGCAAGAGAGAGCAAGTGTAGGAGGTTTCTGGATTCAGTCTGAGGCAGGGTTAAGTAGAGTCCATCAGAATGATCCTGTGAGTTCAGTTGCATTGAACACAACTACCAAGTTAGGGTTAGGGTCATGAATCATCTCAATCCACATTCACTGCTTTTTATAGGCAGGGTTCCTGGGCTCCTTAAATCACTGAATGTGGCCATCCTCCTGCCTCTACCTCCCAAGTTCTGAGATTACAGATGACTTCAACTCCTATATCTATATATCTGTGTGTGTCTCTATCTATCTATCTATCTATCTATCTATCTATCTATCTATCTATCTTTTATATAAGTGTAATGGTGCAAAATGGGCATTATACATGCTAGACAAGCACTTTCCCTACTAAACCTAATCCCCATCCCTTCATGCGACGTTTTTGACCAAATTCTTGGGTGATGATTAAATTATACCCCAAATCTAAGTTCTGAACTTGAGAGGGGCTTTATGATTTATAATCATACTTGTTTATCTAAATGCATGGAAAGAAATGAGAGTAAAAGTTTAAGTACCCTTTCCTCAAGTATATTCCCACACTTTGATTGGGTCTTCTTATTTGGATCAAAAATTGGGTTTTATTCAAGGCCAAATAGAAAATAATCACTAATGTAAAAAAATAAATAGGCGTTTCTTTCATTAAAATACTGTCCTCCACAGTTTTCAAAAATATATATTGAATATATTTTGAATCTATAGTCTTACTGATAATTCAGAATTACAAAGAGAATCAAATAAATCATAACTTCTTTTACAAACATGGGCAAATGTCACTTTTCAGGCAGAATGCAGGATGCAGAAATAACATAAATAATTTTGGAATTTTTTTTCAAACCCCAAGAGTCTAGCTGCTGAAGAATCTGAGCTACGATTTCGACAATTAACAAAAGAATACCAAGCCCTCCAGAGAGCATATGCCCTCTTGCAGGAACAGACTGGAGGCATTATCGATGCTGAAAGAGAAGCGAAGGCAAGTGTGGGCTGGAGAGGGCTGGGACTACCGTGCAAAGGCGGCGTCGCGAGAGCGCTGCGGCCATCAAATGCCAGCGGCACAGATTTCTCTATGCTGCTTCATCCTCTGTGGATTTTGAACTGTTTTCGATTTAATCTAACAAACTTCAGGTCTAAACACATAAGAACCAGCACAGATCAATGCTTTTTTTTTTTTCCTTTTTAAGACAGTTGAAGGAGCCTGGATAGCTCAGTTGGTAGAGCATCAGACTTTTAATCTGAGGGTCCAGGGTTCAAGTCCCTGTTCAGACGGAAGAATGATCCTTTTGTGTTAGAATAAGGGAAGAGCAAAACCGAAGTCAAATACAAAGACAGTTGAATATGTATTTCTTTTTTTTACTATTTGAAAATATTTTCTAAGGTAACCCATATTACTGTTTGATGATCCATTTTTCTAAGTTCCTTGAATAAAAATAATTTTATTTTGAACAATTATTTAAAAATATTTTTGAATAGATAAATGAAAAATTAATGAAAAATAAAATTATTTTATTTTTCAAAAGTGATCATTAGGCACTTTCTGAATTAACGAGTGGAAAACACTGCATAGACAACTCACTAAGCATTCCACAGACAGCATTTCGACAAATCTGTGTGTGAGCTCCCTAAAGCAGATGTTTTATAAAAGGATTTAAGAGTCAGAGATTAATGAACTCTCCATATATTACACATCCAGGTTCTCTGTAGAATGTCATAACTGTTGCTTATAAGCCTTTCTCTAAAAGAAGGAAGGACAGAGGAGGCACAAAGGGGAGGAAGGAAGAGAGGAAGGAAGGGAGGGAGGGAGGGAGAGAGGGAGGGAGGGAGGGAGGGAAGGAGGGAGGGAAGGAGGGAAAAAGGAAGGAAGGAAGGAAGGGAGGAAGGAAGGGAGGGAGGGAGGGAGGGAGGGAGGGAAGGAGGGAGGGAGGGAAGAAGGAAGGAAGGAAGAAAGGAAGGAAGGAAGGAAGGAAGGAAGGAAGGAAGGAAGGAAGGAGGGAGGGAAGGAGGCAGGGAGGGAGGGATGAAGGAAGGAAGGAAGCAAGGAGGAAGGGAGGGAGGGAGGGAGGGAGGGAAGGAGGGAGGGAGGGAAGAAGGGAGGGAGGGAGGGAAGGAGGGAAGAAGGAAGGAAGGAAGGGAGGGAGGGAGGGAGGAAGGAAGAAAGAAGGGAGGGAGGGAAGAGAGCAGAAGGAGCACGTCTCTACACTGGCGTTGCCCCACTTTTCCTTTCGAAGGAATTACAATGTGCCAGGAGGTGCCACAGCTACCACTGTTAGTAGTTTAGAAGGTAGATAAGGATTACAAGTCTTTGCTTTAAAGTAGAAGCATGCATGCACACACACACACACACACACACACACACACGAAAATATATGTTTAAAACTATACTTTGATTTGGAAAAGGCCATTCACCATCCAAAAGAAATGTTCTCCTACACTCATGTGCTTGCCGCAATACCAAATAATACTTGAGATTTTTCACTGGTGGTATTTGCTAACCTTTCATACTGTCCTAGGGGTGACTAACAAAATAAAATGTTTTCAATTTAGGTGTAGATACCAGAACCCGAAGTTGGCTCTGCAAGAACGAATAGAACTTGAAGAGGGAATTAAGACTTATTGTCCCTGAGATAATAGGCTCACTTACATTACAGAGCAGCCGGGAGTTACCAGCAAGGATGTAGGGTGCAGGAGACAGGGATGCCGCTTTAGGTCAGAGGTGAAGTCTAGGTGGTGAGTCTGGAGCGTGATGGCAGCCCTTTAATGGCTAATTAATGGATGTGAATATCAGCATGGTGACAAATGGGATCCCAGGGAAGTTTATTGAAGAGTCTAGGTCTTACTTGATCAATGATCAAGGCACTTTAGCAAGAGTGCTGTTATTCTAGAAAACCCCTCCCGACGCAGACAAACTTGCTGAGCGCTAGGAAAGGACAACACATCGGGTGGCCGGTTTACTCCCTGAACTCTGGAATTTTGATCTCACCAGGCGCAAGAGCAGCTCCAGGCGGAGGTACAGAGGTACAGGGCCAAAATCGAAGATCTGGAGGCAACGCTGGCTCAGAAAGGGCAGGTAGGTGCTCCGGGCTAGCTTTTCCCACAGTTGGCAGCTGGTTCACTCCAATTCTCCTCTGGCTCACCCCATGCATGGGTCACACCCAGGACATGGCTTGGCTCACCATAGTGACCTTTCTCAGACTGTGTCAGAATGTAAACTACCCCCCCCCGTCCCTGGTGTTATTCTCCCAGAGTGCAAACCCAGCCACAGCGGTGAAGGAAGTCGGGCAAGGGAGCGAGGCCAGTGGAAGAGGAGCCCGGTCAACGAGGCCTCGAGCTGTCACAAACCGCTAAGGCAGTGTGCCGCCCTCCCCTGGCTGCATTCTTTGCCTCTGTGCTACATATATGGTTCTACATTTTAATGTTCTCCATTCATATGTATTGAGCCCGTGTGCATTCTGACCTGTTTCACTTTTTGCCTGTGTGGTCACTTCTGAGTCCCCAGAAGGCTGGTCCTGGATTATTCAGACTGGAAAAGGTAGCGGGTAGAAAATGACAACGGAGAGAGGACGATTTTTTTTAATTTCCTGGCTACAGAGTCTTTGAAAAAGCTGCTGGCAAGGGTGGGTGTCATTTACCAGAACCAGTTACCCTCTGCAGGCAAACTGGGTGGCTAGGACATGGCTCCGGCCAGCTAGTTTTGAGGACAGACACATAGTACTCCTTTCGTGGCACTCTGAAATGCTGACTGCGCGATATTCTTTGTCAAACAGGATTCACACTGGGTAGAAGATAAACAACTTTTCATTAAGAGAAACCAGGAGCTTTTAGAAAAGGTATGTTGGGCGCACCACCCCTAGTGGGGCAGAGGAGGAAATGATGATCCAGGAGCAGCAGCACGGGGTGCTCTCAGGAGTGGCACAGGGGCCAGGGAAGGGGAGGCTCTCCCACTGCTGCTCTGTCCTCTGCTGCGTGCTCAACTGCATCCCATTCCCATCACCGCCATCAGTTCAGTGGCCCTCGTGCATGGCTGCAGACTCATGCGGACGTGATCCCTGTGCCCCGCCAATCTGTCGTCCATACATATGTACTGTATATATGCTGTGTGTCTGTAGATGTGCGTGCCCACACGTGCACATGGGCATCTCCCGTGTGGCTGTTCACCTGTCCCACCCCTCACCCTCAGATCCTCACCGCACATGCTGTTCGTATAAGAAAGTGACCGAATATATCTGTGCTCCAACTTACACAGACTATATTCTCACTTTTAGACATATTTGCTAAGCTTGGCTATTTCTTTTCTTTTACACCTCAAAGGAAGGGATTGATTTTTTTCCCCAGAAACATCCAAAACAAAAACCATTACGTCCAGGAAACTGGTCGGCACACTAAGATATGTTTCTACCCAGTATATATAGTTAACCACGGCCTTTTGCTCTGAGGCTGTGGTTTAACACCGTAGAACATCTCAAGGTTAAAGGCAACTTTTCCTTTGGTACATTTTTTTTTCTGGAGTCCTAATGAAAGATTGAGAACAAATCTTATACTTGGCACAAACAGACCTTAAAGCTTTCTGAACATAGGAAAGTATTGTGTTGATGAATTCAAAATACTGTAGAAGTTATCTTAGCCTTATTTCCACCAATCTTTTCTATAGTTGATAACCAGCAAAAAAATGGCTACTCTGCCCTCATCAGAGTGAGAAGGATAAGGATGTCTTCATCTAGTCTGGAAGGTCCAGTGCAGCCTGCCTTTCTCCAGATAAGTCAGGACTGACGTATGGAGGTGGCAAGTGCCCCAATTCAGACCATAAGGCTTCTATAAAAATGCGGTTAGGAGGGTCTGTTGGCACAAGCGTCTGGCTACTCAAGAGGCGGAGGCAGGAAGATCAGAACTGAAAGGTCTACTAAGTCTACACAGTGGGTTCAAGGTTAGCTTAGGTAACTTAGTGAGACTGTTTCAGAAGAAAAATAAAAAAGAAGATTCTATGGTAGAGCACCTAGAGCTCGAAGTTCGGTCTCTATTACAAAAGAAATGAAAAAGGTGAACAGAAAGAAGGGAGAGGGGAAAAAATGTCAGTCCCATTAATGAGTTGAAATTTGTGAATGACTTCTAATTCTATCAGTAGCTCTCAGGTCCATTGGTCTCCCCCCCCCAATATCCTATCACAGATCTATAATATATTGACCCAAGATTCTAATAACAATAATCACCTTTGAATCTGGGTCAATTAAAAAAATTCATTTGACAACAGATATTTATGATCCGAGGGCCGAAGTGATGGCTCAGCACTTAAGAGCACTTGCTGTTTTTCCAGAGGACCTGAGTTCTATTATAGCACCTACAGCAGGTGGCAGACAGCACTCATAACTCCAAGTCTAAGGGATATAACACCTGCTTCTGAGCTCCTTGGGTATCCATAACCTTGACATATGCACACACACACACACACACACACACACACACACGTGGGGAATGGGAAAGCAAGTCAAAGACAGAGATTGACAGGGCGCATGGTGGATAACACCCTTATTTGTCATATTAATGAATGTCACATGTCCTCACCATTGCTCTGCTGCTATTGCCCTCCTAAGCTCAGAGATGTCTAGTGATGCATTGTTACAAGCCTTTATCATGCAATTGATCCCGTTTTCTTTCTGATTTCCTTTAGTTTCTTGATTTCTTTGGTACAAAGAGGAACTTTGGAGCTGTGTCTTCTCAATCGAAAACCGGAGTCTCTCTCTCTCTCTCTCTCTCTCTCTCTCTCTCTCTCTCTCTCTCACACACACACACACACACACACACACACACACACACACAAAATCCTATGTGTCTTATTTTAAGTTATATGTTTGGAAAAGAAGTTACTCTACCATGAGAGCCATTGTCTTTGTATTTCTACATTTAAGTTTTTAAACTGTCACTGTGCAGAATGATCCTTCCATAGTTAGTGACAAAGAAAGAAGTACATAAAAATGATCAGATTCCTTAAGATCTACAGGAGTCTCAGACACGAGCCCTTCCTAAGAGGAAGGCACATTGACACATCCATGCACATATGACTTAATCCTTCATGCTTCATCAGGTTGTACAGGATGCCCTTGAGAAAGTCATACAGTACCATATGTAGCAGTGTGTACCTATAGTCCTAGAAGCCTGGAACACTAAGGCAGGAGGATCACTGGAGGCCACGAATATGGAGCCAGCCTGATCCTCATAGAGAGATCCTGTGTTAGAAAACCAACCAATCAGTAGCAAATAAGAAACAACAACCAACAGTTCTTCAGATGATGAAGAAAGAGGTGCCATTTCTGAGTGTTTGGGCTAGCAGGGGTTCATGTGGAGCTTAGGGCTTAGCATTCAGGGAAGAGAATGATTTCCTCTGTAGTAAAAAAATTAGTTTTCCAAGTAGATGAGGAAAGAGAGAGCTCCTGGAATCACATAGTGGATCTGAACTCTTTGTTCATACGTGCATGTATGCATGAGTGTGTACATGCGAGAATGAGCGTGCGTGTATATGTGTTTGTGTACACGTGTGTGTGACTATGCGTGCATGTCTGCATGTTCACACATGGCCGTGCAGTGATGGCACTGGTAACATTGAATACTGAATGATCAGGCAGTGAACAGTTTTTCCAAGGTTTGGAATTCCATCTTATGGAATCTCATGTCCCTCTCTTCAACAATTCTGTTTTATAGGTAAGAGCTGTTTGAAGCAATTATGAATTTTAGAATTACTACAAAAATACCTATCCAATCTTATCAACATACAAAACATTGTATGATGGGCATGAGAGGACTAGGTTGCAACTAGAAACGCATATAACTATAAGGTCTAAATTATCAGTAACTTTTTTTTTTAAGTAGTGAGTGTCCATCTCCCTCATAAACACCCTTAAGTCTATTCTGTACACTGTATCTGACCCACATGGGACATACGAGTGTCTCAGATTCACTGTCTAAAGGAGCTCTAGCCTTCATGTCAGAGAAAGTTTTTTTTCCCCTCAGCATCTGTCTCTGTGCTTCCCCAAATCAGCTAGAAAATGGCTACAAGGAAAGCCACTCCTACCTCAGCCGTATCTCCTTTGGGATTATTGGCATGGTCTACAGCAAATCTTGTTCCCTGAGTGGATGATTTGCAACCATATCCATGGTTGCTCAGCCAAGGTCGTCCTTGCTGTGCTCACCTAACTCCAGGGTTTACTTTATCAGATAGAGAAGCAGGAAGCAGAGAATCACCGGCTACAGCAGGAACTTCAGGATGCCAGAGACCAGAATGAGCTGCTGGAGTTTCGCAACCTAGAACTGGAAGTAAGGAGCTGCTGACATTAAGGACGGCCTGGCCATGACTTGTGCAGAGGACACATTAAGCATTTCAGAGTTATACTCTTATCTAGAACCCAGAGGTAGTTCACGACAATATAACTGTGGCCATCAAGGCTAAATGCCTTAGAGATGTTGTCTACGCCATATATCTGTTTGGTAATGATAAGTTTTAAAGAAGCTTCAGACTGTCCTCACAGGGACTGTGTTTTCTCGACAGCTGGGTGATGGATTTTAGGAAACGTCTACATTATGTCAGGCCAAACTTGAGCTGCTCTTATTTTAAAAGAAAACATATCACACCCCATCCTTGTAACCTACGAAATCTGACTGAAGTGCTGGGTGATGACAAATTCCTGTTTGAATTTTCAATGATTTTGCCACTGGTTTCTTCTTGAGATTGTTCCAGATGGTAAAGTTAGCAGCCAGTGTGCTCCAGGGGAGAGGAGTGACTGCCCCTGCAGCCTGTGTGTCTTCTCTGTAAGAATGAGAGGAGAGTATCACATGTGCAGACGCTATTTGGCACCATAAGCCTTCCTCGTAAGCTCACCCTGTGATATCTGAAGGGTGTAAATAGTCATACTGTTTAAATTGCACCTCTACTTCCATATTTCCCTGAACAAAAATCTTCAAGGTTGGACGGCACAGTCTATAAATTTTTCTCCCATAATTTTAGTTGACTGCTTAATTCTCTAACACTCAATTTAGTCATGTACATCCTGAGGGTTTTTTTTTTCCCAAATTGATAAATGGCCGAAATAGTATAAAGAGACAACTGGCTTAGCCTTTAATATGTTGCTGCTTCTGTTTTCTTCTTATGTCTTCCAAGGAGAGAGAGAGGAGATCCCCTCCGTTTAACCTACAAATTCACCCCTTCTCGGATGGTGTGAGTGCGCTGCAGATCTACTGCATGAAAGAAGGTGTCAAGGTAGGCAGACGTGGGAACTTTTGTGTGTGCAGACATCAGGAAAGCAGCGTGCTGGGCCTGGAGAGGCTGCTCGTGGCCACTCTGTGTGTCAGTCTCTAGATATCAGGACGAAAAGAGCCAGGCATCTATCAGAAAATCAATAGGACATAAAATGGATGTTTAACAGATTTATAAAAGGTAATAGCAAAGAACAGAAATGGGTCGTTTAGACCATAAGAACATAAAGAATGGTGTAGGATCAAAGCATGCATTAAAATAAATAGTATTAATTACCTGGGGGAAATATAAATAAACTATGTGCTTCAAGGAACATAATTCAAGTTGGCCTGACAGAACATGTCATGAGTGCCTCTATCGAAACTTCCCGGGTGCTGTGAAGTTTTTAGTGAGAAGCGACTTTTGAAGTCCTCATTGTTGCTTTTGCTGGGTTTAATTATAGTAGGATTTTTGCCCCTTGTGGGAGGGCCTTAGGTTTCAGAACATAAGAGTTTACTAGATCAAATGTGGCTCGTTTTTTAGCCCTTAGTGGAATACATTTTAAATACTAAGGTTAAAATGATGTGGTTCTGTCCCCCAGAAAATAGACTGCCACACAGTCCCCATGAACGACATGAGGTCTTCCTCCTGAGGTAGAGCTGGGTTGCCCCTGTTATTTCTAGCCAGTCACTTTACTGTCTGCATGGCTCTTCCTGCTTCTGCTGAGCTGCCCAGAGTACCTGCTTCTGGTGTTCATCTCTCTGCCATCTCTGTGCCTGACCTGAATGCATCTCCTTGATTTTGCAGGATGTCAACATCCCTGATCTCATAAAGCAGCTTGATATCCTAGGTGACAACGGGGTAAGTCGTGCCTTGATTAAATATGGTGGGGGTATGAATCAGCCTGAATAGAGTTATGAAATCCTTACCAGTATGCCAGGTATACGATGATATCAAGACCGACAGCTTATCTACCTAAGCATGTACCTCCCCAGAGAGAATCCCACGAGCCCAAAGCAGACATAGCAATGACTTGAAGGAAACTGAGAGTGGAGATATGGTAAAAGGCTTTTCACAGAAAGGGTGCAGGTTGGAATGCAGACCACATCTGCAGTGATTAAAGCTAATTACTGCCTGACTGCCGCTCACAGGCATTCTGTGTAAAATTAATCAGGCAGGCGGTCGGAAAGACTGCTAAACACTAGGGTTGTTGGCAGCCCCGTAAAATGAAGCAGGAGGCTATAAACCTTTTTTCTTCTTAACAGCTTGCTCCAAGCATGGCCAGAGCCTCTTAATTCAGGGGCAGCACAACTCGCAGTAGCAAAGGGTGAATGGCTCACCTAGTACACTGAGGAGGTGTGCCATTTTCCCATTGAAAATTAGAACTATTGAAACCTTGTCAGAACTGCTGTGGGGAGAAAGCTCCTTCTTCTGGGTTACCTTAGTGTGACTTCTAAGGAAGTGTGTGTATACTCACACAAAGCACTCGACTTTGCAGGATCTCTTTATGAGGAGTGGTTAGGAATAGGGATGTGCAAAGGCTATTCACACCCATGCTCTGTCGATGGCATACATGTTTTCCACAGCGTAAATGTCATGAGCATTTTGACCTTTTCTTCTGTCTCTTATTTCTTCACAGAACTTAAGGAATGAAGAACAGGTGGCCATAATTCAGGCCAGCACTGTGCTCTCCCTAGCAGAGAAGGTAATGAACGGAGGTCGCATTTCTAGTCATCTGGTGTTATTATTGAACTTGGTGTCTGAGGGCAGGAGAGGGCAGAACCTACCCCTATGCACCCAGCCGTACATTATTCAATATGTGGTAAATGTGATTCAACCCAGGAGCATGAGAGAACAGACAGAAGTCTACCAATTACTTTGTGCTGGATAGGTACTCTTTTACTTTAAAGTCATCTGTAAAACATAACATTCATCAACATGGAAAACCTTCTCAGTTGCATTATTCAAGCAATCCTAGCAACCTGGGAAGGCAGCAGGAAGGGTTTTGCTGAGAGCTGGCGAAACTAGAGCTGCTCCCGTCACAAGCTGTTTCTTTAGTTTGTGCATACGCCATAGAATCTGTGGCTTGGTCCTGGATGATGGCAGCTTCAGTCTGAAAGGCCAATGATATCAGTACACTGCTGCCCCCTTGTGTCTACACCTGGTAAAGGAGAGGTGGAGAGACGATGCCAGATTCCTGGTTGGTCACAAATGTCTCAAGAATGAACCCAGAGCCACATGTGATGGTACAAATCTGTATTCATGGAACCTGAGAAGGAGAGAGGCAAGTTCAAGGCCCAGCCTGGTCTGCATAGCAAGAACCTTTCTCAAGAAAAATTAACTTCAAAGAGCATCTGCACAGAACAGTCACATGCACATACTTGAATAAGATGAAAGGGTTTTGCATATATTTATCAAGCTGCTGTCTTAATTCTAAAGGGCATGTTATAAGTAACATGAAACCCTGAGAGATACCCAGCTCTTTTAAATCTGAAATCAGATTCTACAGGTCAAATAGTATTGTTCCAATTCTCAAAAAAATAACATAAAGATGAGGCAGGGGGTTAGTGCTAAGGAATTAAAAATACCAAGTATTGACATGAGCCATTTATGTGTTCTAAGGCATTTTGCTGATCAGTTGGAAATTTTTAATATTGACTAGGTATTAAATGATAAAAGAAACTAATGTCAGATCTGCAAAGTGTGAAAATGGTTATTTTGATTGTTCTCAGGTTTAGAAAGGACTCATTTTTCTGTCTGAAATGTTTGTTGAAGTGTTTGCATTTGGACTGAAGGAAAAGTGAGAAGTTGCTATTTTAGGACCCGTTTCCCTCAGAATTTAATTAAAAACCTGATCACGTTCTCTTTCCTCTCCCTAGCAGTTTAATAACATCATATTCCCCCCCAGAAGGTCCAGAATTCAAAATTTACCAAGAGTTCTTTGGATTGAAACCTACCTACTGATTCCTACAGCAACCCTCCCTCCAACCTCCCTCTTCCTCTATTGTCTCTCCCCCCATTCTTTTTTCCTATCTCTGTTCTTCTCTTTCATTTTTCCCCCTCTCTCTTCCTTCTCTCTATCATTACATGCATGCATTTGTGTGTGTGTTCAGACATGTGTGTGTATTCCTGTATGTGTGTGTGTGTGTATGCATGGGTATGCATTTCTGTGTGTGTGCTAAAGAGTGCATGGCATGCATGTGTGCACACATGAGTGTATGTTCTTGTGTGTGCATGCATGTGTGTGTGCAAATGCATGCATTCCTGTGTGTTTGTATGAGTACATGTGTGTGTGCACACGCACATGTGTGCATGTGCGTATGCACACACACACACACACACACACACACACACACTTTGCTCTTCCACACTCTTCACTTACTACTTTGGCCTGAATGCTCCCATTTTCCCTTTCCACCTCAGCATGGTTATCATAACTACTGTCCTTCCTCTTATGTAGGAAAGCCTTCCTAGTCCATGAGGGTCAGATAGACTTCTGATGTTTCTACAGTGACCATGTTTCTGCTCCCTGGGTTTTGAAGATTGTCTTTAAACTGTCAAACTCTGGTTTTCCAACGGACCCACCTATCTTAGTTACTGTTTTATTACTGTGATGAAACATCATGACCAAGACAAGTTACAAAAGAAAACACTCAATTGGGAGCTTGCTTACTGTTTTGGAGGGTTAGTTCATGACCATCATGGTGAGGTGTGTGACCTCCAACAAAGCCATACCTTCTAATCCTTCCCAAACAGTTCAACTAATGGGACCAAACATTCAGATGTATGAGCCTGTAGGGCTCATTCTCATTCAAACCACCACACCTCATTCACCCAGGAGTGGAATATGGCCTTTGCTCCTCCTCCCTTTATTTCCCCTATTTCAACCCAAGCAGCAAAGAAGTAGCTGTGTGCCTCATTAGGTCCGTGAGAATCACCCTGGTCCCTAAGTGAGTGTAGTGCAAAGTCTGCTAGAGCACAGTGAAGACTTTCATAGTGCTTCTTTTGAATTGGACTCTTCTAACTACTGAATCTAGGTATCATTGTCATATTTTCCTCAAGTAATCAGAAGCACAGAAAAGGTGGGTGCTCTGTCCACAATGATAATTGAATTAGTTAGAACCCAGAGTTAATCTCCACCATTCACCAGATGCTTGTCTGGTTCAAAACATCCTTAAGCAAGCTGTGAAGAGCACCCAGGAGCTGTAACATTGGATCTGTGATGATCTAGCACATGCCTTTCCTCATGTCTTTCTTGCATGACAAGATCTAGCTGAACAAGTAATGGGTAATAGCTCTATGTCAACATTGTGGTAGAAAGCAAGGGACTGGATGAATAAGGCCCATGCTTGCCAAAGGAACTCGTGATTGTGTAATCAATTTTTGTGCAGACCTTTGCAAATCAAATTAGAGTCACCTGCCCCATAGGGACTCACTCTCATTTTGTTCTATTCCCAAGTTATTCTAAATGTCATCTTTGATCTTAATACTACAAATCTAGACAACAGTTGCAACAGATGGGAGTAAGATTTTAGCCAAAGTCTATACCAAGACAAAATTCCAAGAGTAGCATCCTATGTGTCTTTATACAAAAAGCAGTAACTTGAAGTAAGAAAGCACAGTGGGTCCAAATCTGCATCACAAACTGCATATGCCATCATTGTTTCTCATATCCAGTTTTTAGGTGCCTTGTTTTCCATTTACAAATGGTAACTTGCCTTAACCACACAAAGAAGAGCAGGAGCCAACATGCAGATCTGCAGTTCACAATGGCATCATTGAGATTTACACCGTCTGACACAGAATGCATGATTTGAAACAGAAGCTATTTCTCAAACATAAAAGGGCAGCAAATAGAGAGGTCAGGAAAAGCAATACTGTGTACAAAGCCATAGCTGTTGACTAAAATATCCTTAAAGAAGTAGATAGCCAGGTGTATAGCCAGGGAGATGAGGGATTCAAAACTCTTCTGTCAAACTGTTCTTTTGACTTTCTCCATGATCTCAGCAGCTGAGGATGGCTGGTAATGGAATCTCTCCAAAGGCTCCAGGATATAGAGTTACTTGAGCTTGATATGCTATGCCATGTGCCCATACTGGAGAGAAATAAAATATGACATTTTAGTTCATACAATATACTATCACTTTACATTCATTTTTGTAAATGCATTATTATTAACACAACTTGATATATAAACATTTATAACTCAAGGAACATTTGGTTTTTTTTTTCAAAGCCACACAGCAAAGAAAAGCTAAATTTGAACCAGAGACAAGGAGGCTTCCTCTGTTACTCTCACATAGCTATGCCCAATCACAAATCCATAAGGTCTAAGCTGACATTCACCTTGCTGGACATTCATTCTGCTCATTGGTTCTGCATGTGTAGAGTATTCTCATACAATAAGACCCAAAGGCCATATGCTTATTAACAGCACATTAAATGGTACATTCTAAGTAGTAGGAAATAGATTTACTTTGTGTGGTTTGTTTAGAAGGCTTTTAATTACTACATTATAGGAATCATTTTCATAGGTTCAAATTTTACTCTCACTAGAAACACTCCCTCATACTCTCTAAACTTGAGCTATTGAACATCATGGCCCTTGGAATTCCCTTCCAATTTCACCAACCATCCTTCACTCTTCTGTTAGTCCTCAGTTCCCAAAAAATCTTCCCATGGGTACCAAAGTTTTGCTAATTGTATTCATCACTGAAGCCCTAGGAGCTGACATGTAGTAGAGATATCAGAGGTTATTTGCTGAATTAATGGTGCACAGAAGATGGTAGCAACTTGTCTAAACTCACGGAGATAAAAATGCATTAAGTTTTTACCTAAGGCTTCAGTCAGCATCCAGAAACATAAAGGGAAAGACCAAGCACTCCAGGGAAACAGCGCACAGAATCCATCACACACTGAACAATCACACCCAACATTTCTATCTTCTTAACTGTTTAGTGGATCCAACAAATTGAAGGAGCGGAGGCTGCCCTGCACCAGAAAATGATGGAACTGGAAAGCGACATGGTAAGCCTAAGGAGAAGACATTGTACAATAATAGGAAACGAACATTATCTCCATGTTTTATGTGGAACTCATGGGAGTTTGTAACTGCCCTGTTGATTTGTGTACAGACTGTGGGACTTGTGTACTCATATTTCTCATAAGTAGCTGATAACCTCCAGCTCTAGTCTCCCCCAAAGCATACCATATTTATAAAACGAATTTTAAAACTTAAATTAGATATTTTCTCTCAGGTTAAATAAATTTTTTTTGCTATGAATAATTAACAAGTAAAAAAAGCCCAGATTTGATGGGCACAACTCTGCTTTGAAGAATCCACCAGCTCTTTTGCATCCATTATCATAGCTACCGTCAAAAGAGTATAACCTGACAGTTGTTAGTGAAGATGTCGAGAAACAAGAACCCAGGGCCTTGCTGTGGTACGGAATAGTGCAGATATGGGAAATGGCACAAAGGTTGCTTTAAAATCCAATAGAATTATATGACCCAGCATTACCAAGAAGAAAGGCTGAAATTGGAGTGTGGTGGGTCACTGTATTCCCACTTACATTGTGATATTATTCACAATAGCTAAAAGGTGAATGTGGCCAATGTATCTACTAATGATTGAATGGACGGACAGTGTATGGAATGTGTACGTGTTAGTTTAGTCTAAGATAGCTGCCGCACACAGCAGCGTCCCTTCTGCCTGGAGTTCCCTCTTTACTTTCTTCCCTAACACCTCTCACTCTAATATTATTGGCAAACAGGTATCCATAATGTCTAGTGAAGGGCACAGTGCAGATGGACAGTGGTGACATTAGGTAAAATGAGCTGTCACGCACTGGCATGCACCATTATTCCATGCATGTGATGGATAGAGTCATAAGACTCATAGGAAATGAAGGCACACTATGGTTGTTACAGGTTGAGAGGAAGAAAAAACATGGAGTTGTTAAAAGGGAGAAGTTTCTCTTTTGCAAAATTAAAAACCTCTGGGCATTGATTTCATAACAGTATGGATGGATTTCACGGTATAAATTTGTACTTTAATGATTAACTTTATTTCATGTGCATTTTAACACAAGTTAAAATAACTTATCACCGAATGTGGGAATTAGTAAGTTGTTAACCTGCAGCATCATGTATAATCTTATAACAAGACATCATTTAAATGATCTTTGCTAAAACAAACTTAGTAGATACATATCAAGTCATGAAATTCCATTATAACAATAATTTGTATTTTATAAAATTTAACCGTTTTAAAGATCATAATATCATGTACAGAATTCATGTTTTACCAAGAAATTAAGATCTATAGTGAAACATGAAAAGATTAGTTTGTGCTCACAATGGCCATCGGGATCTCCTTCAATACACAACTACTAATGCAACAGTCAGCCTTTATGTGGCTCTTACAGCACTAGGACCCAGTGCTAGTCAGGAAAGCCCATAGCAGCATTACTGCATACTCTCAGAAGTGAGCCCAGCTGGGCTTTCAAACATCCAGTCATCTGCAAAGAGTTCTTTACTGTTTTCTTAAGCACCCGGAGAAATGATTGACTTGCACATGGAAATATGTAGTATTCCCAAACAAAGCTTTAGTTAGTAATGACAAAATGGCCGTGCACTGAGAGATGTACAAGGATTGATGCCATGTGAAGAAACTTCAGACTTATGTCTCCTGGCTCATACTAGCTCTACAACAGAGGCCAATAAATACTCATCAAATGGCAGTGCAGGCAGTCACCCTGGCTCTTTAAAATGGCTTTCAATTTTATATCAATTAATTTGAAACAGTTAAGTTTGTTCATATAATATAATATCCTTGTGTTAAATTTCATAAAATTCTTAGAAAAACATACTATATCAATACACAGTAGTCCTCTGTGTCCTCAGAGATCTGATTCCAGAATCCTCTAGAAACACTAAAGTGTACAGATGCCCAAGTTCTTTTTATAAAAATGCCACAACTTTGCATATAATCTACACACACCGTCTTATGTATTTTTAAATTATCCCTCAATTATTATTATGTACTATTCTCATTTGTAATGTAAATTATGTATAATTCCTATTATACTCCATGTTTATAAGGGATAATGAAAGTGTGATTTCATAGTCAACAGACATTTCTTTCAAATATCTTCATTCCAAAGATGGCTGCATCTCTAGGTGTCAAAGCAGGAAAGCCATGTTTACTCACACAGAATTATTAGTTAACAGCCACTGTGTCAAAGTCTGTCCTTAATTACCCACTCTCAGACTGGCTTGAAAGTCATTAAGAGCTTTCCATGTGGTTATGCCTTTTATCTTTCTTGCTATTGATTTTCACATTCCCTGTCTGAGACTGTGAAAGCTGAACTAATGTCTTAGCAGAAGAAAACTACAGTTCTACAAATCCAGCAATTTGTCCTGTGAACTAGAGAAGGCATTCATCTGTGTACCTTTCATGTGTCACTTTCTAGTTAGCTGAGCTTCCTGTCTCAGTGTGTCAATGTGACCCTTTATTATAGGAACAATTCTGCAAAATCAAAGGCTACCTGGAGGAAGAACTGGACTACAGAAAACAAGCTCTCGACCAGGCATATATGGTAAGTACCAGAAGGAGCCAACACACCCCTAGTTCATCACTCTGTACAACAGAGCTAAGATGTCCTGTCTAATTTGTTATTCCATGTAGTTGAATACTCACAGCATGAATACACACCGCAGTTATTAATTGTTACTCTTTTGGAACAGAAACCCCAAGGTTGTTGCTAGTATAATATTCTTATGTTTTATACATAATTCTAATTCATTCTAAAATTAAATTAGGTAATTAATATTTAAAGGTAGGACATACTGAATGCCAGTGTAGATCCAACAGGGACTTGATTAACTCAAATATTATCATTTGGGACACGAATGTAGTAATAGAATGATAATGGATTTAATGTGTGTTGTGCATATTTTAATTCATTTAATTTTAAAAACAACCACAGAAGTCACAAGTAATCTTATTATTCTCTTTACATATGAGGAAAACAGGATTCTAGAGGAAAGCCTTTGCCCAAGTTGGTAGAAGAGTAAGCTGTAATGCAGCTCTGGGGAACCGGGCCTGATCTGGGCCCATAATTGCAGCCACAGCAAGTGAGGCCACAGCGCTGAGTGGACCGTGCATCTTTTTCTCTATAGATACTCATACTTAAAGTAGCTCCTGGCTTGTTCCTCCCCTTCTACAAAATGCATACTGCACAATTCCTGACATTGGACGACAGCTCTTCTTCTCTACTTATGTCCCACCCCCTCATTGGGTCACAAGAAGGAACCAGAAGACAAAGGACAAGCTAGTGGACTAGGTCCAAAATGGCTATCTGAGGTTTTCATAATGCTCCTGTAGCTCTGGGGAAAGCATGCACCCCCCGAATCCCTGTTTCCATCAAAGGCGGTTTAGTCTACACTCTCCAGATGAGGAGGAGAGTCTTGCATTGTTCAATGAGGAAACAAGAGAATAAGAGTTGGTCACAGGCTCAAAAGTAAGACACAAATTTCTTTTACCCATTCCTTACCCTTTTAGAAACACTTGTCTCTCCTGCCTGTAGAAAACAAAATTAAGCTAAGCTCCAGAAAGAAACTCTTGAGACCTCATTCAGAAAGCCATATTTAATTTTTAAAAGATGGAAGATATTTGATCCAGAAACAGTAGAAAAGCATACCATCAGGACTTTCCAACTCACTTCCGCCAGAATTACAGGGAATAAGACTGTAGATTTAGGCAAGTGTATTTGAGATGAGTAGCATACCCACCCATACCCCCACATACACACACACACACACACACACACACACACACTCACATACACTCACACTGACTCTCACACATACACTCTCACACACACATACACTCTCACACTCACTCACACACATACACTCTCACACTCACACACACATACACTCTCACACTTACACACATACACTCTCACACTCACACCCACATATACTCTCACACTTACACACATATGCTCTCACACTCACACACACATACACCCTCACACTCACACACACATACACTCTCACACTCACGTATACTCTGTCATACACACATACACTCTCACACTCACAGAGAGGAGAGGAGGGAAGGCAAGGGGGGGGGAGAGAGAGAGATTATATATAGTAGATAATTTATCAGTGAAGCAGATGACTAAGAAGACATCCAACCACCCATAAACCTTAGTGTAGCTAGCCAAAAGAGGGGAACCAGGCACTGGGAAGATGGTTCAGATGCTCAAGTGCTTGTCATTTAAGCATAAAGACTTAATTCTCAGCTTTGATGTAAAAGTCAGATATAGTGATGCACACTACAATCCCATTGCAAAGGAAGCCAATATAGGAGTATCACCTGGCCTACACACACACACACACACACACACACACACACACACACACCAGGGCAATTCCAAAATTCTAGGCAAGTTTTGAATCATAGTTCCCATTTTTTCAAGGACAAAACGTGAAAACCATAAGATATTTTCGGGGCTACGGCCACTGTGGCATATGCTTTTAACCAGCAGCAGGGCTGTCAAGTAGGAAGGGTCAAAAAACCCATCCCCAAACACATTTGAAGAGTGAAGGAGGTATGGAAGTGTAGTCGTTATAACAGAGGGCCTCCTAAAATAAACGTGAACAGGATCTCAAGAAAAAAGATTCCCCTGAGAGCCGCTGGGAACGAGGGTGCCAAGTCGCTGTCTCACCTGTCCACACACACTCGCCCCACACCACACTTTTAAATGCTCAGTCCCAAAGTTAGACTCTTCTGATTCTCTTTGCCAGAGAATCCAGGAGCTAGAAGCTACTTTGTACAATGCTCTGCAGCAAGAGACGGTGATCAAGTTCGGTGAACTGTTGAGTGACAAGCAGCAGGAGGAGCTGAGGACGGCTGTGGAAAAGTTACGGCGGCAAATGCTGAGGAAGAGCCGGGAGTACGACTGCCAGATCCTCCAGGAGAGGATGGAGCTCCTACAGCAAGCCCACCAGGTGAGGACCAAGCCCCGCATCTGCGCAGGTCAGTCCTGAGCACGTGGGGCGGGGCAACGCGTGTTCGAGTGTTCGATATAAGAATGGACCAGCGGACCAGTGAAACAAATAACTTTCCCACCATCACTCAATATAGGACGGCAGGTTGATAAATAAACTTGGTCTTGAGGAAAAGGGCATTTCAGAGGTGCCGCGCGGGGTTATCATTTCTAGAATGACTCTGTCACAGGCTCCAAATCTATGGGAGCCTGTTTACTCACCTGTGTAAGGAAAAAGGGCACCGGCTCTGCTTCACTTGTCCCTGCCTATAACTGAGCTCCAGGGCGATCTGGAAAGGGTGAAAGTGCGCAGGACCAGTCTCTTCATTCTCAGAACAAACAGCAATAATTGCAAAGCCCAGAGGCTGCTGCATGCTGACGGGCATTTTGTCAGTCCCGATCTGAAGGCTGTACGTGCGGCTGGAGAGATGTTCAGTGGTTAATCGCACTGGCTGTTTCCCCATAGGACTCAGGTTCTATTTCCTGCACTTATGTGATGGCACATAACTGTCTGTAACTCCAGTTCCAAGGGATCTGACGCCCTGTCTGACTTCTGTGGCCCCCAGGCATGCACATGGCATATATATGGACATACATTCTGGCAAGGCACCCATACATATAAAAATAGATTAAGAATGTAAAGGCCTTAGATCATCTTCATCTCATCTTCCTAGAAGCTCTTAGACATAAGTGTTCTTATTATTCCAGCCTTGGAGACAAAGTATTCAAATAACTTATTCAAAATAGTAAATGGCAGAGAAAATTACAGTCCAGGTATGACAGCCCCTAAGACCTAGGTGCTAACCAAAGCACAATGCTGTCATACGCAGCTTAAGGCATTTGTGAGTTGTGTGAGCCATCTAGACTGGCAATATAAAAGAAAATAGGCACCTATTAGCAAATTTGGTATTTGCTACCAAAATAATTTTGTAAGTCATCATTTGTATTGGAACTTGACCAGTGACGATCAGCAGTAGGGTCCTGTTCATGGAGCAAAATTCAAAGGAATTCCAGAATCTATATTGCCAGGTTAAACTATTTGATATTCAGAGCTGGGACAATCTGATGATTCCAAGATTCGTACAGGCGGTAAGAAGCATGCTTGGAAGTTCAAGGAGTAGACCAAGAATTGTGCCTTTTTTTGTGATACTAGTAAGAGCAAAGCACAGAAGACTCAGTCCAGATAGAGCCCGGGGCTTTGTGGTTTCCACATCAGCAGAGCGCTCAAGTCATTTGTACTGACAATGATAAATATCTGCATACTCTTTCAGAGGGCCTCCAGAAACACAAAGATTTGCATTTTGACCAGTCAAAAAAGTTGTTGAAGCTTTTGACAATAGGTTACTTCATGAGCTAGTTTCTTTGTTTTTCATGACTACTGGGTGATAAAAATGTCTTCTGCACAAATCTCTTACATTGCAAAAGTGCGTAATTGGTTTTAACAAGTTGAGAGCTTTGTCTTGTAAGTACAGATGTGCTTTTTATTTTAATGTGGACTAATAATTATCCAAATCTGCTTATGATAAAAACCCTGACACTCCAGTCTGAGTCTCTTTTTAACCCTTTAGCTATGGCACCTCTCCCTAGAAAGAATTCCCTTTTTTTAAGACTCAGGCTGAGCTGAGAGGGTTCCCTGACATTTCCCTTTCTCTAACAAATATCCATTAAGTGTGTCTTTTCCAATTATTTCTTACTCTCCTCTTCCCTTTTAATTAGTAGCTTAATAGCAGTTATTCTAGAAAGCATTGACTTGGCTATACCAAAGACAGCTATGATGTTGTGGTGTGTAAAATTTAGAGGGCGTTGCTAGACATTTCATTAGATATTTGTTTGTGCAAAATGAAAACAATGTGAATTCTTGTCCTTAGCTAGTCTTGTTCCATCTGCTTGGGTCAGTAGAATGATCTTATCAAAACTCACTCAGGCTCCAACACGTAGGCCTTCTCAGCCCTCTTGCTCTCCATGAACTCAGATAGTACCTCATCCAATTGATATTGGTCCTTTTCAGCTGGTCTGTTTTTCTGACACCATTACAGGCATTTGCAGGATCTTCCATTATTACGAAGGCTTCAAGGTGCTCCCTGTGCTAACCTAACTCTATCCTCTACACATGTATTAAACATTTCAATGTATTTCCTAGTGGTAGATTCCATTTGCTAGATATCTGCCTACTTCACCATGGACACAGCCTTCCTGTGTAGATGGAGACAATGGTAATTACCATAATGGAAAATATGCTGAAACATGTTAAATGTCATTAACAATGGCACTTGGGTCCCCAGAGGCCATGGAAATCACATCCTAGGTACTTCACACTCTCCTCCATAAGTCACCTTTCCTTAAAGTAATTTCTTGCTCAAGGACATCCATAGTCTCTCTTTCCAAATAGTCATTGTCTTTCATTAGCTGGTTATCCCTCCCTTACATAAGACTTGAGGCCGCCTCATGAATTAGGTAGGAAGCCTACTGCCACTTGCCATTGGTTTGCTATTTCCAAGCTTTGCTTAATTTTCTACCAAAAGTGGCATTTGAACATTCTTATTTTTTTAAGATCTACCTTTTGTAGAAGCATCTGCCAGATAAGCAAATTGGACATAACACTCCAAAGAAATACATTTAAACCCCCGTTTTATAATCATTAAAAGCCATGTATCAAGGGCCAGCCCTGTAGCAGATATTTTGCATGCAGCAGTTGCTGAGGGCATCTGATCTGCCATACAGCTGGAAAAGGACAAAGCCATAGGGCAAATGAACCATGGCATGGGCCATCTCTAAGGGCCACGGAGTGCTGTGAAGAAGCTTAGATAATGTGTATTGATGTCTATGTGAATCAAAAAGAAAGATTAGCCATGTTAGGTCAGCTAGTCAGATGATAGCTCTGAGGATACATGATAAGGAAGGTACCAGCCCTAGAAAGGTCTCAGAAAAAAAATGTCTCAGAAAAAGGAGCAAGCGCTAAGCCCCCAGTGTACATTCAAGAGCTGCAGAAGATGTCAGCATGGCTGGTGGGCACAGAGTCAGGCTAAGAGGTGAGTCTAGAGAACAAGAAGAGTCAAGATCAAGATGGGGCCTTGGAAACAATCCAGGTCTTAGTTTTAATACGACTCAACTAACTTTTCCTTTCTTCATTGCTTAGACTCTGGACTGCTGAGGTTTTTCTAACCTTTTCTTTTAATCCCTATGCCACTGAGAATGGAACTGAGGATCTTGTGCATGCTAGGCAGGTGCTCTGCCACACATTTCAAGTTCCTATTAGCTATATTGGTTGGTGTAGGGAGGATGGATGTGGGCATGCTGTAGAAAGGACCAAATAAGAGGCAGGAAGAAATAATACTCTCTCACCAGCCCCAGTAAGGGATTATGGTGAGCTCATGTACCATGTTTGTGATAGTGAGAAAAGGGGGCAGGGGGGCGGAGACAGAGACAGGGAGAGCATATCTGAGACTCTGAGGTCTCAGATTCCTCTTTGTTGGATAGCAAGTGGCTGAGATAGAGAAAAAGAACTTATGTGATTAAACAATTAATCTATTTATCTACCATGTGATGAATTGGTCTTATGTATAGACTCACAGCCTTAGGAATTGAAGATGGGTGAAAACATTTTACATCTTTGACATTTTTCACCTCAGCTATTTATTTTGTTGTTATTAGTTTTAAATTCCATCTGGTCAATGGACATCATTTTTTTGAGACCAGGAATTAGTTGATGCCCTGGCTGTATTCTCCATGCGATACAGTCATAGACATGTCAGAAAGTGGTCAGCAGGCACAGAGTTGATGGCTGAACAAACACTTCAGTAATCTCATGGGATGCACAGTTTTCTGAATCAATTATTTATGTCTGTATACAGATACAGGCCAAAGAACTGTGTGCATATTTATTGCTTTGTTGTGTAGCAGTAGAGTCTTGCGGTATCACTGAGGCACACACAAGTGTGCACATCACCTATGTAGGTGCACTATTGCTCTAGCCTCACCTGAACCTTCTTCATCCATCGCCATTGACATCTCAAGATGATAGATAGAGCACATGTCTCACCTCCTTTCTTTAACAGTAGGGTTTGTCAATCTGGTACCACTAAAACAGATCACCAGATCACTCGTAATTCTTTGGAGTGGAAGGATGCCTCCTGCAGTGTGGGATATTGAGAAGCTCTTCTGACTTAGACTCAGCAGATGCCATTGGCACACACCTTCAACTATAACAATAAGAAATATTTACACAATTAAGTTCTGGTGATAGGTACACAAATTTGCTACTATTTTAAAGTATGAAATGATCAGGCATTAGAAAATAAGCATACCGACTAATGTGAAAAATTCTAAGGCATTACCAAATGCCCCTTCCAGCAGAGGGCAAAAATCACCTCCAGGAGAGATCTACTTTTTAGAGAGGAGACTTGATTTCCAAGTTGAAATGTTTTGCTTCCATCTTTCCTTTTTTTGTTCCCACATTGACTTATAAAACTCTCTACATATGTTGTCATCCTGGTAGACTTCTAAGTAAAGAGCCAATTCACTGTTTTAGTTTCTGCAAACAGTGGTCATTAAATAACAAGATTGCTGTACATCCCAATGCACATGGGTACCAAAAGCCTGAAGGTTGCTAAGAGGAATTGTGAAGACTTATCTTACCCCCCAAACAATTGTCTATATAATGCCCTTATCCAAGCTGTATTGTTTCAGTGCATGGGATGTGGTTACGTGGGCTTTTGTGCATTCCTGGTTGCTGTGCTATTTTATTACAAACAAAGGCTTCATTCCCAGCTTCTCGGCTTACTTGAAATTGGATTAAAGCATACTCTCTCCTTGCATTTGTGAATTGGTAAATGATGTTCTATGAAGAAATTCCAACTCCAAGGAGGGCTGAGGCAGGGGAGACAAGAAAGACCAAGAAAAATCATGTGGTTGTCTGCTATTGCACAGTCAGCCTTAGCCATTCTTACTATACAAATGAGCAACCAGAATATTAATCCAAAGGGTTAGCAAGGGTAGTCACCTCATGCTCACTAGTTCTGGGACAATGTTGCTCTCTTTACAAGAATATGGTATTCTGTGTCTCAGTTCATAGTCCCTTGGGACCAAAAACAATCTGGCCAAGTCCAGTGGCAGTGTGGTGGAATACACACCCCTCACCTGGGCTAGGCCTCTGCATGGGGTAAGAGGTGGGTAGGCTGTCAGTAGCTGTTACTGTGACAAAATTCCCAAGAAAACCAATTAAATCAAAGATAAGCGCATTCATGCTGATGCTTGGAGAAGTCCCTGTCCGTGGTCACAGCTGGCTCCCTGTTTGGGGACAGCAGGGTGCAAGGCAGTTCATCATACACTGGTGCTTCATCATAGAAATAGCATAAGTTGGAGCAAAGTGGCTCACCCCATGGCAGCCAGAGCAAAGAGGGGAAAGCGGTCAAAGTCCCAATACTCTCTTTAAGGGAATGGCCCATGACCTGGCTGCCTTCCACAAAACCCTCCCTTATAAAGGGTCTCCAGCTCCCATCAGCCACACAGGCTGATAACAAAGCCTGTAGCATGTGGTCCTTGGGAAGTCATGTAAGAGCTAAACCAAAACAGTCAACGAATACTCTGTTCAAAAGTAGTATCCATGACAATAATTTCCTAGCGCCCTCCCCCCCCCAACCACAAATCTGGATCAGTTTTGGAACATACAGAAACCCTGCAGATAAGGTAAAGTATATATCTGTGCTATTTCCATTCACTGGGACCTAATACAAATGTTTTCCTAGGAAGTGGTATGTTTTGTTTGGTGAAGCATTTTCTCTACAGTTGAACATCTAGCTTTTTCTTCTCCATTTTATTCAGAGAATCCGTGACCTAGAGGATAAAACAGACATCCAAAAGCGGCAGATAAAGGACTTAGAAGAAAAGGTATTCATTAAACTCAGTTATCTCCTTTGTTTAATCCTAGCATGTTGATCTTGCCTCTGTACTTCCCCTTTCTTCTTGGTTACTGTGTGCCTTGGTAACAGGCAATCACAGGGACACAGAGGGCAGTGCCCACCTCTACTCATCAACACCAGGATTTGGGGCAAGGCTGTCCCATTAGCAGCCTTGGTGTTTTTGCTATGTGTGATGTTGATTCCCTTCTCTACCTTCCTCAACTTAATTTCCAATATTTTTAAAGCTTACTCTATCTAATTTGATTTTTCTTTCAAAGACATTTTAGTATCTTAAAAAAAAATATTCCTGTTATTTATAAAAATCCCTTTCATCTCTGGGCTTCAGCAATTAGTTCACAAACCCAGACTGATAACAATAGGGGTGCCTGCCTTTTTTTCTCACTGTAGTTAGAAAGAGAAATTTCTTCCAAGAGAGTCTATGCTTGGGCAAAATAAATAATGATGCTCTAAAGAGGGAACTTGGAAAGATTGTGTGTTGATGGAAGAGAAATGGCTCAGTCTTGCTCAAAGACTGGTCCTGCCTAACAGGCCAGGAACATTTACCTGGGAATGCTGAAATGCAGAAAGAGTAGAGAGAGTCTCCCCCGTGTACCTGTCTCCCTGACTGGAAGTAACTACCCAAACCCCTGGAATTGAAATAGCTTCTTTGGCAGCAATGTCCGTGGGATTCAAGAAGACTGCAGCAAAAGTCTGCCACTCCTGCATGAGGTCAGAGAGGTCAGTGGCGTCTAGAAGCTGTATCACCTCCAAGGGGAGAATCACTCCAGAAGCGGAGTAATTCTATCAGGGTTGCCACTTCATCTCCTATCAAAATAGATCCTGTGCAAACTTGAGGCGAAGAGAAATTAAGACTATTCTCAGCTGTCAGAATTTAATAAGATTGTGGTACAGTCAATTTGTTTCCTAATATTTATAGAACTGACCTTCCTGGATGTTTATGAGAATGAGGTCATGCAGCAATTGGTGCTGAATATCGTCTTAAGGCAGTTAACTGCGCTACTTAAATGACAAACCAGAGGACACTTGAGAGGGGTGGAATGGGAGATGAGGTTGGCACTGGGTGTTCCGCTCCCTTGGCCTCTCCCTCCTGCCCTGCAGCCTAAAACAGCTAAGAGTCCATTGTGACAGCACACTCTTCCTTGTCCCCCTTGGAATAATCGAAAGCCTATGCTGGTTGCACATAGCGTTCCTGCTGGGTGAGGATAGCTCATTCCCATGAACAAAGTTTTTGAGAATTAGAGGTTATCAACAAACTACACAAAATATCCTCTGTGTACAGAAGTTCATGTACCCAGTGTACTTCCTCTGTTATTTCCATGGCTTCATAGAATTATTCCATGAGGTAGACAAAGCAGTTGTATGGACCCTTTTATTTTTATTATTTTACTTTACACATGATCTTTTATTTGAGAAAAGTAAGGGAATAAGAATATATATTTGTATCTTATTTATACATAGATTGGGAAATTAAAAGTGCTTATTATAGGGAACTTTTTTAATTTTTATTTTCTATATTCTATGTTTACATTCCAAAGACTTTCCCCTTCCCCAGTTCCCCCCCACCATACTTCCCATAATTCCTCTCCCCCCCAACCATTCCCCAATCATCCTCCCCCTAGCCCCCATGATTATGATTCCCAAGAATAAGAAAGGAGAGGACCCTGGGCCTGAAAAGATTGGATCCAGTTTTGTGGACCCTTTTATTTATGTAATAAGCAATGCATCAAAGGAAGTAAACATCTTGCCCAAGATTATCTGAACAGTCTACGGAAAATCAAGATGAGAGGCCAGTGTGACCAACTCTAGGTCCGCTACACTGCAGGAACTAAGAGTGTGTGACAGACTGAGTCATCTCTTCATGCTCAACTCAACCTTCTCAGTGAAGGATCAGTGGGACCCCTCCCATTCTCCCTCATTCTCTAGTCTTCTTGTTATGTGTGTATTTTCAATGCATACTTTTTAAAAGCCAGGCTTGTGCCTTTAATCTCAGCCCTCATGAGGTAGAGGCAGGAAGATCTCTGTGAGTTCAAGGCCACCCGAATCTACAAAGTGAGTTCCAGGACAGCCAGGGCAGTTATATAAATAGCCCCTGTCTCAAAAAAACCAAAATCAAACCAAAAAAAAAAAAAACCTGAAGGAAATACCTTTTAAAAGGACAAAGTTTCATTTACTAGAATAAGTCATCAACTTGTAAATATAGAATATTAACATATATTTATAAATAGATAATTAAGTAGAAAAAATAAATAAAAACTCATCAACATAGCTTTCAGCATATTATTTTTATAACTTAGTTGCAATAATGTTGCAAAAAAACATGAGGTGGCAATGACAGAATTATGCAAATAGCCATTCAGGATCCAATTCCAACATGCTGTATTCATAGGACATTCATGGCATAATGGACATGCAGACCACCAAGGGAATCCACACTTGAAAACATACCTGGTCTGTGATATAATTAATACATAGTTGATTTTGTTCCCGAATGTCATAACCATGAGTCTATCCATCTGATTTTCTGTTCTCTAATGAAGGATCTTGGGAAAGACATCAAATTAGACTTTTTATAAGTCACACATGAAGAGGTCTATTTCAAAATTAGGACAGCTGGTATATCACTCTTTCATTATATAAAACACCCGTTGATATAGAAGTACCTTCCATACCAGAGAAATGTGCATTCAAAGTTGCACAGGACATCCCAACTTAAACTTTTTATTTCTGTTTAATTCCTACTAGTGTCCCATCTTCTTGAGTACCTTCTACTCACAATGATCCATCACAAAACTCCTTAATATTCTTCCTGCTGGTCTTGGTCTTAAAATCTGTCACATTAACTAAGAGTTTAATAAACATAAATCTCTGCTTATATTTTTGAAGTACCCTCCCATCCCTGAAAATGAGATAATGTACACAATAAAGGACAACTCAGAATATCTGGGCTCTGGCTCTCCGCGTACCCAAGAATGTATGAAGTTAGACGACTGACTTTCCATTTGTACTTGCTTTTTATCATCTATAAAATTTGGAGCCAAACACCAAGAGCAATTGCCTGCGAGACTCCCTTGCCATTAACTCTAAATTGTATGTATCCTCGTTAGAGGCACGGCTCTGGCAACATGTGAATGGCTGCATGGTGTTTTGAAATGAGGTACTATGGAAAAGCTGAGGCTTTGTGCTACTTGGATGGCTGAGACAAGTTCAGATTTACATAATCTCCTTCTTTTTTTCTTCTGCAGTTTCTGTTTCTATTCTTGTTCTTCTCTCTTGCCTTCATTCTATGGCCTTGATGTCAAGGTGCCTCTTAAAGGTAAGACTCCATTTATCCCCAACAATATGGCTCTAGGAGGTGGTTAATGAGGACTATGTTACATGTTGTTATTGCATCATGGATTTCCCCCAAAAAAACAAATTAAATGGTTTAGCCAATCATAAAATGGAAAATGGATCCAATCTAGATTGGCTATTTTTAAAATATAAAGTCATATGGTGTAAAATGGATGTGTTTCCTTTAATGGTATTACCCTGAGAAGTTGCAGTCTCTGTGAATCTTAGTGCTCTCATTGTGGCTATCCATCACATAGAAGGTGTTATGTCTCTGTCCACCAACTGAGAAAATATCACTGTCTCTTTACTATTTCTCCTGCTTGAAAATGCTGATTCCAAGACTCAGATAAGCTAGCCATTATCACTATTGCAACCCTGTCCCCAAACTCCACATCAGAAGGCAGGAAAGCAGGATATTAAGTGAACTTGGATCCTGTTTTGGGAAATGAAGTCATGGTGGCCACTAACAAGGCCCTGTCTGGTGAGCACATTGCATCAGCGATTCTAGCTCATGGTTCTCACTGCTGAAAATAACATACAGAAGAAGCCTTATCACGCTCTTCCTGAGTGAGACCACTTGAGCTGATAGAGTTGATGGAAGGTGGGAATGAGAGAGAGCAGAGACTGGTCTGCACTTCACAGTTAGGCAGATGGTCCTGGTGCCCAGTCAACAATGGAAACTGCAAATCTCAAAAGTATTGTTTACAAAGGGGGTTCCCCTGCTTTTCTAAATATACTCTCTATGGACTATATGATTATCTCATGAAGTGACATTATCCAGAGTTTCCTTTCTAGACTTCATATTAGTTGTTGGTTTTTTTTTTTTTCTAACAAGCAGAAAAAAGTAGAAGAGACAAACTTTCCCTTCCCATGAGTGCTAACTTCATTGCCTCCCTGCAAAACAACTAAGAAGGCTTTAAAATGACCGGACTTTAGGAGAGTCAAAGAAAAAGGCTCAGAAAGTTTACACCCTTTGATTACCAACCCTCCCGGCTTTATTTCTTCTTCCAAAAGATTTTCCTTATAGTTGGAAGACGATCCATTTTCTGGGAACATTTTTGCCATCCACCGAGAAGACCAACCCTCATAAAGAGAAGGAGAGCATAGCGGGTAAAGGAAGAAGGCTGTAGTAAGGCGGTAATTGGACCCCAGTGTCGGCAAACCTTTCCTCCTCAAAATAAGCAGAGTAGATATGATATATAAAGAGCCAGTGCTACATAGTAATTTAGAAAAGACAAACGGACAAATACCAGGTGGAAAGGAAGGGACCTCCAGTGTCACTAGCACTCACACTGTCATGTCCTGGGAGTTAGTCTGAGCAACAAGTACTTTCAATCCTCATTAACCACTCTACAAGGTGAGTATCCCTTTTATTCCTGTTTTAAGACCAGAAAAGTGGCGGTGTTGAGTGCCTGTCTGCTAGCACAAGCTGTACTTGGCAGGGCAGGGTCTACCCTACTTCACATGCTTCATTCCACAGGCAGTTTTAACCGGCAAAAGCAGGGCATCTCTACCGCGCCTTGGAGGACCTGTACATTCATTCACGCATGCGCAGCATCTTCTGCCATCTTGAGCGTCATGCAGCCATTGGCTTGTGAAATCACGCTATGTCATCACTGTGGTTTTTGCTAAGTTTTTGGAGGTTTCTTAGGAGTATTCAAGATTGGATGTGCGCTTCAAAAAGGCACACAACTGATACATAATCATTCTCTCTAAAATGGATAGCAAATGAATGGGATAATAAACCTGGTCAGTATAAAATACATACAGAGAAAGTGAGAGTGGATTTTAGCTACAGCTGAGAATTACAGGAGTCGGTTATAGTGCGAATTCTGCCACTGAATGTCAGTGTGACAGCGGACAATATATTTTCCTTCAGTTTGGTGATGTATTGAGAATTAAGTAATGTCATGCATGAAAAATACTTACCAAATTGCCAGCAAAATAATTAAATAATTTGCAATTCTTAGCTATTACTACTTTTAAAGTTTTTATATTTGTTGACTTTCTTATACAGAAATGAAAGTAACTTTCAGTATTTCCAAGCAGATCATAGCCTAAATCCAAACAAAAAGCTACTTCTTTTCACAAAATAGGCCTATCTGAATTAATTTATGGAAATACAACACAACTAAAAACTCAATGATGTTGTCTGTGTCTGCAAAGCACCTATATAAAGATAGAAAGAAGGGGGAGAGTGATCAGATTGTTCATAGGTAGTAAAAGCACACTAAAGATGATTTTGTATATATTGAACCAAAATTTACTCTGTTCATAAACATAAACTTACATATGAAGATATGTACTATTTAAAACAAAGTGATTCATATTCGTGCATGTTTTCTTTGAGCAGTACTGTAAGTGGTCCCTGATAGTTTTTAAAATGTATCATTGTTGCATATTTATAACTCTGATTTCAGTCTCCAGCTCCAATCAAAAAGGGGGATGAGGGTGAGGGGGTTTCAAAGCCATATTCTAATATGAGTAACAGCCCTGTAAAGTAAATGCTATTTTCTTTTTATACCTTATTATTTTTTATCTATATCCCACTTAAAACAAACAAAGTAAAAACTTCCCAATACTGGGTGATTTATAAATATTAGAATTATTTTTCACAGCATAGAGGTTAAAAAGTTTTCATCCAGGAACTGGCACAGTCTGTATATGGGGTGAAGTCTTGGTTTCTCCTTCAAAGATCACAGACAGATTGTTGTATGTTCTGTAAGAGACAGTGTGCCCTCATACAAGAGAGGAAATAGAAGGGCAAAAAGAACCTACTTTATTCCCTCGGGCATTTTATGGGAAAATAATCCAGCCCATGAAGGTATCACCTCCTTTGTCAGTAGAAAAGTCAAAGAAACCTCTACCCTCTGGCTTCAATCAGTTTTCATTCAGTATTTCCACATAACAACTCTCATGAATCAATTACTTAACAGCCTTCAATACCATTTTTGTTTTCAGTAAAATAGAGATAACGGTGACTATCCTTTGTGTATATATATATATATATATATATATATATATATATCTCCACATATTTCTATCAATTTAGATCTTGGTCGACATTTCTAGGGCAATAGCATAGTCTTCTAGGGCAATAGATAGAAACAATATTTTCATGTTTTCATTTAGATGAAAAAATGCTGCTTAGATGCCTTAGTCGGGGTTTCTATTCCTGCACAAACATCATGACCAAGAATCAAGTTGGGGAGGAAAGAGTTTATTCAGCTTACACTTCCACATTGCTATCCATCACCAAAGGATGTCATGACTGGAGCTCAAGCAGGTCAGGAAGCAGGAGCTGATGCGGAGGCCAGGGAGGGATTTTACTTATTGGCTTGCTTCCCCTGGCTTGCTCAGCTTAGTCTCTTATAGAACCCAAGATTACCAGCCCAGGGATGGCACCACCCACAAGGGGCCTTTCCCTCTCGATCACTAATTGAGAAATTACCTTGCAGCTGGATCTCATGGAGGCATTTCCTCATCTGAAGCTCCTTTCTCTGTGATAACTCCAGCTTGTGTCAAGTTAACACAAAACCAGCCAGTACATTAGAGAAGCTGAAAGACTTGATACAACAAACAAAGGAAGGTTTTTCTCCATCCTTGTCATTAAGCAAAGCATGGAAGCCAGTCCTCTTGTGACGTCTCTGGCTTTCATTGGAAGACAGAACATTATAAAGGAGAGTTATATTCACGTGGAAATACAGACAACAGTGCTTAATGAGGAACAGGGAGAGCCCCATGGCCACAGCTCAGTTTCAGGGACATTTCAGCCAACAAAGAAGTCTTCCTGCAGAAGCCTGGGGCAGTTCTCCTGGGGTGAGGAAACATGCCAACCACTATAACTGTAGAACAGAAAGTGTGACTTAAAAGTGAGTCATAAAAAGCTGTAGGTGAAGTAGCTTTTAAAATAATATCTGGCAATAATGATAATAGCTAACATATTAGCTATTATCTATGAAAGCTGTTGATTTATTTATATGTATCTTGTCTCAATAAACCTTGGAGCAAATAATCATTCTTTCTCTCTTCAAATCTCAAAAATCATTCAGCTCAAAAAAACATAGACAAGAATAAAAATGTTATCTTTTTAAAAAATTTATTTGGGGTTTCGGTTTGATTCTGATGCCAGGCACTAAGTAAAACCAGCCTTGTATAAAAGTTTGCCTTTCTTTGCTTTTCTTTCTGATTGGCTGTTAATATAGATGATGGCTGATAAATTCTTTTCCTCTATCTTATAGAAAAATCAAGAACTCGGATCATACCCCCAGAAGGCAAATGCTTTTAAACCTTCAAAGATGGCAAAATTGTTTACACCGATAAAAGGGAAATCAAAAGCTGAGAATTACCCTGTAGCCAGGACTATGTGCTTTAAAGCCATTATTCAAGGTTTCTTACTTGACAGTTTATAATGACCCTGTTGAAAAAAATCTACATTATATGCTGCATTTAATGAAACGTGTGTATGTCAAACCAGAAGAAGAGAACTATAAACATATCTCGCGTGAAGAAAAATTTCAGCAGTGGAAACAGTTTCAGCAGATCAAGAGAAGATGTGTCTTGGGCATGGAACCAAAGTTACAATGAAACATTCAACTCCTGCTGTGCAGGGGGGGTCATTTTAATGTAACACCACACCCCATGGAAACACTATTCCTGAAAATAAACATCATTTTAAAAAAAAACAAAACAAACAAAATTGAGAAAAAAAAAAAAACACCCAAGGGTGGGCGGGTCATAAAGCACGAGGAATAATACCTTTGAGGAACTATTTACAATAAAATGTTTCGTTTGAAAAGTCTGGTTTCTTACTACAGGGATTTGCTTTTCTGTCTTTCTGATTGTTTTAAACTCAGGAACAGAGACATCTATGATGAGGAGGGAAGAAAAATACTCTCCACTTTGTTTCTCCAAAAGGTGGAGTGGGGGATAAGAAGTGGATTCCAGTTACCCTGCAAGCAACCGAGCCAAGGGACACTGGGAAGTGTGACGTGGAATGGAATTAGAAATCTTTGAACTTGCCTCGTACCACACAACTGCATTTCTCCACCGTGGATGGACTGGTCTCCTCCGTATTGAAAGTGGTGAAGAGTACACCTAGAAGTCGCAAACTCCCCAACTTAGCTCTCTCTAAAACATCAAGATCTATAGGGACCTAGGGCCAGAGAGCAATTCTGCATCCTTCAGATTCAAGTTAAAATTGCCTGCAGATAAATATTGCTATCCATCTTGTGTGAAAACCTCACAGAAGTGATGATGAACTGACTACCGACAGTGGGGTTTTGGCAGAGAGCTGTGGATATTGAGTATCCTGTTATTCCCAGAGCAACCTGAACTCTTGTCATGTAGAACAATAGCATTATTTTCTGAGATAGCTGTCTTCAACGAGATGGCTCTACCTTTTTATAGACAATACTGACAAGGTGGTTCTCTACCACAGGCAGATAGACAACTGATCCTTTTCCTAAGTCACGCATTACTGAGTCTTGGTTTCAGCAATGACAGTAAATAGATCCTCCTGAAAAAGTTGATTTTACACCTCCTTGACTGTAGATAACAAGGCAACCTCAATTTTTCAAAAATTCAATGTTTTCTTTCCATGGTTAGAATTCCCTTGCATAGAGAATGTGTGTAGGGAGCCAGAAACTCTTTCTATGAAATGCTACACAAATAGTTCTGTATGTGAATTGAGTATATTCTCCTTCAGTTTTAACACTGGCATTTTCAAAGCCAGAGCAACTGAAGAATCGTCAAGACAAAACGGAATCATGGGGTCCCACATTTTTGTCCTTGTATTTAATGCTGACCCAACTGTTTGGCCCAGTCACTGAACCTCTCTGTGCCTCAGTTTCCTCATCTGAAAAAATGGGGGTTAAATGTTTTATTTTTTTCATAAAGTTTTGTTTGCAATTCTGGAACAAGAGGTGCTTACGGCAGCACAAAGTGCTTTTGTAACTGTTATAAATGCTGTGTTATTTGGCTTCCCTGTATAATGAAACAGTTCCTGAGTTTGATTGAAACAGCATAGCATTACTGAAGCTTCCCCCATCGAGCTACCTAGGACATTATTAGCAATAAATTGTAAGTTTCAAAAAACCACAATGCTAAATCATCTATAGGAAAGAGATTGACTCATACTGTTGAGAAAGACAGAGAGTATGTCATTTCGATGCTAAGCATCTCCTGTGCTCTCCTGATCGCATAACATGCCATTGATCAAAACCTCACCATCACCACAGGAGAGTCAACCATGCAACCATGGATTAGCAAAGAACAGAAAGCAACAAAGAAAGCCAATTTTTTTTTCAAGGAATGTCAGATGACGTGTCCTAATGCAAACCTTTAAAAAGTCAGAACTATCCTAATGGATTCTTTGTGCAACCAAGGTAAGTCCCAGATCCCAGTGATTAGCAGGTTCATTGTGCAGTTGATGTGAAACAGGGTACTTCTACTACGCCAGCCACCCTGCTAACTCAGTCCTGTATGGAAGTACGCAAATGGCTTGTTAACCTCTTTAATTATACTCCATCGATGATTATGGGGCCAACTTGAGAAAATACATACTTCATCTGCTCAATACATCCCTTCCTCCTCTCCTTTTGCTTTCCCTATCAAAAACCTGGTGGGTAAATTTTCATATGAGAGAAATATGTGTCTAAATTATTATGAATGTTAGTAGTATGCCATGATGTGTTTCCCTGCTGTTAGTCGAATTGCATAAAACCCATACTGAACTTCTGAGAGCCACAGCTGCTCAAGTGACCATCTCCGAAACTTTGATTGGGGGGAGGGGAAGGCTTTCTTTCTTTTTAATATCAAGGAAATTGCTCTAGACCGTAAGCTCAATGGTGGCATCTTTATCAGGTTTTCACCATAGTCCTCAGAATGAACTCTCTAATATTTAGACTATGGAAGTTTAAATACTTTGAAAGATTCCAAAGCTACAATGACAGCAGTGTTGAGGAAAATTGGAGGTGTGCGTTTTGCTTACCCATGGATCCATGAGAATGGATCTTATCTAAATGAATGCTTCTTTGCATATGATGTTCAAAATAGCCAAAATGTACCATTTTCTCATTTTCAAAAAAAAAAAAGATAATCACTACTCAATTCTTTTAATTTTGGTATCTGTACTTTCCAGGCACACAGACACACTTGGCTACAGATTTGGAGGGAATTAGCACAATAAAAGTACATTTAACTACTTTTTCTTAACCAAGTATTCATCTCTTTGAATCTGACTGACGTAGTTTGAGAGAAGAGAAAGCTCCTGTTTATCACCATCAGGACAGTGAGATTTCCATAAAAGAAATGTACATACTCTGTATGATAGCCATTCCACAGAACAAGGTTAGCAATGTCGCCATCTTGTTTTGAATGTCATCTATCTTTTATTTCAGTTGAAGAATAGATTCGCACTGCTTGACTTACGTCATGTCAGCTAAATTGCTGCAAAAAGTAAGGTTTTAACAATGGAGGGATACACTTTGTTTTGCTTTTTTTCTTTAATTCAGAAGTTCTCACAAAAGTATATAATTCTTCCCAGCTTATGAGGGACCGGTCATCACTGAAGTCAGAAAGGGTCTTTGCTTGCCATAGGAGAAATAAAATTTGCCAAATCATTTGTGCTGTGGTATTTTATTTCAAATTGTCTTTTTTGTTGTTGTTGTTGGTTTTGTTTTGTTTTCCACTTGAAATAAATCTTGCCTAATTTTTCTTCAACCTATTGATTGTTAACTTTTTTTCTATAAACACACTATAAAATCTCTATTCAGAACTTAAATGGAATTGATAAACACCTTCTTTTATAATGATGCTTATCATTTTAAGTTGCCTGGGTTTTCATGGAAACTGTAAAAGGAGTATCTGTTGGTTATCTGTTGATATTTAAATAACTAGACCAGCTCTGTGATGTTACATCAAAATGGATGACCAATGTACTCAAATTAGCATATAGATGTGTTCTTTTTATTTGTCTAACAGTGGAATGGAATACACATACACACACACAGACATACACACACTACCCCTCTCTTACACACAAACACACAAGACTCACACACTCACATATGCACATGCTCTCTCTCTCACACACACACTCACACACACACACACACACACACACACACACATGCCAGTGTGTGTACCAGGATAAGAACTATAGGGTTCAGTTATGTTAATTGACAGCTACGTTGCTTCTGTGACACTTCCATTGCCCTCTCTCCCTCCACCCTTCCCTCCTGCCTTTTATATTCTTTTTCATTCTGGTGCTACAGGTGAAAGCCAAGTACCTGGGTATTCTAAACAGCACAGGTGCCTGAGCGTTCTAGACAGCACACAGCTGTATCTCCCCAGACTCCTGCCCTGGTAATTTAATAGATTCTAGGGATTAAATTTGGTCTACTATATGGAAAATACATAAATATAACTTTTGATGTATCATTAATGCAAGTAGATCTTAAATGACTGTTTATGCCGTGAACGAACGCTTCCAGGATGGATGCAAGCCCCTTTTCTGTTTAGATGGGGGAAAGTACATGAGACAAAGATTTCCTTATTCCCACCTGCTTTCTTCTTTTCATATAGAATATGCCTAGGGAGTAAATTCCAGACATATCTATAGGAGGACTTTCCATGATGGAAGACTGGGATTGGTCCTCAGGATGCCATTTCAGAAGTGGGCAAGGCGAGTTCTCATTGCATCCCTGATTTTATCAGTTGATTTCCCCCTAAATAAATCATTTATTGCTGGCAGAACCTGAGCCGAGCTCTTAATTTGAATTTTAAAAGACATATGTAAAGGGGCAGTAGAGGAAAATGAATTGTAATTTACTACATTCACTCTAGTGTGGCAAACCCATAATTGGCTCAGTAAAGCTTTCTGGTTGTATTTTGCTATTTGTTTTTGTACTGAAATCTTCATTATATACAGTCCTACAGGGTGGCAGTGGTGCAGACAAGCAATATTGAGCCCTCTTTGCCCACATGAAGATTCCACAAACTCACTAGAGAGTGAATGATCCAATTTTTCCAATCAGAAACAGATCTGGAACCTGATAGACACTGCAGTCACTTAAGTTTGACAGACACCTCACAAAATGTGCCTATTTCCCCTCTTAACTAAACCATCTCTCCTGAGTAAGGCAGATCAAAATCCAAACACTTATAAATACAAGTTGTACATAGTCACACATATGTATCCTGTACATAGTATGGTGGCGCAGGCATTAACAGCTTTGCACTTCAGACCTCGACAGAAGACCTGGAGAAGGTGCTGTTCTCATGTTGCTAGGCAACTCGATTTTGGTTAGCATATAGTGTCTACTCTACACCTCCTTGGCTGTGTCTCTGCTCAGCTGACCCACCTTCCACTATTACCGCTATTTCCTGTTGCCTGTGAATTTTCCACCACCCTGTCCCCGAAGCCAGAAATTTTTGTTCCTAGCATATCAAGCAAACACCCACCACAATTTGCAGTATTAATATCAGTCAAAGTTCCTATGTTTTTATCAACTCAAATTGCATTTCCAGAATCTTTTGTGCATGATCTAACCTATAGTATCTAATTCTGTGGGGATTTAAGTTTAGAGGGAAGATGTTTGAATCCACAATTCCTTGTGTGTCTGCTGAGTTTGTGTAGCCCAGGGCTGGTTTCCAAAGCATTCCCACAATCGCCTGCATTAGTTCGGGTCCTTCCTCTCTCAGCATGACTTGTAGGCTGATTCAATGCTTATTAATGAGAGGCAGAACTTGATTGATGGCAGCAGAGTGACTGTCCGAAGTCCACAGGACAAGTACATGTACTGTATGTATCACCATAGAGACTGGAATCCATTTATTGTATGTAAAGTTTTATGAATGGTTATTTTATAATTTATGTATTTAATATAGGAATCAACGAACTCTGGTGTTTTAGTTTCTATGAAAAATAAAACAAACTGCATTTTTTAAAAAAAGGAAACCTTTTTACCTTGTGTTATTCATAAGATTTTTTTCTTAAAAAATATAACTCAACTCACAAACTTCATAAAAGCAGCGTGAGGCAAACTAAGATTGACAGTATAACTTTGTGAAAGAAGTCTATCTCCTCTAGTCATGACTCTGAAAACTCCAACCTATGCTGTGTCTACCACAGGCACACTTACAAGGAGACCGAGGCAGGGTTTACAATCATGGGCAAAGAGCTGTGGTTGTTAGGATCTCTCTTCTGAGGGAGGTTAGGGATGATTGTGCCAGCTGCTTGCCAACTGCATCCTATGCCTTACCTCTCTGCTCTTTGCTACTTATGGCTGCCCTATTCAATTGTAAAGCCATCAGACATGGGGACTGAGCAAGAGTACTCTACATGTTCACCACCATATGTCCTAGAATCTCTGGGTAAAACTTGACAGAACTTGCAATCTGGTGTGGAAATCCATGGCAGGTTTGAAGGGCTGGTTCCTGCTCAGGTTTTGGGTCAAACTCATGCTCTAGATTTTACTTATGCTCTTCCTAGCCAGAAATTCTCTCATTCCCCCTCACCTGCACAAGCCTTGCAGTTAAATATGTACCTTAGTCATCAACTTCTTTAAGAATTGAGTGGACATCTGAAAATCAGTCTGGAAGTTGCTCAGAAAACTGGGCATAGTACTACCTGAGGACCCAGCTATACCACGCCTGAGCTTATACCCAGATGATGCTCCAACATGTAATAAGGACACATGTTCCACTATGTTCATAGCAGCCATAGTCATAATAGTCAGAAGCTGGAAATATCCCAGATGTCCCTCAACAGAGGAATAGATACAGAAAATGTAGTGCATTGACACAATGGAGTACTACTCAGCTATTAAAAACAATGACTTCATGAAATTTGCAGGCAAATGGATGAAAATATCATAGTCACAACCCAGTCACAAAAGAACACACATGGCATGCACTCACTGATAAGTGAATATTAGCCCAAAGGCTCAGAATACCCAAGATACAATTCATAGACCATATGAAGCTCAAGAAGAAGGAAGACCAAAGTGTGGATGCTTCAGTGCACCTTAGAAGGGGGAACAAAATACTCATGGAGGAAATATGGAGACAAAGTGTGGAGCAGAAATTGAAGCAAAAGCCACCCAGAGACTGTCCTACCTGGGGATCCATCCCATATACAGCCACCAAAGCTGGACACTATTGTGGATGCCAGGAAGTGATGATATGGCTGTCTCCTGAGAGGGTCTGCCGCAATCTGGCAAATACGGATACAATACTGACAATGCGGATGCTCACAGCCAACCTTTGGACTGAGTGCAGGGTTCCCAGTGGAGGAGTTGGAGAAGGGACTGAAGGAGTTGAGGGGGTTTTCAGCTCAATGTGGATTTGGGAATGGGGAACAACAGCGTCAACCAGCCAGATCCCCTGGAGCTCCCAGGGACTGGATCACCAACCAAATGGTACATGTGGACGGACCAGTGGCTCCAGCTGCATGTGTGGCAGAGGATGGCCTTGTTGGACATCAGTGGGAGAAATGGCCCTTAAGCCTAAGGGGGTCTAGGGGAATGCCAGGGCTGGACGGTGGGAGTGAGTGGATGGGTGGGGGGAACACCCTCATAGAGGTAGGGAAGGGGGGATGGGATGGGGGTTCTGGGAGGAAACCGGGAAAGAGGATAACATTTGAAATGTAAATAAAGAGACTATCCAATTAAAATGGAGAGAATAAACATTTAAAAAAAGAAAGAAAGAAAAGAAAAGGAAAAGGTAAAAGTAAAAAAGAAAAGAAAAAAAAGAAAACAAGTGGACATGTTTTCTAGCATTTGTTGAGCCCAAATTCCTCATGTGCATGTGTGCATGTGTGCATGTGTGTGTGTATGTGTGTATGTGTGTGCATTATATCATATGTATATATTATATTCATATATAATATACAACAGTAGAAGGGAGCCTAGGGAAGGAAAGGGTGGCAGGGCCGGTTGGAATGAAGAGAAAGAGGATGGGAAAAGACAAGATGGGGATATGGTCAAAACTGTCTTTATGAGACCCAGCATCATGCACAATGGACATGCATCAGCCAGGACATTTTGAGAACCTGTAATTGGATAGAACAGCCTGTGCATGTTCCCCGTGCACTCGCACACTTTACTCCCGGCTTTGTACTTTTCCACTCGGGCCCCTGAATCTGAGAGTTGCTTTGTGCATCCACACCTTTGTGTCTAGTACAGGTCCTTGTCCTGAACACAGTGTTCCTAAATTACTCTCGTTCTAAATGTTGGACTGTTTAGGGAGGACTCACACACCATTTGAGTGATTAGAGATGGCTACAGAAAGAGAAAGAGAGAGAGAGAGAGAGAGAGAGAGAGACAGAGAGAGAGACAGAGAGACAGAGAGGAGGATGGTTTAGTGGAAATAAATGGGCTTTTTGTTTGCTTTGTTATTCTCTTTGTTAAACTCTTCCTCCTTTTATTAAACTTTCTCTCCTGTCTTCCTCCCTCCCTCCCTCCCTTCCTTTCTTCCTTTTTTCCTTTCTTCTTCTTCCTTTCTTTTACTTCCTTTCCTTACTTTTTTCCTTTCCTTCTTTCCTTCTACCTTTGCTTTATCCTCTTGTGTTTAAAAAGTTTTTTTCCCATGAACAAGAAGATATTCCCAAATAAACACCATACTGTAATGTATTATATTGTACTGTGTGTCTGTTCCTTCTGAGTACTGTACTGCACTTTATGCCTGTTCTTTCCTGGGTGTTCTCCTAGTTAATTTCTATTCCTTTGTATTCTACTATGTGGCCACAGGAGGGAGCATTTGCCCAGGAAAAACATGTATGCCAAGCCCTTCTAAAGCTGACTTAATGTAGTGTCTTGTGGGTTTTGTTTTGCCTTTTTTTTTTTTTTTCAAACATCCATCTGAAGTGACAGCCTAAAATCAAGTGTTAAAATGACCACTCTTCTGCAAACGGTATCCACCCTCTGAATTTGCAGCCTCCCGTTTCCAGGGGTGGAGGGGGTTCAGATGCTGTCTTCACTTGGCCAGCAAATTCATCTGTAAACACAAAGACCTGGGAAACATGATGACCTATCTCACAACCTCCACATAGCCCAGATTTGCTCCAGACACAGACAAGAAGGGTCAAGGAAGTTCAGCAGAGTCGTTCCCAAAATTCCCACCTCTGAAGGAAGCTCCCTAGGGAGCAGACAGGGGTGGCATGTTATTGTGTCTAGGATTCGCTTACAGTGTAGGAACCTTTGACTGTTTTTCCTTTGTAAAATAACAGTCTTATGTTTTAACCGTCACTGCCAAAACATACTCTCTTTCCCTAAAAGAATTTTCAAAGGAAAGAATTAGGGATGAGTCCTTAAAACATAGTTACCTCCCAAGCAGCACAAGAATACAAAGCAGCAATAAATGACTTGTCTTACAAATGCTGGCTTTATACATCAGCCCAATATTCCTCACACTCAATGGCACTGTAACAGACAAAACACCTGGGCTTCTCAGGGCTCTCAGTTACACAGACACTGCTATGGGGAAGCACAACTTCAAGTACACTGGGAGCTTCGATTTCATTTTCCGTTCAAACAGAAGAAAACCAGTGATCTACCAGTGTCAACCTCCTCTGAACTTTTCTCCCTACTCTGTTTGAAGATGACATCATTGTGTGCGTAGCAGTTAGTGAAATGTGGTCCAGTTTCTATCTACACCATTAGGAGTGTGTAATTCAGTGAGTAACAGCCATTCGAAAATGTCTTTTCTTATAAGTAAGGTGAGGGGATAAAAGCCTCTTCCTGTGATGAGAATTAAATAATAAGCTACTACGAGACCAGAACGAAAGAACAGTGTATGGCTGGAACACAGTAAGGACGCAATGAGTCACACTTCTGTTAGTTAGTTAGTTGGTTAGTGTAGAAGGGTACCTTGCAGAAGGGCATTGTGGGAGTTCTAGGCATTAAAGGGCAGGAGTATAAAAGGGAGGGATGCTTTGCTCAGACACCTGTGCCTTCATGATCCCTGCACAGATACTGGTGGTTTGATTCCCTATCAAGCCACAAGAAATGTCTTAGCTGCTGCATAACAACAGAAACAGAAAAACTTCAGCACTTTATTCGGGTTCGAGCAGAGACTGAAGATGCAGCGCCGCGGCAGAGTGCATGCGCGGCATGTACAAGGCTCTCGATTACAGCTCAATCGCCTCAACAAATGACAACGGACAAAACTAAAGTCTCTCTCTGCAGACTAGGGTTATAGGTGGTGGAAGCAGAGGAAACAAAAGCCAGGACAACCCAGGCACAACGCCAAGAGCTGAGTATTGCTGCTGTGAAGTCAGTGCGGCTCTTTTAAAATACCTGGGGTCCTAACGGGAGGCTCTGTAGAGGAGACACTACCCGACGGTGTGTCTGACGCAGAGAGATCTGATTTAAGGAAATATGGACTTCGGACTAGGAGAAGATCTTAATAACTATTCATTTATTTTATCATTTGTTCTTTTTATTTTGTAGGAAATATTTATTGAGCACTATGTGGTAGGCATGCCTGTGCATAGCGTGGGTGACAAGCCTATTGGGAGGGCTTGCAAGCACAGAACCAGAACTTGGGTCAGACCATCCAACTCTTCTAACTAGCTGCCTTGCCTGGCCTCAGTGGGCAAGGATGGGCCTAACTCTGCAATGACTCGAGGTGCCAGGTGGGTTGGTGCCCAGGGAGTGCCTCCCTTCTCAGAGGGGATGGGGAGGGGTGGGAGGGAGGCGTTACATGAGGGGGGAACTTGGAGAAGAGGGCCTGGGATTGGGATGTAAAATGAATGAATGAATGAATAAATAAATAAATAAATAAATAAATAAATAAGTTAATTACTTAATGGGAAAAAGTCACAATAATTCCATTCAAGCCTACATATGTGTGTACATGTATGCATAGACACACATGCTCATGCATACACTGAAATGTTCTCTCTGGAATATATATATATATATATATATATATATATATATATATATATATATATTCCAGAAAGACTCTGGAGTAGATGGAAATGAATTACTTCTAGGAAGGTCATTTAAGAAGATAATAACATCCATTAACAGAGGGCCTTGCTTTTCCACAATTAGATTATTTGGCTGTCCTGTTTCATAAACACGGAGGAAATGAAGTATGATGACTGATAAGAAAATGCATGTTCCAGTAGAAAATGAAGATTAACTGACAGACCCAGAGGAAAAGCAGTATACGGGGAGCCAGGATTAATCAAAATAAACTGCAAATGCTCTAGCATCTGCAGTGGGCCGCTGAGCAGGCTCTCGGAAGGAAGGCAAACTTGGATTTATGTTCTGCAGATCGCGTCACCCTGGCTGATTCAAACTACCAATGATGAGATCTCGAAAGACCTCACAACTGGTTGGCAGAGCCGGGACAAAGCAGCTCCAGCGTGTCTCCCAGTGATGGAGTGGGGGAGGGAAGGGTAGGGGTGGGCTTGGGAAAGGATACAGTTCTTTCCTGCCTGTTGGGTACCACAGGAGTAAGCCATATATTAGTTCAATATGCTTCTACCACACCCCACCGCAATACTGGCGGAGGACTGAGGAGGGACGGTGAACTGCCACAGGTGACCGTGACAGCTGGAGAGTATGAATGAAGGATGTAGTTTTATGTTGCACCTGTGTCTACTTCCTGGCTTCCCTTGCCCCACAGTTGTTAGCTACCTAAGGACGTAAGTGAATGGTGTATTGGATACTACTCTACCTCACTACTGGGGGCGTATACACGTCTTAAAGTAAATAGATTAAATCAAACAATAATTCATTTAAAATAAAAGTTGTGGCTCCGGAGAGATGACGCTGGTGAGAACATTGGCTGCTCTTTCAGAGGACCCTGATTTGATTCTCTGAATGCACAAGGCAACTCACAACCATCTGTACTTCCGGCTCCAGAGCATCTGATGCTCTCTGCTAGTCCCTCTGTAAGCACTACTCACTCATGTGGTACTCAGGCATACATGTAGGTGAACTATATATACATATAAAATTAAAACATAAATAAACTGTTTAAAATTTTTTTAAATGTGAACAGTAAGAGACAGGTGAAGGAGAATCTCAAGACAGCAAATTCTCAAAACAATATGGAAATATTTAAAAAAAGGAATACAAAATTTCCTCAAAATCATATAAGAGACGATCTTGATTACATCATGTGGATATCTGTTCCCGTATATATGCAAATAGAAAGGGGGAATTGGAATCACTTTTATAGAAATAGTTCTAAATTGTCTTTTTTATGGTTTCAATGCTGTGAAGAGATACCATGACCACAGCAACTCTTATAAAGAAAAATATCTAATTGGGGCTGGCTTCCAGTTTCAGAGGTTCAGTGCATTATCCTCATAGCAGGAAAAAATGGCGGCATGCAGGCAGACAGGGTACTAGAGAAGGAGCTGGGAGTTCTGCATCTTGATGCACAGGAAGCAGAAAAAAAAAAAGTGTGTCACACTAGGCCTCGCTTGAGCATGTGAGACCTAGAAGCCCATCTCCACAGTGACACACTTTCTCCAACAAGGTCACACCCCCTAATGGTACAATTCCCTGAGCCAAGAACTCAAACACATGAGTCTATGGGGGCCATTCCTATTCAAATCAGAATAACAGGTTAAAATTCAAAATATATACCAATAAAGTTACACATAAATAATTTAAATGTACCTGAATTTAAAATACCATGAACTAGAGTAAACAATTATTTATTTATTTATTTATTTATTTATTTATTTTCTAGACAGGGTTTCTCTGTGTAGCCTAACCAGGCTGGCCTCGAACTTGTAAATCTGCCTGCCTCTGCCTCCCAAATGCTAGGATTAAAGGCGTGCGCCACCACCGCCTGGCTAGAGTAAATGGCATAGCTGAACCCAACCTGTGAGATCACTTCTTTGCCCTTAAAATTAAAGCCTTTCAAATTATAAGTTGAGTTTATGTGTTTTTGTTCTCGGAGGTCATTCCAAAAGGATCCAGAGAATCAAGCCACGGAAGTATCAGACAAGAACGCCAAACACCCTGAGCACTGGCTGTTTAAACTGCCTCTGAACCCTCATCAAGGTCTTAGGGTTTTATAATATAACTCCCTGCTCAATTCAATAGTGAGGTTTTTAACCAAATTCTACTGTTTTCAGATTGATTTTGAGGCCATTAGTAGAGTGTTAATGAAATATAAGACCAAATTAACATTGACTTTTTTTTTTCACAGCTTATATCTGCAATTATTTCAAGGGAATGATAAAAGCCATTTTCAGATATAACAAATTTCAGGCTTTTATGAGCTCAACAGTTGTCGTTTGGTGCTTGTTTATGGTTTGTTTGTTTGTTTGTTTGTTTGAATTTAGAAAATGTTTAATTAGAAATATAATTTTATTATTTTCTTTCTCTTTCCTTCCTCCATACCTTCCCATGTCTGTCCCCTCTCAAATTGATGGTCCGTTTCTCTTGATTTCTTGATTACTGTTACATAAAGAGAGAGGTGCACACATATATAAATACAGCCTACCGAGTACATTTTTATTGCTCATGTTAGGGCTCACTACTTTATATATTGGCTAACCAATTAGAGGGTCTATCCCAGGGAAAGGCGATTCTCCCTTTCAGCAGTATTTAGTTGACTAAAGTTCTTTGTCTGGGGGTGGGACCCTGAAAGATTTTTCTCCTCTTCCATATTTGCTTCTCTATTGATATTGCCATTGTTTGGGTCTTGCTTGGTCAGCCATTTCTAGAAGACAGCTGCGCACTGTCCTCCTGGTCCTCTGGCTCTCTCACAAGCTTTTTGACCCTCCTTCTATGGTGTTCCTTGAGCTTGTGTGCAGAAGTTGTGTTGTAGATGTTTCTGTTGGGGCTGGACTCTCCACGATCTTTAGGCTCCTGCTTTGTGTCCGGACACAGTTTTCTCTGACTGCCTACATTTGTTGTAATGAGAAAGTTCTGTGATGAACAGTGAAAGGTATACTTCTTTGGGAGATGTTTTAGAATGTAGTTAAGAAATTAAGCGGGTGTAGCAAAGGTGGTTTGAATAACATTGGCCCCCATCGGCTCCTATATTTGGATGTTGATGGAGTGGCATTAGGAGGTGTGGCCTTGTTGGAGTAAGTGTGGCATTGATGGAGGAAGTGTGTCACTGGGACCAGGCTTTGAGCTTTCAGAAGCTCAAGCCAGGCCTAGTGGCCCACTGTCTTCGCCGGCTGCCAATTCAGATGTAGAACTCTCAGCTACCTTCTCAGCACCGTGTCTGCCTGGACACCACCATGCTTTTGCCATGACAATAATGGACTAAACCTCTTAAACTGTAAGCCAGCCCCAATTAAATATTTTCCTTATTAAGAGTATCCTTCTCATGGTGTTTCTTCCAGGCAATAGAATATTGTCTAACACAATGATGGTAATAAGATCCATGACCTCCGTATTACCAGGATAATTGCTGGGTTCCTTATATCAGGCATGATTTCCCTCCTGCTGAGTGGGCTTTAAGTCCAATCAGACAGCTGTGGGTTACCAAAAACACATGAGAGGTTAGCAGTGACTTTAGAAATAAGAAACAAAACACACTGCTGCAAATTTGAGGCTAGCCTGTGCTGTGCAGTAAAACTCTGCTCCAATACAAAAACCATCATATTACTAGTTAATTTCATTCCACAAAACAGGATCTTACAGCATAGAACATAGGAAAAAGATCTTCTGATTTTGGACACAAAATAGTAATAACAATATATTTAATATGTCATCGTGACAAATGAGTTATTTGTAGATGTGATTCTCACTCCAATTCTGTGACTGAATATTTTATTACTCTATTTCTGCAAAGGAAGAAATTGAAGCTTAAGATGTCAAATAGATAGTAAATAAAAGACCATCTGGGGAGTGATCACCTGTTTATCAGATGAGAAAGAGTTAAACTCTAATTCAATGTATAAGAAAAAAGGAGGAAAAATGCCTTTAGAAATCCCCATGTTCTCCCTCCCTTTTTCTCCTAGTCCTTTTCCTTGTCCTCTGTAGTAACCCAAAACCAATGAACTCTTTCATTGTCTCATGCCCCAAATTGTTTTCTAAAGTATTTGGATCTCATTTATGGTCAAGAACACTTACCTTGCAAACAACTTTGCAAGTCATTTGTCCTGAATATTTAGATCCAACTTTTAGTTGCCATTTGAAAGCTCAACTCACTCAATTCTTAGAAAGTAGGGGTTTAAAATAGGAGAAGGAACAAAGAGACAGGGTTGGTGAGGTGGTTCAGTGAGTAAAGATACTTAGGCCTAATGCTTAGCGCTAGGGACCTGAGTTCAATCCCAGATGATTAGGTTGCAGGAAAGAGCCTATGAACCAACTCCTAAGAATTGTCTCTCACATCTGCAAGTGCAATAGCATGTGCATGCCTGCATTCTGGGAGAATAAAGAAATTGTGACCAAACAAAATATTTTTGAAAATGTGGACAATTAGGATTCATAAAAGATGACTGATTATGATACTTTCTCAATCATATTTTGGTATTTTCGAATATACATACATATATACACATACATATTATATATAAACATACACACATATATTTTTATACATACATTTAAATATTTATAATTTATATAAATTGACTAATATTACTTTTAGTCTTATTTTCTTAAATGAAAATTATGTATGTAAGAACCAAGCAACCACGTTCCTGGACATTTATCCTAGACAACATACAAGTACATACATTTTGTACATGAGTCCTCAAAGGAGGTTTATTTGCTGTTTCCATAATTTAAACAATCCAAATCCAAGAAACAAATCACAGTACAGCCATATATATCAAATATTCCTCAGCAATAGAAAGATGCTGTACTACCAGTTTGAGAAATTTGGTTAGACCACTACAAGGTCACATTGAGTGAAAAGGACCTCTCTCATTACCTACAATATGATTTCATGGAAAAATGGTAAAATACAAAACCAGTTAGTGGTTGTGAAGGGTTAAACGTGGTGGAGGGGAAAGATGGGCAACACTATGGGGTAATAGGAAAATCTCTGGGGTGATAAAACATATCTGTATCTTGTTTGAATCAACAGAAAACTACTAGATAGAGTCTGTACCAGTGTTAATATCTGAGTTTTGATGGTGTAAGGACCTTACTTAAGAGTCAATTGGGTTGTTTTTTGTTTTTTTTGTTTTTTTGACTGATGAGGTATGCAATGGTAACTTTGTATATATAAATAAAGGTCAATGCAACTAACTAGGCACATGGTAACTGTTTTCTAAGCTGTGAGCATAGGGGACATGTATAAATGTACAGAAAACAGAAAACTCAATACAATTAACATCAGTATTCCTCACATCTCCCAGACAACACACTCAAGATAAAGCCCAAGAGAGATGAATCATCTTCTGGAGAAGTTACAACTCCCCCATGCCTTGTCTTTATTGAAAATGCATGCATACAAATATTAAATAAACATAGCACACCTCCAAATGTTGCCAGATTCTAAATATTCATTGAATTAGTAGTTGTCTAATCTCTGGAGACATCCTAGTCAAGACCGAGCTTCCCCAGTCAGGAGGAAATGCTACATTACAAGAGCTATGACTTCATTTCCTTACACAGACATTTCCCCTGCAGGTCTATACAGTCCACAGGGCAGCTGCTTCCCACCTTGGAGTCATTTCAAACCTTGTGGTCCAGTACATACCAACAGCTGCCAGAAGCATCCTAATCTTTCAGTTCCTGGACCCATGTGAAGAAGGAATTTTGGCCAAGGTAATCAAAATTGATTCTTCTTCTCAACTCGAGCCAGATTGTAGGCTGGAGGGATTTCCTTGGGGGTGCAGCTCAATTTCTGATCCAAGAACACTTCTTTCACAGGGTCTCAGTTGCCTGGGCCTCATTTTTTTCTCTTAGACATGAACAGGACAATAGGAAAGGGCAAGTTTAGCATACTTTGGAGACAACAGGCTAGAACCCTGTATCTCCTAGGCTATACAAGTCAACCAAGCAGGATAGACTGAGCAAGGAAGTCCTCACCACTGCAGAACCCAGACACCTTAACAATTCTCATGGCAACCCGTCAAATCTCCCTTTGGATGCTAAACTCATATCCCAAATGTCTCACTTCATTTAGCATCCTATGCTATCTCCTCATTTCTTACAAAGTCCCAGACAGCTAAAGCACAATCTAATTACTGTTGTTAGTGATATTATCAACAGCTAGCATTTCAGAAAAATGTATTATGTTCCAATGGTCTATGTACATAATTTAAATATGACAACCAACAATCAGGAAGGTTATACGGTTTTTATTCTTGATTTGATGAATAAAACAAAACTACCATTAACAACTGCTAATTTCCATTAACAACTATATATTTCCAAAGAGCTTGCCCTTCTGATTAACCATAGAGTCTCCCTCTTCCACTGGAAGACTTGGATACCCACAGTCAATGCTGAGACCTCGCTACCTGACATACCCGAGGAATTAATACAGACAAGTGACCAGCTTGATTAATGGCCCTTGTTAGGCTTCTAGCCCTTTGATATTATTTTCTCATTTATAAAAATTACACATAAAAATAATGTTACTCATACTAAGCAGGTGTGGGAATTAAAGGAAATAAAATATTTAGAGTATTCAGCATGATGCCCGACAAGTAATGGGTATGGTGGTGATTGTCAAATGAATCAAAGAAAGAATCTGCAGGAATTGGTAGAGACTCTTAGTAACATGTTCTATTGCTGCAAGGAGGCACCCAGACCAACTCAACTCTTATAAAAGAAAGCATTCAATGGGAGGGCTTTCTTATACTTTCAGAGGTTTAGTCTATTGGCAACATTGAGGATCAGTTGGTGCATGACAGCCTGCATGGTTCTGGAGCAGTAACTGAGAGCTATATCATAATCCATAAGCATTTGGGGGATGGAGGGAAGTAGGTGGGAAGGAGAAAGGGAGAGTGAGAAGAAAGGAGGGAGAATGAGAGAGAGAGAGAGAGAGAGAGAGAGAGAGAGAGAGAGAGAAGAGAGAAACACCTGAGCTTGGCATGGGCTTTGGAAACCTCAAACCTAATGACACACTTCTTCCAACAGGGCCACACCTCTCAGTCCTTCTAATCCTTCACAAATACTGTCTCTCCCTGATGGTTAAGCATCCAAATATATGAGCATATGAAGGCAGTCTTATTCAAACCACCACATGGAGAGAGGGAGGGAAAAAAGGAGGGAGACAAGAAATTGACACATTTTGACTAACAGGAGAGCAATCGTATTTGGTTTTGTGATGTGGGCAGAATCATCTAAACAACCAAATCTGTGGTTTCAGGCATGCTATTGCCATATTCAGAGATGTAGTAGTAGTAGTAGTAGTAGTAGTAGTAGTAGTAGTACTAGTAGTAGTAGTATAAGCATAGTTGTGAGGTTGAGGTATTGACAACAGTTCACTTCACTCTAGTCCACCAGGACCATTGGCCTTTAGGAGAGCCACTCAAAAACACTTATGTTAGAGAAGTATTAGGCCCTAATTAGTCACATCTAACAAGGGACCTCCCTCTCCCACTATCCTGCTGGACAAACAATTATAGCCAGGATCAACTCTTCATCCAGAAAACAGAATCACAGGAATATTTACTCATAGCTCTTCTGGATGGAATTTCTTCCTCATCAGCTCATTATCTAGAAGCTTGAGATTCTCTTCCTTGTAAAATACTAAGGAAAATGAAGTGAAGTCTTGCAAAAAATATTTCATCTAGAAATGATTTTTTAAATGTTAGAGTAAAGCCCACATACTCATGGAAACTAAACAAGTCTCTACTTAATGATAACTTGGTCATGGAAGAATGAAAGAAAGAAATTAAAGACTTTCTAGAAGGGGACACAATGAAAGCAGTGCTAAGAGAAAATTTCATAGCACAATTAAATTAAGAAATTGAGGAGATCCTACACTAACAACTTAGCAGGGCATCTGAAAGCTCTGGAACAAAAAGCAAACACCCAAGAGGAGTAGATGGCAGGAAATCATCAAACTCAGGACTAAAATCAACCAATTAGAAACAGAAAGAACTATACAACAGATCAACAAAACTAGGAGCTGGCTATTTGAGAAAATTAACAAGATAGATAAACAACCCTTATCTAACTAAAGGGCACAGAGACAGAATCCAAAGCAACAAAATCAAAAATGAAAAGAGAGACATAGCAAAGGAAACAGGAAATTCAAAAAAATCATCAAACCTTAATATAAAAGCCTATACTCATCAAAACTGAAAAATCTAGATGAAATGGATGATTTTCTAGACAGATACCACATACAAAAGTTAAATCAAGGACACATAAACTATCTGAACCAACCCTTAACCCCTAAGGATATAGAAGCAGTCATTAAAAGTCTCCAAACCAAACCAAACAAAACCAAAACAAAACAAACCAAAACAAAACAAAAAAACCCACAAGGACAGATGGTTTTAGGGCAAAATTCTATCAGACCTTCAAAGAAGATCTAATACCAATACTCCTCAAACTATTGCACAAAATAGAAACAGAAGGAATACTACCTAATTCATTCTATGAAGCCACCTTGATACCTAAATCACACAAAGACCCAATAAAGAAAAAGAACTTTTGAACAATTTTGTTATGAATATTGATGCAAAAATCCTCAATAAAATTCTTGCAAACTGAATTCAAGAACACATCAAAATGATCGTTCACCACATTACTGTAGGCTTCATCCCAGGGATGCAGGGATAGTTCAATATACAAAAAAAAAAAAAAAATTAACATAATCCACTATATAAACAAACTCAAACATCACATAATCATCTCATCAGATGCTGAAGAAGCCTTTGACAAAATACAATACCTCAGCATGTTGAAAGTCTTGGAAAGAACAGGAATCCAAGGCACATACCTAAACATAAAAAAGCAATATACAGAAAACCAACAGCCACCATCAAATTAAATGGAGAGATACTTGAAGAAACCTCACTAAAATTAGGGACAGGACAAGGCTGTCCACTCTCTCCCTATTTATTCAATGAAGTTCTAGCTAGAGCAATTAGACAACAAAAAGAGGTCAAAGAGATACAAATTGGAAAGGAAGAAGTCAAGGTATCACTATTTGCTGATGATATGATAGTATACATAAGCAACCCCAAAGATTCTACCACAGAACTCTTACAGCTGATAAACAACATCAGCTAAGTGGCTGAATATAAAATTAACTCAAACAAATCAGTAGTCTATACAAAGGAAAAATGGGCTGAGAAATCAATTAGGGAAACAATACCCTTCACTAGAGTCAAAAACAATATAAAATAACTTGGTGTAACTCTAAACAAGCAAGTAAAATATCTGTATGACAAGAACTTCAAGTCAATGAAGAAAGAAATCAAAGAAGACCCCAGAAGATGGAAAGATCTTCCATGCTGGTGGATTGGTAGAATTAACAGTACACTTCAGAGGGAGAGAATATGCTTGGTCCTGTGGAGGCTTGATGCTCAAGAGGAGGATACTAGAGGGGTAAGACTGGAGTGGGTGGGTGGGGGAGCACTGTCTTAGAGGCACAGGGGTTGGGGGCTTGTGGAGGAGGGACTAGGAAAGGGGACAACATTTGAAATGTAAATAAATAAAAGTAATAATCAGAGATACTGTATCTTCATTTTTCACCATATAAAGTCCGTTAATCCTATTACATTGATCTTATTTTTCTTAGCTTACTATAGGTCTATTAAGATGTTGTTATGGATCTAGTCCATATTTGAGAATAGTATTTGTTTCACAAAGAGCAGAAGTAGCAAATGTTCCGTGTTTGTTAGGGAAGAAGCTAAGAAATACTTCATACAATGATGGTATAGGCCTGAGGTTTTAGATTATGGGAGAGAACTTAACTAACATGTTCAAACCCTAGTTGAGAGGAGAGATTCCCTGGACACACTATCGTGGATGAAGTAAATGAGCTCAATTCAAACAGTTGAGCACTAGGAAGCCCCACGAGGCAGGGATGTAATGCAAACATACTAAACAGTTTTATAAACCTAAGGAAAAGCAGGCTTTAGGTAATTGTTATTTTGGTGACAATTACATAAAAGAAGATTGAAAATCTTATCAATTTTAAGAAATTTCTAATTTGAAAAAAGAGCAGGATAGTTGATGGGTGGGTGGTTAGATAGATTGTGCAGATGAATGTTTATAGGATGGTATTTACATGTGTACCTATCTAAAATGGGTGCATGATTTATTGTTAGGATCCTGTCTTAATCTCAGTTGAATACTAAGAGACTTCAGGTTCAGCTTTCCCTTCTGTCTGTCTTTCTCCCTCTCCCACTTTCCTCTCTAGTATCCAGCCTGCAGTTTCTATCCTGCTCAACACCTTGTTTCCTCATAGGCTTGGTGTCCTTCGAAAGGAAAGAGAGCTGAGTGAGTTATATATTCACATATACGTTCAGGAAGAAATTAGCAATGAAAATGGAAATTCAGCTCACTGAAAACCCACTAAAATTTTTGCTTCAAGACCCAGAGACCATGATAACATACTGTCCTCTGACATGTTAGCCTGGTTGGAGCATGTAAGATTTCTCAGTCCCAGAGCCTTTGGCATCACTGGGGTTTAGAACCACTACTTAAGATCAGGGCTGGCCATCGCTGAGCTTGTAAAGAATATTCTTGGATGGGTGAGACACTCTGCATGCTAATGCTGTGACCACAACCCTTGTCACCTCACAGGCCAGTCCGTTCTTGGCAGCCATCTGAGTGTTATCTAGCTGTGTCTTTTGGGCTGTCACTATGGACCCATTTCTAGAAACAGTGGCAAGATAACAGCCAGAGGGACCAGGAGTAAGCAAACCATATTCAAATGCATTTGATTGACATTGGATTATATTCTCTTTATAAGCCTTCTAAGAGTCTTTGTCCTAACAGTCATTATGAACTTCCAAAGTTTCTAAGTTTTTACAATGTATTTGCCAAAATTACAAGGTTGGAAGAGGCAACTTAAAAACGAAATTCCTAGACCATTAGTCTGTGGACTGTGGTTTGAGAAATTATGTTGAAGCGCCAGTGTGTTGCCCTGTATAATTTAGTCAAGACTTTCAGATTTGTATGGCTTTTTCACTAATCCCATACCCTCAAGAGAAAAGATAAATGGTTGATTTGTTATTTGTTCCCCTAAACTGAGGACTCTCTGGACTTGAAAAGAAACATGATAGCATTATTTTCTCCTGCCCAGGACTTAAGGCTTCCTCCCTTAAAAAAAAAAAAAAAAAAAAAAAAAAAAAAAAAAAAAAACTCCTCAGCTATAAGATTAGCAAAGCATATTTAATGAAAGCTCATAATGGGCCAATAAGCACAAAAAGCCATCTGCTGACTCGACTATAATTATTCTGTTCATTTATAGATAAAGGATCTAATTCTTGCTGAATTGAGGCATGTGTTCAAGACTGCGAGGGCAGCTGCTGGAACCCAAGCCTGTAGTCTGAAAGCAAGCATCTCCCAGTACCTAATCCTTCTCTGCAGTCAATACCAAACCCCTCTGGTGTCTGTGACTCTGAAAAATGTCTGCCCAACATGTTTCCATTTCTCCCTTAAGTGCAACTTAGTTATTTCATCAGTAATTTTTTCCCCTTTGGTTTGTAACAAAAAAAAAAAACATCCAGAAGGATCAAGATGTCAGCAGAAGGGTAGAGGAGACAGACTGGGTGTCGCTTCCCAAACAAAGGCTGCGCGCATCTTGTGTCAGTGTGAGCCGCTCCACACTTGAAGGATCCTTGAGGAACACAAAAGACCCGAAAAAGGGGAAGAGCAGTCCAGCCGGCTGAGAAAAGCCTTGTGTGTCCTCTCCTTCCAACTTGGACCCCAGTGAATGGCATTTGTTTAAATAATGATCAGAACATAATAGATACGAGGGGGTTGCCAAGAGCCCAGTCATTCAGTTCTGCTTGGCTAAGGAGGGAAAAGAGAAAGAAAGAAAAATCTGCCTTGATGCGGCCCAAGCATGGTTCACTGGGCTCAGATTTCTACACACTGATGTTTAGACTGGACTCCCCAGGTCCCTCAGTTATAGGGAATAAAGAAGTTGGCAAGCAAAGGGGACCTCCCTCCTTTTCAGATAAATGAGGAAATGAGCAGAGTGGGCTGGAGAAGACTCCTAACTACTCAGCAGTTATCAAAACTGTGTGCGAATGACAGCCCTTTCCTGATGCTTGCAGGGTAAGGTAACGGGGAGGGTATTTTGAACAGCAGAGACGGATAAGCCTTAGGAATGGGATCTTCGGCGTTCTTAAATGGAGGTTTGAGGTTTAAACCTTTCTTACTCAGATTGACTGTGATCGGGTTAATATTACTTCTCTGAGCATGGGTGTCTTTAGCGGCCTCAATGGAGAAAAGAGCCACAGACGTTATAAAGATTAAATGGTTTACTGCACCTAACAACTGTAGGAATGGGAAGACATTGTTCATGCCTGAAGCCAGAATCCCCAACCTGCTAAACCTCTCTTCCTCCCTGACTCCTGTCCAAGTTAAGAAACCTCTTCCTTTCTTCTTTAGCCGCGTGTCCCATTAAAAACAAAAAAACAAAAACAACAAAACAAAACAAACAAACAAACAAAAACGAGGATAGAGGATGTAGCAGAGAGGGGCAGCCTGGCAAGCGCAGGGCCCTGCGTTTGAGCCCGGACACCACCGAAAAGCAAGTAAACAAAACCAAAAGCACGCCATAGTTAAATGCAGGCTAGTTCTTGCTCTTCGCCATATTCTAAAATCCACGGCTGCCCAGGGAACCCCCTAAAGCCTGGCATTCTGACCTACACGGGCAGAGGGAAATAAATTGGAAGAATTCAGGAGTGCCCATTAAGGGATGGTCGCATATCATGCCTTTCCACATAATTATCACATGAAACAAAAACTAGAGAAAGAGTTGATTGATGGGTAGTAAGGAAAGCACCCTCCCTTCCAGCCCATTGAGGCGGGGCTCCCCTCTTCTCACTGGGGAGCTGAAGATGGCCAGGACCCACAGGAAGAAATGTGGATTGTATTATCCTCTTTCTGCCTTCTAAAACCTTCAAAGAAAGAACAATATTCACTAAAGATTAGGACACGTCAGTCTCGGAAATTCGATCTTGGCCTGATTTGGCTAATTAATTACACTGTTTTAGTTCCCTTTCTTTTTTCTTGCCTAGCTAAAAATTCTTCCCATGCTGAGCCCGCGGGTATTGATCTTGAAAAGAGTGTAATTGAGAAATTTTGGTCTTAATGTGAGGCCCTCAGAACTTAATCACAGGAGTACAGACGCAAAAGGACCTTAAAGTGAGTTCTTTCATTTTTTTTTTTTCATACAAAGAACTTCCTGGGACATAGAAGGCATTAGGCAGATTCGGCCCTGAATCTCTCCAGCACAAAGCCAGACAAACTTTCTTTGTGTCAGAGGGCTCCTCATGCAGAGAGTGGAGTCTCTTCCCACAAGGCTGTCACAGCTCCTATTGTTCCTTCCTCTGTAGAAAGGCAAGCTAAGTGGTTAAAAGTCTGCTCTTCCTGTGTTTAAAAGTGTCATCAACACACACACACACACACACACACACACACACATACACACACATACACACACACACACACAATGAAATAGCTGGAAATTCCCTACTTAGAAAGAGAAATTTACAGGGTTTATTTGGCATTCTCCTACTCTTAGGAAAAGGAGGAAAGGGAAGAATGGAAGAAAAAGAAAGAAAGAAAGGAAGGAAGAAAGAAAGAAAGAAAGAAAGAAAGAAAGAAAGAAACACATGAAAAAGAGGGCGAAAACAGGGCAGGCTCTGGTTGGGGGACTGCCCATGGGAAAACAAAGTTAAGGAAGTAAGATGGGGGGGCACACACCCTGCTGTTGTCTCAGAGAACATCTCGGGTGTGTAAATAGAAAAGGAAGACACAGGACAACCCTTAGCTACGTGACTCTTCTGTCACTTAATTGCAAAGAAACAAATCAGCCTCTAAGCCATTCTGCCTTACACAGGGGATCCTGTCAGTTTGGGTTATAGTTCCTTTCTTATTATATGCTCTGAATGGGCAAAATGGATCCATTTATCATTCCAAACACAGTGCCTGTGGGCTTCTTCGGGACAAGAGGCCGTTTCATAGGCATTCCTGTCTTGATGGCAGCCTTTATTCTTTGGCAAGAACGAAAAGAGGAAACAGAGGATATGAGGTAAGAGGATTCTTCTATCATGACTGTATTTTAAATTCAGCCATACTACTTTAATAAATGTATGGTTTGTGCTAAATGTCTTCAGATAGTTTATGATCATTCTCTGATATATAAGAGAAGAACTATTCAGAAATTCACCCTAAACCACATGACCAAAATTTGAGCTCATGGGTTGGAGTTCTTTGCACACCTGTCACCTGTGGATTCCTCAGAGTGTGGGCCACTGGCCAGCAACATCTGCAGCCCTGGTGAGTATGGAGGACCAAGGAGCCTCAAGTCCTGAATCAGACCTCCTTCAGTGCAGCATGAATATTCACAGGACACAACCCCTTGTAATTTACAGGCGTCTCCTGGCTTGCTAAGCTGGCCTTCCCCACCACTGTTCTTCCAGCTGGTGCAGCTATAGCTTTCTTCTGCCTAAAAAAGCAGCAGAGAAGGGTTTGTAGGAAATCTGAGAAGTCCGCTCTTTCAGACACATTAGGGATAAAAGGCAATCGTCAGAGGAGGGTCTGTAAACACTTAGAGTAAACTGCACATGGAATAGTCCTAAGTAGCCACTCAGAAGAGAAAGGCTAGAAGGACTTAGCTGGTAGAGGCCTCTTTGGTGACAGAATGGTGGTAGGCAGTTCCCATTTTCTCAAGAAATACTTTTTTAATAAATAAAGCTTCCAAGAAAAAAAAAAGAAATACTTTTTTTTAAAGTTCATTTTAAAACAAGATCAGGCCAATGAGAAGTGAGGAAAGCAATGTGTAGGAGAGTGGCGAGCTGACACAAAGGACCCAACAGAGCATCACTGCTGAGACTCCCTTCAGGGCCAATGGGAAGCATAGAGATCAGAGTCGAATGTGGTCAGCTTCCTGCAGCCAATTCTTTCATTGCCTGGAAGGGTCCCGGGGCAGGTCCCTGCAAGCTTCCAAGAGGCTGTTCCACTCCCTACACCCCCACCCCACCCCAGGAGAATACTGTTGGCCATAACTCTCTACCATGAAGGTCTGAGAGATTTGGGGCACAACAACAAAACACTATAGACAAGGAGTAATTTTGCTTATAACCAGAGGCAAAACCTCCAGATATACACAGACGGAACTAAACAAAACACTTATAAATTTGAGCCATAACACCAAAGAATCTCTAGGCAGTGGTATCCTGTATTTGGAGACAGAGTGAGGAGTAGGAACCACGGCCAGGAGATGAGCAAGGCTTAGACTGCTTAAGGAAAGCACTCATCTCTGGCAGCTGTGTGATCTTCGGAAGCTCATTGGACTGCTCCTCTTCCATATTTTATTGTGCTGTTCCTTCTCGATCCTCACTGTGAGAGAAGGAGTTGAAAAGTCACAGGCATGAATCTAAGAGTTGCCCTTTGTGCCGGTCTTTCCTCACGTGCAGTCCGAGATCCATTCTGTGTCCTTCTCTGATCCTGTCTATGCCTTGAGATTTTGTTATATTGGGATCATCCAGGCTCCCTTGCTCATTGGTGTCGTTAAATTGGGTTAATGGCCTTTTTATAGTCTAGGAGGAAACCCAGGTGATGGTTGTATAAAGTAAGGACATGACTATTTCACCATGTCTGGTTCAAAATGAGACTCAGGACAAATCACTAACTGTGATTTCAATTAGCACACCAAAGCACATATGGCCCCCAGGCTTTCTCAGCATCAAGCAAGTAGCTGTTAAAGAGCCCTGCTGGCATCCTGGCTCTGCTCAGCTCTTCACCCTGCCCCCACCTAAACTTCTCTAGCTCTTGGCTTTCCTGTCCCCAGGTTCTCATTCCTATATAACCCTGACATTTTAGTCATGCTCTCTCTATCTCTTGGTTCTCTTGGATCTTGACCCTTTCTTAGGGTGCCCTTTCTCCCCACCCCCACTCTCCACCCTCACCCCTCCCCACACATACACCTCCAGAGCAGGGAGAGAAAGTTGTAGACTGAACACGGCCAATAGAATGAACAACTCCATGAGAGGAGAAAGATATGGGGAGAATGTGAAAGAAAGAGAGAAAGAAAAAAGAGAATATTAGAGAAACGAGAGAGAGAGAGAGAGAGAGAGAGAGAGAGAGAGAGAGAGAGAGAGAGAGATGACCAAAAGGGTAGGAACCCAGATGGAATTGCAGGGTTATACAGAAATGAGAAGCTGGGGGAAGTGAAACCCATGATCTAGAAGTTAAGGGTAGGGGGACAGTGAGAATTGCTGAGAGGAGTTGTAGCCACTGAATGTGACTTGAGGCTATCATGCACCTTGGTATATGAGTAGTCACCATAGGTATCCATTGACCTGAAGTCTTGTGGACCTGACAAAGGTGATCGGGTTTACATCCTCACTTCCCCTTCTTTCCAGAAAGGGAGCATACTGCTACCGTTGAACCATATGATGCTGGAAGCTGAACAATGTTGCTGAGACATAAGGGGTGTCTATGTTATTTATTTATTATTAGGTCGCCATATTGATCTTTTTGCTAACCACTGAAGATACAAGTTTTATAAGTTAAGGAATGGGAATGATTTGGGGTGTCACTCAACTTTATATTTCCCAGACTAATGGTGCCAATTACTTGGTACCTAGCAACCAACAAATGTATGTGCTTATATGTGGCCTACTTCAAAGAGGAAATACACTGTTGGTCAACACCCCAGAACTATATGGAATTATTGAGGGATACAAAGTCATGTAAAAGCATGACTGAATTCACAGGTCTTTGTAAATTTCCCAATTTTCTCCTAACGAGTATTAATTTAAAGTACCTTCACTATCACAAAAGGCCTTTTTCAGTTTTAATACAAAATTTTGGAATCAATCCATTGAGGATTACTTCAAACGGGTTTTTCTCCCTGTTACATTTTTATCATTTTGGGTAAGTTATTTCCCCTGCCTTTGAGTGGTACAACCCAAACTGACCCATTCACATGTGTTTACATTTAACTAAACACCTAGAATCCATCACAAATGAAAAAGAGACATATTTGTTATTGGACACAGAAATCTTCCCCAGAGGTTCATGTTTTAAACATCTGACTTTAAACTTGTGTCACTATGTTGTGCCCAAGGCTTTAACACATTAAGAGATAAAGCTATTTTACCAATGCCACCCTTTAATGGCTTGGGTCTAACAGTCTCTGCTTCTTGCCAGTTGCCAGATGAAAGGTGTGATTCCCAGTGTCATGGCTGAGCCTTTCAGGCCATGATAGACTGGAATCTCTCTGAAACTGTGAGCTGAAATGAACCGATTCCCCCCACCCCCACTCCCTGCTACTAAGCTGTTTTTCACAGATATTTTGATCACAAAAGCAAAAGGTAAATAACATACCACTCTGTGGCTCTCATGTTCTAGTAACGAAAACACTTTGATAGACAAGTTATTACTTGAGTGTTTGTTTACATTTGTAGCAATCACAAGGGACCAAAGTTATAAGGTGAGAGGAGAGATACGCCAGAGGTCATACCTGGAATGTCTTCCCAAGAAAGAGAAGGTTGGGCTGGAATGATGGCTCAGTGGTTAAGAATGACACACTGCTTTTGCAAAGGAGCCCAGTTCAATTCCCAGTACCAACATGGTGTCTGTAACTGTAGTTGCAGGGGATCTGACACCTTCTGACCCACAGGAACTCACATAGTTCTACACTACATACGCGTAGGCAAAACACATACACAAAATGAAAATTAGTAGTAAATCTTTCAAAAGCCTATAAAAGATTTGAATGTGAATGTTTCTATTTCAACTTTTAAAATAGATTTATTTATTATAGCACTGTGTGTATGATATGAGTATGTCAGAGAGTGGGATTCATATATGCCATGGAGTGTGTGTGTGTGTGTGTGTGTGTGTGTGTGTGTGTGTATCAGAGAACAGCTTTATGGAATCAGTTTTTCCTAACACTTTTATGACGGTTATAGGGATTGAACTCAAGGTATAGTAGCAAATGCTTTACCAGCTAAGACATCTCTCTGATCCCAAGATGTTAATATTTTTCAAAGAGTCCATTTTGACAAATAAATTGTTTCTCACTAAACTAGCAGTATTAATTTCTAACGCTATGATAAACACCATGATAAAAACGACTTGAAGAGGAAAGACTTTACTTGGCTTGTACATACTGTTTATATAGTCTAGTAATGATAGAGCCAGGGCAAGACCCTGCAAGCAGGAACTGAGGCAGAGGCCATGGACAAACACTGTAGACTGGCTTCTCCCCCATGGCGTGCTACTCTCTTATTCAACTAAAAGACCTCCTGCCTAGGGGTGGCATAGCCCAGGATGAATTGGGTCCTTCCAGTCAATCAGTAACCAAAGCAGCAAGGACTTGCCCAAATGCTAAATGATAAAGCATTTTCTCGAATTAAGGTCCTTCCCTCTTTCCAGCTAATTCCAGCTCTGGCCAAGCTGACAAGCTAGCTAGCACCCGGGAGAGCACTAGCCAAGGACTTCTCCATCGAGTGTATTCTGCAAACAACTCATAAACTCCTCCAGGACTTTCTATAAGACTTGTGTAAGAAAAAAAATTAAAATCATTCACACATTTGTTTCCCCTCTGAATAACATAATCATATTAGGTCATTGTCAGCTGGGACCGTTGTGAGCTCCTCCTCTGTTACGCCCAGAGTTATCAAAGCTATGAAGTTGAATTTAACTTACTCTGCAGGATCCTTGAAATCCTCTAATGTTTAGAGGAGAGAACATTTGTACATATTGAATAGAGGTAATCAATACTGGCAAAAACCTGGCAACACCCTAATGACTCTTAAGTGAATACAATGATCAAAACAGTCAGGACATGATGAATGAGCCACTATTAGCATAGATTCCCCTGGTGTTTGTGAAGAAGGTTGTAAAAACAAAGAAGAAGAAGAAGCATATGCAGAGGGTCCATGATGGAAAATTGATGGGCCTGTTTGATTTTCAGAAGAGATGGTTCTTTGTTATCTGCTTATGGGTAGTGATTTATTCTCCAATTTTTAAAAATTATATTGGGCATCAAGCCAGGGCCTCCTTTCATATGACAAGCAAAACTTTTGCCATTGAAAAATGATTCTATTTGTTTGGAAGTACTGAAGGTCAAAGTCAGGGTCTTTCTCATGCTAGGGAAGTTCTTGATCACTGAGCCTTAACCCAGACCATTTTTAGTTTTTCAGACAGTCTTAGCATGTAGACCAGGCTATCCTGAAATAAATAATCCTCCTATCCTCTCCCTCTCAAGTTACACACATGTGCCCTCACACCCAGTCCCACAAGAAATGATTTGAGAGAAATGTGTGCTTGATGGCATGAAGGCATAGCAGGGGCTTCGTTCCAAACACTGTTAGGTCTAAGCTTAGTCGCTGTTATTTCAGAATGCCAGTGCTCCTTCTTATTACTGTTTAAGCTACACAAGGTGACACTGGACCTTGAAGTGGGATGCTGATGTCTCAGTTTCCTCATCTTTAACATGAGGACAACACTAACATTTTCTCTGATTCTAGGAGATCAAAACAGGGCAGGCATGTAGCAGTTTACTACAGGGGCATTCCCATGCAAAACACTACTGGCCATCATTATCAGGACTGTACTGTGGCCAGTAAGGATGAGACTGCATGCACTTACTATGGTGTCTGCTACCTGGCCAAGATTTATAGAAAGAATGAACAAAGATGTTGGAATAAACTAAAGGTCTTCACAGTTTGTAAGGTTTAGAATTCAGACTGGCCACATATGACCTGGACTCAGGCAGGCAATTTCTACCCTCCTTCCTGTCCAGCACTCCAATCTCTCCAGTCTTTATACCCTCTGGCAGTCAGCTAGCATAGGCCTCTTCCCTGACCCACTTCCATTTCCTGGGGATTCATCCAAACCTTTCAGTGAACCAAGCTTTACCGTCTCCGCATTCCATTAAATCAGCCACCTACACACACAGACACACTATATACCTGGAATATCAAGCAGCCACACCTGGCAGGGACTCAGTTAGAATAAATCACACTATCCTTTCATCCCTTCTTTATGATATCTCCATTCTCACCCTCAGACTGATAACAACCTTCATACAGGTGCCCCTCCTCCCACCTCAGTGCCATTCACCGGCGATTCCAATTCTTGGTTCAGACTCAGTGTTTTCATCCCAGTCTCTCCAGACAATCCAAATCCTTACTGCAGCATACTTGTAGGACACCCTTCCAACTATACCCCAAATTCATTGGGGATACCACCTCTACGTGTGAACAGGACACCCTTAGCTCTGTCCTTAAGCCCCTCACATCCTTTTACTTTAGCCCAACTCTATTCCTGTCTGCCATCCACTGACCTACAGAAGCACTCCCTATCAGGCAACCCACAGCCTAAGAACGAGAAAGGGCAGCAGAAACCATGGAACAGAACATCCATCCACAAACACAAGACTATCAATACCCTAAATCTCCTCAATCATTCCAACCCCAGATACCTAGACACCAGCATAAAAGCATTATTAAGAACAGCCAGAACAATACATTTCGGCCAGAATCCAGTAATCTTACTGTATTAGACCCTGGAAAATGTAATATAACTAAAACAAGACAAGTACTTCAAAATAGCAACTATGTCTATGTTCAGGGACCTTAAAAAGTGCATGAATAAATCCCTCATTGAACTCAATGAAAACACAAACAATAGACTCAAATAATGAAAACATTTCAAGACATGAAAATAGAAATAAAATAACAAAAGACCCAAACTGAGATAAAACTATAAATGAAAATTTTAGTAAGTCAACCAAAAACCTTTAAGATAAGCCTCACCAACAGAGTAGAAGACATGGACAAGAGAATCTGAGGTGTTGAAGACTAGGTACAAGAATTGAATATCTCAGCCAAAGAAAATGTTAAATCTTAAAACATTCAGGAAGTCTGAGTCACCATAGAAAGACGAAATTTATGGATAATAGGAATAGATGAAGGAGAAGAAATCCAGGTAAAAGGCACAAAAAATCTTTTCAAAATAGTTCATATAACAAAATTTCCCTAACCAAAAGAAGAACATGCCTGATGAGGTATAATAATTATACAGAACACCGAGCAGAATGAACCAGAAAATGAAAAAAAAAAATTCCCTATGACACATAATACTCAAAACACCAAATGTACAGAACTAGGAAAGAATGTTAATAGCTTCAGGGGGAAAAGACCAAGTAACATAAAAAGGCAGACCTATCACAATAACATCCAGCTTCTCAATGGAGACTCTAAATTCTGGAAGGGCCTGTATTGATGTTATAAAACTCTAAGAGACTACCAATGCCAGAACAAGGAGTTAGATGACTTATCCCCACCTCTCCGTCTGCTTCTCCAGATCCAATCTTCCCAGTGCCATCCTTAACTCTGTGGCAAAACAAAAAACAAACAAAAACAAAACAACAACAAAAAACCCTTCCTTCTCTGAGATCATACCAGTAAAACTAACTGAAGACCTCCATTCACTGCTCCTTCCTCTGCTCCAAATCCAACCTCCTTGACCTTGTTGTCATATTCTTAGTGTTGCAACAGAACATCAGCTGCCCGTATCTCCTATACATCCCACAGACAGTCCCTTAATAATCTCCCTCTTCCCACTAATTGCTTGAGTCCAGCCTCCAGCTCCATCAGGCACTCCCTGCTAACCCCACAGACTACTTCTGCCAGGGGAGTGTGTAGGCTGTCTGGAGATACTCCCCTCTCCTCTGTTCCTCCTAATCCAACCCCCAAGTCTTATCCCCAGAGCTGTAGCAGACCTTATGGGTGACCTCTCTCACTGCCTCCTCCCATTCCAAGGAGACAAAATAAGCAGATCCTAGCTGAACACTCTCCACTCCTCTCTTCTATGAAACACTTCAGACTCCTAGCCTAACCCCATTCCCAAATTTCAGCTCCCACTATGCAGAGAGATATTTTACCTGGAGTACCACATGGCCACAACTTTGAGTTCAAAAGAAAATATCCTACCAAGCAACACACAGTCATCACACTCTCCAAAGTTCCAAAGTGGGAAGAGAACACCCACCCAATAAAGACAAATCCAGAATCCAGCATCTAGACCTATAGTAATCCCAATCCCAGATGCTTAGAAGTCAGTGTAAAATCAGTAACAGCCAGGGCGATGTGGCTCCACAACAGCCCAGTTATTCTACCACAGAAGACTCTGAATATTCCAACACGACTGAAGCACAAGTAAAAGACATCCAAACCACCTGAATGAAGAAAATAGATGTCCTTAAAGACATGAATAAATCCAGGTAAACACAAACACAGTGTAAGGAAATGAAAATAAAATTCAACATTTAAAAATGGAAATAATATCAATAAAGAAAATCCAAACTGAGGGAATTCTGAAAATGAAAATTTTAGGAGTTCAAACAGGAAGTACAGAAACAGAAAACAAGAGGTGGAAGAGAGAATCTCAGATATTGAAGATATGAGAAAATGGACAGTTTCCAGCTTCGTTTGGAAACACAGACACAGTAATTAAACAAGCAAGTAAATAAAAACACGAAAACAAATCATCCTGAATAAGAAGTAACTGCTCGAAGTGTCACCACCCCTCATTACAAACTATACTACAGAGCTACAGCAGTAAAAGCAGCATGGTATTGGCACAAAAACATATGTGCTGATCAATGAAACCGATTTGAAAACCTAGACATAAATTCATACACCTATCAACACCTGATTCTTTTCATTTTTTATTCTATATTCTTTGTTTACATTCCAAAGGCTTTCCCCTTTCCCAGTTCCCCCCCACCATACGTCCCATAAGTCCTCTCCTCCCCCAACTATTCCCCAATCACCACCACCCCCACCATTTCTCTGTTTCAGTACTCTCCTACAAAACTGGATCCAATCTTTTCAGGCCCAGGGTCCTCTCCTTTCTTCTTCTTGGGAATCATTTGACTTGCTAATTGTGCCTTGAGTGTTTAGGGCTTCTGGGCTCATTAATATCCACTTATCAGTGATTGCATTTCATGTGTATTCTTTTGTGATTGGGTTAACTCGCTTAGGATGATATTTTCCAGATCTAACCATTTGCCCACAAATTGCATGAATTCATTATTTTTAATTGCTGAGGAGTATTCCATTGTATATACATACCACATTTTCTGTATCCATTCCTCCTTTGAGGGAAAAACTCAAAAGACAACAGGTGCTGGCGAGGATGTGGAGAAAGAGGAACACTCTACACTGTTGGTGGGATTGCAAGATGGTACAACCGCTCTGGAAATCAGTCTGGTGGTTCCTCAGAAAATTGGGCATGTCACTTCCAGAGGACCCTGGCATACCACTCCTGGGCCTATCCCCAGAGGATTCCCCTGCATACAATAAAGACACATGCTCCACTATGTTCATAGCAGCCTTGTTTATAATAGCCGAAATTAGAAGGAGCCCAGATAACACCTAATTTTTTTTTAACAAAGAAGCCAGAAATACACACTGGGGGAAAAAGACATTTTCAACAAATGGTGCTAATCAAACTGCACAGCAGCATGTAGAAGAATACAGATAGGTCCATGGTTATTACCCCGCATAAAACTCTTGTCCAACAGACCAAAGACCTCAAAATCATGTCAGATACTCTGAAATTGATTCAAGAGTAAGTGGGGAAAGTAGCCTTGAACTCAACAGCACAGGAAAGGACTTTCTGAGCAGCACACCACTGGCACAGGCAATGAGATCGACAACTGATAAATGGGGCTTCATGAAACGTTTGCATGGTAAGTGACACTTAGGTACGGACAGATCTGCAGGCTGCAGAATGGGAAAAGACCTTTATCAGTTACACATCTGATAGAGGACTGATATATAGACTATATAAATAACATAAAATGGACATCAAGAAAACAACTTAATTGAAAATGTGGTACTGAATAAGGAGAGAGTTCTCAAAACATGAAACACAGATGACTTTGAAACACTTCCTTAAAGGTCAGCATCCTTAGACATCACACAAATACAAATAAAAAAAATACAAATCATGCTACACCAGTAAGAATGGCCGAGATCAATAAAACAAATGAAAGTCCTGCTGAAAAGGATGTCATAAGGGAAACACTCATCCCTTGCTAGTGGGATTGCAAACTTGTACAGGTACTGTGGAAAGCAGTGTTGTGGACTCCTTGAGTACCCAGGAATAAATCTACTGCATGACTCAAAGGACTCCACACAGAACAAACATAAAAATATTTTGGGAATTTTTTTTTATTTCCTATTGTGTTGCTTGGGATTTTTTGGTTTTTGTTTGTTTGTTTGTTTGTTTTGTTTCTTTACCTCACTGGTCTTTTGCTTGTATATTATGGTTTCCTATTATGTGATTTTCTGGTTTGTGTGTGTGTGTGTGTGTGTGTGTGTGTGTGTGTTCTTTCTGTGTTGTTTTTTGTTTGTTTGTTGTCTTTTATCCTTGTTCATTTGTCTTTTGATTTACTTGTTTATTTTTTTTTTTAAGAGAGAGAGAAAGAAGGCACAGAGTTGAAAGGATAGGGAGGGATGTGGGGAGGATCTGAGGAGAGAAGAGGGAGGGGAAACCATACAAAATGTATTATGAGAAAATAACTATTTTCAATAAAAAGATTAATCATCAAAAAAAGAGAAAACAAAACAAGAAAAGAAAAGGGGGTTTAGAATTCAGACCTATGGAAGGTTTCTGTTTGTTTTCTGGTAATATTGCCAGAAATCCAGCTAGAAACATCAACAACAACAAATCACAACTCTGAAAAAAAAAAAGAATTCACTGGTATTATTCTGAACAATAACAAAAGGAGTATGTTTGTAATTATAGAAAATACCTTGACCCCACCCCACCCCCAAGCCCTGGAACATAAACCTACTGAAGAAGAGTGGAAAGTCCCAGACTACATGAGAACCCAAAGCTTCTCCAGGACTGGTGCTCAGGGTGGGAGGTGGGAGGGTTAGGGTGGGGAGTAGGGGATGGAGGTGAGGGGTGGAAGGTGGGGGGTGGGAATGGGAGGGTGTATGTCCACTGGCCTCCAGGAGAGAACAGTTTCCATCAGGCAAAGATATAAGCATTTTGCAACCTCCTTTTTTATAGACCAAATTCCCTATTCTTTTTCCCTCTGGTTTTGTTTCACTTTTATGGGCTGTTTCCAAAGTTCTGGTTTGAAGAGGCAAAAGGGAGAGGGGGGAGGCCACAGGGCAGAAAGAGGGCCTCCAAGTGCCAAGCTGGGGAGTGCCAGGACAGCTGGGCCTGAAGGCTTGTGCCCAGAGAGGGGTGTGCCTGGGAGCCTGGGAGTTCAGCCTCATCTGTCTGGTTCCTTTTAAAGCTCCCAGCCAAGGTCTGAGGTTTGGCATTCTTTCCTGATGTCTTACATAAAATCAGATTATTAAGTGCAGAGACAGTCAACTGTTCTCTGTCCTCCTGGATGGTTTTTAGCATCACCATAGCAACATCGATAAACAGAAAAGTAAATTAACCTCTGAACAGCAAGTGTGCTGGCTTTGCCGTCCAAATTCCTCTTCCTTTCTGTGCTTAAACTCATTTCTACACGTACGCACACATTCGTAGCCAGGCATATGTGCATGTACGCATGTGCATGCACTCATATACATACTCTGTTATAGTTGTGGTTGTTTTTTAGTTTGTTGTTACATCTATGAGACATTTGACCCTGTGGCAATAAGACCTTGGAGCACACAGCTTGATCCTCATCCCTCTTTTATCTTAAAAAAAAAAAAAAGAAACCTTTTAATATTCATCATCACCTACAGAATTCAGTCCCATTACTTGCCTTGGCTCCAAGGTTTTTCCACATCACTTTCAGACTCCATTCTCATTACTATTTGTAAATATGCCCTTAAGCTTTGTTCAAGAAGATGTAAAATTGCCTTTGAAGATTCACTCCTGTTTGACCTTGGCATCTCAGTCCATGGCCTCTTGTCAAGCTCATAACAAACGTAAACTTTAAACCACCTTCAATGTGGAGTCAGTGAAAAGCATTTTTACTTCAACCAGTAAATGCATGCACTCTCTTGATTTTTCTTGTTGTCCTGGTCACCCCCTGTTCTATCTCTGTGAAGCAGCACCAGGACAAAGGCAACACTTTGAAAAGAAAGCATTTATTTGCTTACACTTTCAGAGGGTTAGTCCATGATTGTCATGGTGTGAGCATGGCAGTAGGCAGGCAAGGTGCTGAAGAAGTAGTTGGGAGCTACACCCTGATCCCCAGGCAGGAAGCAGAGGGAATGGGAGACGAAGAAACAGAGAGACAGAGACAGAGAGCACAGGGGGGAAGTTCCTGAACAGAACATCAATGGCTTATGCTCTAAGAACAAGAATCGACAAATGGGACCTCATAAAACTGCAACGTTTCTGTAAGGCAAAGGACATGGTCGGTCAATAAGACAAAACGGCAACCAACAACTTTGGGAAAAGATCTTTACTAACCCTAAATCCAATAGAGGGCTAATATCCAATGTATACAAAGAACAAGAAATTAGTCTCCAGAGAGTCAAATAACCCTATTAAAAAATAGAATACAGTTAAACAGGGAATTCTCAATTGAGGAAACTCGAATGGCTCTAAAGTACCTGAAGAAATGATCAGCATCCTTAGTTATCAGGGAAGTGAAAATCAAAACAACACCGAGAGGCCACCTCACACAGGTCAGAATGGTTAAGATGAAAATCCCAGGGGACAGCAGATGCTGGAGAGGATGTGGAGAAAAAGGAACACGCCTCCATTGTTGGTGGGATTGCAATCTGGTAAAACCACTCTGGGAATCAGTTTTGTGATTCCTCAGAAAATTAGACATAGTACTACCTGAGGACTCAGCTATACCACTCCTAGGCATATACCCAGAAGATGCTCCTAAATGTAATAAGGACATATGCTCCACTATGTTCATAGCTGCCTTATTAATAATAGCCAGAAGCTGGAAAGAACTGAGATGTCCTACAACAGAGGAATGGATATAGAAACTGTGGTATATATACACAATGTAGTACTATTCAGTTATTAAAAACAATGAATTCATGAAATTCTTAGGCAAATGGATGGAACTAGAAAGTGTCATCCTGAGCAAGGCAACCCAATCACAAAAGAACTCACATGGTATGCACTCACTAATGAGCGGATCTTAGCCCAAAAGCTCAAAATAGACAAGTTACAATTCACCCAGCACAGGAAGCTCAAGAAGGAGGACTTAAGTGAGGGGTGTTTCAGTTCCTCTGAGAAAGGGAACAAAATACAGGAGCAGTAAGGGAGACAATGTGTGGAGCAGAGACTGAAGTAAAGGCCACCCAGAGGACTGCCCTACCTGGGGAGTCATCCTATAAACAGTCACCAAACCCCTATACTACTATGGACAACAAGAAGTGTGTACCAAAAGGAGGATGCCATGGTTGTCTACAGAGGGGCCCTGCCAGAGCCTTACACATACAGAGGCAGATGCTAGCAGCCAACCATTGGACTGGACGTGGGGTTCCCAGTGGAGGAGCTGGAGGATGGTCCAGAGGAGCTGAAGGGGTTACAGCCCCATGGGAAGAACAATGATTTCAGCCACCCAGACGCCCCAGGACTCCCAGGGACTGAATCATCAACCAAGGGGTACACATAGTTCCAGCCAAAAATGTGGCAGAGGAATGCCTTGTTGGGCATCAGTGGGAGGAGTGGTCCTTGGTCAGGTGAAGGCTCAATAAATGCCCCCAACAAAGGGAAATCGAGGGGGGGGAGTGTGTTGGGTGGAGGGGCATACACATGGAGGCAGGGGGTGGGAGGAGCCATTGGGGGTCTTTGGGGAGAGGCGAAATCGGGAAAGGTTTTATCATTGACAATGTAAATGAAGATGATATTTAATTTAAAAAAATCACTCAGAAAAAAAAAAAAAGACAGAGACTGACTTCCAACCTCAAAGTCCACACCCAGTGACGTACTTTCTCCAACAAGGCCACACCCCCTTCTTATCCAGCCAAAAAGTTCCATGCCCTGGTGATTAAGCATTTACATAAATGAACCTATGTATGACGTTCTTACTCAAACCACCACACACGTATTACTCCCACTTCTCTCTTTTTGTCATTATTTAATTTATTTAGATACTTTAAACCCCAATCACAGCTTCTGTGGCCTCCTGTCCTCCCAGTCCCTTCTTATCTTCCATCCTCTGAATACCCCCTTGAATACTCCCTTTCTACTTAGAGAAGGGAAGCCCCCTCCCCATGGATATCTACCTGCCTTGTCACATCAAGTTGCAGTAGGACTATGGACATCTCCTTTTATTGAGGTTAGGCAAGGCAGCCCAGTTAGGGGAAAGGAACTCAAAAAAAACAGGCAATAAATGGCCCCAGATTCTGCTGTTAGGGGTCCACATGAAGACTAAGCTACACATCTGTTACATATGTATAGTGGGCCTAGGTCCACTCCATGCATGCTCTCCGGTTGGTGGTTCAGTCTCAGTGATCCCCTATGGGCCCAGGTTAGTTGTTTCTCTAGGTTTTCTTGTGTCTTTGACCTCTCTGACTCCTTCAGTTCTTCCTCCCATCTTTCACAAAGTCCCCCCAAGCTCTGCCAAATGTTTGGCTATGGGTCTCTGCATCTGTTCTATCAGCTGCTAGGTGAAACCTCTCAGATGACAGTTATGCTAGGCTCCTGTCTTAGTATAGCAGAATATTAATAGTGTTGGGGTGGGCTCTCTCTTGTGGCATGAGTCTCAAGACAGGCCAGTCATTGACTGGCCATTCCCTCAATATGTGCTCTCTCTTTATCCCTGCACACCTTGTAGGCAGGAAAAAGCGTGTGTTGACGGTTCTGTGGCTGTGTTTGTGTCTCCATGTCTCCTTCGGAAGTCTTCCTGGGTTACAGAGGATGGCTGTTTCAGGTTCCATATTCCCTAATGCTTGGAGGCTTAGCTAGAGTCACCCTCATAGATTCCTGGGAGTTTCCATTGGTCTAGGTTTCTGGCTCATCCCAGAATGCCCAAATTATCCCCAATTCTGGCTGTGTCTTCCAATCAGCTCTCACTCCATCTTCCCCACACTTGATCTTCCTGTTCCCCTCCCTGTCTCCCACCCAGAGCCCTCCTTCCATCCACCATCGATGTCTCATTTTATTTTCCTTCCTTGATGAGATTCAAGCATCTTTCCTCCGGTCCTTCTTGGGTACTCCTTTAACATCTTTGGGTCTGTGGGTCATAGCATGGTTATCCTGTACTTTACAGCTAACATTCACTTACCAGTGAGTACAAACTGGGTTTATCTTTCTGGATCTGGGTTATATCACTCAGGATGATCTTTTCTAGCTCTATCTATTTGCCTGCAAGTTTCATGATGTCTTCATTTTTAACAACTGAGTAATTCCATTGTGTAAATGTACCACATTTTCTTTGTCCATCCTTCAGCTAGGCAATATCTGTGTTGTTTCCAGCTTCTGGCTGTTAAAAATAAAACTGCTATGAACATAGATGAGCAAATGTCCTTATGGTATGGTGTAGCATCTTTTAGGTATAAACTCATGAGTGGTATAGGTGCCTCTTGAGGTAGAATTATTCCCTAGGCTTTCTATTTCCAGGATTCCCTCAGTTCATTTTTCTTTATGGCTTCTATTTCAATTTTCAGGTCTTGAACAGTTTTATTCATTTCCCTCACGTGCCTGATTATATTCTCCTTTACTGTATTTCTTTGAGGGATTTATTCATTTCCTCTTTAAAGACCTCTATCATCTTCATAAAATTTAATTTAAGGTCATTTTCTTGAGCTGCACCTATGTTAGGGTATCTAGAGCTTTCTGTAATATGATAGCTGGGCTCTGGTGGTACCATATTGCCCTGGCTCTTGTTGATTGTGTTCTTACGTGGGCCTTTAGCTATCTGGTTGTCCCTGGTGCCAGCAGACCTCCAGGGCATGCTTGGCAGAGTTGTGGGCTGGAAAATGAAGCAGGGAGGAGTGGGCGCAGTTTACTGCAGTTGGGTGTGCTTTAAGGGGATTGGTGGAGGAGGGCTCTGACCTGGTGGTTCCTCGCGTTAGCAGGCCTCAGGAATGCAGGCAGAGCTGTGGGCTGGAAACTGGTGGCTCAGGAAACAGGTCACAGGTAAGTGTTGCTGGGTTTACCCCAGAGGGACCCAGCAAGCAGGTGATTGGGGGAGGGATCTACCCTGGTTGACCCTGGTGCTACCAGGCCTTCCCTGGAATGCTGGCGGAGCTGTGGGCTGGAAAATGGAGTGCATAAGGGATTAGCCACAGCTCACAGAGGCTGGCTTGCCCCTAAGGCAGGGCCATTTCTCTTTTGTTTAAGGGATTTTTTTTTTTGCTATTTTATTGTCTCTGTGAAATTATAGCTCATTACAGAATACCTAATTTGTTTTTATAGCATCTCCCCAACACACACACACACACACACACACACACACACACACTTATGTCACGAGGTTCAGTGATCAGGTCTGACCCAGGAGATGTAAGTTGAAATAAGTCCTTTCCTCCCCGAGTTGCTTTATCATATCAATATAATACAGCTACTTAGTATAGTAGATACCTTTAGGGACAATTTGTACATGACTTTCTTCAATTGATATGATGTATGTGGACTGTTGAGGACAACTCTTGGCAGCTGCGACATCTCCGCAAGGGTTTCAAGATGAAGATTGCTCAATAGCTTTAGTTACCCACCGATGAACCCTTCTGAGGTACAAGAACACTAACATGACAAACCTTAACCCTCAACCAGTGGGAACATGAACAGGGGCAAATTGCTCATCCTCTGTTCTGCAGCTGGTCTTTGGGAGACCTTCTAGACAATTCTGAGGTGTGTGGACAGAACCTGATCTCTTGTATCAGCACCTTCCCTGTGACCTTTATAATCTATCCATATCTTTTCCTGTCTATTCTTTGATCTTGACTCCTCAGATCACATCCAAATAAAAAGATCTATAAATAGGCTCTTGTCATACACTCTACTTCAAAGGAACTCAAAATAAGATATTAATTTTTTTCTTTAAGAACTTCAGTTATTTTCAGCTGATATTATTAAAGCAGGATATCTGTATGCAAAGGAATAAAGTTCAACTTTAGTCTCACACCATATGAAATAATTAAATCAAGATGAACCAAACATCTGAATATAAGATCACAAACTATAAAACTTTTGGTAGAAAACACAGTGTGAAAACTTCTGAGCATTGGATTTGGACAGGATTTCCTGAAAATGACATCAAAGACACAGAAAGTAATAGAAAAAAGCACAGATAACTGGAATCATGAGAACATTTAAACAATGAAAGGATCATATCATGAGAGGAAAGAGGGAATGCAGTGAATGGGAAGGAATATTTACCAGTCACACAGAAGACATGGAACTAATAGTACTAATAATTACAATATCTGGAGAATTCTGCAACTCAATTACAAAATAATAATTGAGAAACTAGCAAAAAAATTGACTGACAATTTCCTAAATAAATAAGCATATGACCAAAGTTCACATGAAAAATAAGTTTTGGGCTCTGTGCCTACCTCTCTCTCCTTTCCAGTTTGGAGTCTAGACCCATGACTTCAGAGCCACACCAGCAGTCTACAGACTGAATGGGTCATGCATGTTCACACACTCCTCCTCTATAGGTAAGGACACAGAATCCCACTGACAACTTCACTAACCACTGCTGCCTGCATGAGGATCATACATTTGGCACCTGCCTGTCCCTCTACTACAGAATGGACACACCACTAATTTTAACTGAGCTGAGACCACATCTGATATTTCATTTGCATATTAATACTGCATTTCCCCAAGTCTGAACCATAGCTTTATCTGGTCTTCAGCCTGAGAAATTGAGTGATAGTGAACAGAGATCCAAATATTCATTTGACAAAGGGGAGGCCATGTACCCATACCAAGAAACACCACCAATGACTTAATGACAGATGTCTAGATCTCATCAAAAAACACAAAGAATAGGAATAATCAATATAATATGTCTTCTTTAAAAATTAATATGTGTATAGAATATGTCCCTTGAAATCAACTTAAATGACACATAAATCAAGGATTTCAAAATAATAATAAATATGTTCAAGGAACCCAAAGAGGGTATGAATGAATGCCAGATATCAGACTACAAAAATAGAAGCAGTTGAGTGGAATAATAAAAGCAATACAAGAAAATAGAATTTAATAATAATATAAAAGATCCCTGAAGAAAAGTCGAATTGAAATAAAATTCAAAATGAAAAATTCAGAAAGTCAAATCAAAAGCTCCAGGGAAAAATCTCACCTATAGATTGGATTGTGTGGAAGAATGTCAGGTGTTGAAGGAATTGTGAAGGAATTGGATGAATCATCCAAAGTAAATATTAAATTAAAGAGGTCCATGGAGAGAACATCCAAGAATTCTGGGACAGAATAAAAAAAAATAACAATATGAATCATAGGAGTAGAAGAAGAAGAGACTCAGGTCAAAAGCATAGAGGGCATTTTCAATAAAATAGTAGAAGAGAATATCTATAATCTATGTAAAGAGAGTCCAATCAAGGTATGAGCTGCACAGAGGAACCAGGTATGCAGAAACAGATACTAAACTCCCTACAGCATATACCAGTGAAAACATTTAATGAAAAAAATTAAAAGAACCCATAACAAATGTTGGCAAAGATATGGGGAAAGAGGGCCACATTTACTATTGGTGGAATTGCAAAATTGTCTCACCTCTCTGGAAGTCAGTATGCTGAACCGAACTCTCAAAAAGCTAAAAATAAATCTACCATAAGACCCAGCTATACCACACCCCTCAAAATATGCCCAAAGGACTCGACATCCTACACCACAGGTACTTGGTCGGCCATGTTCATTGCTGCTCTATTCACTACAGCCAGAAATGAAAGCAACCTAAATATCCTTCAACCAAAGAATAAATATGGGAAATATGGTACATATGTACTGTGGAATGCTATTAAGCTGCAAAGAAAAATTTAAGTAATACAATCTGCAGGTAAGTGGATAGCACTGGAGAAGATTGAGTTGAGTGAGCTTTCTTCTCATCTGCAGCTTCTAGCTTCAAGTCTTCAAATATGAGTATACAGTAAGAGAAACAATAGGAAGAGAATAGCCATGTCCAAGTAATTCGAAAGGGTAGCTTGTTTTCTTTTCTTTTCTTTTTGCTGCCAAAAAGCTAAGCTTAGGGCTAAACTTTAATTTCCACAAGGGAAAAATGAAGACAGAATAAAGTGCATTTCGCTAACAGCCTGATCACTGCGTCAGCATTATAGTAGTATCTGGATTAGGTTTGGATTCCTGCAGAAAAAAAGCCCTTAGATTCACTGAGGAACTCTGAGTTTGAGAGAGCAGGTAGAGCAGTCTAACCAGAGTCCTGGGCGAGCTGCACATATACTTCTTCCAGACCCAGGGCCTTCTCCAGCATGTAACTCCTACCATGGATACTGCTAAGGACAAGCAGGTCTCTAATCTTGGGTTCCACATTCTGAAAATGACAATGTACGACCTTTGTATAGAGATTGTGTCTGTGGCCTTTGCCTCACTACGCTTTCTGGAATACTCCAAAGGTCTATAAAACCTTAACTGGGACATGTGACATTTTGCATGAGAGACTGAAAGGTTTAAGAGAATGCCCATACCCTGGAGTCAAGCATCGGTTAAGTTAATGACAGCAGATAATGATAGAATAAAAGCTTAAAATAGAACTTTGTAACAAATTTACAATAAATGCTAAAAAAAAAATGGTGGGAAAATCAAGTTGAAGGGCAGATTCGTTAGTTAGAGGTCACTTCAACTCTTACTGAATAAAAGGATTTATATATTGAACATTTAAATATGCAATATGCTTTTTGTGTATCCAAAAATAAAGGTTTGGATGTGTCTGGATTTTAGGATGCTCTGTGAGTATTTATTTATTTATGTTCTGGAACTTGCTCCGCAGAAGAGGCAGGCCTCAAACCCACAGATATGCCCCTGCATCTGCCTCCCAAGTGCTGGAATTAAAGGTGTGTACCACTACTGCCTGGCCTACATGAGGATTAACAGATGAGTTAAATTCAAGATGACTATCCATCAGATAGAGTATCTCTTCTCTGCTTATAGAGCAAGCAGCTTTTTTTCAAAGTCTTTTCCTAAGGATTTTATATTCAGTAGCTCATTTAAGAAAGCAAGAAAGCCAGGGTTGTTATTGTTCTTATGACCCTTTCTTTCCAAATGAGTCAAAGAGAGGTCTCTGTCTCCATCAGTGTCACACTTCAGTTAGGTGTCAGGACCACTGTGGTACTGACAGCATCGCTTCTCCTCTCTGACCAACATTTAACTCCTTAGCTAATTACCTTGAAGAAGAAAACCATAGGCTTATTCCTAACTTCTTTCTTTTTGGGGGGGGGCGCAGATGATGCATTACTGAAAATTGAAGCTAGGGCCTCCTTCATGCAAGGGATCTCCAATGGATCTACACCTCCAGCTCCTCCCTTTATCACAAAGAAACTATGCTGGTTGGTTGTTGTCAACTTGAGATAAACCTAGACATGTCTGAGAAGAGAAAATATGAATTGAGGAAAATGTCTTCATGAGACTGGCCTGTAGGCAAGTCTGTAGGGGATTTTCTTGATTAATGATTCATGTGGGAGGGCCCAGTTCAGTGTGTGTGGTGTCTTTCTTGGGCAGACGGCCCGGGATGATATAAGAAAACAGGCTGAACAGTCCATGGAGAGCAAGCCAGTAGGCAGCATTCCTCCATGGCTTCTGTTTCAGTACTGCTGTGAGGAATTGTCTTAGGGGTTTCCATTGCTGTGAAGAGACATAATGACCAAGGCAACTCTTATAAAGGACACTATTTAATTGGGGCTGGCTTAGAGGCTTGGAGGTTCAGTCCTTTATCATCATTGCAGAAAGCACAGTAGTGTCCAGTCAGGTGTGGCATGGGAGGAACTGAGAGGTCTACACCTTCATCTGAAGGCCACTAAGAGAAGACTGTCCAGGAGTGTCTCATTTCCACCCCCACAGAAACACATCTTCTCTAACAAGGCCATACCCAGACCTATTCCAATAATGACAGCTGAGGCCATGGTAAAGTCTAGGTTCATACTGCTGCCAAGGGCAATGTCTGGGTGCATGGTTCTACTGCCTATGATACCACTGAATTCTATGCAGATGTCCATAGTCTGTGCTACAGCCTGAAACCACGTGGATGTCTATGGGCTGTGCTGCCCTTGAGGGCCATGTCGATGACCTTGGCCTGTGCTACAGCTGAGGGCTATGATGGTATCTGTGGCCCATGCAGTGGCAGAGGGCCAGGTTTATGACTGTCACCATAGATGATGCTGAAACTTGTAGTACATGTTTAAGCCAGAGACCATGTGGATATCTTTGGTTTGCGCAGTTGCCGGAAACCACATATACGTTCATGATTCCTACTCCTGCTGACTGTAAATGGCAAAGAAGCTACTTTTGCCATACTGCTGATGACTGCAGACTCAGTGCAGAAAGAGAGACATTGAAGTCTTCTGTGACAAACTCTAGCCCCACCTCTGGCTCCTGAAAGCAACAGCCTAGATAAGGATGTTGCAGTATAGCAGTCCTGGCAGGGCATAAGTTAAGAAAGACTTAATTTTCTTTAAGAGGCTGGCCACCAGTGAGTTTATAGGAAACATAAATTGGACTACTTTTTTATTTTTCTTCTTTTTGTGGGGGTGGGGTGGGGTGGGGTTATAACCCTAAAAGCACTGGGAAGTGGAATTTCAAGAAGTGAAATTCCAAAATATTTAATAAAAATATTATGAAAAAATAAAATGTTCAAATTATCAGTGTTAGACATTATTCATCATTGAGGAGAGAAAAAAAAAACACACCCAAATGGGACAATTTAAATGAGCAGAGGGTCATTTTGGCTCATGGATCAGTCCCAGGCTTCAGTCCCTGGGCTGCTAGCCTGAGGAGAGACAATATTATAATGGTGAAGGGTGTGGCAGAGGAGGCTGCTGTCAGCACAGGTCAGGAAGGAAACCGAGAAAGGAAACAGCCTAAGATAAGCTATGCACGCCAAAATCACAAACTCATGCTTCTGTGACATACCCCCAAGTCTAGTGAGGCTTCACCAAATAGTCCATCCACCTGAATTCAGCTTGAGACTAATCCACTGATGAATTAGCACCTCATGATCCAAATACGTTTCAATACAGGCATACCCCGGCACCCAACCGCACATGCTTCCTTCACCCTGTAACAAACAGGCCAATCCCGTTATCTCAAAGTTGAGAATAATGCATTCCATACTTGCCTGTACATCATTACTTAGAATTTAATAATCTAAGAAAGAATAGACGTAAAGAAATCACAGCAAATCCATAATACAGAACACCCGAGAGTCTTCATCAGCCACCACCTGAAAGTTAAGGTGGGTATGGGATTAACTCTGTGAAAATTCAACTGAAACATAGTTTGCCGGTGACCAAAGATGTTTCAAAAAGAGACAATGCTCTCTAGGAAAATATCAGTCCTTAAAAGAAAAGAAAGGAAAGGAAAGGAAAGGAAAGGAAAGGAAAGGAAAGGAAAGGAAAGGAAAGGAAAGGAAAGGAAAGGAAAGGAAAAGAAAAAAGAGGGCCAAGTAACAACCAGTAAAGAGGGTTGTCTAATGTCATATTTAACAACTCCCCCCAAAAACACATATGCACACGTGCATACCCACATGCAAACACACACACACACACACACACACACACACACACACACACACCAAACAGGGGCACACAAGACAAACATACACAAACAGACACACACAGACATCAAACACAGGGACACACAGACAAACATACACAAACACAGACATATATACACAAGCAGACACAAACAGAGACACACACACAGAGAAGTATGATAATCACTATAGTGATTACAGACCATGAACAACGTTCAGGTTCCTGTTCAGAATTCCTTTACACCATAACCTTTTTGAAATCTCATTTCCCCCACTTGTGAAATCACATCCTCCCGATTTTTTTTCTCACAGGAAACAGCTGCAAGCTATCAATTTTTTATTGAGTATTGTGAACATGACAGCATTATAAAAAAAGAAAGAAATATTAATACAAACTACTGCGAGCTAATCCACTGGCCCTTCTGATTTAGGCAGGCGGCTTTCCTTCCCAGTATTTTCTCTTTTGATCAGAACCTCAGCCTCCTCCTTTCCTCTTGTCCTGTTCCAACTGCAACGTAAGCCATGAGTTACCTATCTCACAGGAACACTTTTTGTTCTGTGAATAAGCCAAAATGTTTACTAAATATGAGAATGAAGGAAATCGCTTCTATTTCAGTCATTTGCTCATGAGTGGCCCAGCTCATTGAAGAAGCGAGCTGTATGCTGGCTGGGGACTGCAAGCCACTTACCAGACGCATCTCTTCTTCCAGGACGCACAGCCAGAACACTTTGCCGTCCTGCAATTTGCTCAGTTGATCCATCCAGACCATCCAGTTTCTGGACGCCATGTTCTCTCACTCTTGTCTTTGACTTGAAGGTGAAAAGCACAGGCAGTGCAGGAAGTCCACGAAGAAGCCAGAAGAGCTGCAAACTGAAAGGAGCCGCCTGTCTTCACTACCCTGTAGGAGAAGGGTCGTCAGTCACACCAATTAGGAATTCCCACTAGGGGTTGGATGTGAGCAACAAACACAGTCTTTTGTATTTGAGCAACTATATGTGTCGTGGTTTCTTTGTTAAGAATTGTTTGATTTATGCAGGTTTTTTTCCACCTGGAAGGCAAAAATAAATGATTAGGTCAGCTAATTCCATGATGATTTATTTTAGTTAAGAAATCAGTGGCTCTAAAATAATAACAAAACACAAAATTGTTTTGTATATTAAAATTCAATGATTGGAGTTATCTAAGGTCCTGAGGAAGCTTTTAAATGTACAAACTTTGGTATCTAACTATCATCTATCTATCTATCTATCTATCTATCTATCTATCTACATGCATGTATAAATACATGCACACACATATCCATATGTTTGTAAAAGTAACTTTTACTCACCTAATTAATTGCCATCTGTCAACTCTTTGTCCGACTCATCACTTTGTCTGCCACTAAGTTAAGCATCACATTTAAACATGGCTGCTTCCTTCTACAAACAAATTTTCCCTACATTGTTTGTGATTAAAGGTGTGTGCTAAGGGCGTGTCTGTATTCCAGCCAGAAGGATTAGAGGTGTATATTGCAACCTGATCACACAAACTTAGTGTGGATTAAAATTCCTCTATGTATGTCTGTGTGTGTGTGTGTGTGTGTGTGTGTGTGTGTGTGTGTGTTGGAGGTATTAAATAAGGGCACAAAAGAGAAGATAAAATGGAAAAAGACCACATGAAAGAACATACAGAGAAATCAGCACTGGCAATGGCACCATGACAGCCTGGCGGGAGGATTCCAGGGATCTGAATGTCTCATATTGATTTCAATGCCACTCACTTTCTCTGTGTGAGGAATTCTTATGTAAACCTACACAAATCATTGGCAATGGTAAATTGTATATCACATGCTGGCTCTAATAAGACTGTCTACTATTTAAATAATATTAACCAGATAATGAGTGACTTTGGTCATTAAGATGTTTCTCTGGCTACCTCTATATAAAGAGACTGTCTTTGTTAGTTTTTATCTTGACAATGGCTGTCTCATGTTGGAAAGGCCAGGAATCCAGTTAAGTGTTCAGTCCATGAGACTGATTGTCACTTACTCTTAATCTGGTACCAGAGCCCAAAGGGGTCCCTGGAGAGCTACTAGTTTCAGTCTATACTGGAATCCCAGTGAAGTTTCATTTAATAGCAGCTACAACAATAGGATAGATGACCTTGCTAGCAAGAGTGAGGGGAAGCAGGCCAAGGGCAAAAGCATTCTTCCACATTCTTTCTGTTGCCTGCCACCAGCATGCAGGGCCCAGATTTGGGATGGGTGTTCCTTCCTCAAGTAATCTGATTTTTAAAAAGTCCTCAGAGGCTGGGTATTCATGCCTTTAATTCTAGCACTTGAGAGGCAAAAGAGGTAGGTAGAACTCTGTAAGTTCAAGGCCAACCTGGTCTTATGGCAGTTCTAGGATAGCTAGGGCTACATGGAGGAATTTGGAGAAAGAAAAAAAACTGGAGAAAGATAGTCTTTCAATCACAAATATTCCCAGTTGTTTAGGTTTTAGTTTATTCTAGTTGTAATCACCTTGACAACTAGGACTAATCATCATACCAACCACTTGAAAAACTGCTTAGATTTTGCATATTAGTATAGTATTGAAGCTATAAAAGCCTGTAGCTGAGATATTTCTAGGCATAAGCATGTATACACAACATGAATGTATGTGTTTGACTACTAAAACACCTTACAAGTAAGTTTATCATAACATTAATTTTAATTATCTCAATTGAAAACAACTAGAATGTATGTGCATAAATGAATGAAAAAGTAGATGGATAAACCAATCCTATTACATGCCTAAATCTATGCAATACAATACCATACAGTAGACCAGATATGGTAGCACATGTCTTTAATCCCAGCACTTGGGAGGCAGAGGCAGGTAGATCTCCGTGTGTTTGAGGCCAGCCTGATCTACAAAGTGAGTTCAGGTCAGGTAGGACTCTGTTATACAGAGAAACCTTCTCTTGAAAAACCAAACCAAACCAAAAAATAAAGTCCTTAAACAAAACCATATAGTAATAAAAATGAATAATGCTGTTTTGCTATGCACAAAATCAAACTTCATAACAGTAATATTGGTAGAAAAAAAAAGGTGTGAAACACACCAGATACTATAGGTCTCATTTCTGTACAAGAGCATATTCCAGAAAGTGAAACATACATATTGTTTTACCTCAAGGTTGTAAAATCCCTGTAATGACAGGGATAATAATTGAGAGGAGACATGGCTAAGAATTTTAGTAACATTCCATTTTGCATCTGGACAGTGCTTATGCCTATTTATATTATATTTCTGTCCTTTAATGCATCAATATAAAGTCATTATTTTAATAAAGAAAACTCTTGATAAATCTAGATTCAATGTTAACCTTTGCTAGACCCAATATGGTTTTTGCTCTCTTCTCTCAAGATTGCAAATTCTTGTCTTCATAATTATTCAGTTATGAATATATAGAAGTACCCTGGTCTGACCACAAAATGATCTAAAACAGGGACCTTTTATTAATCAGTCACACAACTAAACCACATACTACTGCTGCCTATCCACAACCCAATAATTCCACTCACCTTTTCTCCCAGCTTAAACTAGAAAGAATGTCTATTTCCACAATTCCTCCCCATCACATTTCCATTGCTCAAAAATAGACATTTTCCATTCTCTGAAAGGTGAGAATTTCATTTTGTTTCCTTTTGAATGACCTATTTTATATTAGTAGTTTAAAGACATTTTTTAGATAAGTGTGTGATCACTGTGACAGACTATCTCACACAAACAACTAACTGGAGTAAAGATTGTTTTAAGATCAGAGTTTGGGACAATTTCAGCCCATCAGAGTAGGGAAGATATGCTTCACCTCTTGTTCAAAATCTACAGCTTCTTTATGGAGTGGTGGGAGGAAAACAAAGAGGTTAGCTAGACCAGAACCGAAAGCAGGCCATGTCTTCTAGTATATACCTTCTACTCATGCCCCCAAAGATCCATCACTTCCCCAAATAGCAAACATCGACACTAGCTGGTGAGCAGATGTGTAAACACATGGGCCAATGGGGGATGTTTAACCTATAACACATGTGGATAACCAGATGTTTGCAAAGATGATAAAATTTAGAAGTAATAATGTAGGAAAGATTTGAGACAGTCTCCCTGTCATTTCTATGCTTAGTCATGCCATTTGTCTCCCCCAAAGTATTTAATTATTAATTTAATAACCAGAATATTCATCACAAAGACCTCATATCTACTGCTGCTTGTAAGTCAGGCTCTTTGGTTTTGCCTGTATTTCTTTTTTTAAAACTTCTATCCCACATATCAGGTGAAATTTCATTAAGCCAGAAATGAAATATTCTTGTGTACCTTGCTATCTAGACCCTACAAAGCATATGAGTAAGTGGGTAGAAATTTTCATGATGTACCAATGCCAGTATTTCCAGATGTTTGAGGAGGGGGCAACAAGAAACAAAAAGTATATATAGATATCCGATGTTTCAAACACCAAAAAGTTGTCATGATATTTTTCCAAATATTTCTATGTAGTCCTTAGGGTCCTTAGAGCAAAATATGAATACAATCTGACTATTTTCATAGATTGTTACATAGTTCCCTAGAGATGGGTGGAACCATCCATATATTCAGCTAGCGGGTTAAGTTTTCTAGATGTTTCTAAAATACCTGCAAAGAAGAACAAGGAGAAATAGAAACAGAAGCATCATTAAACCATCCTCCGTCGATCCAGCATTCTCATCCCTTCACTTCACTGTCTAATTTGTTCAGACAGGAAAATAGCAAGCAGGTAACAGCAGACACTGTCCACTGTGAGTTTTCTCTGAGCTTGTGATGCTCTATGAGGTTTATACAAGCACAATGTTTATGGAAACCATCTTATCTCCATTTTATTTTGCAACTAAAATAAAAAGGCTCAAAGACATTTTAAAAACGAGAAGTTTAAAACCTAAATTCAGAATTGAATCAAAATCATTTGATCGGGTGACTAATAAGTATTTTGGAAGTGCCTATTCTGTTGGGTCTAACTTCTAGACCCGAGGCCCTCCCCCTCCCCCCCCAGCTCCACCCACCCCTCTGTGACAAGAAAAGAAGTGGTCCTGTCTACCTCTGCTGGCAAAGTCACTCTCTGCCCCTTCTTCTCCACTTGCTCTTTCCATTCTTACAGCAGGCCAGCAGTAGATCTTCCAGCTTATTATTTAAACGTGTTGTGAGAGTGGCATTCCATTTGAGTGACGAAGCCTGCATCTTGCACTTGTGTGCTGTGCATCTTAATTCTGCGATGGGAAAGCTGTTTAAGAGTGGCCGCCCCACTCAGCCAGAAAGACCATGGCCCTGACTTTGAGTGGATGGAGTTAGCATTGAGTAAGGCAAGAAATCACGTCGAGGAATCCACCTTTGCTAACTCCACAGAAACTGGAAGGCGTGTTTTCATCTTTTCTTTATTCCATTTGTGTTTGTGATTAACTTGTAACCTGGTTATTCCTATTCTGATTTCAGATTATACTTATATGTCTACCAAAGCATCATTTTTAACTGAAAACCACCAGCATCCCTCCCCCCAACCCTAGCCATGTTTTACATATGGAAAAGGCAAGGTAATTGTCTTAGAGTATTGGCATTAACTCTTCTTTGAAAGCCTGTCCTGTAAAATTCTGTGCTTAAGCCATATGGGTCTGTGCTTACTTTTTATTATTTTTAAACTTGTTTGTTTATTTATTTATTTATTTATTTATTTGGTTTGGTTCAGTAGACTTTTAATCACTGCCTCTATTATTTCACTAAGAATTATAGGTCTATTTAAATTGCTTATCTGATCTTTATTTCACTTTGGTAAATGGGAAAAAAAAGTAAATTTCTTTTAGATTTTCCAATTTGGTGAATAACAGGTTTTTAAAGTGTGTCTTTATGGTTCCCTGGATTTCCTTGGTGTTTCTTGTCATATCCCCCATTTTCATCTCTAGTATTGTTAGTTAGTATGGTCTTTCTCTACTTTTCTTAATTTGGTTATGGCATTGTCGATCTTACCATATATTTATTTTAAGAAAATAAATTTTAAATAATTTATTTAAATTTATTTTAAATTTAATTTAAATAAATTTTAATAAATTTTAAAATTTTAAATAAATTTTAAGAAAATCTCAGATTTTCTTAAAGAACTAGCTTTTGCTTTCATTGATTCTTGGTATTGTTGCTTTGCTTCCATTGTACTGATTTTAGTCCTGAGTTTGGAGGGGAAGATCTGTGTGACGCACTGGAGATGCAGGCAGAGAGGACGGGAAGGCTGCAGCAGGCAGTCTGCTTAGGATAGGGTGAGACTAGGGATGAGGAATTGAAAGAGAGGGGGAAGCTGTGTAGACTGGCATGGAGGCTACCTGCTCCCTGGCTGGAGTAGCCTGTAGATTCTCAGGGAAAACCTGCTGGAGGAGCCAGGGACTGGGATAAAGCAATGAGTACGATAGGGAGAAGGGTCATAGGGGAAACTCTCTGTGATCTACTGAAGATGGGGGTGGCGTGGGGCAGGAAAGCTGCAGCAGGTTATCCTCTATAGAGCAGGAGTAATGCTGGGTGATTGGATTGGAAGAAGCAGAGAGAGTGGTAAAGCTCTGTAGTTAGCCTCCCTGGTGCCCCAGACAGACTCCTACTCTGTTGTTTTAAGAAATAAAAGCACGCATAAATGTTATGCTCTCTTTATATTGCTGGAGAGTGTGTGCTAACAAATCGGAGCTCTGAGTATTAAGTTAAGCTCAGAAGAATGCCTGTGTGAACGAGTATAATAAAACCCCACAACAAAGAAATGTTTGGGATTCCATCATAAAGGAGGAAAATCCAATAGCTTTGTTTTGCTAGTTTTAAAGATTAAACAAAACAAAATCTTCAAACAATATTATCTTTTTACTTTGATCATAATAAAAAATATTCCAGTTATCTCTTGTGGACATGAAGTCAAGGTCTAAACTTCATTCTCACATTCCTCCAAACATTTTCAAATGCAACAGATACTTTTGGAACCTAACCAGACACATAACACATAGATATCATAGTCCCCTTCCCTAAATTTGGTATTCCCTCTTTTCCAAAATTTAGGTAGTTTTCTTTCTCATGGTAGTTGATATTTCTATTCACGCACTTATAAATTGATGAAGCTGATACTTTCAGCTTTCATGTCACATTGGCTTGATGTTGGGATCTTAAATAAGTACTATATAGTTTGAAAGTAGTCACAGGATAACAGTTCCTATGTTTACCTCCTGCTCACCACTGAGTAACTGTAAACAGACTGTTTACCCTAGCATATACTCAATGACTTCACTCACAGAATCAGAATTGGCAGTGGTACCTGCTTCCATGGATTCCTGAATGACTAAATGAATCCCTACATATATAGCACCTTGGTATTATGTACATACTGTGAACTTACTACAGTGTTAGCTGTAACTACAATCAGTAACCTTTGTGGCTACTTCAGGAAATGCTTTCGAGGTGACTTCACTCACCCTTGAAGATAATATGGGTCTGCCTGATAGTTAATCTCACTGGTTCCTTTAAGGAACATCTGGTCTCGTTTTCAATCCAAACAATATCAGTCAGATGACTCAGCCAGACCATGACTAAATAAGGCAAACATTTTCTAATTCGACTTTATTGCTGACCAAAATGTTTATTTTTCTCTGCTTAGGGCCAGAGACAATGTTAAATCAGGTTGTTCATTCATTTTGTTTCCCAGACAGGGAGTGTTTAAGCTAAATACATGGATTCTAACTATCCAGTATCTAGACAAAATATTTTAGGAAGAAGAAATCATCATCCATATTCTGTTAGAGTTTATCTAGCAAATCCCAATTATTTTGTTTAATAGCTCTTCTTCCCATGGAGAGGAAAGATGGAGTTAATGCAACTGATCTCCAAGTATCTGTCTATACTGCGGTTACACAGCTTTGCTTACTGTCAGCCTGTGGTTCTAATAACCACCATACCTCTAGAGACTGACCAATTACTACAGATTCTTCTGCTCCAGAAGAATTATAGAGATATAGAGACATTTGATGTTGTCTGTAGTTCAACCACGATATCTGAGAGAGAAGATTATTTAAACTTGAAGCCGAGAGCTGACTTCCTGAAAGTCGTGTAACATGTTTAGAAAAATACCTAGACCAGTGCTATATGACCTAACTCCCCAGGCACTGTGTTCCGCAAGACTCCAGCATTCCTAAACTCTACTGCCTGCAATAACAGAGAAAATCTTGGCACAGTGAGTTCATAGCTATCTTGAACTGAAGTTTTTTTTCTGTCGTCCATTTGCAAATTCAAAAGCTCTTCTCCACCATGGCCATCTGGGTACCATATGGCCCCATTTTTGACCTTTTATTAAAAGTAGAACAAGTTATAGGTGTGGCCACACACAAGCCTAGGTGAGTGGCAAATCTTCGCATCTGAGGTGATTTTGAACAATCTATTACTGAGGAATTTGAATTGTGAAGTCACAGGCTACGTGCTCTAAAGGAATATTTTCATTTATTGCTTGAAAGAGTTCATGCCTTAGTTAATGTTATGTCCACTCCTGTATGAGGTCAGAAAGCTGTGAGACTAGGGGAGCCAGTCTGGAGCAAGCGTGAGGCTCAGACATGTCCAAACCCTGAAAATTTCATCCTGAGACCAGCAGGAGTTGGGACTACTTCCCTCTTGCTCTGGGCTGCATATCCTAGCACATTCAAGCCTTAAAATGCCCACCTCCACCACCCTTGAGATAGTTTGGTGGCCAAATTACAGATGGACCATCCTTCCTTCCTATCAGGGCATGTCCAGCAAGTACCTGGAATTCATCTTCATGCAAATGAAGCATTCCCAGCACCCCAGCTCCAGCCAGTGATGTACACTCACCCCAGAGACTCCCTACTCAATTCCCACAGTTCTTACAGCCCTTACTCACTCCCAATAAAGAGAACTGTTTCATTGAAAGCTGTCTTGGAGAAGGCTGTTTCTCCTAGCGCTGACCAAGTTTCTGTGTAACCCACCTGCCTGGCTTAGCTTCATTCCTTTGCACAACTGTACTCCTGAACAGGGAAGAAAGCAAAAGAAGTCAAGTAAAGTTGCCTCAGGCCCCAGAGTTGTGAAGGATTGGGGGTTCCTTGACCACCCTTGGTAACTTTACCATAAGCCTTTATCTAGGGTTTTGTTGGTGGTGGTGGTTTTTGTTTGTTTGTTTGTTTGGGGTTTTTATTTTGGTTTTTCTTTTTTCCTTTTTTTAAAGATATATTCTTTATTTACATTTCAAATGTTGTCCCCTTTTCTGGTTCCTCCATCCCCTGAAAATCCCATAAGCCATCTCCCCTTCCCCAATCAACCCTCCCCCACTTCCCTGTTCTGGTATTCCTCTACACTACAGCATCAAGTCTTTCCAGAACCAAGGGCTTCTCCTCCCTTTAGTGTCTAACAAGGCCATCCTCTGCTGCCTATGTGTCTGGAACCATGGGTAACTCCATGTGTACTCTTTGGTTCATGGTTTTGTCCCTGGGAGCTCTGGGAGTACTGGGTGACTCATATTGTTATTCCTCCTATGGCGCTGCAAACCCCTTCAGCTCCTAGGGTCCTTTCTCTAGCTCTTCCATTAGGGAACCTGTGCTCAGTTCGATAGCTGGCTGAGAGTGTCCCCCTCTGTATTTCTCATGCACTGGCAGAGCCTCCCAGGTAACAGCTATATCCGGCTCCAGTCAGCAAACACTTGTGGGCATCAATAATAGTGTCTGGGTTTTATAACTGTATATGGGATGGATCCCTGGATGGGGTAGTCTCTGGATGGTCTTTCCCTCAGACTTTGCTCCTCCCTTTGTCTCTTTATCTCCTTCTGTGGGTATTTTGTTCCCCTTTCTACAAAGGACCAGAGTATCCATACTTTGTACTTCCTCCTTCTTGGGCATCTAGTTTGAGGCCGTTGGTGTTCTTGTAAGAACTGTCTGTTCTGAATCTTTATATTTTGAAGACCACAAGAATGTACCAGTTTTATGGTCTGGATAATATATTTTCTGTTACTCTCTCTTATTTATTTGCAGAGTGCACAACAGTTAGATGTGTGGTATTGCTCTAATAATACATGCCTATTATGTATATATTTCCTTAGTCTGCACTACAATCTAGTGAGTTCAGTAACATTTACTCGTAAATCAAGAAACTCAAATACATACCTTGTACCACAAGTCTAATAAATGGCATTCTGTTCTAGATTGCTTTTTATTGTTGTGATAGACATGATGACCAAATGAAGCTTGCAGAGGAAAGGGTGTTGTATTCCATCTTTAAACTTACCGTCCATCTGAAGGAAGCCTGGGTAGAGTATCAAGGGAGAAACCTGGAGTCAAGAATCCAGGGAGGAAAGCTGCTTACTGGCTTGCTCATCTTTGCCATCTTGAGATTTTTTTAATGTAAGCTAGAACTAGGTACCTAGGGTTGGCACCAACCACAGTGGGCTGGACCCTCCCACATCCATCATTAATTAAGAAAATACCCACATACACACACATGGCTATAGGCCAGTATTATGGGACAATTGAGGTTCCTGTTTACCAGATGACTCAAGTTGAAAAAAACAAAAGCCCTAACCAGTACATATGTTCCATCACAAACGTTCTCTCTCTCTCTCTCTCTTTCTCCCCCCTCTCTCTCCTTTCTCTCCCCTTCCTCTCCTCTGTCTCTCTGTCTTTCTTGCTCTCTGATATACCTGTGTTATTTTCAGAAGAAAAATATTTTGGTTTAAGGAAGACTGGATGATACCAGCTCCCTCTCTTCATCACTATTAACCTGGAAACACTAGGAGTATGCCAATAGTCTCAACCTGAAAAATTACTGCTGAAGAATTATTGGTTCTGTTTTCTTTTAAAACTTCCATCTTAGGTTGTTAGCCTATCACCAACTTTAGGAGTACCTACATCAAAATATTTTTTAAAGACATTCCAGAGGAAGGATTCTTTCAAAGGAAAGACTTTGGTTGTATGTGAATATCCAGTATAGTAACCCTTCTTTGTATTGTGCTTGGAGATATATATTTTTTAAATGAACAAGTAGCATCTGTAAGATTGCATTAAAGGCATTGTTGGTCGTTAATTATTCTTTGAGTGAACTAAGCTTATTCTTTAGCTATTAGCACTGAAAGGATTGCCTCTCTCTTGTGACTTAGGAACAGGCTAATTTTACACTGGTTTATTTAGTAGAGACGCAGAATATGGTAATATAATATAGCTGCGACCACACAGTATGATCCAGGGCACAATCATTTTTTTAAGATATATGGAAATGATATAGAAGGGCAGCCCATCAGAGTATAGAGAAGTGAGGAAGGTTATCATGTGGGAAAGAAGATAGTGACAGGCTCTCTAACAGTTCCTGACACTACAAACATGGCGCTGGCAGGTCTTGCCCTGCTCTCTTCCCTCTCCCTTGCTAAACTGTGAGATTACATCCTTAGAGCTAACCCCCAGGTCTACTCCCCTATTTGGCCACCTCCTTTGCTTAACTCCTTCCTGAGACTAATCATCAAGGTCATCAAGGTCCAACTATTAAAACATTAAACAAGGCCCAACTATTAAAACTATTAAAACCTTGGTCCAGCAATCAAAATGTATTATTTGACTCCACTGGTTAACGTGCAATCAGGACTCACCAACTCATCGTAAAACAGGCTTCCCTTGTTTGTTTGTTTATTTGTTTGTTTGTTTGTTTGTTTTCCTCCTTAAAAACCACTTCTGCTGAGATACCTGCTGCTGTCTTTGCCCAACTAGAGTTCCCCACCTCCTCCCCCCCAACATAACCCTCCAATTTTTCCTTCAGTGTAAATAAATTTCCTTTGTGCAGAGAATTTGGTGTCTGGGTGTGTTTGTACAAGCCAGGGGGCCACTTCAGGTAGTAATTTAGATAATACTTTAGTTATTTTTCAAACGTTTTGTATCAACTATTTTGTACTAGAGAACCATGGACTTCTTGTTTTAGGAAACCAAGAACCTGCAGAAAGAAGCAAGTGAAATCAATTTCTTGAGACTCCAGGGTGAAGAAGTTATCTCTGTTTCTCAGTTCCTTCTCCCCAGATGTGCAGAAAAGATCATCTAGTCTCAGTGCGGCCCCTCAAAACCATGTACCTGATGTTTTAGTTTATACTGCTTGTAAAATATGGATATGCACATAGTGACATTTTAAGATACTAACAGGCTCCTTCCTCAAAGAGCTCATTTGGTTTACTTTTAAATACAGTTCAACACAATTTACAGTTAAATACAGTTCAGAGATTTTATTAAAATTATATTTTAAAAAATATTCCAAATGTTGTATTTCTTCTTTTGTAACCAACAAACCTGCTCAGGAAGTGTATCTGTCACCTGATAAGCTGTATGAACCTGCCATCCACAACAACCTGGGAACTTTCAAAATACAATCTATCTGGGTTTTTAGGAGCCCAAACAGACAAAAAGTTTGAGGTTGGATCTGGTTTGCTTTATCTGTAACCAGAACAAAAAAGCAACAGTAACAATAACAACACCACCCAAGGGAGAAGAATCATTCTGATTTTCCACTGTTTACCCTGATTGTGGCTCTCAAAGTCCCACATTTTAGAACATTCTTCAGTCCTGGCAACTAGCACACCTGGTCATTCTAAGGTACCTGCTTTAGATTCTTAAACAGGACAGAACCCTGAATGGCCTTACCAATGGAACAACCAGAGAGGAATGGTGCTCAGAGGAGTGTGGTGGAGGACGTGACCGGTGGAAGCCATAGAAAGAATGGGGAGCATAGAACCATCACAATAGCCACACTGGAAAAGAAAACAAGCATGTAGATTTCCTCATTTCTGGAAAATTTTTCTTTCCCAGTGGGCATTTTATTTAAGAGAACACACTGCTTTCTGACTCCACTTATGGAACTCTTATGACTCCACTCAAAAAACACAGAAAAAGCTGAAAATAAAAACGATTTCATCTGAAATGTACCTCTAGTATCCGACTGCTGTGGAGGTTATAGTCTTTGTTTTTTCTTTCCTTTTAAATTTCCACCGGGGAGAAAGGAACCCAAACATTGACAGTTGAGGTATTCCTCCTGGAATTAAAGTGCCCTGGTCACTTGTTCCATGTGGTGAATTGGTATGGGCTGGTTCTGGGACTGTTCTGCTTCCTTTGTCATTATTGTGCATGGGAGAGAGATCTGGAGCACTCTCTCCAGGGTGAGGAGCACTCTCTCCAGGGTGAGGAGCACGGGTTACTAGAGATGGAACCTTTAATGAACACACACTGAGTTGGGAGCATGCAGTTATACACATTGAAATAAACTCACATGAATGTGGCAAAGAACCCCAGTTTGTCCCTCCCACATCAAGTCATGGTGTAGTAGTAAACTTTGACTAAACAAATGGTTTTTAGCTCTAGTCCCTAACATGGTTACAATACTTCCCAGTAAAAAATCAATGCCTTTCTCCACTCTGTTAAAGAGAAGTAAATTTTATGGAACCTTGTAACAAGGCCTTTTGGCATTTACCCCCATTCCAGAATCTCAATGAATTCTGGTTCATGCAACCTTAATAATTTGAATGATGCTGTCTAGGGCTGTGTTCCCTTTAACAACAGGCTTCCTAACTGGGGCCAAAGAGCAATATGTTTCAACACTGTAGTCAGCCCAGCCACACAGAGGAAAATCAAGAGATGGCAATACTTTAAAGACACCGAGATGACTGCTGTGTGGTCAGCTGGTGGGATCACCAGTGGCTTACACGTTGGCCTTCAGGGAAAACTGATCAGATTCTAATCCAGCCTTTTTTTTTTCTCCATACTTGTCTTGTAACCACAGAGATATTTTAACTTGAAGCTTTTGTCTGTATGTGTAATAAAAAGTAATGACCGTGACTCCCTGGAGCCTTTTGGGGTTTAACAGGGACCTCCGATCATGTGGAGACTGAAGAGTGAATCTGCTCAGCTGGCTCGGGGTTCTGACAATTCTTTCTTCTCCCTTACCCAGGCTCCAGTCGCCAACAGCCTGATGCCTTCCTAGAAGGCACCACAGAATTGATCACAGCCTTAAACCTTTGCAGAAGCCTCCCCGAATGCAGGAAGCACGTCACAAACTTTACTGAATCTTCCTAAACCTCACAAAAGCCTACCATACTTCTTGTCTCTGCTCATCAGAGAGGTCACCCTGAGTTACTTAAACTTCAGGCTGATTACAATGTGTCTCTGAATTTTGATTATAATCTAAAAGTCCGAGATCACAAGCATCATTGTAAAAATCAGTAGTGTTAAGATCAACTATATGTGGGAGGTATACAGCTTTGCAAAGTAATGCCTCTTTGTAGCCAATAGATCCAACTGTCCCTCATTACAGACAACCAGGGTGTAGTGGGAAGTACTAGGCAGCATTTGCCCACTTTTAGTGAGTGCATTAACTTTATGGGTTCCACACAATGACCCAATAATCACACCACTCTTGACCTATATATACTTTCCTTAGTGATAGTTCACTTTTTTGTTAAATTGTGTGGAGAAAATATTAGTACTGTATTAGTACTATATTAGAAAATATTAGTATCCCATAAGTACTAACGGGATATCAGCCTTTGGAAACGATTGATCTAATCTACACATCGCCAAGCATCTGTAAATGAGAGACCCAAGACTATAGGTCAGACCTTCACAGCATGTCTGTTCAGCATGGTACACTGTCTCTGTGAATTCTGCCCTAGATATGACCTATTCTAGTTAGTCTGACTCATTTGGGAGGATCTGACAGAATTATGTGTGCTTAATTGAGGTCTCATAAAACCAACTAAGAAACTGACTTGGTGTTAGCAGCTTCTAACACACAGTTAAGACTCTAATCTAGCTGCTGTGATGATCTGCTAACCTTTTCCACCTCTGCAGTGGCTTTTCACTGACTTAACCACAAGCAAAAAAATCTAATGTCAATCTGAATCAATTTTTTTCATTATTAAAAATGGGATTATAATGGTAAAGCCATCCTTAAAAAATAGTGTTATGGAGAATAATTCATGTGTCTTGTAACTAAAGCATTTAATGTGATACTTTTAAATGTCTATACAGGCCTAATCTTTATTAGTCATATTTTCATCACTACAATAAAATACACGAAATATCTGGTGATAAAGAAAAAAAGGTTATTTTGACTCATGATTCTGGAGGATCCAGTTGCAAAACTCTGGGTTGTGGCAGGGTAGCACCTTAGAGCAGACGTGTAAGACAAGAACCTGGGAGGCAGAACTGAAGCCAAGACTATTGAGGAGGGCTGGCTACTGACTTTTCCCTCAGTTTGTTCAGTCATGCAGTCACACCTTGTAAGGAAGGCACCAGAACAGTGAGAATGTCCGCCCCACATCCATCAGTAATCGATAAACTGCCCCACATCCATCAGTAATCAATAAACTGCCCCACAGATATGGATATGTGCCAGTCTGATAGAGGTAATTCTTCAATTGAGATGTCCTCTTCCCAGGTAGACACAGGTTTGTGGCGAATTGACAGAAACTAACAATGACAACTTCCAAAATCTTTTACCACCTCCCCGTAGCTAGCTCCATGCTAGGAGTTAAATCTTCAATGCAGAAAGCATTGGGGAATTACTCAACATCCAAAGTATAGAACTTGAGAAATCATTACCATAATACAATTTTACAATGCATTTCTTCCCCGGAAGAGAAATAACCAATGTCCAACCTCTACTCATCCATCCCTCCTATTCTCTTTATTCCCATCCCTCCAGAGCCTAGCAATTACTAAATCTGTTTTTTTCTCTACATCTGCCTCTTCTGGACATTTCATATACATAAAATCATGCACATAAGACATACCATATGCCCATGGCAACATTGCTAACTCTTCATTCCTTGCTATGGGTGAATACTATTATATCATATGAATAGATTAGAGTCACCTGCTTGTAGATCGATGGGCATTTTGGTGGTTTCTACTCTATGGACACTATGTCTGGCATGTGCTGCTCAGAACATTTGGATACTGTTGGAACTGTTTCTTTTCATTCACTTTACATCCATATCACAGACCCCCCTACTCTCTTCCAAGACCCACCCTTACAAGTCCTGTCCCTGATTACTGCTCTCCTTCCCCTCAGAGAAGGGGATCCCCACCAGGTGCCACCACACCCTAGGGTTTCTAGTCATAGCAGTTGTAGGCACACCCTCTCCCACTGAGGGCTAACCAGTCAGTCCAGGTAAGGTTAGGGGTATCCAATGGCAAGGAATAAAGACCAAGACAACCCCTGCTTCATTTGTTAAGGTGAGGACCAAGCTGCACATTTGTTACAAATGTTTAGGGCATCTAGGACAGCACCTGCATGCTTTCTGATTGGTGGGCCCAGGCTCTGAGAGCCCTCATGGTCCCAGGTTAGTTAACTCTCTGAGTCTTCTAATGGTGTCCTTGACCTCTCCGACTTGCTCACTTCTGTCCCTGACTCTTTCCCAAGATTCCCTAGGCTCCACCTGTTATTTGGATATGAATCTCTGCATCTGCCTCCATTTTCTGATGGATGAAGCCAATAAGGAGACCATTATGCTAGGTTCCTGTCTTCAAGCATAGCAGAGTGTCATTAATAGTGTCAGGGGTTGGCTCTCTCACAAGGGATGGGGCTCATTGGTTAGCTCTTCCCTCAGTCTCTGCTGATGCCACCCTACTTCCTCTAGAAGTCCTGCCTGGCTATAGGAGGTGGCCACTTCAGTTCCAATCTACAGATTCAATGAAATTCCCATCAAAATTCCAACAAAATTCTTTACAGACCTTAAAAGAACAATTCTCAACTTCATATGAAAAAAAAATGTGTAGGATACCTAAAACTATCCTAAAAAAGGAAAGAGCTTCTGGAGGTATCACTATCCCTGACCTCTAACTGTATTGCAGGGCAATAATAAAAATTGCATGGTATTGGTATAGGAAAAGAGAGGTAGAACAATGCAATTGAATCAAAGACCCATAAATAACCCCACACATCTATGGGCCCTTGATATTTGACTGAGAAGGCAAAACCATACAATGGAAAAAAGAGCATCTTTAATAAGTTCTGCTGGTCTAACTGGATGTTTGTATGTAGAAGAATTTAAATAGATTTATCACCCTGTACAAAACTCAAGTCCAAGTATATCAAAGATCTCAATGTAAACCTGGATACACTAAATCTAATAGAACAGAACTTAAGGAATAGCCTTGAACTCTAGCTCAGGAGACAACTTCCCAAAGAGAATACCAATGGCTTATCTTTTTTGTAAGATAGTCATTTTCACCATGTTAACCCTACCAATCCATGAACATGGAAGATCTTTCCACCTTCTGATGTCTTCCTCAATTTCTTTCTTCAGAGACTTGAAGTTCTCATACAGGTATTTCACTTGCTTGATTAGGGCTACACCAAGATTTATTTTTAATTATTTGTGGCTATATTGAAGGTTGTTGTTCCCTAATTTCTTTCTTGACCCATTTATGGTTTGTATAAGCAGCTAATCTTTTTTGAGTTAATTTTGTATCAAGCCACTTTGCTGAAGGTTATCAGGTTTAGGAGTTCTCTGGTAGGAATTTTGGTGTAGGAACTTATGTATAGCATCTTATCATCTGCAAAAAAAAAAAAAAAAAAAAAAACCGAAAAAAAACAAAAACAAAAACAAAAAGCCCAAAACCAAAAATGATACCTTGATTTCTTTCTCTCCAATTTGTATCTCCTTCATCTCCTTTAGTTGTCTTATTGCTCTAGCTAGAACTTCAAATACAATATTGAATAGATAAGGAGAGAGTGAGCAGCTTTCTCTTTATTGATTTTAGCAGAACTGCTTTAAGTTTCTCTTCAATTAATTTGATGTTGGCTATTGGCTTGCTACATAATGGTTTTATTATGTTTAGCTATGTGCCTTTTATCCCTGATCTCACTAAGAAGTTAAACATGAAGGACTGCTGGAATTTTTCAAAGGCTTTTCTAGCATCTATCAAGATGATCATGTGTTTATTTTCTTTCGGTTTGTTTATATAGTGTATTAAGTTGATGAATTTTCATATAATGAACCATCCCTGTATCTCTGGGATGAACTCTACTTGGCCATCATGGATAATGTTTTTGATGTGTTCCTGGACTCTATCTAAGAGTATTTTATTTAGTATTTTTATATAAATCTTCATAAGAGAAATTGGTCTGAAATTCTCTTTCTTGGTTGAGTCCTTGTGTGATTTGGATATCAGGGTGATTGTAGCCTCACAGAATGAGTTTGGCAGTGTTCCTTCTGTTTCTGTTTTTGTGGGATACTTTGATTATTGGTATTAGCTCTTCTTAGCTTGTCTGGTAGAATTCTGTGCTAAAATCTTCTAGCCCTGGGCTTTTGTGTGTGTGAGAGAGAGAATTTTATTGTTTCTGTTTCATTAGGGTTTATAGGGCTATTTAGATAGTTTACCTTATCTTTATTAAACTTTGGTAAGTGGTATCTGTCTAGAAAATCATCCATTTCATTTGGCTTTTCCAATTTTGTACAGTACAGGCTTTTCACATAAGACCACATGATCTTTGGATTTCCTCAGCCTTCCCATTCATTTCTTATTCTGTTTACTTATATACTGTCTCTGTCTTTTAGCTAATTAGGCCAAAGTTTTGTTTATCTTGATTTTCTCAGAGAACCACCTCTTGGTTTCATTAATTCTTTGAATTTTTTTCCTAATTGGTTGGTTTCAGCCTTGAGTTTATTTCCTGCCTTCTATTCCTCTTGGCCCCCAGCCCCCAGAGCTTTCCCTCTTAGCACTGATTTCATCGTGTCCCGAGTTTGGTTATGTATGCCTTTTCTTCATTGAATTCTAACAAGTCTTTAATTTCTTTATTTCTTCTCTGGCCCAGTGGTCATTGAGTCAAGAATTGTTCAGTTTCTACAAATGTGTAGTATTTCTGTAGAATTGTTCAGTTTCCACAAGTGTGTAGGATTTCTGGTGTTCCTGTTTTTGTTGAAGTCCAGCTTTGATTCATGGCGATCTAATAAGACACAAGGTGTTATTTCAGTTTTCTCATCTTTGTCACTAACTATATGGTCAATTTTGAAGAAAGTTCCATGAGGTGTTGAGAGGGAATATTCTTTTGTGTTTAGGTGAAATGTTCTGAAGATATCTGTTATGTTCATTTGATTCATAATGTTAGTTAGTTTCATTATTCCTATGTTTACTTTCTGTATGAATGACCTGTCTGATGGTGAAGTGTGGTGTTGAAGTCTCCCACTATTAACATGTGGGCTTCAATGTGTAATTTGTGCTTTAACAATGTTTCTTTCACAAATGTGCATTTGGAGCATGGATGTTTAAAATTGAGATGTCATCCTGGCAGATTTTTTTTTATTTTGATGAGTATTAAGTGTCCTTCCCTGTCTCTTTTGATTAACTCTGGTTGAAAATCTATTTTATTAGATATTAGAATGGCTACTCTACTCCAGATTGCTTGCTGGGTCTGTTTGTTTGGCAAACTTTTTTCCAAGCCTTTACTCTGAGATAATGTCTATCTTTTTTGCTGAAGTGTGTTTCTTGTATGCAGCAGAATGCTGAACCCTGTTTTTGTTCTTGTTTGTTTTTATCCATTCTGTTGGCCTGTGTCTTTTCATTGGGAAATTGAGTCCATTTATGTTGAGAGATATTGATGACCAGCGATTGTTTCTGCTATTTTGATAGTGATGGTGTTAGGGTATGCATGTTTTTGTGTGCTTACCTTGTTTTTTGCAGCTATGGAATTACTTATTTCCGGTATTTTCATGGGTATTGTTTTCCTCCTTGGGTTGGAATTTTCTTTCTAGTATTTTCCATAGGTCATTATTTCTGAATAGATATTGCTTAAATTTGGTTTTTTCTTGAAATATTTTTTTCTACATCTATTGTGATTAAGAGTATTGCTGACTATAGTAGTCTAGGTTAGTATCTGTGGATTTTTTTAGAGGCTGTGCAAGGCATCTCTCTAGGCTCTTCTAGCTTTTAGACTCTGTTGAGAAGTTGGGTATAATTCTAATAGGTCTGTCTTTGTATGATACCTGGCCTTTTTCCCTTGCAACTTTAGATATTCTTTCTTTGTTCTGTACATTTAGTGCTTTGATTACTTTATGTCAGGAGAATTTTCTTTTCTGGCCCAGTATAATTGATGTTCTGTAAGCTTCTTGTATGTTTATAGCCATCTCTTTTTTTAGGTTGTGAAAGTTTTCTTCTATGATTTTTGTTGAAAATATTTTTTGGTCCTTGGAGCTGGGATTCTTAACCTTCTTCTAGTCCTATTATTCTTAGATTAGGTCTTTTCATGGTATCCCAGATTTCCTGGATGTTTTGTGTCAGAAATTTTTTAGAGTTAACACTTTCTTTGAGTGAAGTATTAATTTGTTTATCATATCTTCTATGTCTAAGAGTCTTCTACCTCTTTCATTTTGTTGATGATACTTGCATCTGTTTTTCCTGTTCTCTTCCCTAGGCTTTCTATCTTCAAGATCCTCTCAGTTTGTGTTTTCTTCATTGTTTCTACTCCATTTCAAGGTTTTAAACAGTTTTATTTCTTTCCTTCACCTGTTTAGTTGTAATTTGTATTTTTTTTAAGGGACTTGTTTCGCTTTAAAAAACTTTGCCTGTTTGATTATGTTTTCCTGTGTTTCCTTAAGGGATTTATTTATTTCCTTTTAAAAGACATCTATTATCTTTATAAGATTGGTTTTAAGGTCATTTTCTTGTGTTTCCATTGTGTTAGGATGTCCTGGGCATGGTGTAGTAGGATTGTTGTGTTCTGAAGGTGTCATTTTGCCCTGCCTTTTGTTGATTTTTTTATCCTGGCCTTTAGCTATCTGGTGGTCCCTGGATGTTCCTGCCGTAGCAGGTATTGGGAGGGGACCTAATCATTGTATGGCAGGCCTCTGGTGGGTATCCTTGGTGTGGACAATGGACCTCATGGGGTGGTGTAAGTCTCCCAGTAGTTAGGTGTGACTCTGGGGAACAGGTCTGAAAATTAATTGTGGGTGGGTGGGAAGAGAGATGGTCAGACAATGACTGTCCAGGGAAAATATTTTAATTTCTGTTGGTTATATATATATATATGTATATATATATATATATGTATATATATATATATATATTATAATTTATGTTGGATATATATATATATTTAATTTCTGTTGGATATATATATATATATATATATATATATATGGAGGAGTAAAATCATCACTTACATGAATAGTAATTTGATTACAGAAGATCTGTTTTGTTGGCCTCCAATTAATCAGTAGGCTTCTATTTTGTAAACTAAATTCTCCACATTGTTTAATCTTGGTAGAGGTGTTAGTGAGTTCATGGCAATATGCCCTAGCTAAGCTGTGGTGAGTAGTAAAACCACTACCACACAGATGTTTTCTCCTAGGAATTTGGCATCATAATCCAGGGATCACGCATCCCTGCCAATTCATCTTTTAAAGCATAAACTAGTCTCTAGTGGGGACAAAGATGCAGGCCACAGAACTGACTACATGGGCTGGGACATGCAGACCCAGGGCAGGGAAGGGAGCCGTTTTCATTCCTACTCTTCTCAATATGAGGTTTCTGAGGTTGGACAGTACTTGACCCCATTCTTGCTCCTGACTGGCTCCTCAAAGTTCCAAGGTACCCCAGCTCCACACTAGCCCAAATTAGGGTCTTCATACAAAGATTGAAGCCTTTTCTCTTCAGCTGTGAAAAACAACAAAAATTGAGGATTTCAAAGATAGTTTTTCTTAGACTTCAACGTAAAGAAATGTTGATTAATAAAAGATATCACAAAGCAAAGGAAGTGGCCTGTGGCATTTTGGAAAGAGTAGATCCTGGTATATGTGTCAGAGTGGAGATGGCCCCTAGAACAAGACTGTACAGAAAGGAGGAGGCTTAGTGCTAAGCTCTTTCCTGAGACAGTGACGTTTTCCTCATTTCTTTTTAAGAGTTAGTTGGATAGCTACATTTGGTCCTTCTCTCCTCCTTACTACGTTTTTATGTGTAGACCTTTTATTTTTTTATGGATTCAGTTCAGGGTTCTAACCCAATGAAGAACCTGCTGTCAAGGTCCCTGTCCAGATAAACACCTTCTCTTTTCAGGACCCTGATGGATGGCTGCACTGTGAGGCAGACAGCGTCCTCTTCCTGCTGCCTCACTCTTACCATTCACAAGTCCCTCCCTTTCTCTTGTTCTCCTTGACCGGGACAGCACTTCTCCATGTTCCTGTGACTCACAGGTCAACTTGATATCTTTCTGCCAGTGAACGCTCCTACGTTTCAAATGTAGTAAACAATACTTAGTTGCCCACCATAGCATTCTGTAATAGAAATAATGTACTTATGATCAGTTTTAGAGAAAAGGGAATCAATTTAGGTTTAGCCTTCTAGTTCCTTAATCCAATTACATTACTATGCTCAAATGCCATTTATATAGGAGGTCTACAAATAGAGTCTCAGAGGTAAATGAGTATCATCTTTCTGTATTATGTTCCCTAATTGGCTGTCCCATTAAAATTATGTATAGTGTCTATCCTGATAGCTTGTCAGACATTTTTTATATGTCTGTCACTCAAATCACTATTATTTACATAAAAGTTTATTATGACTTTAAGGAATAAGAGAAAAATTATAAATTTTATAGTGAAGACTTGTACATTAACAAAAACAATCATGCCTTATCCACAGTATAATGTCCAAAGTTATTTTAACGTGATTCTGTGAAAGCTGAAATTCTGCAATCTGTAGATAATTGACAGAAATAAGTTGTTTGCAGAAAAAGTGTTCAGAATACACTCATCTTCTCCTTTGGGAGAATCAGGAGTCTAATTCTGCATCCATTTACGTATTCACTTACATATTATTGATCTATAAAGTTGTTGTTCATAGTTTTTTGCCTATATATTTCTCACTAATTTGCTTTTTTTAAGCAAATTAATTTAAATGATTTTAAGCAAATTAATTTAAAGGATTAAATTGTATGTCAGTATTTTATCCTTAGTCATTTTTATATCTGTGTGAGTCCGCTTTATGTCACTATAATAAACATCTGACAATATTCAACTTAGAGAGCAAGGGATCGCTTGGGCTCACAGTTTGGACTGGTTCATTCTGTGACTGGTTTGCCTCGTTGCTTTGGTTCTGCAGCAAGAAAGCTCATTATTGTGGGAGTACATGGTGGAGCACCCACTTACTTCATGGTTGGAGGAGGGGGAGCAGCAGGTTCAGAGTTTCACCATCTTCTGTGCAGGAGCACTCCAGTGACCTGAAGTTCTCCTAGATTACAACTTTCTGTTTTCATAGCCTCCCAATACTGGCAATCCTTGGAATATGGGACCAAACCTTTACAACCTTTAAAAACCAAAGTAGAGCAATATCTCTAAGAAAGTCATGACTTTACCTCATCTTAAAATTAATATTCCAACAAGGTTGAGTCACATAAAAGCACACAGAAGGCCAAATGCACTGTGGGAAACTAACTCAGGCCTGAGTCCAGAGAAATTATGTTAGTTCAGGACACAGGATCTGAGTTTGACTCCATAAATTCAAGGTCAATATCTTCCCCTAAGTTGTAAAGCCTTCCCAAAAAACTTGAACATTATTTTCCTCAGAAGAGGTAAAAGTGTTTATTTTCATAGAGTTGAAAGATTACAGAAGATGACCTATCAGAAGAGTTCAAGAATTATTATCTATAATATAATTAAGTTGTGGTACACGCCTTTAATCCCAGCACTTGGGAGGCAGAGGCAAGCGGATTTCTGAGTTCGAGTCCAGCCTGGTCTACAGAGTGAGTTCCAGGACAGCCAGGGCTACACAGAGAAACCCTGTCTCAAAAAACCAAAATCCCTTTCCAATCAATTTCATATAACATGTTTTCTGAGAGATGATGAGGAATATGATAAAAAAAAAAGGTTAAGAACCAAGAAAGGTAGAAGCAGGAAACAAATGTAATAGCATTCCGAGGAACAACCCCGGGAGGAGCAGGGCTACCCACATGAGCTCCTTAGTTCATGAACAGACACAGCTGAAGACACGTGTGCTCTCAGGAGGAAGGTTGTTTGTATTCTTTTCTTCTTTGCTTTCTTTCCTTTTCTTATTTTTTCTTTTTTGAGTGATTTTTTAAAATTTTTTAATGGCTTGCTTTCTTGTTTCATCTGGTTTTGTTTTGTCTCCATCAGAATAATTTTAAAATATATTAATTTATAATTTCACTTATGAATTGCCATTTTCTCCTATTGTTCACCCAGGTCTACAGGCAATGAATAAAAACTATTATCATTTTTATATGGTTTTACGTTTCTTAGTGTAAGTTTATATAGTTTTAAGTTTGAGGTTTACTTAATAACATCACAGGAGGGGAGGTCTTGTCTACATCAAAGGATTTAAGATTTCCCCATATATAAAACTCCCAGCTTTAGAGGCTTGAGGAAGAGGTCATTTTTAAAATATCTCTTCCACTTGGTGGACAGCAGGGTCATTCAAGATTAAAGAATTGCCTTTTCTTTCCATCTCTCCTCAAGGCCTGCTCCGTGAGATAGCATCCTGGGGGATGGGTGACTGAGGGGCTCAGCGGTGTGACTGCTGCAAGTTCCTAGAATGACGAAGGCACACTGCAACCTTCTTATCCATTGAGTGGCACACAATAAGGAAAGGCTGTTTCCCCCTTTCTTTCGAGAGGCAATCTTTTCAGGATAACTAGTTAAGTGATGTGACCAAGTTCATTCAAGCACTGGATAATGCTCTGATTATTTAGGATGTTGTGTGACGGAGCTGAACAACCACCACAGTGAGGTGACATCACAAAGGTCAAGAGGGAAAGCCCTCTCCCTTCCCCCAGGATGACATAAGTGATGAGCTGTTCTCCCTGTCTTTAAGCTATTTCTGAAATGTCCTGAATTGAATAAAGAATATGGGGGAGGGTACCTATTGTCTTGTTTACTGCTGCAGTAGATATCACATTCACAATTCACCTTAATTAGCTTGTAATTGCCTGTTTAGCAAATATCTTTAAAGGAAGTCATTTTGGGGAAATAAATTTCCCCAAATATAATGGGGAAGTAAATTTCCCCATTTAGGAATTGTTTAACTCGGAAAATCTATTCAAAATCTTTAGGGCTGGTGCCTGAGCATCACTGATGTAAAACAGCTCAAATAATTCTAATGGTGAAAATCATATGAATCAGAAATATGTGGATTTTTAATGGCATCTCACTTTCCTAAAACCAGCACTGTAAGTCACTCCAAACTGAAAAGCTATTTTCTTACCCATACTGTAAGGATAAACAGCAAACATTGCCCTAGGTTTCCATCAGTACAGAAAAAGAAAACAAGGGTATACTCTGAGAATTACATGTTAATCTTTTCCATCACATGATTCCCCCACAAAGGGTCATAAAAGTGACAAATGTCTGATTACCATATTCAAATGAAATAAATTTAAAGTCACTTGGCTTTTTAGATGATTAATCCTGACCAAGCATCTTTTGCTCTTTGTTGACTGAATAATATTAATATACAGTAAGCAGATGATTCATATTCAACTCACGCTCAGAGGTCCCAGCTAGAACCAGTGCTGCTGAGGATCAGGCTGGTCTGGCCAGCTCCCACATTCATCTATGGATTATTCTTTTAAGAGCAGGCCCAGCACAGCAAGACTGATTCACACCCAGCTGAGACAATTGTCTTCCTTGCCCAGCCTCTTCTGGGAATGTTTCCCCATCCCCTCCGCATGTCCAGTGTCTCCTGTTGTAACAATGCAAGCAGCCATTTTTGTGTGCTTTCTCTGAGCCTGCTGAAGTGTGCTAATGATTTCACATATATTACTGGGCTTAGCCCTCCTGAAGTTCTGTGAATGAGATATCATTATCTCCATTTTACAGATGAGGAAACAGACACAGTGAGGTTAAAAAAAAAAAAAAAAAACTTGACTGTGGGCGAAGAGCTAATATTGAATGCCTGGATTTGAATCCACATCTATTTGGCTCTTAGCCACTGTAGCAAACTCCAACTTGTCTTACATAAAAAATTAAATCCCATCCAGATTCTGCTTTTTACCAGCTCAAATTAGGGAGAAATATGCTGTGCTAACTTAGAAAGCATAATCTTAACATTTTGATCACTGATAATGTTTGACACCTACTGGGAAAGTACTGAGCACTAAATATTTTTACTTTACATACTTTTACTTGAAGTATCTATTCTGAACTTCTAATACGTATATTTATTGATTTGTTTGTCATTTGTAGTGCCAGGGGGAAAAAAAATAAACCCAGGAGCTCCTGAATACCAGGCAAGTGCTTAATTCTTGGCCACATTTCCAGTCCTATGTGTTTAACTTCATGAAATATTTTATATGTTTAAAAGTATATATCCACATGTACATCATACAAACGTACATGATTCTTTAAATTCTTAGCACATCCAACCCCGGCTCACAACAAAACATTTGATGTTAAGACCCAGCTTAGCAACCTCTTTCCTTCTGGCCATTTTGAAAATAATATTTCCTTCTAGAGTGTGATTCTCCAATACACTCTCCTCTCTGCTCATTCTTTTAAACCTCAGTTGCCCTTACACTCAACAGAGGTTGTTTCATGGGGCTGGAGAGATAGCTCAAGGGTTTATGAGCATTTGTTGCTCTTCCACAAGACCAGGGTTCAATTCCCAGCACCTACATGACAGCTCACAACTGTCCCATAACTCTGGTCCAAGGGATTATATACTCTTGGAACACAGATATACAGACAAAACCACCAATGAACATAAATACAAGCAAATAAATTTTAAAAAGAGAAGTGTTTTATGTTGTGCCAATCCTTTCTGTAGCATTTGCCAAGCTTTGATTTTTGTCTTCAGTGGACTGTTTTCTCCAGTGCTGTTGGGAGTGGTCATTACAATCACAGATGTATTAGATGGTGAAGGACTATATGCACCTTTTAATTGTAAAATTAACTCCAGTTTCGATCATCCATAATGAATTGCTTAAGCTGTATGTCATGTGGGTTCAATTCTCTCTACCTGTGAACAGAAACCAAAGCCATTTGGTACAAAATGGCAAGAATGTGTAAGATTCTTTTAGTTATGAGTGACTTTTTCCTTTCTTTTTTACTTACTCTCATTTGAGGGGCTGTCCTCAGACTGTTTGTTTAACATACATAGAAACACTAGACATCGGTTTATGACAAATTTGGAAACAAGAATATGGAGAAGAACAAGAATGGTTGAATTAATTCATTTGCTAACTTTCGCCTAAAATCTCTGTCCTTAACATTGAGAACATGATCTCAATCCTCTAAAATTATTGTTCAAATGTCAAGAAATGGATTTTTGCATGTGTAGGTATCTATTTTGTGTTGTTTCTTTAAAAAGCAATAAAGCTAGATTGGCTAGGAAAATGACCCAGTTGGTAGAGTGTCTACTATTGGAGAAGAAATCCCTGGCAGTTGGAGACTTAACATTCCAGTTAGGCTGCTTCAATCATGTCAGCTAAGATAGTACCCCTAGGAAGGTGAACACACCCTAGCCACGCTGAAGTGCTAGCCCTTTAATGGGATACTGTACTTTTCCTTCCAAGAATCCCTGTCAGCAGGGCAGAAGCTTACCAGAATTGCAGTTAACAAGGACAGTCTTTTCACTCCTTCATCATAGATGATTCCTGACATTTTTGGGAAGTGTGACATGGATGTCCCATTTGGGACTGAGCACTCTCAGTTCCTTATTCTCTTATCATCTGTGGATCTCTGTGTTCATTACTGGAAGGAGAAGGTTCTCTGAGGAAGTCTGAGAAATGTACAGATCTATGAATGTGGGGAATCCATCAGGAACTGCTCCTATTACCAATATGGGGAGATAAGCTCAAAATCCAACTCCTTGCTAAGGAACCATTGGCAACTGAGAACTACTGCAAGAGTAGTCTTTAAGGGTGCACCATATCATTGGGGTCACACTTCAAGGCAGGACCCAAAACCAAGAGTATTTGGGCATCACAAGTTGGAGTTAATAGTTTTTTTTTTTTTTTTTAAATAGAGAATGAAAAGTTGGGTGGGTAGGGAGGTGGGGTGGATCTGGAATAAGTGAATATGCATGAACCATATTTTATGACATTCTCAAATAACTAATTAAAACATTATTTAAGATATTTCATACCAGTCTCACGGTTTTGGAAAAGCCCCCACATGGTCGATCCGCAACACCACCTGGTCATTTGCTTTGCATTGAGGTTCCTTTCCTTTGAAGAGGGAGCTGTGCAATCTCAAACTACATTTAGGGGTGTGAACTGCATTAACAGACCCTGAAGGATTTGGTGCTTAAGGAACAGTTCCTACTGGAGATTCCGCCTACAGCAGGACACAGTAGTGAGACCTGGGACTCTTCTCTACATTAAGACAAAACAGCAGAGGTGATAGCTCAAAGAACTTATAGCTACACATACAAACCTTAATCAACAAAAGCACTGCTGCATGTATCAACATGTCTGTATCAACATGTCTGATTTAAAGTTAATGTAGTAATGAGGCAGCCTAGAGGATGAGTTTACTTCCACATGGACAGATGATACAACTTGAGTCTGCCCTTAGGCTCTTTTATTAATCCCGTTTAAAAGTACCCAGGGAGGGGGCTGGAGAAATGGCTCAACAATTAAGAGCGCTGACTGCTCTTTCAAAGGTTCTATATTCAATTCCCAGAAACCACATGGTGGCTCACAACCATCTGTAATGGGATCCAATACCCTCTTCTGGTGTGCCTGAAGACAGTGACAGTGTATTCACATACATAAAATAAATAAATCTTAAAAAAAAATACTCAGGAAGAAAAGAAGTTTCTCGTTTTTTTCTTATTCCATTGTTGTAGGTATCTTTTACAAAAAGAAAGTACAGAGATTAGCCAGGCACACAGAATTTAAGTTCTATGAATTCTAGGTACAGTCTAATTTTTAGTTTGTCATATGAATTTCTAGAACCACCTAGACTTGAAAGTGTCAGCTGTGATCGAAATAACATGAAATTTTGAAAGAATCACCTTATTGTAACTAAATGAACCAAACCCTGCTGGCTGTTTCTTCTCTCCCCAACTGGTAACTGCTCAAGTTTTGGGGTAAAACGTTCTTCCCATATTTTCATATTAATTTTCCAACCGTAAACTTGTCAGCACCAATGACCATTTGCACCTAATGGTAATACTGTGAAATAAGCAAGGAGAATGAACCTACTGTCCCAGCGTAGACACAGGAAGAAAGCTGAAGCAACCTTTTTGAGAACACTACTAGTAACTGGTGTTGCATGAACTGATCCAGGGTCCATTAACGTGCTTCTCTTTCTAGTTCATAACTCATAGTGTCAACTTGACGCAAACTAGAGTCATTTTGGAAGGGGGAACTTTAACTGAGAAGATGCACCCACCAATTTGACCTGTATGAAAGCCTGTGGTGCTCACCAATATAAAATATAGATTGTTGATACGGGAGGGCACAGTTCACTCTGGGTGGTCCCATCGATGGGCTAGTGGTCCCGGGTGCTGTAACAAAACAGGCTATGTGAGCCTGGAGGAGCTGGCCAGTAACTGCACTCCCTCATGTCCTTCCCATCAGTTCCTGCTTTGAATTCTGCCTTACCTTCCTTTGATAAGGTGGAAGTGAAAGTGAACCTAATCCTTTCCTCCCCACATTTGTTTTGGTCATGTTTATTACAGCAACTGAAACCCTAACCAAGACAGTCCTCACTCATCAATTCAACTCAAAAAAGAGGATAGGGTGTCATACTTGATTTAATGCATAATTCATTGCATGTTACCATGTGTAGCGTCTATACATTGATTTGTGCATTTATAATTAATGTGCTGGGCATTGGTGGCACACACCTTTAATCCCAGCACTTGGGAGGCAGAGGCAAGTGGATTTCTGAATTCGATGCCAGCCTGATCTACAGAGTGAGTTCCTGAACAGCCAGGACTATACAGAGAAACCTTGTCTCAAAAAAACAAATATATATATATATATATATATATATATATATATATATATATATATAATATACACGTACATATATAACTATGCTCTAAACATACTAAAATGTCATTTTTGAACCAGTGCAGAGCCAATAAGAAAATGGCAGAACAGACTTATGCTTGCAAGACTAAAGAACTAAATTCCGCCACCAACCAATGAGCCTAGAGGATGACCCTAAGGTAAGAAAAAGAGCCAGTTTGGGGATGTAAAGTAGAAGAGGAAGAGGAGAAGGAAGAGGATGAAAAGGATTCCAAATGTTTTTTGATGTTCAGTATTACTAAACGTTACTAAAAAGGAAAGAAAAAGACAAAGAGAACAAACAGACTTAATTTTTATACTATCAAGTATATCACCATTTGGGAATGCTATCCTTTGTGTAAAATTATATGAATCTTATCCACAGACTTATGCTTGCAAGACTAAAGAACTAAATTCTGCCACCAACCAATGAGCCTAGAGGATGACCCCAAGGTAAGAAAAAGAGCCAGTTTTGGGTGTAAAGTAGAAGAGGAAGAGGAGAAGGAAGAGGATGAAAAGGATTCCAAATGTTTTTTTGATGTTCAGTATTACCAAAGGTTACTAAAAAGGAAAGAAAAAGACAAAGAGAACAAACAGACCTAATTTTTATACCGTCAAGTAAATCACCATTTGGGAATGCTATCCTTTGTGTAAAATTATATTAATCTTATCCACAGGAAATTTTTTTATGGTTCCTTTTCCAAATGGAACACTTTTTGGAAGACAGTTATATATTATTAGTAGACCTGTGAGATGGCGTAGTGTTTAAAAGTATGTACTTACTCTTTCAGAGGGCCTGAGTTCAGTTTCCAGCACCCACATTTGGCAGCTCACAAGTGCTTATAACTCCCCTCCAAGGTGATCCAGGCCTTCTGTCCTCTGTGGGCATTCACATGAACCTGCATATGCCCCCATACACACACTTATACACACTGAGAAACGAGTCATCGTTAGATGACTTACGATGTTTTATTTATTATTTGACTTACAAGTAAATATGAGCCTTCTAGCCAATGTCCAGAATTACAGACATAACAATGGACAACCTAGCTACTACTTTTACATCTATATTTTTATTTTATACAAGTACAATTGTTGAGCTCTGTACCCACAGTCTTACTGCACTATTTTATGCATCCTGTGATGCCTATCTTTGTCTCAAGTCATTCAATATTTTATTGAGATTTTATTTCAAATAAAGCTAAAATTACTATAAAGATAAATTATTATATTAAAAACCACCACACCAGATAAATAATCCATAATAACTTTTTCATGGTACTTAAACTTATATTTTCTATTAAAAGTCCTCCTGCATATATGGAATAAATGTATGGTTTTTATAATTCTTAAAATTTTCAGTGTATTTTAATATGCCATAATTATTTCCATAGCTTATTGTACAGACTTACAGCAGATATTGAAAACTTTTGCAGCTAATTTATACCTTTATACATTTTAATTTTGCAACCTAATATCTGTGTGGAAGGTTACACACACATACACAGCTTTACAAGTTGACAGTATGCCTTAAATGTGAAATCTATTTCTACAGATAAAGCAAACATTAGGAAGTACTAAGTAAATACTTAGACATTGCATAGTCAATGGTGAGTAAATTTTCATAGACATTCTTTTAAAAAATGTCAATATTTAAAAAATATTTGCCTATCCTCTAATATTTGCCTAACAAATTTCACATTTGCTTTTGAGTATGTCTTTGAACTACAATGCCTCTAGGCAAGAAATGTCTAAGAAAATCATGATTAGACTAGAGGGCAATCTGATGTGGCTTCCCAAACACCATTCTTCATGTTAGCCATGCCTAAGACAAATTAGTCACCAGTAGGCACGTTATTCATACTACTCTGCCTCTGTAAAGTGAAAATTTGCACTGACACTAACTCAGTGCATTTACTGTGAGCCTATTAGATCACAGAAAAACTGGGGCAGGCCCTGAAGAAAACCAGAGCAACCTTTGCAGAACACAATTACAACTTGGTGCAGAATGCCTATTGATTTTCCTCCCTAACATAACAACTGTTTATTTCCAAATACGAATGGAGCTACGCAATTCCACCAAGTCTATTTGGCTTCTCAGGGATCCAGAACTGTGGATCATACATTCTGACTTCATGTCTACGTTTTTCTAACAGTCCTGTCGCGCATCATACAAATACTCAGATATTTCTTAATAAGATATGAGAATTGGGGATACGTTATTCTACTAATTGTGTGCTTGTACTTTTCTTTGGGTTTCCAATATAAATTATTTGAAAATCTTGGAAACTCTTAAGGGATATTGTTTCCCACCCATTTGTCTTAATATTATTAGTAGAACTCAGGGAATGAGGCATTCCAGGGTGCAACTCCAGACAAGGAGTAATTTATTAAAAGAAAAATAAAGTCAGAGGAAAGCACCATGGGAAGAAGCCATAGACAATACATTTATGTTTTCTAAATCTATACATAACCATAATGTTTTCACTGAAGAAATTATTTGCTATTTTCCCAGTTCCTCCCGAATTTTAGTATCAGCTACTTACACCTTTGTTTGGTTTCCACTTAGGAAGAATCATGTATAGTCTCCAGTCTGTGTGTCCAGAAAGATTTGGGGGGGGATTGGTTGGTCCCTTTCACGTTCATTTTATTTGTGTGCTTTTCCTTGTATATCACTTAGTTTAAACTCAAGGGAATACTGAATGAAAATTACTTCAGAAAATATTATATGGAGCTTTCTAGTTCCAAAAGTATTCTCAGTAGAAGAAAAATTGTTTATTCTTGAGGATGTCTGTAACATACGGTCAGCTTAATGAGAATCCCAGTGTTCTGAAGGCACATATCTTAGAATTGAAGTGGAAGACCATTTGCCTTGGTATATGAATTATGATTTCCTTCCCTATAGGATGAGAGTGTCTGATGTTACCTTTTCATGTTCCAGCTTTCCAAGAATGAGGGACACATTGTACATCACCATTTGCCAAAGATTGTGCTTGAAAGCAAGTAATTAGAAAATTAACTTATTTGTGTGGTGGGAGCATGGTTCAGTTGATATGGTGCTTGCTGCACACAGATAAAATGTAAGTTCACACCCTGATTTGCTGGGGAGACAGAGACAAGAGAATGCTACAGACTTGCTGGTCAGCTAATACAGACAAGCTGAGCATCTCCAGGTTCAGTGGAAGAGCCTGTAATCAATGAAGATCGACCTCTCACCTCCACACACATGCACACACAGAGAAACATGTACACAGACAAATAAAACACACACAAAATAAACAAATAGCCATTTATTTATCAGATAAAATCATCTTCAAAATCGCCGGAAAATGATAATCTCTCAATGGATGACTCACGGTAGATCATTATTAGTAGCACACTTCAATGCAATGCTTATTACTGAAAAGGAAATGAATAAAATAAGGTGAAAACTCATAAATCCTATCTAGTGACTGCATGGGTGTTTGCTAGATTACTGTCTGTCTTCCTATATTTTTAAAACTGTAATTGAAAAGGAAGGGGAGGGAAATATTGGAATCGCTGTTACTATTTTATCTTTGAAGAGTAAATAGTAGGACATCGTTCCATCAAACAAATAAAACTAGATTGTCATAATAATGATGTCAACTTGATGTGGTTAACTTATAAATGGATTGTGACCATGAGCATTAATTGGCAAAATGAATAAAATAATATACTAAGTAAAAGCTTGGAAATAGAGTAAATGCTACAACTGGCAGGTAGTTGGGTAGTAACTCCATTTATTGTCTGTCTCCTGTGTAGAGATCTTCGTTGCAGAGTTTGAATTGTGCCTGAGCTTGCACCATGAAGACAAGAAAACAAGAGCACAGGAAGTGAACATTCATTTTATCATCGTGATCAGCAGCTGCTTGAAGCATTTGTCTCTTTTCCACTAAAGGCAGACGGGGCTCCTGCATTCGCACTGCCTTTAAAGCATTTGAGGATGATAAAAATCAAGAAGGTATGCTCCACAAAGAGCACTGGAAAGGAAATTCCAACCATGCCCCAGCTGGTGAGCGACTGTGTCACGTCTTATTACCTAGTTCTCTGGTGGGAAGGACTTACCTTGAGCGTGTTTGCAAGCCCTCACTTCACATCCTTGTCACAGCAACCCTTCCCCCACTCAGCTGTCCAGCTGCAGAGGTGCCGTGCTGTGCTGTGCACAAGATTCCGAGCTGACAACGAAAATGACTTCATCCTTTTCTACTTCATATTTTCAGTACTATATCTTCCCAATAGAGTAGGATATCCTGCTTTAGATCAATAATTCTCTATAAGCAATTTTCTTTGAGCACAATTCATGTATTCGTAGCTAAAATTCCACCCTGGGCACACATTTAAGAATAATATTATTTATGATGATAAAAGTAACTCATACTTGTTAATATATTTAAAAATATACAAATGCGTAAAGAAACTGAAAATTGCCTACAATCTTATTGACTTGCTCTCTAGTAACAACATAGTTCATGTGTATTCTCATAGACTTTTTGCCTACATGACTAGGTTTCAAAACAAAGAAATGTATAAAGAACTTAAAAGGATCCAGGGATCTTAATGATTTATTCACTAGTGACCCAGTGGTTTATACTTATTCTTACAATTGTTACCTACATGAATATTGTAAACATTTAGTAGGAAATTCATAAGGTTGATGGAGGAACATAGAACACAGTGATGATTTTCATTATCTATCCCAAAGATACACTGTTTTTCATTTTTCACCTGAAAATTCTGCAAAGCTAAAGTTACACAATATGGCTAGTGTAAATTTTGTGCATGAACTATGTATCTGACACTGGGAAAAATATGAAATTGATCCTTAGTGCTTACTGCACATCAGGAAGAGTGGTAAACTGTTTTCAAACACTGCCTCATTTATATTTAGTGTTCCTAGCAAATAAAGACTTTTTTTACTTCTTTGTCCATAAAAGATGGAAAAGACGATAGTTTCAAATGTTTATAACCCAAGAAGATGGGTTATATTTAGAAGTAGTTAAATTCACTGTCAAAATCTTACAGCTGCTACTGTCCCCTGGAGCTGCCCACTGCTAGCCATGGTTAACTGAACCATACTCTTCATCCTTTCTGTCAACTGTGAGCCCTTGGGCTGCACCTCTTTTGAGTTGTTTGTACACACAGTTTCAGAAAACAGCAGGAGCCTTTGGTACTCTGACCATGAAAGAGAAAGAATTTGGCTCTAAGGTTCCCTGGTTGCTCAAAGTCTTGCAGGATACAAGCCTAGGCATTCAGGAGACTGAGGAAGGATGGTCACAAGTTCAAGACCAACCTGAGATAAATAATATGATCCTATGTCTACCCCCTCCAAAAAAAAGCAAGAGTCTCCCCCAAAGAAATATTCTAGGACCTTATTATGACAGAATTGTGACTTTGACACCATAATAACACTAGCAATGTGTCCTCTCCATCCAGAAGGAGGTTGGCAAAACTTCCAGAGGTAAGAGCTTCCTCTGAAAATATACAGGTTCCAGCATCTTGTCTGGAGAAAATGATAAGCCACAGGTCACTCAGTTCTTCCTCTGTGACGTCAAGCTAGAATGGCTGTATGGAGACACTCAGCCTTTTGCATGAGAAGCAACACTTGGGATAGAAGCCATGGAGCACTTGGGCTTAGGAACGGACAAAGCAGCAAGAAGATCGCCATATCAAGCACAGCCAACTTTAATCTATCGGATTTATTTGTCTAAGTTGCAAGTCCATCTCTCCTGAAGCTCGGGGCTGTGCTTTTTTTATGCCACCTGCTTCCAAGTCCCTGTAACTCAGTGCTTGTGCTTTACTGTTTCTTCTGGTCTCAGAAACACTCTTATGTTTCTAGTTGTATTGTAGAGTTAAGTTTACAATTATATAGCAAAAATGCTGCAAAAACTAAATAAGTTTACTGTTGACTAAACGCTTGCTATATGGCAATCTGATTTTCCCTTGGTTTCTCGGCATGCACCCACAGCCTTAGTGAGTGTTAAATTTTATATCCTTGTTTTCTCTCTCTCTCTCTCTCTCTCTCTCTCTCTCTCTCTCTCTCTCTCTCTTATAAGAACATGGTACACTTTGATTTTACACAGAACGCATTTTTTGTTTCCTTACAGCGATTTCATGGTGCTCACCACTGCTGACTACTGAAGCATTCTTGCCTTCTGCTGATCTATGGGTAATAGAAGATGCCTCCGGAAGACATTTCTCTGAAGTTATAATCGGATATGCTATGGACTTTTATCACAAGTCATCCCAGTGCAAAGTGGCACAGGATTTACTGCAGTTACAGGAAATGCAAATTTGATCCTGTGTGACAAGTTTAAAGCTCTCTCTTCAGTGGCTGGTGTTAGAGAAGTAGCTCACTGTTTTGAATGTTATTTTGAGTAAAGTCTTTCCTGGACAGTGCAGGTTAAATGTTCACAGACATAGTGGTGTTCTTGCGTGATCATCATATTGATCTTCTTACTGAAAAGACATATGGCAAAAATGCCCTGTGCTCCTGAGGCTAGCACGTCTAAATGCCCTGTGCTCCTGAGGCTAGCATGTCTAAATGCCCTGTGCTCCTGAGGCTAGCGTGTCTAAGTCTTAGGGCATTTCTTTGTATGAGTCCTTGTCTCAAAGTAAACGTCCACCCAAGAACAAAGCAGGCACTTAGAGCTGGGTTGTTGTCTGACACCTGACATGTCTGCTCATCCTGATTATGATTTCCCTGATTCCTATGAGGGAGTTTTACCTGAGAATGATGTCTAAGAGAAACCAGCCGGTAGAATGTATGAGTTCCATCCAGTTTGAAGTTCGAGCTTTGAAAAGTGCTTCACTTTTTCCTGCTGTATATAAAAGATGGAATGATAAACATGGATCAAGTCATAATGGGTGATGTCAATAAGTCTGAGATTTTTAGCATGACATATTACTCAGAAGCTGAAACCTTCAATAAACTTGTGGGGTGAGAGACCTAGACATGTAGGAGAGAGACAAAACCAGTAAAATATGACACATGCCTAAGGATACCACATACTTGCAGAACTGAAGTCAGAACAGCCATTCTTCTTTTAATTGTTTAGGTAATACACTCCTTTGCTTGTTTGCTTAGGCACATGTGTAATACACAGTGGTTAACTCTGAAATGCAATGGTTGGTTAACAAGTGTTGTTATTGGGTGTGCGCGTTACATTATGAAGAGTCCTGACAGAACAGAACTATAAAAGGAGAGTGCTGCCAGGCGGTGGTGGTGACACACACATGTATTCCTAAGCACTCAGGGGCCAGAGGAAGGCAGATCTCTGAGTTCAAGGCCAGCCTGGTCTAAAAAAAAAATGAGTTCCAGGACAGCCAGGTCGACATGTCTGGAAAAAAAAAGGAAGAGAGTGCAAAGGGTGCACACATACAATTGCACAATCTGCTGTGTGTGCTTAGGAGCAAGAGGCGAGTGCTTGCAAGTGTGCATCTACCTCAGAATGTGGCCCCCGTCAAAGAAAACTACAGTTTGTACATAACTTGCTACAAGCTGGGACTTCGTCAAAACCTGAGCATTGCTCATAAACTTTTGTTTACAAAAATAAATAAATTCGGCAGGCCTGCAGGATCTATTGATGTTAATGAGCATGTTGCCAGAAACGTTCCTAGCACAGAGCCTAGCACTGTAAATTTCTAGGAGATTCTTTAGAACACTATGACTACCTGCCCTGCCTCCATTGATTTTCTTTCACTAAAACTGAGTTCCACAGAACAGGGGGCCTGCAAGAGTGCCCAGAACAAGGTTCTAGAACCTGAAGGTATGCCGAGTAATGGACACGTCACAAGGGAACAAGTTACTCTTGCTCCATCAGTAACCACGCAGATTCCAAAAAGAACCGGGTGCTCAGAGGATGGTCTAAAAAATAACACATGCATCGTTTTCAGAGTGCACAGGGTGCTTAGCAAGTATCTTTCCTATTCCCTTGTGTATAGATAGGTATGGCTTACGTTAACACATCTGTCTTTGCTTTTAATTCAAGCCAACTTTCCTGAGACTGCCAGGATCTTGCTCTCTCGATAGGAGGTTCATTATTGTCATAGTCCTTAGAGCTATATTCCACTCTGAAGTTGGCAATGCAGATGGCTTTGAAGATCACTTGTGTCCACAAAGATGCCTGCTACATACCCACGAACTCTGAGTTAGCCTATATGAACTGGTCACAGGAGCCCATAAACATCCCTTGATGCTGCTGTTCTCTTTTATAACGGGACTCGTGGAGCATCTGTTCCCACACCTATACATGCGCTACATGGAACACATGCCATGGTGAGCGAAACAAACCAACCTTCTGCCTTTTCCAGGGGCTTGGAGAGGTGGAAGGAAATGAGTTCAGAGAGTAAAGTTAGGTGTGTAGCACAGGGCAGCTAATGCTGGGCCTAGAGGGAAGGCATCAGGCATGGTGAAGACAGACCCCATCCATGTGGAGAACAGTTCTTCTAGGATTCCTGGAAGAGTAGAAAGGCACTAGCTTAGTGACAGTTGAGTAAACAATGTGCTTCTGAGAGGAACCCTATTAAATCGGGATACTGCTCCTTCTGTGTGTACAGGTGCAAAGTGAACTCTATGGTTGGAGGCTTCTGCTTCACGTAGCAAGACCTAGGTCAGAGTCTTTGTGGGTAGATGTGAAAGAAAGGCTATCAGCACATATTCACACTTAGGTAAAGCCTCTGGGTATAGGGAACATGGAATGCAAAGCCTTGGCTTGTTTTTTGTTTTATGTCTTTCTTTCTTTCTTTCTTTCTTTCTTTCTTTCTTTCTTTCTTTCTTTCTTTCTTTCTTTTTTCCCCTGAGGTAAATCTAGGCTTGTGTTTTACCTAAGTATGGGATTCTTAGAGGTGATTGTTGGCTTCAGTCACTATTTGAGGTATTAAGCCTGTAGTTTGTTGGATGGACACGATAGTATCAAAAACACTTTGCAAGCTAAAATCTGGGTATGTATTCTTTTCTGTGATTCGATGTAATTGTGTCCGAGGCGAATTGAAGCTGGGTAAAAAGCAAAGTCTGGGACGGCAGAGATGAGTTAAGTGTGGGTTTGGGTGAGATAATTACACAATTACTGTTGAAATTGCCAACGGAGTGAGAGGATTTCCTCTCCCCCCCTCCCCCAGCGTGTGCATGGATGCACGCATATCTGTACACGTGCATACGTGTGTTGAAGGTTTATATGTAACACAATTCAGGAACTTGTTATGTGAAGGTGACGGTTCATGAGGCAGATTCTGGAATCGGGTGTAATTTTGAGATTGGAGGAGGCTGTGATTAGGGCCAGGAGTCTGTGGTAAGTTTGAGTAGTTAACTTCCAGATACAAGATCTTGGGCAATTTGCTTTGTGTCCACAAAGGATCAAAAAGTAAAGTGTGTGTGTGTGTGTGTGTGTGTGTGTGTGTAAACCAGGAGTTCAAATAGATACACAGAGTTTGTGTCCCCCGCCCCCACCCCCACCCCGTGTTCCAAGTTTTCAGGTTAATTATTTCTAAGACATCTGAATTGTATCTAAGTATGAATCAAGTGCCCAGAGCTAGCATGACCAGTGAGCGTGTGTCCATACGTGAGCGCGCCACAAGTTTGGATTTGGACCTGGGACGCAAAAGAGCTGGGGCTGCTGTAGTAAGGCTGGGGGTGGCCGAGTTGTTGCGGCTGGAGCGGGCGGGCGGGCGGTCCCGGGGGCAACCGGAGCCCGGGCTGCGGCTCACTAGCTTGGCTGGTGGGGGACAGGCAGGAACCGGAGCAGCACTGCCGCCTCTGGCGCGAAGGCTCTGGCGCCTCCTCCCGCCCCATCACTGTGGCTCTGTGCGCGCTGCCGGCCGCTGCTCTCTCCAGCCTCTGAAGAAGAAAGCCCCTGAGCCGCTGTCGCTTGAACCATGGCTTCGGGCCGAAGGGGTTGGGACAGCTCCCATGAGGACGACCTGCCCGTGTACTTGGCCCGACCGGGCACCACAGATCAGGTCCCACGGCAGAAGTACGGTGGCATGTTCTGCAACGTGGAGGGCGCCTTCGAGAGCAAGACGTTGGATTTCGATGCCCTGAGTGTGGGACAGCGCGGCGCCAAGACACCCCGGAGCAGCCAGGGCAGCGGCCGCGGCGCGGGGAACCGGCCCGGGGTGGAAGGGGACGCGCGCAGGGGCCAGGGCCGGGAGGAGAGCAAGGAGCCGGCTCCCGAGTCGCCCAAGCCCGCCGGGGTGGAGATCCGGAGCGCCACCGGCAAGGAGGTCTTGCAAAACCTCGGTCCCAAGGATAAGGTAAGGGAGCCCCGGGGTCTTCCAACCCCTGGCCCTGGCCCTGGCCCCCTTCTCACCCTCAGCTGCCATGGCCTGGGTACAACTTTTTTTTTTTTTTTACTCATACTTTACAAGGAGATGGGCAACTGGACTGAGAAAAAGGGCATCCTCTATGGGCCCAGATTCTCACGTGTCCCTAGTTGTAGCATCTTCCAGAGTGCACTGCAAGGGTCTCAGGTCTGGGTCTTTATCCCAGTCACCCACCTGCACCCTGGCTGGTTAGTTCTGGGTGGGTGTGTCAACCCTGGTCTGGGAAGGCTTAGAGATTCCCAGACTTCCTTTATTTCTGATGAAGGAACAGCACAATTGTCTTGGTTCCCCTTGGCCGCGGATCTAAACTTAATCCAGGTCACCAGGGCAGAGGGCATACTGATGCTAAGAAACTGGGATAACTCTCTGACTCTTTTGAAACTTTTGGGTGTGGGGCATTTGAATCTCCGTGCCTCACTTCTGTCGTAGCATGACGCTTCACATCTGTGTTTATTAAGAGTATATTTGTGTACATAGCTTGGCACGAGCCTGGGTCTCAAGGGATGCAGCTGTCTCTGTAGAAAAATATTACATATTTGAAAATAGACAGGGATATTAAAAGTGCATATTAAACTAGCACGGGCTGCCAGCCCCCACCGCCCCCCGCTGTTCTTACATGTGTCGAAGCTAATTTCTTCTGTGTGTGTGTGTGTTTTAGAGAAACTCATGCTGAACTGAACTGCCCGAGCTTACTACAAAGATTTATGTGTTTATCTCATAAAAAGTCAGAGGCATGATTTAGAAAATTCAGCGTCGTTGCAGATCTGGGGGAGTCAAAGTTCAAATTGTAGGGTTTGAGTTGGGGAACAGTAGTAACCAGATGACCTCATCCTGGTCTAGGTAATGGCTGCACAGTCCATCCCCCACGTATTATTCCTCACTAATGCCATCATGAATAATATCCTGCAATGGAAGTGCCTGCCTCACCGTGATTACGGTTAATACTCATCCTGCTTTGAGCTGTTTTTCCATTAAAATGCAATGAGGTAGTGGACGGACAGCTTATCTCTCCCTGGCTCGATTTTCGATAGTTTTTTTTTTTTTTAACTTCTTTTTAAACAAACTTTTAAGCATTGTTCCTAACCAGGGAAAACAAGACCTGAAGCTAGTCCTGCATAGAGCGATCCTTTGTAAGACAATGTCGGTATACCTCGGGATGACCCATCTCTTTCACGATGTTCACATCTTCCTCAGAGTATGAGTCCCTTAGGCCCGGCCCACTAGCCCTTTTAGGAAACGCTTCTGGTATAGCTTCTGGTATATAAGAAAGGTTTTGGCAGATTTCACAACGGAAGAAAAGCCCTCTACAGAAAGCTAATTGCTCCTCTCCATGTCTAACTTCATGACTCTTAAAATGTTCCTTTCCTGGCATAAGGGGGAAAAGAGGGAGTGGAAGTGGCCAGACACAATTGCTGTGAGTCAGTGTATTCCCCGTGCTGGAACACCCCTGATGTAAGCCAGATAATATGCTTGCTTTGCAAGACTGACGCATGGTAACTAGAGAAAGGGAAAATGGTCTTCCTTTAAACCCAGCAATTCTCTCGTTTTTGTTCCCTTTCACAAACTCTATACTTTTTGGCTCTTAATTGAAATATAATAATACGACTTAGACATCAGCAGGGTTTCCAGAGCTACATGGGTTTTTAAGTTCAGGCTTGCTGTCTGCTTCTTACAGGCCATGTTATTATCTCTAATTTTCTTTAATCACACTGTTTTTTTTTAAACACACACACACACACACACATACACACACACACACAGGTTATCTAGTTCTGTACTTATGGTTATTCCCTCCTGGCTATGGACTGTGTGTTTGGGTTTATCTCTGGGACTGGTATGCCTGGCACATTGGAGGTGTTTAAGACATGTTTGATATTAAAATTCCTTATGTAAAACATCTGTTTTGCAAGACTTGTGAAAAAATGACACCTGTACTGGTCTAAATATCTGCTGCCTCATGACCTCATGAAGCAAGTTCTAGACATCTTAGACTGGAAAGCTAACAAATTTGCCTACCTCTACAGTATCTACAGTTTATTCTTAGAAAAAACAAGCATTTCCTTATTCAGAAACATTTAAAAGATTTCAAGTATATGGGTTTGGCTCTCGTGTCTGTCTATAAATGAAATTGGGTAAGGACATGGTAAGAAGTCCTAAGCCTCCATGGTTTAACAAAACAATAACGACCAACTTACGGCACCTGCCAGTTGTCTACGAGGGTCACAGAAGTTGTGTTCCTCGCTGTCCTTCAGAGATCATTTCCACACATCAGCAACGGGGACAGTTTAACTAGCAAGTCGCACATAGACACAGGAACTTTCTTGTAGACGGTATGCGTAGGATAGAAGCTCACTTCTCATTGGTTAAAGCAAACACGTGACTTAAGAGGAACCAGAGAAATACAGGCTTAGCACTATCCTGTAAGGCTGGGGATAACTTCTAAACAACTCTGGTATCTTCCAAAAACTAGGAATGGACTACTGGGGGAAAGGTTGATGTCATCTCTTCGCCAAATATACAATGGAAGCCTGTAACCAAGACTCCTGGGGCTCTAGGTTTCTCAACTACAAAATGATGATAACATTGGCTACTTTGTTTATAATTAGAACTTAGCATATATTATTATTACACTACAATTCCGTATCATTTATCTTCCTATGTTTGTAGGCAATCTCTCTGTGTGTTTGTGCATACACACATGTGCTCTCTCTGTTTCTGTCTCTTTCTCTGCCTCTGAAGACTTTCTCTGGGGTCCTGTTGTATAGCTCAGGGTAGGAAGGAACTCAATTTGCAGTCCTTAAACTTGCGATGACCTTCCTGCCTCTGCCTACGGAGTGCTTGACTAGTTTATCTTTATTGGTCTCGTCCACAGCTTCCTCGCCTTCCTCCCATAGGTGCTTTCTAGTGCTGTCACTTCCTTCCCAGGCTATGCTATACTGCATACATTTTCTTCTGAAAAGATGGTGCCTTGGCTTAAGAGCAGAGTCTGGAGCTCCAGATGGGATGCAGCCACAGCAGAGTACATTAGGCTGCTTAATTTTCTGGATTTACATGCAACATATGCTTGTGTTGTACAAGATTACAGCCAGTGATTAATTACCTGTGTCTCATTGTCTCCATACTAAGCTCCTTGTTACTCCAGCTTTCAGAGACTCTTTCTCATAAGCTCCTCTGATACTGAAATGGCCCATTTCAGGACGGTTCAGGTGGATTAAAAAAAAACAACAACTATAGGATCTCATTTTTCTTCGTTGTAGATTTCCCATTGTCTTAGCTCTCTCCTCTAATTGATCAGTACTTTTCAAGCTGTGTTTATGACACAACACTATCAGCTTTGTGCCTTCTACAGATATGGTAGCAACTACCCACTTTTAGGAAATTCCTTATATAATGTTATGTGTTTATTTTTCCAAGAAATGATTGCATATGTCGGGAAGTTGAAACAATGGAAATGTAATAATCCCGATCACATAGATGACAAGTATAGAGAAGCAGAGCCCAAACCCTTGGCTTATCTGATCAGCGCTTTTGTAGATGGTGAGTGGTGTTGTTATTTTAATTTCACCATCCTAAGCATCATGCTAGCTCCTGACATGTCAAGATAATACAAAGCAAAGACAGATCTTCCATCAACACAACCAAAAACCCTGCTATCCTGGCACTGGCTCATCACTCAGGAAAGCATTGAGATGAGTCGCCCAACCCATGAGCACAGTTGGTGCAAGATTCATCCAAACCTATTAAGAGATTATTGTAAAAGTATGCTGATAAAAAAAAAGATACATTTTATCTCTGCCATACTAATTATCACACCCTTCTAAAAGGGAATGAGTATATTTAGCAAATTATGAATAGGTTCATTAGCAAGTGTTTGGTGGAATAAGAATGTAATAATCTTTCTACATTATATGGGGAATGTCCAATTCTTAGTCTCAGCCATCACTACAAGCCAATTCTGTGATTCTACAGCTAGGTGCGAATGTTTATCTTAATAAGGGGCCTAGATTTTTCTCATGATAGATACGCTGCCAAAGTCTTCCAAAATTGACCAATATTTATAAAACGACACTAACTACAAAGGAAAGCAATTTTACATAAAAAGTGTGTGTTTCAATCATTTATTAAGCTGGTTTTTTTTTCACCCAAAGTGTAATGTTCAGTGCAACAAGAAAATTACCAAGAGGAGCAGAGTTATGACACAGAGTCTGCAAGAACAAACGATACCTCAAAGGCTTTGTCATCCAGGGAAACAAAGCCATGGCATTTTGACTGCATGGGTTTGCTAGCGACTCAGTTCCAGGGATCTTGGCTCGTTGCTGCTTCCCTGGTTCCCGTTTGAGGCTCTTCTGTGCAAGATGTTTCCCCTATGAGGTCAGCCACGGGTCTACGGGTAGAAGGGAGAATTTGAACGGGATGAGATGTGAACCCTTAACTTTGTCGTTCTGTGTTTTAAGTGTTCAAATTTGGTTGGCGTGCCCTCCGTTGCCCTGCAGAAAGGATGGCTGATGGAAATAGAAGCCCAGACTTACAAAGACCTCTTGCTGTTGGAGACCAAGCCCAGGAGTGCAAATGATTTTATGTGTCAGTGCTCTAACAATAGCCCTAGTTGACTAGGGGAAAGTGATCTTGCTATCCCAATTGGCAGGATAGGCTCGAGTCCTGTATTCCTGGACCCAAACCTGAAGTCTTTGAAAACTCTTCCACACTCTGGTTAAGTTTGACAGTGGGTTTTGAGGAACATGAAAAACATGTCTTCTAAGTAATGCTGCAATTGGCACAGTTCCCTCAAACTAATGCTCCCTGGAAACCTGTTTTTGCTGACTGCTCTGATCATGTCTAAGATGGTTGGACTGCTGTCTGTTAGGATTTCCGTCAGCAGCTCCTGTAGCTGATACTGGTCATGATTTATTTCTCCTGGGCATCACTCTGTAGAAATGCACCTGTGAGATGAGACAGAACTTATCAGGAGCAGGAAGCTGATTGAGAGGAGTAGGGCCTGAAGCTCTACTTCTGCTTGGCTGGATTAAACTTTCTAGATTAAACTAATAGGAAAATAATGTTAAGATACATCTCTGTTTTCTATGTGTTATCCTTGTATTTTGAAAGATACGTCATCTTCATCCAAGAACAATAAAAAACAGGTAGGAAGAACAAATAAAACCAGAAGCATTATTAGCTGTCTCAGCTTCCAGCCCCAACCAATTACTAGCTGTAGCTTTGCCAACTCTCTGAGCCATAGTTTCCTCCCTCCTAAAGTGAGAGGGCAGGTCTAGATGGTTGCTATAGTAATGGTGCATAACTTTACTGATTCTGAACAAGGGTCTTATTAAAATATTTGTATATGAGTGATATTCTGTAGACCTGTGTGCACAAATGTTTATCTATTCAAACAGATGTATATATGTGCATAAATGCATTACGTGCAAAATTCCGTATTTGTAGAATATGAGAACCTAAAAATGCAAGGAACAGTGTGAACTAAAAGTGTCATGTGCAGCAGAGAGGACTCAATGGGTAAAGAGTTTGCTGTGCATGTATGAGAACCTGCGTTTGGAATGCAGTACCCACATCAAATCCAGGTGTGGTGGCGTGTGTCCGTAACTCCAGCACTGGGACACAGAGACAAGGACATTCTAGGGAATCCCTGGCAAGCCAGCTATTCAAAACAGAGAGTTCCTGGTTCAAAGAGAGATCTTGTCTCAAAAAATAAAGTAGTGAGCACTTGAAGAAGGCATCTCAAAGTCAAGCCCTGGTCTCCACCATTGCAACACACACACACACACACACACACACACACATACACACACACCATGAGAGGAAGAGAGGAAGAAAAGAAATATCATAAAGATACAAATATGTTTATTCATAGACAGTTTATTGAATCCTGTTGTGGATAGCCCTGGGCTTGTATTTTGATGCTAATCCCACTCCTGGGAGGGGCTGGAGATGAGGAGTTGCCTAGTGAACCTTCTCCCCATGTTAACTTTTCAAATAAAGGCTAGAGCCAATGATTGGACAGGAGAAAGGAGGAGGAACTGAGAGTTTGGGGGAGGAGAAAAGGATCTTGGGGGAAGGGGGAGGAGCTACTGAGGATCCATGGAGAGGATGGGGAGAAGCTCCTGGCCTGGAGAACCCACAAGTTATATGGGATAACATAAACGGGAATAGAGTAATGTAGTGGGAGATCTGCCCAGTCTAGGCATTTAGCTTGTATTGTTACTGATTGAGTTGAGATTTTTTTTACCGGATAGTTGGGTTGAAAAAATATAGCAACAGAATCACAGCTATGTAGGTGCACAACAGAGAAAACAAAGATGGATTATGCTATGTACTGGCATATATCTACAGTTCCTGTGATTCTGGAGGCTCGGGTAGGGAAACTGATTGATTAGTATGCAACCCACTTAAACATCACACTAAGACCAAGTTCAAAAAACAAAAGAATGAAGGAAGGGAAGAGAAAAAAGATAGATTGGGTAAACAATTAGAATTTTTTTTAAAGCATAATTTTCCAAAGAAACTCCATGAACACAATAGTGGACTTTATGGCTCATTTTTGCAATACCACACACACACACACACACACACACACACACAAACACAAACACACACACACACACACACTGCACACATTCCATACTAAATGGAAAGGTGCAATATTTCTGTGATCAGGTTCCTTTTCCCCATACTCCAGAGTCTGACTGCAGTTGCCCACGCCTCAGTCTGTAAAACCTCACACCTTCAGTGCAATGGTTGTTAGGAAGTAAGACCTTTAAGAAATCTTGCTCCTCAGAGCAGAGCTCTTGGGAATGAGCAGGATTCACTGTCTTTATGAAGAAGATTCTAAGAGCTGCTTTGGCCTTTCCATCACATAACAATGCAAGAAGGCACCATCTGTAAGCCAAAAAGCTTGCCTTTGGCAGACAGGGAATCTGCTTTGAAGCTCCACTTATGTATAAGAAATAAAGGTCTGTTGTTTACACACCACATAGTTGTAGTGCTGTATTAAAGTAGAGAGATGTGACTAAGCTACTCAAAAATGAAGAAAATCAAAACAAATGGCAGAAACAACAAAACCCTAACACATGCTTAGAGCGAAGAAAGGTGGAAAACCCGAATTTCAATGTGCTTCTGTCCCCACGTACACACAAAAGTCTTTATAAGCATTACCCCACAAGAGAGTGTTATGTTTCCCATAATTGATAAAGTTATCCTGACACAACAATAGTACCTAAAGTTCTACAGTTCGCAGTAAGATTCACTCTTGGTATAGTAGATTCCATAGATTCAGACAAACTGACAAACATTTCTCTACCATTCTAGCATCTTATAGAATAGTTTTACTGCCCTAAAAATTCCTTTGTGCTGTACCTACTTTCCTATGACCTCTTACAACTAATCATTGTAAGGTTCGGTCTTTGCCTTCCTAGGATTTCAGATATGAGCCATCTCCAAACTCCCTGGGAAAAATAGCTCTAGGACTACCTGGATACTGACATTTATGGGTATTCCATTCTCTTAAGTCTGCTCTCCCTATTCATTGGTGAGAGACTAATGGATTCAGGAAGCTGGTTTAATTCGGATAATATTCTATACATCATTTCCATTTAAGCTGATTTTTCTTTTAGTGAATTTATACAAATATTAGTTTCCTCCATATCTCTTCATGCTTGAGAGATCATTTCTTTTTAGTACTGAATAATATTCTCTTGTTTGGACATATCATAGGTTATTTGTTTCACTACTGAAAGAAGTAAGATTAGTTACAAAGTTTGAAAATTACATATGTTAGCAGATTTTGTAAGTGCAAACATTTTTTATTCATTTGGGTAAATTCTAAGGACTACAATTGATTAATCATTTGGTAAGTGTATATTTGGGCCTGTGTCAATTTGCATGCTGTCCAGCAGTGAATAAGAGTTCCTGCTCCTCAGAAAATCACAAAAGCTTTTGCAATTATCAGTCTTCTACTTCTAATAAGTGTAATGGCGCCTTGCTATTTTTAACTTTCAATTCTCCAATGATATCAGAATTACATGAAGCATCCTTTCTTTATCATCCATGTTTATAGACCTTTTGGGGAAGTTGGTTAAGGTATTTGGTCCAAGTTTTAATCACATTATTTGTTTTCTTATTGTTGATTTTAATAATTCTTTAAGCTTTAAATAATAATCCATCAGATGTATCTTTTGGAAATATTTTCTCCCTTTGACCTTTTTTTTTCTTGATATTATCATTCAGAGAGCAAAGTTCTTAATGTCAATGGCTCTCATCTTACCAAGTTAGTTCTTTCATGGATTGCAAATTTGCTATTGTTTATAAAGTACCATCTGGTTCCCAAGGTCTTCTGTGTTTTCTCTTGTGTTAACTTGGAGATTTAGAATTTTTCATTTCACATTCGTGCCTGCTCTGATTGAAATGAATTTATATAAATGAAATAAAGACGGTATATATTTTGCACAAGGGTGTTCCTTTGTTTTAGAGCCACTTATTGAAAAGACACTTACTTTGCTTCTTTGTATTGTCTTTCTCTCTTTGGAATGATCAACTGACTATGTGTTAATCTCTTTCTCGGCTACTGATTGAGATCCATTGATCCATGTATTTACTTTTTTGTCAATACCACACTGTCTTGATAACTTTACTTTGCACTATGTTTGAAAGCTCTATAGTATCTATTTCTTTAATTTTATTCTCGTCATTCAGCATTGTGTTGGTTATTCTGGGTCTTTTGCATTTCCATATAAACTTTACAGTAATTTTAACAATATCCACAAAATTATGGTCAGAGATTTAGACATGTATTGAGTCTGCAGTTATAAGGTACTAATAATTTGACAACATTAAGTCTTTATTTCTATGAAGATTATGACTTTTCCATTCATTTATCTCTTACTTCATATCTTTTATTAGCTTTCTTCCTATACATCTTATATATATTTTGTTTGATTTACAATATTTTATTTGGGGAGTGCTAATTGTAAATAATAGTGTTTTATTCAAGCCTACCTGTTCATAGATGCTCTATAAGAAAACAATGGACCTTTGTACATAAATCTTGACTTCTGCATTCTTTATATAATCACTAGTCCTATGAAGACTTTTTGAGCATCAATTATTTTTTAGTTTCTACATAAATGATTATGTTATTTGTGGAAAAATACATATTATTTCTGTGGGATTGACTTTTCTGAATAGTGTTGCCTGTAGCTTGTCTTCACAAATCAGACTTTCAGCCACCCTATAACAAAATCAACATTGTGCTTTGAGATTATTTGTAACTATGTACTCATCCTGCCTACATATTTTATACTCACCTGTTTAAGATTAATTGACATTCAAGAAAAACAGTGTTATCAATCTAACTATACTTTGGATGCAATGTAATTTACTCCTACAAGCTAAGCAGTGTGCATACCTATGATTTCGCCATGTTCCCCATTTCTTCATGGCCCATTCATGCCTTTGACTCATAAAGATGTATGTGCATGTAAGATGTGTTTACTAGACCTAAGTTCTACTTTTGAAACAATACATTAAAAGTAATATACCGCCAAATGCTGAAAAGCCGCATGTGGGTGTGAACTGATATTTAATTATGTGTGCTCTGTGCTGAGTCTATATAGTTATAAAATTTTCTCCTTTCATTAAACTTCTGATAAAGATTGATTAAGACAAAAGTTCCTTACTCTTGGGTAAATGACACCAAGGGTTAGTTTCTTGTTTTAATGTGGCACCACCTCAGTTTCTTTCTTCCCAATAAATGTACTTGTATTTCCTTATCTAATATCATTGTCTAGGGATTCCACTATGTTGACTAATATGACTGGTGAGAGGGTATATTCTCCTATATAACATCCCTTGTTTCTGAGCTTAATAGAAAGGTTTTGCTTTTTTTCCCATTAAATGTGATGTTGGCTGCAGTTTTTTGTCTTTGTTTTTTGTACACAAGTCTTTATCAAGTTGAGGCTATTCTTCCTCTTTTGTGATCTTCCAGGAATTTTTTTTATCATGAATGGTACTAGATTTAGCAACTTGCTTTTCATGTACTTATCCATATGTGATTTTTTTCTTGTATACCCTGTTGTAATTATGTATTACATTGACTGACTTTTAAATGTTAAAGAAGCCTTGCACATTTGATGTAAATCTACTTGATCATGGTACATAATTATATTTATATTTACTGTTGGATTTGATTTACTAATTTTTGTTGAGAATTTTCAATTATATCTACAAAATATTAGATAGTAGTTTTCTTTTTCTTTCTTTTTTTTATAGTCTATGCCTCTGACTTTAGTATTACAATAATGTTGGTCATAATGAATGAGTTAGGAAATGTATGTTTTTATTTTGGTTATGCAGGATTGACATAATGTTTGGAAAATGAATCGGTTGACCCATTTAGTCTTTGCATTTTGGGTCTGAGGTTACTAACTATTAACACAACTTGTTTAATAGATATAGGTCTACCTTCTTAGAATTTCTATTTCTTCTGGCGTGAGTTTGAAGAATGTGCTTTTCAGGGAACCAATCCCTTTCTTCTAAACTATCAAAGTTGTTGTTCATAATACCTGTTTATTCATCTTTCAATACTCATGAGATCTCTAATGATGCCAATTGCTTCCTATATATCTTTATACTCCTCTAGTATGGAGTCAGCAAAGCATCAGAGTTGAATGGAAACCAACACATGACACTGGCATAAGATGAATATTGAAAATGACATACCTAGGAGTTAGTACTGAGATCAATAGGGAAACAGAATTTCATCTAATCCAGAAGGACATCATAGTATCTAAAGCAGAAGGGAAAATTACAGAGTCTCTGAGATCCAGAAAAGCTGAAAGCTAGACCATATTAAAGAGAAGTAGAAAAGAAGCGTACAAGTGTCACTCTGTATCCCAGCTCCTGGCGAGCATTGTCATTGGCCTTAGTGACTTTCTCGTGTATTTTATTGATTGAAAGCATCCACTAAGGGTAGATATTACTCAAAGAATGGTGCCAGAGATGGGGCTTAATCCAAGGACCCAGGGTCCCACACGCTGTTACTGTAAATGATCTCTAATGAAAGCAGAAGCATTTGGTTTATTTCCAAGAAACTAAAGTATTCTAATGAGAAAACATGCCATGCTTGTGCTGGGTTAGAAGTGGGCTTAGGAGGGGTTCTTTTCCTCTGGGGAACATTCCCACTTCCTAGCACTTAGATTGCAGTAAATAAAACCAGTGAAATGGAAAGCTGTGCGATAAACGGATGTGGCTTGAGAAGAAAAATGTAGTTGATGAATGACAATATATCATATGTTTGTTAGGGATGAAGTTTTCTTCTATACACTATCCAAGAGGGAGTTATTAAGTCAATTTGTGGTACACTATAAAATCTTTTTAGTGAGACTTCAGGAAAAGAAGTGGGAATGGAGAGTTTGAATTGGGTGTGAGGGGTTCTAAATGAAGGTAGTAAATCCAATATACATGCTATAAGCTAAGACTTTGTAAACAAAAGATGTCTGTCATTTGTGTGGAAGTCTATGAACTTTCCTCATAAAAACCAGGTAGTAAGTATTCAAGCCTTTATAAGCTATAATATATTTTCTCAACTCTTCAATTGTGTTTAGCAAAAATATTCATAAATTAGAAGTACAGACACACACCACACACACACACACACACACACACACACACACACAAACTATATACCAATAATGCTTTATTTACAAAAAGTGATTTATAGGTAGTTTATCAATCTGCTATATTTCTCTTGATTATAAGAAATGAGTTACAGATCTCTCTCTCTCTCTCTCTCTCTCTCTCTCTCTATCTCTCTGTGTGTGTGTGTGTGTGTGTGTGTTGCACACATGCATGAAGAGAAAAGCAAACCCAAACAAATTTTCAAAGAAAAGATTAGACTTCCAGGATAAACATTGCAACACCTTTCAGATGCCTGAGATTGGAGGAGGAATTTAAAAAATAAGTCTGTGCCTTGATTTGAAGAGGGAAAATGCAAGGCATTCAGAGAACGCAGATTTATGAAGTAAAACTATATTTGTTGAGAAACAAAGACAGGAGAATGGGGGAGGCGAGGAGGACAATCAGTAGCACCGAGGGAAAGAAACAAACGAAGGAAGCCCTGGTGATTAGGAAGGACAAAGCTTTGCTAGAAAAGGGAGAGGTAAGGAGGCTATAAATATCTGCGGCTGCATGGAGAAGAGGATCATGGGAAGAAACTCTCTTGGAGCTGTGAACACTACACGATATCATGAAGTGGATGGAGACAAGGGTAGGCTCACTCACACCTAAGGCACGTCAACTGAGTAAATAAGTGTTGTTGGGGAGCTGAAATACCAGCTTACTCTCTATGTGCACGTGGTTCAGGCTTTATAAGGAGGGTCTCCTTGGGAGAGTGAGGTAGATGCTTAGCCACTAGAAGATGTGGGCCCACTCTTCAGCCAACTTGTCCTAGATCAGAAATTCAGCCGGAGATGGGGCTGACCCCCGGAGGTACTCAATGTGATCAGATGGCTCTCACTTTTCCTTTGGCCTGTTTGTGGGCCCATCAGATTTTCCTGAGCACCTGTCCTTTGCGCCTGCACGGGTCATTCGCCAGTCCAAGAGGTTCTTCAAGAGACTTTATAGTTAATGTCGCATTCATACAGAAAGGCTCAGAGGAGCCCCGGGTGCTCTTCAGGTCACAAGATGGACAAGGCAGAAGCCTGATACTACAGAAAGATAGACACCACGAAGCAGATTCTCCTGTGGGTTCTCGACTAGAAGCAATTTTGGTTTTTTTTGTTTGTTTGTTTTTGTTTTTGTTTTTTCTTCTTGGTTTTTCGAGACAGGGTTTCTCTGTGTAGTCCTGGCTGTCCTGGAACTCACTCTGTAGACCAGGCTGGCCTCGAACTCAGAAATCCGCCTGCCTCTGCCTCCCAAGTGCTGGGATTACAGGCATGCGCCACCACGCCCGGCTCAATTTTAAAATTCAGTCTAGAAGTTCAGTTCTGCTCTCTCATTTTACGTGTAGATGAAATAAAATCGCAATAGGGGGATAAGAATGAAAATAAAAAAATAAGTGTTTACTATATAAGAACATTCTGTATTTTCATTGTGATAAAATACATACAGCATCCAATTACCTTTGAGTGACACAAGGCATATAAGATTGTACAATCTTGACAAAAAAATTAGTTCTTTTAGTTTCTTTCTTTTTTTGTTTGTTTTTTTGGTTTATTGGTTTTTTGGATTTGGTTTTTTTTTTCGAGACAGGGTTTCTCTGTATAGCCCTGGCTGTCCTGGAACTCACTCTGTAGACCAGGCTGGCCTCGAACTCAGAAATCCGCCTGCCTCTGCCTCCCAAGTGCTGGGATTACAGGCGTGTGTTACCACCGCCCGGCGTTCTTTTAGTTTCTAATTATCCCCAAAAGAGGGCTTCTACATTCTCTCTTCCCTCTAGCCTCCAACAACTACAATGCTTTCTCTTGCTCTGAATTTAATTATCCTGGATATTTTGCATTAATATATTTTGTGATATGTATGCTTTTTGTCTTATTTCTTTCATTTAATGTACTGTTTTCACAATTAGTCTATGTTCTGTGATAAACCAGCATCTATTTTGGGGAGCGGCAGGAGGGGCTGGATAATGTCCTACCATGGGGATATGGCAGGGATTATTTATCCACTGCAGACCCTGGGCTCTTCCCACTTGTTGGGAGTAGCCCTGTTTCGGGCACTTCGTAAAGTCCTGTTTACTTATTAATTTAATTTAGTTGTATCTATGCGCAGTCTCAGAGGGAACCACCATCGTTATCCCACTTCATGTATGAAGGAAGAGACAGCAGGTCAATGTCTCCTCCAGGATGGAAAGCTTCTGGTGTATCAGCTTTTACAACCAGTGGGAACTACCTAGAGAGGGTGGGATTTTGACCCTCATTTCCTTCTTCTTGATGAGTGCTCTTCCCAGCCTCTCCCAGCGTATTCTGCAGTAAGACATGTCACATGCTACTTGTTGCCTTCTGCAAGGTCCGCTCCAGTCATATATATTTGGCGTATTTGGTATACGTTAGTTTAGACAAATCCCTCTGTTGAATAATAATGCAAAGAATCAGAGGAGACCTGGGGATTGTGTTTGAGGAAGTCACTGTGCAGTTTAGTAATAAATATGCAGAATAACTGAAAATATTCAGTAACAGAATTGTGAATAAAATAGGAGACACCACGCCCCACACTACACAGCCATGGCAGATGACAGTGCAGAACGATGACCGCGTGACAAAGCGCTTGGCCTTGTCCCCTCTCCCAGTCTCCAGAAGGAAGGGCTCATCGGCTCCTTTAGCAGGAAAACTGAAATTCAGAGACGATTAATAATCTTCACGGAACCCCAAGCCAACATTCAACCTACACCTCTAAACTAAACACAGCTGCATTTTCAACAAGCCAAGCAGAACGTAACACAATCTTATCAGTGACATATTCCTGAGTAGAAAGATAGTGGGCACCGTGTTTCCTTCCATTTTTTTCTTTGTTCATTTTCTCTACAATGCCTTGAGTTACACTTCCAACTGAACAGAAGCAGTGCAGGGCTGAGGAGATGGCACGGAGGGTAAAGCCCTTGCTCTGGTGGCCTGAGAGCCTGAGTGTCAGTGCTTGTCCCTGGGCATCTCCATATAAACCGGGTGTGTTCACAGCTACCTATGACCCCAGCACTGAGAGGGAAGGTGGAGGAAGGAGGGCCACAGAGGCTGGATGGCCGCCAGCAAAGCCCTGGGTGCGGTGAGAGGCCATCTCAAAGTAATGTGATGACATGTGTCCAACCACAAGCAAGTGCATTCATGTGCCACACACTTCCATGCACACATACACACACACACACACACACACACACACACACACACAGAGAGAGAGACAGAGACAGAGACAGAGACAGAGACAGAGAGACACACAGAGAGACAGAGACAGAGAGACAGAGAGACAAAGAGAGACAGAGCAAAATAATACCATTAAATCAATTTAGCTTAGAAAGCAATAAACTTATTTTAGAAAGAAAAAAGAACCACAGGAACTGGAGAGATCACTCAGTGGTTAAGGACACTACTTGCTCTTCTAGAGGACCCAAGTTCAATTCCCAGCATGCACCCATAGGGCCTCGCAACCATCTGGTGACTCTAGTTCCAGAGGATATGATGTCCTCTTCTGGCATCTTAAGGCGAATGCATGTGGCGCACAGACACACATTTGGACAAACATTAATACACATAAAATAGGGGGGCGGGATCTATATGGATACAAAGAAGGACATTAAACCTATCACGGGCTACAGCAAGATATAGGGATCTAAAAATCACGGGCCAGGCACAGAGACTTGAGGAAGCAGGAGAGACAGTCTGTGCACAGAGATGCTGTCTGTGGTTTGTCTCCTTCTCATATCCACATTTGAGAGCTATGAATGGGTGCTGACCACTCTTCCTCCCTAAATAAGCATTTCCACTTTGCACTTTGTTCTGCTAATTTGAGAAGGTAGTTAACAAACCATGCCCACGCATGCGCAGTTATAAAAGTGAGTCATTCAGTTATTCAAATGCGATAGCTCAATCCTCTTTACACATGCCCAGAAATTCTCAGCTGTTATTTCAGGTTATTGCAGTGAGCACTGGCCCGGGGCCTGCTTTTGTCTGTATTGTGGAGCCTCGGCAAAAGCCTTGAGAAATAACCCTCCCCTGTAGTGTTTACACAAAAACAATATTAGCTTGTTATTGTTGCTGTTGATAGGAACAACTTCATGAAAACTCTTCATTGTCTCCAAGGGCTTGGTTGATGTTTGATTCCAAATTTATTTTCCCCTTTCAAGTCGCATCTCCTTGTTTAATCAGCAGTGATGTGGTTCCACAATAGCCGTAATATTGTCATAATTTCCATAGAAACCGTCTGCAAAGCTACAAACAGAGGCTTCCACCCTCCCTGCCTGGCTGAGGTAGGAGGGCCAGATGGGTTATAAGGAAAAAGGCTCTAAGTAAGTCATAAATCACTAGGGGGAGGGCGGGGAGAGATGGTGGGAGAGGGAGAGGAAATCACTTTAGGAGAATTGTATTTGGTGCAGTTGTAGCCACAGGGTGAACTCCCCCCTCACCCCCCCACCCCCACCCAGTGAAGTGTCTAATGGAGTGGGCTGCTCTCCAAGGCTAATGTCTGGAGGAGGTTACTGCTGGGCCCCTGTATTAAGGAAACTGCAGACAAAGGATTCTTCCTCTGCGGGCTACTGACCTCACAGTCGGCCAGTCAGCCACAGGAGAGAAAGCCCTAACGTCCTGGTCAGCCTGGTGTGCATAAAGATAGAGTCGGGTGTGAGAGCTGGCACCTGGCTGGCTGGGCCGACCTTTCACACGATTGTCTCTTCACACCTGCACAGTATCCCTGAGGGCAAGGCGTTCTTATTCCTGTTTTACAGGTGAGGAGACGGTGAGGCGGTTCTTCCTCCCTCTTCTCTAGATCTCCCTGCCCTTTTGAGTGCTTTTAGGGCCTCTTTCCCACACCCCCAAAGCTGCGTGAGGATCACCTGTGTCTGTGTTCTTGGATGCATCTGTTTAATAGTGACTAAGCTGTAATATAAATACTTGCTAACTTTTCCTCACTAACCTGGGAGGGGAAACTTTGAGTGTAACATCTTGAGCACCTGACTAGCGCCAAGTTATGATCGACTTCATGGTCCTCAATGGATTCCTCTGATAAAGGAATGAATAAGAAATTCCCAGTTAAATGGATTAAATGGATTGTCTTTGTAGCTGTATCTGTGAGAGTTAACACAGTGTCTAGTACACTCAAGCCTTCAAGGAATATTTGAATGGAACAGGGAAGGAATCAGCCAGCTTCTTATCTGCTGTTATCAGTTTGCAACATCAAGCTTTTCTAGTTATAGACATAATGTTACCTTGGCTGGTTGGAGTTGATTGTCATGTCTGGCTGGACAATTCTGAGCACACGCCTTCCTTTCCTTAGCTTGATACTGTTTGCTTTTGGAGGGGCAACCCAGTCCATAGCACTCATCGCTCTTTATCTGATGGTCATCCCAGCCAGATGCAGAGAACACTTGTAGGCCTGACATCCAGGAGAACAGAGAGAAATGGTTGCATCACTCCCCGTGTAAGCTTGGCCAGATCCCCTTGCCTTCATTTCTCCCTGTGAAAAAAAGAATTAGTTGAGTTCAGCATGGGATTACTATAGAGGCACACCTCTCAGTTTTTAGATGGGGGTCTATTATCACAGCTAATCTCAGATTCATGGGACTGAACTGCTCCTCCTGATTATCTGAGACTAGGTACACATTCTCTCGCCCAGGTCATTCCCTCCCTTTAGAGATGTTATCAGAGGAGGTCTATACAATAGCCTCAACGAATGAGATGGAGACCCTTCCTGCCGCCTCTTTCACATACTCTACCACTGCCCTACTCCTTGCCTTTGAGGAAGTTCATTGGGAAACATAGGCCCCACCACACATAGCTCAGTGTGTTCTCGTTTTGTCTAGCAGAACAAATTATATTTAAGCCATTGGTTTAAGGTTCAAGAGTTCTGTAGACGCTGAAATTGAGCCCCACAGCCCAGTGAGCAGCCTGAGCTGATGACGTACACAGCCTTTTCCAACAGACAGGCATCCTAGAGGAGAGGAATGGCTTAGAATCCAAGGTCCTGATGTCTCATTATTGAATCTACAACCAACAGGTCTCCAAACCATACCTTTGAGTAAGCTGTTCACTGTTCCTGCCAGTTTCCGAATCTGTATGTTAGGGAAGATATTACTTTGTGATTGGATTTTGTAACATTTGTGATGGTAGCTACCGTTTCCTGCAATTAGCTAAGTCGTTGGTAAATTACGTGGAAGTGTTGCATTGAAGATGAAAAATCTTGACAGCCTTATTTCTTATGGTTTTATTTTCCATAAAATGAATCATGAGGCCTGGGGTGACATTTTCCCAGATAAAGTATTCAGTCTTCGTTCCTCTTAGTGTAAAAGTGGTGAACTCCCACCTAGTGATCTTTTTCTGTAGCAGACCTAATTATGTCTGTAGATATCTATGATAGGACCCCTGTGAGACCCGGGAGTCATGAACAACCAATGCCAACCATGGGAAGTATTGGCTAATTTTTTTTTTCTTGAATGAGAAAGTTCTGTGTCCTTAATCATGATCTCCTGTCTTCTGTCATTATCTGTGAAATAGTAATGGGCTAACTTTTAAGCTGTAAGTAGTAAAACAGTTTTAAATTCTACAAAGTTATATTAACTAAGTTATTGCAACACTCTGAGGGACCATATTTTAGAGTTAGAAAAATAAGTCTCAGCAAGGTTCAGTAGCTTACTAAACTTTATGTGGCTATTACTAAGATCAACCTACATCCATACCTATAATACATTTCCTCTCGAAATATTGAAATCCCTGTCAAAGTAGGATATACATGTTACCATTGTAATAAAACTACAGACACTGATTCATTTTGTGTATCAACCATGGTCCTTGCTCCTTATAGCAAAAAATGTTCTATCTCAACTTTCATGGAAAAAAAATGCAGGTTTAATAGTAACGTTGATGGCCGCTGGCTACACAGCATTGAACAGGAAGTTTCATATATCTGTGTCAGTCTGTGTTCAGTCATAAAGGAGACTCAGAAGCTTCAGTCAGAGGGCCTTCAATACAGACAGCTGATATCACATATCAATCAGCACAGGTACAATCAGAGGAAGCAGCAGCCACCCGCAGTTGAGCGTGCAAAGACATAAAGCTGCCCTTACGAGGTGAGGGCTCTGGTTTCTGAGGAGGCAGCACCACCCAGCTGCCTCTGGTCCACCTGAGGGGGTCTGAGAAAAACTAGGAGAGAATCCAAAAGCCATTGTAGGTGGAGGCTACAGAATTTATACAAGGCTGATGATGCCAGGACAGAGAAACCAAGGATATACATTTTTGGCCTTTTAGTATGGAAGCTAATAGGGAAATGACTGGTTAATGATCCCAAGTTGTACAGAGGCAAAATCTGAGGCAAATAGAAATGATGAAAGGAGTATGGGCTAAGAGCTGAGTGACAGGCACAGAGAATCCAGAGTCGCTAGGTATCACTCACTGGTCCCAAATCTGTTAACCAGGGATGATACCTACTCCATCAGACTCTCCTAGAAGAGCCTCAGAAATTACCGTTTCTTGAGCTAGGCTTCAAGTGCTCGCTAAAGGCAGGCCTTTGAGTCTCCTGTTATGCTGTTTTCTTTCTGTGTGATCCACTGCCTCTGCTCATTTCCCTGTGGGTGTCAGGGTTGCTGAGGGATTATCGTACCATCTGGGAAGCTGTCCTTTCTAAGCCCCATGTGTTGAGCAGGCTTAGGCCTCAGCATTTGCCCCTGAGTCAAGATGGGAACCTTCTCCCCAGAGAGATTTAATTAGTTGCTTGTCAGAACAGTGCTGATGGATGAAATGCCTGTCTTAGATGGGAATCTCTGGTTGCTCTGATGTGGGATTCTCAGTTTATTTCATTTGTCTTTCTGCTTCCTCTTCCTCTCAAAAATAAAGCCCCTCGCCTTTCTTGTCTCTCATCTCCTTCTGTCCTCCGACAAAATACCCCTCACAGAGTTAGCAAGATTCATTCTCCCAGGCAACTGCCTTGAGCTCTGGAGCCCCGTGGAATACCTCCTAGGATAGACAACAGTGTGGGCCAAGACTGGGTATCAGCCCCAGCATGAAGTATAGGGATGTACATTGGAAAGTAGGCACAGCCATTGCAAATTTCAAGTCTCAGCTCAATGTTTAGTAGCTTTTTCATCTCCAGGATCCTCGCTTTTGTCTTCTGTAAAATGACTATATTAGTCATACAATACAGAAAAAGAAAAGAAAATCTTTGTAACCCTGTACAGTCAGCATGCTGACTTTTTTATTTAAGTTCTCTAGGAAGTGACTGGAATAAATGCTCTCTCAACACATAAATTTCTTCTTTATGAATTATTGGTACGCTCTGAATAAAATTTATTAATTTATGTACATCACAAATATTTACTGCTCTCCTACAAACGTTAGATACTACAAACAAGTAATGAAGAAAAAAATAATACACTTAAAATCCAACTTCATAAGAATAACTTTTCTACCCTTAAGATACTAACAGTTTAAGGAGCAGGCGAAGGAAAGGCTGGCCATAAACCCAATGTGATAGACGTTGTCGTGGCAGTGTGCCCAGTGGCACCCAGAAGCCCGCTGGCAGACAGATGGAGACCCAAACCAGAACTTTGGGGATAGAGGAGGGCACTCATAACCTCATTGCCTCTGTGCGATAACCTTGTGAAATACAGGTGTGGTCTATGGTTGTAGGAATGCATGCTACAGGGAAGGTAGTGTACGAGGTCCCAAGAGGAGACCAGTAAAAGATAAAGTATGGTATGTTCAGGAACCTGAAGGCCAAGCTAATCAAAAGGTAAAGCCAGAAATCAGCCAGAGCCATATTTTCTGAACCATATGGAGCATGTGCAGGGCTTTGTAGATGCTTTTGGTAGCTGTCTTAGTCAGGTTTTCTATTCCTGCACATCATGACCAAGAAGTAAGTTGGGGAGGAAAGGGTTTATTCAGCTTACACTTCTATGCTGCTGTTCATCACTAAAGGAAGTCAGGACTGGAGCAGGTCATGAAGCAGGAGCTGATGCAGAGGTCATGGAGGGATGTTTCTTACTGGCTTGCTTCCCCTGGCTTGCTCAGCCTGCTCGCTTATAGAACCCAAGATTACCAGCCCAGGGATGTACCACTCACAAGGGGCCCTCTCCCCTTGATCACTAATTGAGAAAATGCCCCACAGCTGGATCTCATGGAGGCACTTCCCCCAGCTGAAGCTTCTTTCTTTGTGATAACTCCAACCTGTGTCAAGTTGACACACAAAACGAGCCAGTACAATAGCTTTCCTTCCAAAGGTGTTCCCTGGTTCCCACATCACACTTCACTTATTCGATGGCATTTGTCTGAACAATAATCAAATGTCTCCAATCTTCCTGAGTCACCCCTGCTTTTGCTCAGAGATACAATACACCTAGACTAAAAACCACATTTTTTAGTCTCCCCTACAGATACAGCAATGTACAGTTCAATAGAAATCCCAGCCAGCATTAGTGTATACTGGCTGGAGAGTAGGTGAAATTAAACTGTGGATTTATGTGAAGGTTCATGAACCCCTTCCAATAGGCCAGGGAATATAAAGAAAATTTGAAACTCTGAGAGATCTAGAAACATGCTATCTTCTTCAGGAAAGAGCCTAGAATAAATCATTTACTGAAAAGCACTTTTTTTAAAATAAGAGTAGTAGTGAAAAGAAATAGCTCAGAATACTAGGATGCAAGAGATACAGGTTCAGGTCCTAAAGGCCTAATTGCCATTCTGGATAGGACATTAACTATCAAATAGGACAGTCCTGTGAAAACATAGAAACAAGGCCTCTTCCACAGAGACATTGCGCTCATTCAATAAACTACAACAGTGATAGTAGATGACATGCATTGCTTCCTGTCTGCCCAGGAGTTTTAGACATTGCATAAGTATCATTTCACTTACAACATAAAATTTCAGAGTAACCTAGTAGGGCTCCTATTTATAGATGAAGAAAATGAGATGGAAAGCTTAACTAACTTTTTTCTGGGTCATAAAGCTTCTAGACAGTGCATTTTAATTAGGACTGAGCACATCACATGGAAAACATTTTGATATAATGTAAAGTATATGGATATGCATAGAAGATCTGAGAAACCATTTACATTTACATGTTACTGTTAAAGTAAATAATATATGCTAAGCATTGACCTTGAATTCCATGTTTGGTATTTATCTAAGATGCCATTGATTATCCCTCAAAGCCTCGCATGATTTGAAAATCATTATTGCCTGCGCATAATTCTTCATTTCTCTGAGTACCTTTATATCATGCTTTTCTTTAAAGTTCTACTATAATAGTAAAGGGTTAGGTGTTCTGCTCTTTCTTCTCTGAATCCAACACATGTGAGGATTTAGGAAATGTCATAAGCTTATGTGATCTCTGAACCCCTCTTCCTCCCTCTTGGGAATCCTTTGACTTTATGATGGACTGCCTCTCTAATGCGCAGAGCTTTCTACCACTCCTATCTCTGCCGTGGAGAGGTTTAATTAGTCATATTTCCATTTTAGCTTACAGATCCTTTCTTCAGATGCATATAATCACCTGCTTAACCCTTTTAAAATAAGATGCCCTTGTTTGATGTGGGAAGGTTTTGAGTGGGAGGGTCTCTGTGGGCATTGTTGCCCCTGGGCTGGTGGTCCTGGGAGCTGTAAGGAAGGAGGCTAAGTGAACTATGAGGAGCAAGTAAGTCAGTAGCACTCCTCGGTGGCCTCTGCGCCAGCTCCGGTCTCCAGGTTCCTGTGCTGTTTGAGCTCCTGCTCTGGGTTCCTCAGTAATAAACTGTAATGTGGAAGTGTGAACAAAATCAACCTGTCCCTCCACAGGAAATCATGTTCATCACAACAATAGAAAACATAGCTAAGGCATTCTTTGATCCTTATGTATAAGGGCTTCACTGTAGATCTATCATGGGGGTTGAGCAACTCTTCTCTACGTATTGACCAGTTGTGGGCTATAATTGTCTCACTCTCCTGAAAATACAATCTAAATGAAAGAAAGCTTCTTTGATGGTGGGTGAGAGTTATACTTATCTGTGTGCTTGAGGATCCATATTTAGTGTATACTTTAAAATTATACTGGCACTTGTAAGTGATCCTCTAGCATCTATGAGTAGTTGGTTAGTTTATAGTGCCAGGCATAATTCTTTCCTATTGAGTGAGCCTTAATCCAATTAGATACCATCACCACCAAGTCATGAGTTTCTGTTGCACCATTGGCGATAACTTGTGGGGCTGGTCACTTTTGCCTACAGGCTTTACAGCTAGGTAGGACTACTACTTGCCTTTCTCCCTTGCCAGCTTTCATAAAAATTCACATATGAGTTACATGCATGGAGAGAGATGGGGTTAGTGACATTACCACATGGAGTGATAATCTTCCCTTCAAAAGCCATAGACTAGCTAGCAAAACTCCTGTGCCAAGCAGTAGAAACCTATCTTGGAGTAGTCGGTCAATCTATGCTATTGTCATTGTCTTTGATTGCCCTAAGAACTTGAAGGTAATACTCTGTTGCACCACACACCGCACAGTGTAGTTTAGATGCTTGGGACACACCATATACATTTTAAGTCTTAGAAACATCAAGCTGAAACTGACCTCAAAGCCACCTCCCTGAGGACTGCCTCTCAGAACCTAAAGCTATATCGAGATCTCGTCACTTTAAGTACCTTGACTTTATCCTTACATTAGTTTTGTTTTGTGAAGTTTTAAGGGAGAATGTCATCCTGAGTGAGGTGGCCCAATCACAAAAGAACACACATGATATGCACTCACTGATAAGCAGATATTAGCCCAGAAGCTTGGAATACCCAAGACACAATTCACATATCAAATGATGCCCAAGAAGAAGGAAGGAGAGGGCCCTGGTCCTGGGAAGGCTCAGTGCAGCAGTGCAGGGGAATACCAGGACAGGGAAGGGAAAGGGGGTTGATTGGGGAACAGGAAGAGAGGTTATGGGATGTTTGGGGAGGGGTACCCAGGAAAGGGGAAATCATTTGAAATGTAAATAAAGCATACATCTAATTAAAAAAAAAAAAAAGGAAACCAGAACAACACCAAAAGCAATCTAGAGGAAGAAAAAGAAAAGAGGACTTGATGTATTAATACACTTGTTAAATCTTGTAAACTCACATAAAATGGAATTTTTTCCTGAAAAATCCTAATGATCCCTGGTCTTTCGTTTTGCAACCAAGTGGTGCCAGCCATTGCCCTGTCCATTGCTAATGTTAATGCTTTACTTTAGAAATTGCTAGAAATGCAAATAACACCTGGATTTGTGTGAGGGTTTGTCCCATGTTATCCATTATGAAGGGACTTCCCCCATGACATTCCATCAAGAACACAGGCCAAGATAAAAAAGAAAAAAGAAAAACAAAACTTCATTCACAACATCTTCGTAGCTTAACTCTTTTCTCCTCCCAGAGACCAAGTTTCCATGGAAGCCTCTGTTCCATCTCTCCTGTTTTGGTAGGAACAAAAGGACCTCATCTTTCCACTCAGCTCATGGGGATTAACATCAATTATTTTATACTCATAATAATTTGTCCTCCAGTTGAACCTTGGATAACTGAAATTCTATGTAAATTCTAACAAAACAGGTTTGTTTCTTCTTTTATCACCAGAAGATTGAGGAAATAATTACCAAATTATACAAATTATAGAGTAATTTGTATACTTTATTTAATTTTGAATTTCAAATGTAATTTATGACCACCTATTTCTTAATCATTTCCACTCCACCACTAACCTACTGTATACGAAATAAAGTAAATAAAATCAATGTGCCTCAATTTTCTCATTTGAGAAATGACCCTAACGATACTGTTAGTTATAGCCTTTAGAAAATTGAATTACGTTGATACATGCAAAGCATTTAGACAAGCTCCTAGATGTATGTACTGAATAATTTAGTTTTCACTGTTATTACTTTGGAATAGTAATAACTTTATTACTTACAAATAGTTATCTGTAGAATGGTCATGTCTTCATTTTTGAGGGAGTGTGCATTGCTATGACTTTGTGATTATTTTTTAAAACAGAAATAAATTAACTTCTTCCCCCCTTTGTTTTTACAATAATTCCCTCTGTAAAACATTTTAAAACTGTCAAGAGTTTAAGCCACCTTTCCCAGTCTGATATAATATTTTAAGACTTGGGATTGTTTCCTCCTTTTGTTATTTTATTATTCTAATTCATTCTTTGAGACCAGCATCGGTGTATACATTTTAATCAGATTCACTCCTTACAACTTTCTCTCATATTCCTCTTAGACACTTTCCAATGAAGTCTTTGCCCAATTTCATTTCCTGTTTTATTTTTAAACACATAAAAATCTAAGAAGAGTTGTTGATATCACTGAGACATTCACCAGAAAATGGGCATCCAACTGAGGGCCACATTCCTGAGGTAAAATGACACTTTCTCTCCTAGTAGCCACCAACTGCCAATAGCTCACCAGTAAAAGTAGGGGCTGTGTCCTGTGTCCAAGCTGACAATTGACTAAGTTGATCTGCAGTTAACGACAAGTGCCAGAGTTTCTGAGTGCTATGCCCTTGTCATGTTAAGAAGACACTTGTTTTACCCACGTCTTTCCTGAATTCTTGGTTTATGAAGACTTTCTACCACGTTTCTATGATAGCTCCTGAGCCTTGCAGTAGAAAGACAAATATAGGTATTCCTTTAGGACTGAGCACACTCCATAGACAATTTTTTTCTCTGCATTTTGAATACTGACAGGTTTTCTTTATACTCTCACTAGTTTTGAGTCTCTGTATTAACATCACTTACTACAGGTTTCTCTGGTAAGGGCTGAGATCTATGCAAATCTATGGGTATTTAGAGGCATGTTGATACTATATCCACTTTGTAAAATAATAATTCTAAGTTCTCCCTTATGGCCTATGACCTTTCTAGTCATGGGTTCCTGGTCAGGGTTATAAGAGAACTAGAGTAGGGCTTAAAGTCCATTAAATGATAGTCAGTTAACCACGTAACTTTCATGACGCTAGGGAATAGGATTGCTTTTATAATTTTTAGTTATACTGTGTTTTCTGCCTATAATTGTATACCTTTTATGGTGTGTGTGTGTGTGTGTGTGTGTGTGTGTGTGTGTGTATGTGCATAGTATGGGTTGTGTGTATTATAGTTTATAATTTCATTTATTTTGCTTATATTATATTGACTTAAATACTGCAATCTCCATTCAGCTATATAATGTGTTTGGAACCAGTCCCCTCACACCCGTCTACCATCACCTCCCTCCCTCCCCTCTTCCATTAGTTCTCTTTGTTCCCCTTCTCTTTGTTCCTATTTTCAAGTCATTTTTAACACGTGGTTTCATGCCTCTCGAGAGTCTAGAAAGAACAAATGAGAGGAAAGTCACAATATTTGCCTTTCTGAGACTGACTTAATTCAGATAATACGATCATCTCCAGTGGTATCCATTGTCCTATAAATACCACAATTTCATTCACATTCATGGCCGAAAAACTCTGTTGTGAAGGGAAAACCATTCTTTATCCACTGCTCGGTTGATGAACACACAAGTCGGTTCCATAGCTTAGCTAATGTGAAGAGTGCTGCAGTAAGAGATGATGTGTGGTGTCTCTGAGAATGCTTGCATGGAGTCTGAGGAGGGGGAGGGGGAGGGGGAGGGATAGCCAGAAGTGGTGGGTCTGGGTTACTTGATAGTTCTACTTTCAGTTTTGTGGGGAACTTCTGAATTCATTCTCATTTGTAGCAGTCTGATTATTTTGAGGATGTTTGTCTAAATCATACAGTAGCAAACAATGTGAAGCTGTTTTGATAAATGGATAATTTCCATTACGGTTTATTATTGCCTCGTGTCTAATTACCAAAATTTAATCATCCAACTACTTATGAACATTTCTGGTGTTTCACCATCATGAATGGATTTGCCATGGACACTTTTTTGCATCCAATTTTTTTTTCACAAATTTAAATTTTTGGTTTCCCTGTAACAAAATACCCAAGAGTATTGTTATAATATTTCAATCCAACTACCATTGTAAGAGAGATTGTAATTTTCATATATATAAATATATAATTTCCTTTTAATTACTTAATCTATGAATCCAATTAATCTTACAGAATCTTTTGGGTGTTGAGATATTTTACACTTTTGGTACAATATTCTTTGCAAAATTCTGATATGTTAATACCCAGAAAACTAAGGAATTTAAATGGGTGGGTTATATGATCATGTAATATTAGCTCAATAAAGGTATTATTTTAAAAGCTTATTATAAGAGAAGACTTAATTGTATTACAAAATATATCTCATGCCTTTAGAAAATTTGCAATGTAGCAAGAAATTTACCACGTGACATGCATTCTCTACAAGGCTTTAAATGCATCAATATATGTATCTATCCATCTGTTATATGTAGGTCAGTCTTCATAAACACTGTCACACTGGGTCCCAGCATATATCATCAACCATGGTGATGTTTCAGTACCAAACTACTTGAATTCAAATCTCAACTCATCACTAACTAGCTTGTCACTTAATCAATGAAGACCTCCCCCCAGATCTCTTTCTATAAATAAGAACATTGAGATTGCTGTTCTGTGTGAGGGTTCATGAAATAATGCACACGGAGCACATAGAACACTGTGTAATGCCATTATCATTATTAAATCTACAAAGGCATTTTCCTTTCAGCAGTTCTTAATTGAATGATAATAGTGCTATGCGAGAGTGAGCCATGCATATGAATAAAAGATGACAGGTTTGCACTGCATGCATGAAGAGCAAGAGAAGCAGCTGACCGTTAGAGGTTCCCACTATACAGAGATACTGCACATAGATTTATACATTTCCTCCACACAAAGTCACAGGATAAGTCTGTTATTTATCCTCATCTTATAAAAGAAGAAACAATCTCAGACGAGTTAGGAAACCTCTCCAGTTTCAAGGAGCAAGTATTTGATGTAACTAAGATAAAAAATTAGATCTTTCTACTCTCCCCGAGTTCATGGTTTTCCTCTTCCATAGACAAAATGGATTGATATGAGACTCATTTTAAATATTGTAATCAACATGATATTAAAATTTTAAAACTTCTCTTTCCTCTTTATTTGGGAAATAGACATTAAACACTTCAACTATTTTGTTTAACGTATAATATGTAATAAAAAGAAATGTCAGCCATACATCTGGCACACACGTGTAGTGGCAGCACATGGAAAGTGGAGGATCGTGAGTTCACTATTATTCTTAGTTACAAAGCAAATCTATGACTGCCTGGCACACACACACACACACACACACACACACACACACACAGAGAGAGAGAGAGAGAGAGAGAGAGAGAGAATGGGGAAGATCCTAATGCAGTCCTTTCGAAAGGAGCCCAAGGATTTGCAACTGTTTAGAAGCTGAATCACAATTTACAAATAGGTAAGTGTAGAGTGGGAAAAACTGATTTGTCAGTGTCCGGAAAGAAACAAAGACATATTTTGTAGATATTAAAAAACAGTATTACATGCCAAACTCAATTCAAATACAAACAGAATAAAGAGACTTCCAAATTAAGAATCAGAAAAGAGAATTAATTGCAATGATATGACATGCAACCATTTCTGAAGTTCCATCATCCTTGAATTCATTTTTGTGTTCTTTCTTTTTCTTCTTCAAACTCTCTCTCTCTTTAGAAACTGCCAAGTGTTGTAATGGAAATGAAAGGGGGATCTCAGAGCAGCCAATGAATTGAGAAAGACAACAAAGGAAAGTTGTTTCCTTTGTAGTGACCCTCATGGTTATGCATCCCACTCCTCAGATTTATGGAAAAACTTGGCTCCAGGTCTCTTCTGGAAGGAAAACTCAAGGATTTGGAAGCTTATTTGGAAAATTAGACCTTTCTGATCTGGAGTCATGTGGGAGGCAGAATCGCAGCGCTCAGTCTCACTGGTGACTGGCATTAGGAATGAAGAGCTCTGGATGACAGCCCACTAGATTGTTCTCAGAGCTCTAAGTGCCCTGCTTCATGTGTTGGCATGCTGTGATTTATCTTAGTTTACTTTATTGTGAGCCATAAAAACAGGGTCTGTTTCCCATTTGGTTAAAAGGGAAAAGCCGTGGGTTATTCCAGGGGCTTCTCTCAGCCATGAGAAGTGACCTTAAAATTGGCTGAGATGCTCCGTGAGAAGGACAAGCTGTAATCCGCAGGTTCCAGGAGGATGCTGCAGAGACGAGCTTCAGATGGGTCTCAGTTTGCATTGCTAGTAATGGCTTGGAAAGAGGCCATAGACCTATTAGGGTAATTATATCCACAGATGAAGGTGAATACGATGGTGTGCTAGACACCGATAGGGAAGAGACAGCGCAGAGCAAGCTAAGGAAGTAAGAAATGTTGTCAGGAAATGAACAAATGAGACCAGCCTGGGAAGCTGGAAACACACATCTGGAGAAAGACATGATCTGAAAACCAGAGATCTCTCTGTCTCTCTGTCTCTCAGTCTCTCAGTCTCTCTGTCTCTTTTTTCTTTCCTTCTTTCTTCAATTCTTTCTTTGATCTTTTTCTTTCTTTTACTTTTCTTTCTATTTTTCTTTTATTGAAAAAATGTTTTCTTTTTCATACAATATATTCTAATTATGTTTCCCTTCCTTTGACTCCTCTGAGTTCCTTCCCACCGCCCCTCCCATCTGGACCCATACTCTTTCTGTCTCTAGTTAGAAAACAAGCAAGCATCCAAAGAATAATAATTTTTAAAATGAGATTAAGAAAACCCAAGCAAATCAGAACATGACAAAACAAACAAACAAACAAAGAAAAATCAATGTCATTCTTCTTAGCAGTAGACTCCTGCTTGGAAAACAGTGGTAAGCAGGCATTTGAGCAAGTGTTAGTACCAGACATGCCTTTAACACAATGGGGGGGTAGGAAGAATACTACAAGTTGGTGTTCATGTGTTGTTCTTGTTGTTTTTCAAGATATATTTTTCTAAGCATGTTCAATTCCGTTAATCTCATTTGATCATACATTCTTAGAGGTCAAAGGAAAAGAATGAATTCTTAGTTGAAGAAATAAAAAAAAAAGGCTAAGTAGGATTGCTTAAAATTAAAGGTTTTGTTACCAAAACATAGGACTAAAGTTTGAATTCCTCAACTCCACATCTTTTCATGGTTTCTTGCCACTGCGCCCAGGATCACCACACAGTGATACAGCACTGAGCTCCTCCTGGTGTTGTGCACAGCTTAATTTCCTGTTAAACTGAGCTTAGAATTACTGTCCTCTAGAGTCTGGCAGGGATGAACTCCCATCTTCACCCCCCCCCCATCTCATTGGGGTGAAGCAAGACAACGTGTCGAGGTTGATAGCCTTTGAGTCTTCAGAGCCTTATAAAGCTCAAGCCTGATAATGATGCTACCAACTGGAGTAGCAAGGGGTAGGCAAACCATGGGCCTTTTCCAGTCACATAGGACCAGTCTCTTTCAAAATCTAAAAGATGGACAATTCTACAGAAAGCAGAGAGTCAGAGATGGAGACCATGAAGCCTGAGAGGGCTGGCAGAGAGAGAAAGACTCTATATTATAATTTCTCTCCTAGAAACCATTTCTTATGGCAAACAAGCTCTTTTAAGCATTCTTTCAACCTTTGAAAAGTTAATTTCCTTTCTATTTTCTTATGTTCTTGTTAGAGCATTCCTCTCTTAAGGGTGGCCTTGACATTTTCCCCTATAGGTAATGATGTGTGAGTATCTCCATCCACCTATTTCTTCTTTTCTGTGAATTCTAACAATAGCATTATGGATTTTTGCTGTCAATCCGTGTGTGTGTGTGTGTGTGTGTGTGTGTGTGTGTGTGTATGTGTGTAGTTAGTGTTCACAAGGTTCACAAGAATGCCTCTATTTTCTCTGGTAAATATATGTTGGTCAGTAAGGATAAGTACCTGACAACTGCCTATGCCATGACTCTTTCTTCCTGCTCCCTAAAAGATTACCCATTAACTGACCACAATACAACCAATCACATTCCTTACAGTTGGGCACTGGAGCCAAGAGAGGCTTATTTTGTTTTTTCAGAATGTGACTGGAATGAAGAAATACAGAGGTGTCAAATTTAGAGGGGAAGGAGAGAAGAACTGTAGATGATAAAAACGCAGGAGCAGGGAGCGTGATGAGAGAGCCTCCATCAGGGACACTCCCAGGACACACTGGGTCTGACAGATACTGAGAAGCTCAGCTTGGCTGCTACCCACGCTTGCATCATTCCCTATACCCTGCTTTCCCCCATTTGCCCGAGATTGTTAGTTTTAACTTTTTATACTAAGGTGTTGCCATTAAAACAACAGAATGATTAACCCACATCCTGTTAATACACAAGTCAGTCCATATAAAATACTTTTCAGATCTACAGACATGGCTCAGTGGCTAGGTCTGCTTGCCACACAACAATGAGGGGGTCTGAGTTTAGACTCCCAGAACCTACATTAAAAGTGGTGTGCGATCGTCCGCACACTCATAAGCCCAGTGCACTGGGGTGGGGGATAGGAGACAGGAGGATCCTTGGGGCTTGCTTGTTCCAGACCTCTCTGGGTTCAGTGAGAGATCTTGTCTCAAAGGAATAAGGCAGAGTGATATAACAGTGCATAACAACGACACTGAGAGCCACTTCTGGCATTCACATATTTGTATCCCACACGTACACACAGAGACACACACAAATTGAAAACATTTCTGAGTCAGAAATCAAGTAAGTTATACATGTATATACTTAAATATATATATACATATACATATATGTATGTGTGTGTATATATATATATGTGTGTGTGTGTGTGTGTGTGTGTGTGTGTGTGTGTGTGTGTGTGTAAAGAACAGCAGGATGTGGAAGAGGAGTTTGGAGTTCCTGTGGTTACTGGAAAACAGCATGCACTTCGGGAGTGAAGGTCTAAAGCTTCAGAAATGAGTGTAGGTCATACATAGAAAGTCATATATCATACTGAGAATCTTGGCTTTACCCTGAGAGAGCTGATGTTGGGGTGAGTTAGGATGAGGCATTTATGATGAGACCTTGTATAGTGATTTCCTCTGAGTCAATTCAGCCGGTTGAGGGGAGATGTCATCAGCTGAGTTTTCCAGTAAGGAGATGCAAGGGAAAGTTCTGGAATTTATCATAGATTTGTTGGGCTTTCCAAGTTCTTTTGGAAGCAACAGGCAGTACTTGAGAGTGCTTTAAAATTGGCTTCGATGTAAGGAAATGAAAGAAAAAGATGAAGGCAAAATTATATAAGGGTAGAATGGAGCCTCAGCTGGTCCTGCGGGGGATTAAGAAAAGAGAAGAGACTTGTAGTCAAAAGCTAGCCCTTCATTCTCTAAGGAAGATCTGAGCACTGGACCATGAGGCTCACCAGGTTGGAATTAGGGTCCATGTATTCATTCCCATGAACACTCTTCATGGGTAGTTACATGAATCAGCCTGAAGCTCAGGGCAGAGGGATGTGCTTAATATAATATTGTATTAATGATGAGAGACTGTGTGGCCTTTCGAGATTCATGTAGCCTTTGAAGATCTAAATAAAAAGCAGAGGTCTCTCTGTCCCCTAAATGGGCTGAAATATATATACCCATGAAATTTCTGGCTATTTGTTTTCTTCTACTTAAGATCACTCACTGATACTATACCTTGAACAACATCATGCAACGCTTTAATTATTTAAACGAATTAGTTAATTTCTGAAAGCATCCACAAGATGTCAGGACCTAACCTTCAATTTGCCTACATTTTACAGCATGTATACATTGAACTACATTGTCATTATTTTACAGACGAGAACATACCTGGGTTACAAACACAGTTACTACAAGGCAAGGGAAGAAATTAAACAGCGATCTATGTGATTAGCGGAGTTAAAGTTCATGTCTGAGCTCCATGGTGGGAACCATGTGTCTTCATCATGGCGGCTCATAAAGGCAACAAAGGGCTTCTTGCCAAGAAGGGAGGAACACAGAGAGGCTATGTCCAGGGACTTTATTGAAACCATCTCCTGGCCTCTTTCAGTGATGTAGTGTGTTGCTGGGAAAGGTGATTTTGGTACTGGACAGACAGACCCAGAGTCCGGACTGTAAGACTGAACCACAGGCTGTTAGACTAAAAGTGGCCCAGCAGTTATATATAGGAGCTTGCTACCTGCCTCTGGTGGTAGGTCATCCACTACCTCAGTCATGTTTTCAGGTTTGTTGGTGGTGTAATAGAAAAGAGAAAGACTCTATATTATGCTAATTGTCTGGCTACTTTCTTTTTTAAAATAAATTTTATATTTTATGTGAATGCTCTTGGCTCTGTCTATGAGGCTTCTCTCTCTCTCACACACACACATACTTTCTAGGGGATACATTTGTGGGCTACATACATGTTTGTGTGCAAATGTGTGCGAATGCACATGTATATGTGTACATGGAGGCTAGGACATAAGATATCTTCCTCCATCTCTGCACACTATTTATTAAGACAGGCTCTCTCGCTAAACCCAGAACTTAGCAGTTCGGCTACATTGCCTGGTCAATGAGCTCCAGGGATCTGCTTGTCTCCACCTCTCAAGCCCTGGTGTTACAGCTATGCATTGCTATTCCCAGCTTTCATGCTAGTTACAGAACTCAGCTAACAAGTCATGGGAAAGGGGTCCTCAGAGAGTTAAGAAGTTGACTTTCTTGAAGCAGAGCTTCTGTCTTTATCTAAGGAGGATCTTTTAATAACAAGCATGCTGATTATCTGGTTTCCTCCTGAAAACGTTCACAGTTTAAAAAGTGTTTATGGGCCTACTTTAAAAAAAAATATATACTTTCAATGGTACAGAAAGTTGTCCCAAATCAGAGATGTATAATGAGAAACTCTGCCTTATAGTAGCAAAATAAATAAGTATAGATTCAACTTAAATTTTAAAAATGTACAGATAATCATCGACTTTCCAATTCTCTGTCTAAACAAAGGAAAGCTGCCAGTCAGTCGGGAGTGCAGTCATCATGAAATGGTGTGATGGTGTGTTCTTTTAAACGAAATATTACATCTTTGTCTGTGTCTGTTTATGTATCTGTATATGTGAGTGTGTGTGCCCAGACATGCCAGAAACCTTGGATTCCCCTGGAGCTGGAATTACTGGTGGCTGTGACCTTCTCAGTGTGGATACTGGAACCCAAACTAAGGTTTTTTTGCAAAAGCAGCAAGTGATCTTAACTGCTGAGCCAGTGATATAGCCCTGAATGTATCCATTTATTTGTGTGTGTGTAGAAGGGGTGGGGCGTGTAGGAATGCAACTTAGCAGCTTGAGGAATCTGTTCCCTCCCTCCTCCACCCTGTGGATCCGGGGCCTGGAATTCAATTTGTCAGGTTTGGTAGTAAGCAACCTTTCCTTTCAAGCCATCTCGCCAGCCCTAAGCAGTGCTTTTTTTCAAAACTATCACCCAAGTGATTTGCAAAGCTTTTGCTCAGGAAAAGAATGTAAAGTCATGAAATGAACTTTAATTTTAGTGAACGCTGAGTTAAAGTTACGTGGTTGTTATTAAAAAAAAAATCAGAGATGCTGTTATGGTTTGTATATGCTTTTCCCAGGGAGTGGCACTATTAGGAGGTGTGGCCTTGTTGGAGTAGGTGTGTCACTGTGAGTGTGGACTTAAGGTCTTCACCCTAGTTGTCTGGAAGTCAGTCTTCCACTAGCAGCCTTCAGATGAAGTTGTAGAACTCTCATCTCCTCCTGCACCATATTTGCCTGGATGCTGCCATGTTTCTGCCTTGATGACAATGGACTGAACCTCTGAGCCTGTAAGCCAGCCCCAATTAAATGTTGTCTTTTATAAAACTTGCATTTGTCATGGTGTCTGTTCACAGCAGTGAAACCCTAACTAAGACAGATGCATAAAAAGAAACCCAGCTTGATAGCAGCAAAATAGTAAGTAAAGATTCAACCTGAACTTTACCGTAAGTGTATAGACACTCATTGACTCCCCAATTCTCTTTCTAATCTGGCAGAGGCCCTGGTTAAAACCATCAATATGGCAGAATCTTCATCCTACATATGGGCACCTTTTTTGCATCACTTTCCTTTATGCTGGGAGCACCCCGGCTGCTGTGTGACTAACAGTGTCCCTCAAAAATTTACTTGTGTAATCCCTGCACTCCATGTGACAGTAGTCAAAGCTGGGGCCTTAGAGGAAATTATTAAACTACGAGGGTTCTACCATAAGGCATATGGTTAGTGCCCTGTTAAAAGAGGATGAGGGGAGCTAGTGGCCCTGCCTTTTCCACCCTCGAAGGATTATATTTATTCTGGCCTTAAGAAACATGAGAAAATTCGGTTGTTCATAAATTACCCAATATAAGATATTTTGTAACAGCAGCTGGAATAAACCAAGATAATCCCCACGAAAGTCAGAAGCAAATCAACTGTTCCTATTGTCATACAATTGCTTCTATTGTCGCCAGGCCCTGGGAGTGGTTTGGAGATCATTGTAAAGTTTTTGCAGCCATCAGATAGCAGAAATCCAGCCTAGTTACTTTTTACAACGTGTAGTAATGCTCTGTACTCCAGACACAGAACATCCTTATCTAAGCGTGCATGTGGCTGTGAAGACAGACTCAGATTTGCCAGGCCCTAGGAAGGGCAGGGATCTATTTTCTTTCTTTCTTTTTTTTTTTTTTTTTTTTTTTTTTTTTTTGGTTTTTCGAGACAGGGTTTCTCTGTGTAGTCCTGTCTGTCCTGAAACTCACTCTGTAGACAAGGCTGACCTTGAACTCAGAAATCCGCCTGCCTCTGCCTCCCAAGTGCTGGGATTACAGGAGTGCGCTACCAGGAGGGATCTATTTTCTATTCACTCACTACTGCTGAGGCTTTCAAGTCTATTCTTAGTTATAGCTTCAGTGTTGGTTATTCCTCTGTTGTGGGAAAACAAAACAAGGCAGTTTATAGAAATTATAGGTTTATTTGGCTTACCCCTCCAAAGGGACAAGCGTCTGTCTCTGTGTGTGGAGGCAGGGCAACAAGCAGGCATGGTGGCAGGAGCAGGAGGCGGATAGGTCACATTTCAACCCCAAAGACAAAGCAGAAAAGCAAACTGAAACCAGGGCAAGGTTATGAATTCTCAAAGCCGCCCGCACCCTCTCCAGCAATATGCTTTCTACAGCAAAGATACACCTCCTAAGCCTCCCCAAACAGCGCTATCAACTGGGGACCAAGAATTCAAATATCTAGCCTTAGAGGGACATCTCATTCAAAGCACCATACCTCTCTGATATAACTAACATTATACGTCGTCTGCTCTGTTTAGATGACGCAACAACATATTTTTCTGGTTTTCAGCACCTGGTGTCTCATGCTTACATCAGCAATACCCACTCAGCTATTCCACCCATTTTACAGATGAGACAAGTTGGCTTATAAGAGTTTTTGGGTTGCTGATTCCAGTGGCAAAGTGTTGAGAACAATCTAGAAACCTGTCCTGGGTTTTGCCTCTGGTGTCCATTTCATTAGGGAAAACGTAGTGAGTAGATCTTTAAAACTGGTAAAGTGCTGTGCTTGGGAGCCTGTGATTACTTGATATTGGGTACCCTGAATACAGAAAAGTCTCTATGGGAATCAGAAGATGGAGGCATCTAACTCAGTAATGAAGTAATTGTTTATTAATAAAACATGTATGCACAAGGGAGGTCTGATTTTTCAGTCCATGTTCCCTAGAAATTTTCTCAGCATCATCTGTCTCTGGAGTAACTGTTTCCTCCCTTCTGCTTCTCTGAAGATAAGGAGTCAGAGGCTGAGAGGGCTTTTAGTGCTCAAGCATTTACTGTAGCTGAGTACAGGAAATGAAAGAAAAAACACAGAGCCTAAGTTCCTTCCTGGAGACACGTAAGAAATCTGGAGAGGAGAACTGGCGTCGCAGGCTTGTGCTTTGCCTGGCCTGCTATTCTGAGTCTCCATTCAGGAGTGACACTCCGTGGCCTTCATCTGGGAGTGCACTGTTGTGTGTGCTGAGGGTGGGGGGTGGGGCATCTGAATCCATTCACCGGATTTCCATTCACTCTCTCGAATTCATTCAGTGGAGCACGCAGCAGCAGCTCCTGCACGTCTTATGGAAGAGGCTGATAACCAAGACAGCATCTTTTAGAGATTCAGCCTTGTGACTTAGTGATCTGCTCCCATGTGTAGGGTGTGGTATCCTGGGGAGGAGGCAGCTCCATGCAGACAGCTTGCTTCTCCCCTGAGTTTAAAGGAGCATTTTGCAATGGAACAATGTGGGGCCTACAAATGGTCGGTTGCCAGAAATTCAAATGACTGCACGCCAGGCAGGTGGTGTAAAGAAATGGAAGCCAGAGCTTTGTAAAGGAACCTAGCACCAGACATGCCAGCTAATTGAAGATACGCTACACCAGATGGCAGAGGGGGTTGGCACGTAGCGTATGGGTGCTAATTTATCGGTGAGTGATCAAAGTTTCCAGGTTCCTGCAGTTTTTACATCTTTAAAGACTACAGGAGTGGTACAAGAGAGATCTTGTCCCAGTACTTGGGAGGCTGAAGCAGGAGGATTGTTAATCTTGGGACTCGCCTGAACTGCGTAGAGAGATCTTACACCAAAGAAAACAAAAATCCAAAAGCAATAAGAAATATGAATCTGAATCTGAAATGTCTAATGTGTCATTCCTCTTAAACATCTGATGTCAATCTGCTGGGGAGTCGGTTAGATTTTTCTAGGAAGCAGATTCTGAAGGCCCGATTCAAGAAGGTGATTAGGGGTCTTCCTGGAGTCACCCTCTGTTGAAGGGCAGAGGGAGGGAGGGAAGAGCGACTGGGCAGAGGGACAAGTCGAGCCCTAATGCATCTAAAATAAGAGCTTCCTCTGAAGAGACAGGCAGGCTAAAGGAGCTGGCGCCCCACCCCCACCCCCACCCCACCCCCGCTGTGCTTACATTAGTCAGCCTGTGGAATAGGCTGCCCTTAGTGGGTGATTCTTAAATGACTTACACAGGCCACTTTCCAGAAGGGGTTGACAGCTGAGGGTGGAGAGATGCCTCTGGTAGGACGTTTCCGTCTGAAGGAGTGTCGGTGCCTATTATAGATAGCAGGAAAGGCAAGTGCTTTACTGCAGGAGCCCTTCCCCCAGCCTCCAACACTTACTTCTTCGTGTAAATTCGGAAAAAAACAAAAACAAAAGCAAACAAACAAAACTACTTCAGGGTCTAGATGTCTCCTCTCTGGTGGATCTCATGGCCTCCCTGCCACAGTTGGGCTTAGACTACAATGATGTCAGTGTTGGCTTCTACCAACCATCCCAGATGGTTCTCCTCTCTCTTAGCTGGATCAAGTGTTTCACCTGATGTCAGGAATCAGACGCTTTGAGAAGTTAGAGCCCTGCTTGTCCTGAGTGCCATCAAAGTTGGGCAACTTGTCATCGTCGTCGTCATCATCCTGCCCCAGGGATATAGCGGAAGTCAGAAATTTCACTTTTTCCTGAAAGGGTCCTATTATGATGTGGCTTTTTTTTTTTTTTTTTTTTTTTTTTTTTTTTTTTTTTGCACAAAACACAGGTAGAGGTTTCAACTTATAATTCAGTAGTACCCTTGCTCTGCCCCCTGGTGGAAATATCCTTTGGTTAAAAGACACTAATAAACTAGAATTGCAAAAGTAGGAAGTATACATCTCCCACTTGGGTTCTGGGAGTGAACATAATCAAAACCTTCTGTCTGCTTTGGTTTAAAACCATTTTTGGACATCCTTCCAGATCCAGTACCACTTAAGGACATTAATATCAAATGTGCATTGTTTCCAAAAAATTACTGCCCCATCTTTCCTATACATTATTTCAGAATAATGTAGCCCTGTGGTCCTGGACACAAATATGGCCATGTGGCCTTTCTTGCAAGTCATTTGCTGTCATCCATATGCTTTGTTATGATGGGATTTCATATATGTTTTTCATATATATATATTCATATATATATTTCATATATACGTGGGATTTCATGCCAGTACACAAGTCATTCTTCAAATCCTCATGTAGTGGCATCTGTGACACTCCAAGAATGGGAAAGCCAAGCCCGTACTAAAACCAGTTTATTTCCATAGAGATGAATCACTGTATCTTCAGTTGTATTCAACTTGCAACCAAGTGGCTCTTTGTGTCTTTGCCAGATGCTAGCATACTTGGGACCCAACCAGTATTGTTCTCTGCTGCTGGCAAGGTGACCTTTGATTGCAACAGTAACTGGGTTTGTATTGATGAGTGGGTGCTGGCTACATGCAGATTCTCCAGCCCTGTCACTGTGCCTACTCCACGGATGTTACTATTCTGGCACTGATGCGACTAATGACCGTCCAGCTAATGTCAAGTGACAATCACTCTGTCTACCTTACTGTTTAGGGCCTCTTTCCGAATGGATGTTTTCTGGAAGATAACAACATACAACATGTAATAGACCTTCACTCCTGATCCATTCCAAATAGCCATACCCATATGCTTATGTCAAAGGCTTTTTCTTACACTTTGACTTTTCTCTTTCTAGGTTCCAGCCAACACTGATCAACTGTGTGTACATATATTGAGGTATTTTCTCTCTATTCAGAGTAGATGATGAGCTGCACAGTCTGAATATGGGAAGGAATCTCTCCCTAAGTGGAGCCATTATTTGCCCATTTTCATTTTGCTCTACATGCTAAGATGACCTATATATAAAACAAACTTTACTTTCTCATTGTGAGGGCCACCAGAGCCTCCAGACAGGAAGGTTCTTAAGAACAGCAATGGATGGCATAAGAAAGTGTGTCCTTTTCATTTGGCTGACTAGCGCCTTTCAGCTCTCCTAATGTCCATGTTGGATATTACCAGTGGATATCCTGCCATTGGTAATGAGTGCAGATGGGGTTAAATGGTTGTTTGATGCCTCTGTTCTAATGGAGCTAGTTCATGATGGGCTTCTTCTAGCTGCATGGTCTGTTGTCTCTGCTAAAGCTTCTATCTCTACCAGTGTCTAATACCATCCAAGGATCTAAGTTTCAATTGAGGAATATTTCTCATGTACCAGAGTCAGAAGAATGTAAATTATCACTCTCCTACTAGAATGTATATAGCCTCCAAGTGGCATCTTCTACCATCCTGATACTGTAGGACTCATTAGGTCTGATTCCACCGTAGCAGGCCATGTTCGAATTGCAGCTAGATCATGCGATGGACCCTGTTCTTATTCTAGACACACCATTCAAAGCAGAAGTGCTTTCGAATGAGTTGGTTTTAATAATTTTTAGGAATGAAATATGTGGTCTCTAAAAACCTGTGGAGCTTTACAAGGCTTTAAAAAAATACAAAAACAAAAACAAAAATAAAAACTAAAAAGACAATGTTGCTCAGTGCTATGATCCATCCTCTACTCTGGAGGCACTGGGTGGAGAAGCTTTGGAAACTACCTTCCTGTCTCTAGAGTTCACGCATCTTACCAAAGCCACAATGTACTTACTCAGTTAGTAAGATTTATATTATGTCATCAATAAATTGTACCATTTAGATGCTCAGGGTTGCACAGCAGCCTGGATCTTTCATGCTGTGTTGGAGAGAGCCATAGCTAGTTTATTCTGGGGTTAGGACTATACATCTGAGTACAAGAGTATGCAAAGTGCTTTGGACCACTCTTTGCAACAGAAAAATCACCATTTGCTAGAGCAATGGCTCTACAGCATGACAATCTGCTGTAGACAAACTCCATCTTGCTGCACAATAACCCCACCCCTCCTCCCTCGTCCCTTTTCAACTCTCCTCTAACCTCCACTACTGTCTCCAGTAGAGCACGTGCATGGCAGAGCAAGTACACACAAGACAATTTCCATAAACAGCCTCCTCAGCTTTACCTAGCTGCCCGTCCCTGCGACTGTGTACTCCAGTGACTGTGGACGAGCCATCTGCTTCCTAGCCTAGGGCGAGCCTTCCACATGAACACTAGGTGTCACCTGTGCTGTCTGTTCAACAACATTAGGAAGCTATTTTTTATTTCTTTAGTGTTTCCTTATTGGTTCTACCATTCGAATTATAAATACATTCTTCTTTGCTGAATTATCATCTGCTTGATGTGCTCACTACTCCCAATTCCTTCTCTCTGCTTACCGTAAGTCCTTTGAAATACTTGCATGTGTTAGACTCCTGAAAAGACTCTAGGGAGATTTTATCCAACACGTCAAAACTCCTGCTCTGGAACATATAGGTATCCAATAAATATTGCGTCGATAGCTTTTTAAGGAATTCTCGGAATTAAACCTAGAGCCGTGCACATTTTAGGCTGGTTCTTCATGAGTAAATTAACCAAAGCAAACCTTCAATAACTTTATACCTCAGTCCCTAATAACGCACATACCCTTCATGTCTGCATACTCACACACGCTTACATAACACTGTAAGGTGACTAGTAAGATGCTCATGTTGGAGTGGCTGTGGTCAAAGTAGGTCCTCTGGTGAAAGTCGGTGTAATCTTAAAAGTGTTTTCTCCCAGTGAGAAGTTCATTTTCTACTTGCCGTGACTTAGCTTACCTTTCACAGGGAACACATCTGTTTTCCGTGACATGCACACCCTCACATTCTCACAGTGGCTTTACTCCCTCACACACACACTTACTAGTTCACCTCGTGGAGCACCATTGCTTTAAAAGATGCCTAAGATTTTTTTTTTAAGTTTTGCTTATTTTATTTTATGTGTGAATGTTCTATCTACATGAACACCTGCATATCAGAAGAGGGCAACAGATCCCATGATAGATGGTCTTTAGTCACCATGTGGTTGCTGGGGACTGAACTCGGGACCTCTGGAAGAACAGACAGTGCTCTTAACTGCTGACCCATCTCCGTTTACCCACCTTCTCAGCCTTTTACTTGGACATGTACTGGCAATGCTCTCGGGCACATTTCTGACTTCTCCCTCCATTCTCATCCTCGCACACCAATTCCCAGTGCTAATTTCATCTGTTTGGCTGGACTAGACATGAAGGAAAGTTTGCTCTGCTTTGCCTCACTTAACCCACTAAGGTTCACAGGACTAAACGGATAGGCTGATTGGAAAACAGACATGCACATTTATGTTTTGCACAGACGCAGTTGTGATGCAATTACATACCAGATCTATGTGATTCAAGTACTTGTGTACCCTGATTCTACAGGAAAGGTAGAGAAGAGGGACTGCAGACCATTTTTAGAGGGCTCGTGAATAATTTCAGGGGAACTAAATGGGTTTGGAGAGAATACAATGACTAGGGACAAAGTCTGTATGGTGCAGAGTAGATGGTGGAAGTATATTGGGACTGAAATAGACAGGTGTGTGGCAAGAACATCCAGGCATAATGACAGACCTCAGCGTTTCTTCCTAGCATAAGAGCGTCATCTTTGATTAATAACATTTCAGTCAGGAGAATGAGGCAATTCTCCTTTGGTAGAAGCAGCTGGCCAGGCAGACAGGGAACTTTGCAGAAAGTTTTCCAAGCCTTCCCATCAGGAAAGAAGCAAACAAAGGCCCGTGTTTGGAGAAAGGACCTGAAATAGCTTGACCCATCAAAGCGTTCATCACTTATAACCCAGTCACACCTACTAGCAAGTATTGATGGTTTTACTTTAAAATGCACCCAATATGAGACCATGTACCCCTGCTCCTCTGTTATGAGGTACAAGCTAGCAGCAGCATCTCATAGTACCTCACCTCTTGTGACCCCTATATGTAAACTTCTCTTCATGCTCTCAAAGAGCTTAAATAACTTCCTCTTCCACTTCCTGATGTCACCTGTCTCCAATGCACAGGCAACCATTTACTACTACATAACTGTTATATTCTTGACTCACCTCCTTAGAATGCAAGCTTCATGAAAGAAGGAATTTTTATCTGGTTTGTTTCCATTTTTTTTTATTCCTCTTACCTTGGAATCATGATTGAAATTCATTAAATTAAATATTGGTTGAATTATATGATAAGTCATCATAATACCACTTAGCTTTGAGCTAGGTAGCACAATCTTCAATTTAAGGAAAAGGAACTTGTCTTAGTTATGGCTCTATTGCTATGAAAAATGCACCATGATTAAAGGCAACTCTTACAAAAGGAAGCATTTCATTGGAGACTTACAGTTCATAAGGTTATCCATTATCTTTATGGTGGGGAGCATGGGGGGCATGGTACTGGAGAAATACCTAAGAGCTTTATACCCTTTTCCACAGTCAGCAGGCAGAGAGAGAATCCTCAGAGCTCATTATCAGTGACACACCTCCTCCAACAAGGCTGTACCTCCTAATCCTTCCCAAACAGTTCCACTAACTGTGCACAGAGCATTCAAATATATGAGTTGATGAGAGGCATTTTTTTATTGAAACCACCATGAAAATCAAGGTTCAAAAGGTAGATGTGAACTGGTAAAGATCATAGAAACAGGAAATCAGCACACTGTCCTGTGGACCAATCTCCTTGTGCTTCAAAGTCCAGGTCTGAAGCAACACAACCTTCTGGGCCACAGCCCATGCTTTTTCTTTGGAATCCAATATCAAAACTTTTATAAATTCTTAATTAAAGCAATGTTTAATTTTTCTATTGCTGTGATAAAATGCAATGGCCAAAGCAATTTTTATAGGGAAAATATATCTGGGCCCACCTCCAGTGACAGACTTCCTCCAACAAAGACATTCATCCCAACCTACTGTGAATATCACCACCAGCTGGGGCTTAAGCATTTAAATGCAGGAGTCTATGGGAGACATCTCATTTCAAACCATACAACCAAACCCTTGATCTTCTCCATAAGCTTTGATATGGAGTTTTTTTTCAAAGCTATAGCCTCTTAATCAGTGTTCAAGGACAAGATGTATTCTATTCAGTTATTCTTCAGACTATACATTGCCTTGAATTTTGGGGGTTTCACCATGTTTGTAAAATGATTCTCCACCATCTTGAATTGAATCTTGAATCAGAAAGCCCTTACTATAAGCCACAGATAATCAAAACGAATGCTTTAAAATTTAGATTCCCAACTATTGGAACAGTTGCAGGAAAGTTAGTCCACATGTGTAGCCCTTCTTAACGTGCATGTGTTTTAAAATTCTTACATTCCCAATTGTTTAGGAATTTGATGATCAGGGACCTGTTTGAGCCATTTAATGAGCGATATTGGTACATTTCCTGTTCTCTGTGAGTCTGCATTCTCTTGACGGGAAGAGAGCTTTGCCACTGCAACAGTGGCAAGGGTCACATCATCACGTCACATGCTGAACAGTACTAGGAAGGAGGAGGGGTCAGCAATGACAGGTAGTATTCTTCTGAATGAAAGTGGGAAGCAACCTCTATAAAGGGCAGTGCTGCCATTCACCATGCTAACTGTATCATCTAGAAAAATGGCAGTCTATTGTAAGCACAAGATAAACACGGTGTGAGTTTTGGGGGGTGCATTCATGAGAGATGCTAGGGAACTCTGCCAAGAGTTGTTCCTGCAAGCTGATAGAGAGGATGATAACTTGACAAGGAGAGGAGAATCATAGTCTGGGTGTATTCAAATGCAAAAACGGGCCATATTTGTTGAAAGATGGCCATGAAGGGTTGAGACATGACTGAGGGAGAGGAGCCAAAGATGAAGACAAACCTCCAGTCTGAGCAAGGAGACTAGAGTAACCATTGACTAAAGTTTTGGGGTGTGGCAGGTTTTGGAGCCCAAAATTCAGTTTCTTTAGGACTTACACCAAGACTCTATTTCTATGTGTCCAAGTGTCTCCGTCTCACAGTTTCCTGAGATACATTAAGCCAAATCCTGCTGTGTATCCATGGAAAAGCATTCTGAATCCTTCTGTGGAAAACATCACGCTAATTCCACTGCTTTCTTGGCCAGACACAGAGGCAGCCTGAATTGATGGTTGTCTTGCTTTTCATATTCTTGGAATAGCCAAGGAGGCCATTTTTCTTCAATTCATCCCAAAGGCTTTATTTTAAGAAAAAAAAAAAAAAAGATGATTGAAGGGGTAGTGTAGCAGAAGAATTGTTTGTTGTATGGGTCTGTTGAGGGCAACAGCTTGAGTCAATTAGTTGGTTATTATACATTCCTAGGTCTGGACTGTCAAGGCAGTCTGACCCCAGGAACACACCACAGTTCCTACTGATCGTGACCTCAACAGGTTTACTCAACTCTTGTGATTTAAAACAGCACACATACATAACACGTGATCGCCAAGTGGCTAAAAAAAATGTGGCAGGAATCTAGTGAAGAATGTTCTGAATCAAGGTGATAATTCAGATGCAAGGAAGGCAAAGAAACCCAGGAGGTGAACAAAAAGGAGAGAATGAAATGGGTAGAATAGAGGATAAGAGGAGAAGGGAAAAGAGGAGGAGAAGGAGGAGAAGGAGGGGGACAAGGAACAAGAATAGTAGTAATAGGATTTGTTTAAGATTGCAAACATTCCGTATCCACCTTTGCTTTTCCTAAGCAAGCTTATCAAGATTTCTTTCAGTAAGAGTTAAGTTTGGGATAGTAAAATCCAGGAGGGACAGAGAAAGAAAGAGACAGAGAGACACAGCCGTGCGCGCGCGCGCGCGCGCGCGCGCGCACACACACACACACACACACACACACACACACAGAAGGGGGGACAGTTTTATAGCATGTAGTTAATTCTCTCTTTGCTCTAAATATAGCCCTTCTCATTTGCATGTCAGTCCCAGAATGCTTTGTGATCTCACAACTCCTGTCTAGTAGTTTTAGCATTTCTGTAAGAGCAAACCGAAATGTTTCGGGTGCTTCATTGACCTAGGCTTTTCTTTCCCTATCTTTTTTTTTTTTTTCATTTTTTTCTTGTGTCTTGCAAAAGAATTCAAGGTGGTGACCTTTGCTTGGCGTTCCTCCTCCTGGCCAGAAATAAATTGGAAATTGTTGCAACTTTTTCCTTTGAAAACTGCACTGGGTCCAAATTGCCGTGACTAACCGGAAGCCTTTGGATTAATTTACTAGAGAGGGAGTGTTCTAGGCGGTTAGTGTGCCCTTTGATTATGTGATCGCACTACCTCTTTTCTGGATGATGAAAACAGAGTTTATGCCATTTGGAACCCTCTTTCTGTAGGTGCCTTTTATGACTGTTCTGTTGCAAGAAAATGTTCAATTTAATGACAAGATATCAAGAAGTGTAGTTAGAGGGCCTGCCTATAGCAATGTCAATGTCAGATCCTTAACAGATTGAATCACACATAATCACATGCACAGAATTCCTGTTTAGTGGAGCATTTGGGCTGAGAATCGGAGAGTGCAGGGGGGGTGGTGGTGGTGGTGGTGATAGGAGACTTAAGATTTTCTATTTTTTTCTTTTTTTGCACAGCAAGGAAAATTTTTGAATATTATTTAAATTGTTTGGGATTACGTTTTTAGAAAAGTCTGTCCCACCCCATTGCTGTTTAGAACAACCCCCACCCACAGCGGCCTCTCCAGTTTCTCTTGGCCTTTTCAAGTAACTAAAGGACATTAGGTGTCCCAGTGTTTCAAAAGCCACCTTTCGCCCTCGTAAATTGTGTCTTTCAACAATAAACTCGGGATTTCTCGCTGCACACCTGACTGGTTGCTCAAAGACAGCAACATTGGCAAAAGAGGTTTCACTTGCAAATCCGCGACTGTACAGCAGAATGCGCAGGCTTTCTACCTTCCCGCTACTGGGATTTTCTCTGCCTCGTGCTTACAGAGCAGCACAAAGCCTTGACCTGCAAGAGTCAGACTGAGAATATTTTTAAAATACAGGGGTAGAGCAAGAAAGCCATGACCCTCACACACACACACACACACACACACACATTTCCGGAGTGAATTTACTTTGCATTGTTAAATGCATATGCTCATGGACTAGGAGCACCGGACACCGAGTCAGAATGTTTACAGTCCGAACAGATCTCCGCTCTCCAAGGAGCTGTAACTGCTGTTTACAAATATCCTAAAAGCAGCAGAGGCGCCGCCCAGTCTTTGGTTCTAACAAAGGCGGCAGCGCCACGCTCGGTCCGCTAGTGGCGGCGGACTGCCGAGCCCCAGAGGGGAGTCTGCTGCCATTTCCTTTAAAAAGCAGAGTTCGGATGATGGGAAATTGGTGTAGGGGTTGGTGGGAAGCGTAGGTGTTCAGAGGGGCTTGGCCCTGGAGGCTGGGGAACCACTACACTGCTTCCCCGCCGGCTGCTGCATCCTTGTCCGGAAAAGTCCCTCGCGCCCTCTGGTGGTCGAGAAGCGTGTTGACTACGCGGAGCTAGCAAGTAGAGGGAGGGGTGGAGTAGGGTGGGGGGTTAAAAAAAAAAGAAAGAAAAGAAAAAGTGGGTGAGGCAGATGCTAAGAAGAAAATCAATAGGGATAAGGGAGAAGAGGGAGGAGTCTCAGATCAGCCATTCCTGCTTTACGGGGTCCCAGCTGGCACCACAAAAGAAAAAAAATAACAAAAAAAGAAACCCCAAGCCCGGCGTGTACGCCAGTGGAGGAGGGTGGCGAGTGGCAGGGGGCGGGTCGGGGCGAAGGGGGACCAGGGAGATTTACTATTGTCTCTGGCAGCCGCCGCGGGAGCCCGGGAGGGGGGCGGAGGCGAGAGGAGGCGGCGGCACCGGCCAGCGCACCATTCGCTCCACCTGATCTGGGGCGCTGTGCGCTGAGCCAGGCGCGCGCGAGCAGCAGCAGTAGCAGCAGCGAGGCAGGCATCCCCTGCAGCCAGAATCGCCACCATGTCCTACCAGGGCAAGAAGAACATTCCGCGGATCACGGTGAGTCCGCCGGTGGTTCCTTGCCGGCCACGGGCCGGGTGGCTTGGATGCCACTGGCGTGCCCGGTTGGGTCCCCCGGGAAATAGGGACCCGGCGCGGTCCGGGTACTGGAGTGCGGCGGTCAGCCCAGACGGCGCAGACGGCGCCACGCTGGTGCAGCGACCCTGGGGTTTGAGGAAATCAAAACAAAGAGGAAAACCTTAAACACTGACGCGGGGAACTTCGGGTTGTTTGTCCTTTTCCGCAGAGAGCGCATGGTTCACAGGGCTCCGTGGAACCCAGCCTCGCCCGGGGGCCGGGGGTGGGGTGGGGTGGGGTGGGGTGTGTGTTCTCCTGCATCTTGAGGTGTGCTTTTTGTTGGCGTATCTTTTAGGTTTGGTAGGGTATGAGGGATGACACCTTTCTCCACTGGTAGTTGGCAACCGGACCGCGCCCCTCTCCTTGCATCGGCCTTAAGGTTTGATCCCAGCGCCTGGGAGAAAGCACTAGGAGTCCTGAGGGGAAACCCTCCTTCCCCACGCATAGGTTTGGGTGTGTCAGATTCGAGCCTCAATAGCTAATGTGCAATGAAAATGATTAACTTTATTTCCACCTTAATGATATACCTTTTTTCATGCCGTTCCTATTCCTCCCCCCAGAGAAAACAAGAGTTTGCAGAGAACATTTTAGTTTGCATATGCACACGGACGGACGCATGCATGCGGTGTCCAACTGCCATTGTGTGCTAGAGTGAACCGTCTCTCCGGCTGGCTGGTGTCGTGCTCTCAGTGTGCAACTAGGGCGGGGACGTGCCTTTATCAGCTTCGGAAGTGGTCTCTTCACCAGTTCCCAGCTAGGTGTTGTCCTGAACAAAATGCCTCTCCCAGCCTGAGATTCCTCCCTGATGAGTTGATTTAATCCCCCGATAGTGGGGACATATGGCAGTCTGGGATAGTATTAAAACAAAACAACAACAACAACAAAAAGCGAAGCCAATGGCATTTGGTAGTTTAGCAGGAAGCAGTATTGTAGTATTAAGTGTGTGTGTGTGTGTGTGTGTGTGTGTGTGTGTGTGTTAGAGGAATGGGTGGCTACTCCATCTTTGCAAAGGGAACAAAGGAAGTGATAACTGCCCTCTGGGAGGCTCTGCAGCTGCCCCAGGGCTGACTTGTACCTGCCACCTACTTAACTCTTGGGGGGATCTGCCTAGATTTTGCCAGGAGTCTGAGTCTCACACTCGCCCCTCCTCCGTTTTGGAATGCCCCGTGCATCTGCGGTGAAGACTCAGCTCCATGCCCATACCTATGGCGCTGCATGGTTAAAGTGACTTATCCCTTTTGCAGCATCTCACCTTCAGCCGGCGGCACCTGAGCCTCACTTCACTCTGTGACAATGGCACCCCACCCCTACCAGCTGTCCACCTGATCCCAGGGAAGAAACGCTCCCCAGGGAGAATAGTTGAGCTGGCTAGGGATCCTTGCGCCTAAGAGGCTTTGGGCTTAAAGGATGTACTCCTGTGTCACTACCTGAGAACATTCACCGTCCATCCTTGAGACGACAATAAGCTGCTTCAGCAGTGTCAGTATTTGCCTGGTGCCGGTTGTCTTTGCAGAGAGACACAGAAGGTATCACCAGAAAGAATCTAATTGGGAATCTCAGCTTTGTTTTCCTATTGGTTTCTTTAATGAAATGCTTACCCCATCTCTCCGGCTACTGCAGCTGGAGGTCTGTTGGAGGCCACTTATTTACACCTAACGGGCAATCTTACCGAATCTCCTATTGGGGACAGGCAGAGAACCATGCCCTGCCCCTCCCAATTTGTAAAGGCTTCAGTCATTCTTCTTACAGACCCAGTCTGTGACATGGCATTGAGGACCACACCCATTTTTTTTCCCTAGGTATTATTTAAGCCACCTTTAAGGACTGATAAAGACCTTTAGGCAACATAGTCTGCCTTAAGGTCTACAGAAACTGTGGCTGTGCCCTGCCCTGTTCTCAGGACTGGGCTTATAAGGAGTTCCCTTTTGTCTCTGCTCGGATGCTCTCCGGGTGGGGCACTTCATTCATTTTCAGTGGGCCTCCCCATTCTTTCTCCGTGCCTGGGCGTGGTGCTATGTACAAGCCTGTGCTAGAAGCAGGAGCTGCATCTCCAGCAGCTGGAACAGGACTGGACAGTGGGTGTGAGTTTCTTCCAGCCAGGCTGTCAGGCAGTCATTGTTAGAACCAGGCAATCAACTGGGCATGGAGGGCAGGCACGGCAGGGGGCGGGGCTGGTCTGAGGGGGATAAGGAATCCATTTCTAGCTTTTTTCTTTCTCAGGCTTTGTGTTTGCATTTCTGTGAACAGGGGTTCTTTCTTAGAATAAAACACCTCTGTGTGTTTGTATGGCTCTAAGAGATGATCATTTTCATACTACAAGTATTAAAATACCTTCCCTAGACATAGGTAAAAATTATAAATATATGGATACAGCCCTACATAGATTGAAAATATGATTAAAGATAGAAATCTAGCATGTGTTTCCTACTCTTGATAACTGGTTCATTTTTAAAGATGCAAACCTTCTAAAAATCCTAATTAGATATCCCAGCCCTTGTCTTCTCTTCTGTTAAGGCAGCCCCACCCAGTAGCTCTAGTGTAACTGTAAGCTGTAGACTGAAGGAGGCAGTCTTCCCTGGGCCTGACCCACTTGCCTCGCTAGACACCGCCTTTTGCAACCATTTTTTTGGTTGGAAATAGGGTTTTTGTTTTGCCTTTTGTTTTTATTGCTTTTCTCCTTCCACCTGCTCTTGCTGTTCTTATGAGGCGAGGACACTTCTACTCCAAAGTGTGCATCTGTTTCCTGGGGGGGCAGGAGGGTCTGCTGCCTGTGGTGGATCTGGGAAGGGGCTCTCCTTGTGAGTTGTTCGGGTGTGGATCTTATTCTACCTCGTCAGGGCAGCAAGCGAACCATCTTTCCACCTGCACGCCAGCCATTGACTCTCAGTGTCAGACGCCAGGCATTCTGGACTGCTCAGCAGATTGGGTACAACCTTCTAGGTCCACTGTCTCACGCAGTGTTGGGCACATAATACCTAAGGAGTATCTGTTGAGTATTAATTTGTCCCAAGATTGTGTAAACTGCATGCTTTTCCCATCCTAGAATCAATACAGCCTGACAGTATACTTATCCATATTTTTAAAAAAATCAAAAATCTTTTTTTTTCTCTTATGTTCAAATAAATATATAACATTTGGAATGGTATCTACCCTATCAGTTTTGGAGGTACCTTTTATGTTAACGGTCAGTCTTTTTCTTTCTCTGATATAAGCTCCACTTGAAACTGACTACAGGATTGGGAAAATGCCCGAATTATGGGTACCAGTACTTTCTCGTGCATTTTCTTATCTGAGCATTGACAGAAAACCACTTCATAGTTTAAAACCTGGAAACCTAGGTAGACCAAGTCAGTCATTCAGAGTTACACGGTGAGAGTTAGGAAATGCTGGAAATCTGCCGATGGCTTATCTAACTTCAAAGTCACTTGTATGCAGCTGCTGCCTCCCAGAGACACATAAAAAGCTCCAGAATCTATCCTCTCCTCTCCACCTCCCCCTTCTTCCTCCCTCTTCTCCCCCCACCACCTCCCTTTCCTCCCTTCCCCCCCCTCTCTAACCAACCACAGAGAGTTGGCTTTTTCTAATGACTAATGGACTTCTGTAAATAGTGTCTTGTAGCTACATCTCTGTTTTCTAGAAGTTGCGTTGCCTGTGTGATCTTTGGACATTGCTGGGATACATCTCTAAGAATACCACCTGCCAGTTTTAATATGGAGCGCGCAGCCTGAGCTCTGAGCTCTTGTTAGAAAGGGCACCATTGTCAGGTTGTAAGTTCCATAGTAATTACTTTAAAAGGGTGAACTGGTGGAGTGCCTGTGGTCTTTGGGCTGGGGGGTGGGAGTGGGGGTGGGGGAGACACTAAACTTGACTCTGAGGAAGAAGCCAGTTCACTCTGCCCCTCCACAAATGCATGCACCTGTGTGTCCCCTGTGCTTCCGTAGGTGTCACTTCATGGGAAGAAAGTATTAGGAGATAAAGAATTAGAGTTTGGAGACCAAAGGAAGAAGCTAGCCTATCCAAGTAAGGCACTTTGAAAGGGAGATTCCAGAGTGAAAGACAGACCAAAACTCTTAAACACTAGGAATGGGAAGCATTTCAGCTATCTGATTGTGGAAATGTTGATGCAGGTCATGCCTGGGGTATCTGTGTTGTTCCTTTATACTCTGAGCAGGTATGCCATGAGCCCGAGCCAGGCTATTCTTTCTGAAGAACAAGCAAAATGCCTCAGGTTTAATAAAGGCCTTGAATACAAGTTGCTCTGACCAAACCCGCAGAATACTTTGGGGGAATTCCGGAGAGATTTCTTAACAGAATTTGAAACTTACCTGGTTTCACCCACCAGCTTGAAACAAACAAATGGAAAAGCAAAACCAAAACCTTTCCTTTTCATTCCTCAGTGAACTTTGACCCCTGAATGTGGTCTGTGAACACCAAGATGTGTTCAAGATAGTAAATATTTGTTTATAAGATCTCTGAGGGTGAACTTCTGAGGGTGAATATTAATAAAGGAACATTTGGCAACTGTCTGGTAAAGAGATTTTTTTTTTCCTGGGAAACTCGTAAAATATGTTTTCAAACAGAAAAAAAAAATGAAAATTATACAATGTGAATGGTTTTTCTTGCCAGTTATGTGACAGCAATCTATAGAACTGTGCCTGTCAGTAACTTCTGACAACCAGACAAGAGGCTACTGGACCCCCTGTAGTCAGACCCAGAAACCTCTTAAATAGATTTACACTCTGTTTTTCAGTCCCAATCAGCTCCAGTCTAGAGCCACATAGGATCAGTACCCTTTCCTGCAGGTTGTTCACAACGCAACTTCTAGTGGATTTTTTTTTCTGTATCTTTTCTTCCAAAGTTATAGAGATCAAATTAAAGTTTAAAAAGAACAAACCCCTCTTTGTATCCTATATAACCCTTTGTTCGTTAACTATTGGCAAGGTTTATAGACCCACTTATATCTGCTTGTTGCAGTTAAAAGCTGCAAAATGTTAAGGAAAGCAGGGATGTCCCCCTAGGGTACAAGTGTGCCTGTTTGATCCGGCCACTGCTCTTAACCAGAAGGGAACAAGAAGATGGGAAGCATCTTCAGCTGCTGGATGATGTTAACAGAGGAGCAGAAACCACCACCCCTACATCCAGCGGAAGACCTCATTGGGTCGGTGCACAGCCTCGCCTGTCCTCAATCTTCTCTCCGGCCAATGAGGAACAAGTGTCTTCAAAGACTCTGGAAAACAGAGTCTTCTGGGAAATCCCTGTTTAACGAAATCAAATTGGCACGAGTCTGTGTCAACCTATGAAACAGAGTTAACACCAAAATAAAAGCTCGTCTGGTGAAATAGGATGAGTCCTTCCACGTTATTTCGGGACCCGCTCCTTTCATATATGACTTCTCTAGAGGAATGTATCCTTTGAACTAAGCAAGTTGAAGCTAAGCGTGGTGGTGCTGTTAAAATAGTTCATTAAGCTTGGGAGGCAGAGGCAGGCGGATTTCTGAGTTCGAGGCCAGCCTGGTCTACAGAGTGAGTTCCAGGACAGCCAGAGCTACACAGAGAAACCCTGTCTCGAAAAACCAAAAAAATAAAAAAAAATAAAAAAAATAGTTCATTAAGTGAGCGGCTGAGCACAAACTCCCAGAATCACCACATGCACCCACTGGAAGCCGCACGGTTTAGTTCACGTAGTTCACGACAACTCTCATGCAAACGGTTACAGGTCACTATTGTTCATCCTAGGGAAGGGAATCACAAAGATTACCTCATTTAACTGAAGTCACACAGGTAAAAAGAAAGGTCCTGGGGTTGTTCCACCAAGAGGCAAGGTACCTAGGCAAGAAAGCAGTAACTCCATGGATACACAGGACTAGTTCCCTCCTCCTCCTCCTTTCTAACTCTATAGACCTGGAAGCTCACATAACAAGTCTTTACTGTGGGGGTGCAAGGGGGGTTGGAGATGAGCTGGCCAAGTGCGGGAAGAACATAACTTCGGGAAGAACAGCTGAGAACCTTCTAACACGGTTCCTTCAGCTGTCTGAGTTTCCTTCTGGCTTTGGTCCAGGAGTATGGGCCAGTATAGAACGGGAAAGCAGATGCTGGTTTTTTTTTTTCCCTGCCTTGCTTAGCTGAGGGTCTGGGTCTCCAGGCCCCTTCTCATTCTCTGCCCCTGTCCTTGTCCCAGACAGAAGAAACCAAGCTCCAATTCCCATTCAGCCAAACAGAGACACACCCAGCACTCTAAGCCAGATGGAAGGTCCGTAATAGAATGGCCCAGAAAGCTATTAGAGATGTCTGGAATTCAAAGGCACATTTCTCATGGTGCGTGTCATAGAAATACTAGATAACCAGATCAGAAGGACAAGTGAGAGTTGTGTCCCATAATGATAATACATCTTATACATCCTATGAAAGGACTTCAACTCTGCACTGAGCTACTATAGCCACAGCCCGGACTTTATTTGAACCGAGGCATCCCTTAGAGAAGGGAAGAACCTGAGTTGTGACCACAGTGCAAGAGGACCGCGGAAGGCAGTACTCTCGGGTCTGCCCTTGCTTCTCTTTTACCTGAGACTTTAGGCAACCTTCGAATCTGCGCTGACAAACAGATCTTTGCACTCTCTGATCTTCAAGGTCCCTGCTAATGCAAATAACCCCGGGGGAGCAAGCCTTTTCCTCTTCTGTTCCACATTCACATAGAAGAGTTACAAGCTCTTCCCTCCCATGAGGAAAGCGTGAGCAGGGGCAATGCATGAGAGATGGTATCAGCTCAGTAGGACCAGCCAACATCTGTGTTGGATGCAACGGACTCTGGTTGCTTTTCACCCTTAAGATCTTTGACTTTTTCATATTTCGGGAGGAGACTTAGCTAATAGACTATAGGAGGGGACAGGGGAGTAATAATGAGGGATAGGCCCCTTTTCTTTAAGCAGAGCTTTAGGTCAATGAAAACAAGTATTATTAAAGCGATGTCATGATTTATTTGCTGCCACTGCTGCATCTCCTGAAGTGAAGGCTGCCATTGATAAAGGCACAAAGGCGACAATTGCCCCCAAATCTAGACTAGGCAAACAAACAAGCAAACAGAAAAGAGCTCTGAGACTGTGCTCGCCCGAGCCTTTTTGGCTGCCTGTGCTGATATTTTAAATATGATGGCCGCTGTCCAATGGAAATAGCTTTCTTCTCAAAAGCCCAGTAATACCATGGACTCTGTGTGAGGTTATCAGGGAGCCTCCTGCTCCTTAATCTTTGATCAGCACATACTAGGTCCTCTGTCTAAGGAAAAGAAAAATCCACAAGCCATGCTAAATGAATAGATGCATTTAACCTTGACCTGCAGCATTGACTTTAATTGGGAAGATGACCTGAAAGCATTTGCTTTTGTTCCTGAACACCAGCCTCCCTTTCACTGACAACTTTTGAGAATATTAATTCTTAGCACTTCAAGATAAGGTCCAATTGTAAGAAACTGGCATCAAGTCACTGAGCTAAGAGAGATGGGCCATATTAGCAGGACAAACAGGTTACTGTGGGACAAGGCCTGCTCTGGGCAAATGTGGCAAAAAGCCTGCTAGCATTTACACTTCTCTCTTCCCTGTCCACGCCCTTGAAAATCTGTGTACCCTTTCCGAGCATAATTTAGGGGTCAACTTGGATACTTGTGGTTGTAAACAGAGACATCATTTCTCTTACTGTAAATGACTTAAAGAATTCATTCAGATTAACTTTTCCTTCAAATAAAGGACATCGTCATCATGAATCTTGGAACCTGAATACAATATAAATCTTAATGGATGTCTCTGTCTGCCTTTGTACATAAACCATGAAGTCCTTTGGATTATTGGCAGCCATTAGGCCCATTGGCACATGCACAGCTAAAATTTTGTCTTTTAGAAATACTGGCTAGGAAGCAGCTCATTTCCCCCCCCCTTTATTAGAGTTGGAGATTCAGATAGAAAGTTTTTAAGCTTTGCTCATATGTTTTCAAAGATTTTCAGAGTCTCACCCTACAACAATTGTCATCTTTCTTCGAGCTTATACTTGGAGTTATTCTTGGCATTAGATTATTTAGTAAGTTTGTATACTAGTCAGCTTGGTTCACCACTATAACCGAATGCCTAAGAAGAAGCAACTTGTTGGAAAAGGAAGGGTTCATTTTGGTTCGGAGTTGGGGGTTCATGGTCTCTGTTTTAAGGGGAAAGATGGTGGCAGACAGGTCCAGGGCAGGAAGAGCCTGAAGTTAGGACACCATACCTCCTCACATCCTGGCAGGACAGCAGGACAGAAAGTAGAGAGGGAGACATGACAGCCTGGACCAGGATTTTTCATTTCCCCTGATTTATTCATTCTGGACCCTAACCCATATGTGGTGCTGGATACACCCAGCCTGGGCCATGCCACCCCAGGTACACCTCTCTGGAAACACAAGCTGCGATGCGCCTGTAGATAATTTTAAACCCAGGGAAGTTAGTAATTCAGATTAACTATCACACTTCCTTCTTTGGTTTTCAGAGTATGGTCAGTTAGTTAAAGCACATTTTTAAGGAGCTCACGTCAGCCTGAACTATGCAGTTGCAGTACGTCTCTGTCTTTGCTATGGCAGAATCTTTAAAAGGCATCCTCAAAAGCGAAGTGTTTATTTTGGCTCACAGCTTGTGGGGATCCAGTCTGTCATGAAGGGGCAGCATTGCAGCGGGTGCCTCCTTGGTAATGGGAGAGATTCTACACCATCTTGCATCCTAGGGAAGAGGATGGGGAGAGACAGGGCCACTTTTTAACCCCCCAAGGCCACCCCATGACCCCACACATGAGCCTATGAGGGACATTCCAAAGTGGAATATTTCCATCGTGATGGCAGTCGCTGGACCACTCTGCTCTACAGGAGAAGGAAATGCATGGGCAGTCACTGTATCCATGGGCCTAGAACATTGGAAACATTTGTATTCAGTACTACATGGATTCTGACGATGTCGTTGTAAAATAACCACACGCAGCAGAAACATTTTGATATTTTCCTTTCGTTGAATTAGTAATATTTCTTGACCATTGGCTATGTGAAGATCATCACAGGATCATCTAATACAGATAATATATAACAAGCATTAGTTTTCCAAGATTTGGTATTTACTATGCCTTACATTAAGCTATTTCACTTAGTATCTCACTTAATCCTGAAAAGACCTTGATTAGGTGGAGTCTCAGCAGAGATCTTTCTATTTTATTGCTGGGGGGGGGATGTAAAAATTAACCCTTTAGTGCACATTAGCCTCAAGCCACCAAGGTCAAATGTGAGCTATATGACTCAGCACTCACATTCTTAACTCTACTGTACAGTGCCACCTTACTTGCATACTGTCATAGGGTTTGCATTCCAACACAAAACATCACGACCAAGAAACAAGTTGGGGAGGAAAGGGTTTATTCTGCTTACAATTCCACATTGCTGTTCATCACCAAAGGAAGTCAGGACTGGAACTCAAGCAGGTCAGGAGGCAGGAGCTGATGCAGAGGCCATGGAGGGTTGTTTCTTACTGGCTTGCTTTTCCTGGCTTGCTCAGCTTGCTTTCTTATAGAACCCAAGACCACCAGCCCAGGGATAGTACCACCCACAATGGGCCCTCCCACCCTTGATCACTAATTGAGAAAATGCCTTACAGCTGGAACTCATGAAGGCATTTCCTCAAAGGGAGGCTCCGTTCTCTGTGATAACTCCAGCCTGTGTCAAGTTGACATGCAAAACCTGTCAGTACACATACTACAGTTAGGAAAATCTCACATTTCTGGACATGTAGGAAATGATTTCCTACATGTCTGTAGGAAAAGAGACAACACAAAATTTTGTCTCTTTTCAAGTCCACGCTATATCTTATCTTATTTTCCAGGAGGCATAATTAGTACCAGAATATGAAGAGTAGATAATTGGTAACCCTCCCAAGCATCAGGGCTGGTCCAGTAGTCACTGCTTTGTATGCAGAAGTTTTTTGCCCTTCACACTCAGAGCACAGTCCCAACCTGTCTTACATGAACAACTTGGCAGAAAGGTGGACTTTTGTCTCATCCCCAAGGCTACTTTGCAATGAAATAGAGAAAACACCAGCGAGAGGTTTTTCTTGACAATGGGAACTTCACATTCTCACTAAGGTTCTGTAGTACACACCATTGTAGCCAAGGCTCTGGAGGTGTTTGGTTTTCTGTGATTCTGAACGTTCCGTGTAGTCAAAATATCCCTAGTGCTCTCAGGGATACACTGAGCTCACTGAGAGAGCTCAGTGTTTCTTTACAGGTGAGGAAACAAAGACTCGATTGAATCATGTTTTGTTCCCATTGGAGGTTATTGAGCATTTCAACTTAAATCTTTTTTCCATTAAAAAGTAGTTGTAGAAGAATTTATGAAAGGTATAAAAAAAATAAAGGCAATAAGCATAAGTGCCAAAGAAATTAGCAAGAAAGAGCCACTGGGGAACTTATTAGCATGTCCCATAAGGATTGTTTAATGTGTCATTCATTAAAGACAGCACCACATGTGGGTTCATGTCCCCTTTGCCTTTCTACAATAGGTTATTAAAAATTTCTTATTTTAAATACTTTTCCATAAAATTGTTTTAACCTGTTCAATATATTATGCCAGTGCTTAAAGAATCCAGGTAAGAGCCGGGCAGTGCTGGCACACACCTTTAGTCGCAGCACTTGGGAGGCAGAGGCAGGCGGATTTCTGAGTTCAAGGTCAGCCTTGCCTGGTCTACAGAATGAGTTCCAGGACAGCCAGGACTACACAGAGAAACCCTGTCTTGAAAAACAAAAGACAAAAGACAAAAAAAAAAAAAAGCAAGAATCTAGTTAAATTAATCAAGTTGGGTTGTTTTAAGTTTGAACTGTCTCTAAGATCTTTTTAGTAACAAAAACTGAAATGACATTCATTTTAAACTCTAGGTTTATGTTTGAGATCAAATGAAAAGCTAGCATGTGGGGCGAAGAATAATTTGTCTAGTCACTCGGCTCACAGGTCTCAGGAAACTAGATCGGAATCTGAGTTTTGCCTGGAATCTCACTATTGCCATCTTCACTACATTGAGCCTTTTTTTTTTTTTCATTAAAAACAAAAAAAAAAAAACAAAAACAAAAACCCTTTTCTCTGTTTTCTTCACCCTCCAACAAGCACATTTGCTTCCCCACCAAGGCCCTCTGCTTGCCTTTCTGCTTTCTTAAAGTGCTGATGTCTGTGGAAGTGCACAGAGTCCAGGAAGCTGAGGTCACACAGCTGGAGGGAAAATCTGGCTGGCTCTGCCTTGTCTCTCTCCTCACCGCCTTAACCTGGAAGCTTCGAAGCTGGTTTTCATTTTCCATGTTCTCTAGGTTTGCGTTTCTTTCCTTGATTCTTTCCAGGAAATCTACATTTGAAATTATTCCCTCCCCCCCTCCCCCCTCTCCCGCCAGCTTATCTGAGCTCCAGATCTTCAGAAGATCATTTTATGTTGGGGATGTTGATAATTCAGAAATGGGTTTCTGCTTTATCCAACAAGGCAGGCTTAAATTATGGTCTGATAGAGAGGGGAAACGTCAGGCCATGTTAAAGCAATTGGATATAATGTTCGGCTTCTAGAGACTTTCTTCAGGGTTATTCCCATTGAAGATACAATTTGTGTTTCAGTCCCTCCCTGATCCTATCATAGACCCTTTTTGCTACCAGAACTCACAGGACAGTGTGCTGTGCTCGGGTAAGGGCTGGAAGACAAACATCCTGTGATTCCAACCCATTTGTTTATATGCTTAAAACACTTCCGGTAAGAGGTAATACCATTTGCCAGAGGTCATATAAGAAAAATTTTTCTTTTTTCCTTTAAGTGGCATTTCCCCTTGCTGGATTTGGGGACTTTTCTTACACTTTTCTTTTAGGTAGGGGAGAGGGAATGTTAGGAACTAAATGGTTCCTAAACCACACAGATCCATACATTGGCTTCCTAAGAATTAGTCCTTAATATGTGTTTCTGTTTGGAGACAGGATCCTTAAAATGAGAATCAAGTCAAAAGAAACCATTACGAGCCAGTCTCCATCCAATATGAATAAAATAATTTATACATGCACACCCTACCACCATGATCCCCCCCCCCAACTTACATACGCAGGCAAGAAGGAGGGGCATTTAAAGACGCTCAGAAAACAGTGGTTCAGGACATCAGCAGCCACACCCACTGGCCCATAGACTCAGACCTGCAGGCCCTCAGAGGGTCACACAGGATGAAGGTAAAAGTCAGAGAATGAGAGAACATTTGAACTCTTATCTTGTGACAGGAATCATTATTTATAAGAAATTATATTCAGAGATGGAATGATAGTCAAATCTTGTGGCATGCCTGGGTATCGGTACTTACTTCAAAGACAGGGATCAGAGGCCTGTGGCTGTTGATGGAAGGGACCCAGATTTACCTTCTTGTCTGACGTTAAGTCTTCACTTAATACACGTTGTGCCCCTTTCCCGTGAAGATGCTCACCAGGATGTGAAGAATCCTGAGCCAGGAGCTTTAATGTTGGGAGGAAGAAGCAAACCACCTCAGAGTCTCAGGGAACTTGAAGCCAATTCTGAGATTAGACAAGTTTCTAATTTTAGAGTAAACAAAGTAAAGAAGGGGAATAAGCAGACAATGTGGTTGGGTTCCTCAAGAGTTTAGATTTCCAAAAAATGAGGAGTTATATATCTACATGTAATAAAGAATTAGCATTCATAGTGACGGATCGGGTGACCCTCAAGAAATCTGACCCTCCAAAAGAGAATGAATTACCTTCGCTGAAGCAGCAGGCTAAATCCATACAGACAAATCATGAGGAGAAACCCTGCTTTTCCATAACATAGTTGGAAATCATTTCAATTAATCTGAGGATTTATTTTGCTTGTATTGAAATAGTAAGATGATGAACATGCAATTAATGAAAAGCACAAAGAAAGTAGAAAACAGACAGGAAGTGCTCCCTCTCGTCTGTGGCTGTGGAGTCTGCAGACAGAGGCTTGCTTAGATGTGTTAAATTTGCTTGATCTGCCTGTTGCCTTGACCTCCGGAAGCTTCAGCTCTTCAATAAGATCTTTGTACCAGACGTTGACTCCATCCTAGTTCAAGGCCCTCAACGTACTGAAAGAAGCCCCCCTCAGAGCTCCATTGTGCTCATCCCTAAATGTATCCTTCACACCTAATCATGATGCCCCTTTAACATATAGACCAGACCAAGTGACAGTCTTGGTGAAATGTCTTATGTAGTACCACAAATAAAACCCAGGCCCTGGCTGCGGAAGCCACATGTGTCCCCTGCTGCCACTGGCTTCCGGCAGCTTGGCCTTCCATCCTTCTTGTCCTTGGTCATGTGCTTGCCTCTAGCTTACAGTGCCTGTATTTCCTCTTGTCTCAAAGTGAGCATAGGATTCTTTTTTTCTAAGAACACACTGTTCAGGTCGTTCTTTACTGACAACTTCGTATATGTATCTTCTTGGAAAATAGTCAAAAGTAGTTCTACACTCGCACCTCCTCTGTCTCCTGTCTTCTCAATGTCCCCGGCCTCTGCTGAGATGATGACATCTCTCTGGACCCTTGTTTGTTCCTTCCCTTTTCAATCATCATGGTGGCAGACTGGTTTTTGTTTGCTATCATATCACTAGATACATTTGCAAACATCACACAAAGGAACAAGTACACGCATGAATAAAACATCACACCGCACCTTGGCTTTAAATTAATGTGCTCTCTCAGGTTAATTGGTTCAGGGGCTTCAAAGAAAAAACGATGATATATGAAGACAGACTGTGGGACCATTTAGAGAAGGGAAACAGCCAGAGGCAGCCAAGGAGCCCAGGAAGAGAAGTGTGTGGGGGTGGGGGGAAGAACAAATTAGGATAAAGCATTCTGAAGCATCTGTATGAAAATGCCATAAGGAAACACTTTAGTAATGTAAAAAATAAATAAGGTTAATTGTAATAAGAAAAAGTGACTAGACTATCTTTTCAGTGATAACAGGACCATATCTACTGTATGTCGCATGTTGTCTAAGCAAGGCCTCTTGGTCTACCCTTAGGAGTGAGATTAGGAAGCAAAGAAGAAGACTTGGAGTGGGAGGAGCAGGAGAGGGCTAACAGATGTGTGTCTGAGACCATACTTGGCTATTTTTTTTAGACAAAATTTAATACACTGCACAGTGGCTATCTGCTAGGTATAGAAGGTGGGCAGCTATAAACATAAGCCTGAAGCATTTCTGGCCAGATGTGCATCACAAGGACTTACTGCAGGACAATTCCAAAAGGTTGCTCTCCCACATGCCAGGAAAATAGAATGTTAAGTAATGACCTAGAAGAGGGAGCATAGCTCATGGCTTTGTGGGTAAGGATGAAGTCAGCTTATCTTTAAATATGGGGGGCATATTCCTGTAATGTTAGCATGTGCTTGGCCAATAGAAAGCAATCTTGAATGCCCTGTTTTTTTGTCCTTGTTCCTAGAGCCCAAGGAGTTCGTTGAGGATGAAGGAAGCTTTGTCACAAGTCTGGATTATTTTTAAGCGGGGCCTCCTTTGTATTTATTTCCAGAGTTTGTTCCAGTCCAGGCCTTCCTTGTTCTCAAAGCATTTGTAATTTTCCCTGTAAATATAACTTTGGGAAGTCTGGGGCCAGTGAGTCAAAATAGCTGTTGCTTTAATAGGCCCTTTTCTAGTGAAAGCAAGGCTGTGGGTACATATAGGTTTTGAGCGAGATAGAAGATGGTGACTGAGAATTACTCATGACCGTAATATGCTTTGTGTATCCAGAAAGGACCACAGAAAATATGGCCTGACTTCCCACCCTAAGTTTCTTAATAAGAATTGTGATGTGTGCTCTCTGGTTGGTGGCTCAGTCTCTGGGAGCCCGCATAGATGGACCCACGTTAGCTGAGTTTGTTGCTCTTCTTGTGGTATTCTTGACCCCTCCAGCTCCCTGAACTCTTCCACAAGGCTCCCCAAGCTACTCCTAATGTTTGGCTGTGGGTCTCTCCATCTGTTTCCATCAGTGGCTTGGTGGACTCTTAGAGGAGAGTTATTCTACACTCCTGTCTGCAAGCATAACAGCATAACACTAATAGTGTCAGAGGTTGTCTCTCTCCCATGGAAGAGGTCTCAAGTTGGGCCAGCCATTGGTTGACCATTCCCTTAATCTCTGTTCCATCTCTATCCTTCCCTGCACATCTTGTGGGCAGGACAAATTTTGGGTTTCTGTTAGCATATCTCTAACACAAGGGATTGGACTGTCAACGAAGAAAAAGCAAATATCTGCTTTTATATTTCTTACCACAAGTCATTCGACCAATAAAAGCAGAACACACACACACACACACACACACACACACACACACACACACAAAGAATTACCCTGTGGTCTTTACTAAAAAGTAGTTAAGGCGAAAGTAAGTAGTGAAACGTCAAACTGTTATTTGAGAACAGAGGAAAGGGAGGCAGGTAGACAACCAGATTGATGACTTCATCCCGAGATGTGGGTTCTCACTTTTAAAGGAACTGACATTTGATGAGGTCTTCTGTACCCAGGATTTAAAATCTCGGTGGTCTTTTGAGGGCAACAATCATCTTGAAGGCCTTTCTTCCTTGCTCTGTCAGGCTACCCTAGCACAGACCCATGGCTTGGGTTCTTAGATTGCAAAGAGGCTGAGGAGCCCTTTTTTGTACTTCTGTTCGGAAGAATCAAGTCTGGACTTGCAAGTTACAGCAAGCTTGAGCCCATCTCTGGTCTTTGAAACTGTGCCTTTCTCCAAGACCCTTACTTCCAGTCCCTCTTGCTGGTGGGAGCCGGGACTCTGCAAGCTGTGCCTTCTATAAATGTGTCCACCATGGGACAGATTTAGGGAGTTGCATAAGTCAGTGGTTGCATGCTTTTAACCACAATTCCCAGGAAGTCCCCACCAACTTTTAAAGTATAATCTCTGTCTTGGAAAAGGATCGCTGTGGCCTCTACAAATTACTGGGCGCAATCGCCTGTCATTTGAAGGTGCCGCTCACATAGTCTAAGGCTGAAGCCTGCATTTTACTTCTGGGAATTACAGTTTGGCTGGCATTCAGAGTTAGTGAAAAGGTTTCTTGTTTCCGAAAAGCAATGGGGTGAGAATTCACTAGGCTTCCCTGACACTGTAAAGATCCAGTGAAAGCTAGCTGTCTGTCAGAAATGATTAAAGAGGAGAACTGGCCTCTTAATGGAGTAGCAGAGACCACTCATCCACACAGCAACAGAGACAAGACATCACTTGCTGGAGTCCCAAATCTATGGTTCCTGATTCTGAATGATCTGCCACCATTTGTTAATTTCCTACGGACCTAGGACTTTCCAGTGTGGTATTAGCTCGAGCCCATCTATTAATATTATCTCAGGACCTCATTTCTGCTTCATGTCTCTGGTTGACCAGTGCCTCAAAATTACTTCTCAATCTTGGATCTCACTTTTGTTACTCTCTTGCACCTCTGTGTTTGTTGATGAGAATCTTGTGCTGAAAAGTGGTGAATTTTCATATATCACTCACTCCCTCTCCTTCAGCCCTTTAGGAATCTAACTTTCCTTCATAATATGCTAGGCGTTTTTAAATTTTATGGTCTTCATGTCATATCAGCAGTCAATTCGCCCTTAATCAATTTTGTAATTTTTCCATATAAAATTTCTTCAGAAAATTAGAGAGTGCCTTATGTATTTTGCAACTAAATAATGCAAATAGTCAGGGAGTTTTTGCTATTCTTTGTATTGCCTTCTGCGTTCCATTCTACTACAAACAAGATAGTAATCTTCTATTCCTTCCAGACCTTCCTCCTGTCCACACAAAAACATGATACACAAATTGTGATCTCTAATCCTGGCTGCCAACTTGATTACATCTGGAACTAATTACATCCCAAGCATCTGGCACACCTGTAAGGGATTTTCTTTCTCTCTCTCTCTTTCTTTCTTTCTTTCTTTCTTTCTTTCTTTCTTTCTTTTTCTTTCTTTTTCTTTCTTTCTCTTTCTTTCTTTCTTTCTTTCTTTCTTTCTTTCTTTCTTTCTTCCTTTTTTTTTCCAAGACAGGGTTTCTCTTTGTAGCCCTGGCTGTCCTGGAGCTCATTCTGTAGACCAGGCAGGCCTCCAGCTCAGAAATCCGCCTGCCTCTGCTTCCCAAGTGCTGGGATTAAAGGTGTGCGCCACCACTGTCTGGCTCGGTATTTTTTTTCTTGATTGACTTATTCGAGGAAGGAAGACCTACTGTAAATCTGGATCATTTGAGGTCTGAAAACCCACCCTAAATCTGGACTAACATACATGTATAGATTTAATTTTTCTGTGCATTTTGACAAGAGTTGCATCCTATTTTGCTCATCCAACTATAGTGTGGTTATTCTAGGTATTTTTTTTTAGCTCAAAATATAGATTTAACTTGCTTTGGCACACAAAATAAATAAATGTAAAAGCTAATTTGGGGTCAGAGAAATGGCTGAGGGGATTCTTGCTGGCATACAAGATGACCCGTTTGATCTCTTGGATATATGGTGGAAGGAGAGAACCAACTCCCCAAAACTGCTCTCTGACCTTCACAATCATGCATAGTGCATCACACACACACACACACACACACACACACACCCCAAATGTAAAACAGCCGTGAAGATAATGTGCTGCCCAGTGGTCAGTCACTTAACATAGTATGCTGAAGGCTCTGGAGATGTTCCCAGTATTGGGAAAATAAAACAAACAAAATCTCTCAAATTAATAAAATCGTATTGTATTACTAGCAACTCATGCCGTGGCTTTATTATAGTTATTAAGGCGGGGCTCATTGTTGGATGCTCCTTGGGCTCTTGCTTCTCCCTCTGCTCCTCTTCTGCCCTGCTCCACCCTGGCCTCTCTGCCCCGCGTTAAATGTCTCTCCTGCCTCCTCCATCACGTGGTGTCAGTAGGAGACTGGGAGGAAAGGGATAGGGAAGTCTGGGTATGTTTTCCTCCTTGATTCCTTCCTACGGGCCTGACATGGCCGAGAAGGAGTACAACTCTCTACCACGCAGCCCTCCACACCCATCAACTCTTTCCAGTCCTAGGATCCACTTCCTCCTCGGTCACCTTCAAGGCTGAGTGTGAACCAGTTCTGAGTTCATACTCTGGGCAGGCCCTGGATGTGCGTGTCCAGTGAATTTCCTTCACCCGTGTCCACACCGTCTCAGACAATCCCATCATTAAACTTTGCTTAATAATTCAAGGTCAACATTATGTTCTATTTCCTGCTCCTTCCCCGAGTACTAAGGCGACTTTTAGACTGTCCTCTTCTCCTCCTGCTGGCTGCTGTTTTCCCAGTTGTTTTTATATCTCCAGCATAATCACTCTGTCAACCTAATTCTTTTTACATTTTTTTTAAAATCTGGGATTACATTTCATATATCTTTCTAAAAAATGGGTTCTAAGAGTTTTCTATTATTCCCAGACTAAATCCTGAGCTCTCTACGTGTTTGCCTCCCATCTCTGGCCGCTGTTTGAATATTCTTGGTTTCAGGCCTCCACAGCAGGTCCTCAGTTTCCCACTGGAATGCATTTCTTAGATTAGATTCTCCACTGGCTGGCTATGTGACGAGAAGGGTGGAGGGAGACAGAGGTGGGGAGAATGTGAGTTCGCCCCATCAGTTCATGGGGATGATTAAGGCACGTAAGTCAGCATTTTATAGAGGCGTCCTTGAACAAGAACATACAAACTTATGACCAGTTCAACATCTAACAAACTTCCAGTAAAAGTTGTAAGTCACAGTAATCAATACTGTTATCAATTGGTACTTCCTCACTCTGATCAGAATTTGTTCTGACCACACCTGTGTGTTCAAATCAGCAATTCCGGCTCATGTCAGACAAGGTCTGTGTGAGTTTTTTGATCTCTGAAAAACAGATCTCTCTCTTCCCCCCCTCCCTCCCTCCCTTCCTTCCTCCCTCTCTCTCCCTCCCTCCTTTCCTCTCTCCCGTCTCCCTTTTTCTCCCCACCTCTGTCTCCCTCCACCCTTCTCCACTGTTGATACCATTGTTGATAGTTAATAGACAGTCCAGTCTGTCTGGAGTCTCTCCCTCTGCAGAATGCATGACATTGGTCACCACCATCACAGCATCATCCCAAAGTGTTTCACAACCACGCAAAGCCTCCGTGCGCCACGTTTACCCACTCGTCCCCCTGCACGCCTACCTGCTAGCACTCACTTTTATTCTTTCTAGTCTTACCCCTCCCTTTTTTGGTTTTTATGCAGTATTTTTATTTGTGCTCCTGAGTTACTTTAATTATTGTCTTATTTCTGCCTATAACTGACACCTGGCTAATTGTCATGGAAGCCTGTGTCTCCGTACTGACTTATTAAGCTTGTTTGTCCTTAGAATCAAGGCCAAGGGTATATTTTTGTGTTCATTTCCTGGTGAGGTAGGCGCAAGGCTGACAGGACATGGATTCTGCTCAATAGCAGCGCTCAGTCCCACTTCCTTAGAACACACACACACACACACACACACACACACACAGAGAGAGAGAGAGAGAGAGAGAGAGAGAGAGAGAGAGAGAGAGAGAGCAGTCTCCTATGGATGGGCTTGGAATTCTCTAGAACAGAAGCAGTAGAATGTGCGTATGTTATAGAAGGGGTGGTACTAGAATGCTTTTACACAACAAGGCTTGCATTGTCCAATAATGGCCATCTGTACTTGGTAATGGCCCAAACCCCCAGAGCGGCTCAGTTCATAAAGCCACACCCCTCCCTCAGCTGTTTAATCTCATGCTGAAGACCTAGAAGATCCCAAAAAAGTCTCTGCTCCTCAGTCTGCATTGGAAGAATGAAAACTCTGGGTCTCATTGCAGCTTAAGATGTATTCACCAGCAAGAAACAAAGTCCGGCAGGCAAGCAAGACTGATTCGTTTCTTGGCCATCCTCTATCTGGCTGTCCACGGAAATGGGCTTCCCTCTCTTCCCAATGAAAGAGGCCCCTTTCCTTTTAGTTAAACTTTCAGTTGATCTTTTCTGGTGATTCTCAAAGACACACTCAGATGTATCTTTCAGCTGACTCCAGATCTTATGAAGTTGACACTCAAAATTAATCATCATAAAAATCAAAAAGACAATGCAAAATCTAGAGCAGATGATGTGAAGTTGGTTGTCAAAGTTCTGGGTTTTCTTGGGTCCTTCTTCCTGGATTTCACAGTATGCTCGGAGAGCAGTGTGCTTTGGATGGTTTAGTGGGGTGAAAACAGCTACTTTGTTGTTGTGCTAACTCCCTGTGAGTTTGGCTTTTGTCCTAGTTTACCTTCTCTGGCTGTGGTAAACACCATGACTCAAAGCATCTTGGGGTGGAAAGGGTTTATTTGGCTTATGCTTCCACATCACAGTCTATCACTGAGGGAAGTCAGAGCAGGAACTGAAGCAGAAGCCGTGGAGGAAAGCTGTTTTCTGACTTACTCTCCTGAGGGGTTCAAGTTCAGCAATCTTTCTTATACCTCTCAGCACTGCCAGCCCAGACATGGTTCCGCACACCAGAAGTGGGCCCTCCTGCATTCATCATCAATCAATCAATCAATTAAAAAATGTCCCACAGGCTTGACTACAGGCCAATCTGATGGTGGCATTTTTTTCATCTAAGGTTTCCCCCCTTCCCAGATAATAAGAATGTGCGCCGGGCAGTGGTGGCGCACACCTGTAATCCCAGCACTTGGGAGGCAGAGGCAGGCAGATTTCTGGGTTCGAGGCCAGCCTGCTCTACAGAGTGAGTTCCAGGACAGCCAGGGCTACACAGAGAAACCCTGTCTCGAAAAACCAAAAAAAAAAAAAAAAAAAAAAAAAGAATGTGTCAAGTGGACAGTAAACTGACTAGCACAGCTTCCATCAACATCTACATAATAAAAATGATAAAGTGGAAGTCATAGAATGGTATCTGCGATCATACTTATAAAGCTTCTCCCACTTACAGGCCATCAGTGTGCCCACCCCTCCATTACACCATTAGTTCTTATGCCCATGACAGTAGCATTCTTATCTCTGCTTTAGAGATTAGGAGTGTGCTTTTAAAGAGATATATACTTCTCCAAGATATCAGCCAAGAGGCACAGGGAGGGATTAAATCCTTTGTCTAAAACCACACACCAACATAGTGGTCAGGATACAAATGCAGCCCTGGCTTGCCAGCTCCCTGAGTCCTGCACAGCTCTGTAAAGTGCCGTTAGTGTGTGTGTGTGTCCAGAGAGCATCACCCAGTGAAGGCTACACCGTGTTTCTCCTTTCTGGCTTGAAATACCTTATTTTCTGAAAAACTATACTTATTCCTTACTCTGATCCTTACCCTTGTCCCCTCAAGCCGACTATAAGGTCCATAATGTTTTCTCTCTCAGGAGCTGCCTAATATTGGAGAGCTCTCTTTCATTCGACTTTGGGTCCTGCTCTTGCTGGCCCAACTTAACATATATCTTATTGGTACATCTTTGTTCCTAGGACCTGGGTCAAACTGGCCTGTGTTTTTTAGTGTAGCAATGGTATGTAAATATATGGTATTTATAAGTTATAAATATATGGTATATAAAACATTTATTGCCAGGCAGTTGTGGTGCATGCCTTTAACTCCAGCATTTGGGAGTTAAGAGGCAGGTAGATTTTTGTGAGCCTGAGATCAGCATGGTTTATGTAGTGAGTTCTAGGACAGCTGGGGCTATGTAGAGAGACCATGTCTCAAAAAAATTAAATTAAATTAATTGATTAAAACACATTTATCTATTCACATATTTGTATGTATATATGGGGGCATATTTGTGAGGAGGAAGCACATGCTATGACGTGCATATGAAAATCAGAGGATAATTTTAGAAAGTCCATCCTCCATCTGTCATGTGGATTAAATGCAGGACTTCAGGTTTGGTGACAAATTTTTACCTACAGACTTTTGTGCCAACCCCAGGCTTGGAATTCTTGTTGTTACATCATTTCCCTTTTAGATCAAGGGGAAAGTTTCAGTCTGGGACTTGTACACTTTCCCGTATGTACACTTAGTAACCTTTGAAGTGAAATAGTCAACTGAGGTCATCTTTTTGAACACGCTTCAAGGCAGCTGATTATAGATGGAATTGGAGTGTTTTAATTGCATGTATCCCTAGGTTTACTATTTGGGGCTTAAAGAGCCTTATATAAGGATAACATGAAGTAGATAAAAGCAGAGTTTCAATGAGGATATGTCAAGCACCATGAAGAAAGGGTACAAATGACTACTCTGACCACTGTAGATCCAGCTGACCTACAAGAAAGGGAATGCCTCCTGGCCCCTCCTGACCTGGGCGAGCATAATTCCCTCCAGGCTTCAGTTTCCTGCCTGACCATCCACTTGAGCTTATCCATGTCTAGACTCCCATTGAAGATTGACTGTTATCAAGGAGCTGGGATTAAAGGGCCACCTAGAGTTAATCCCCTGCCCCACTGTGACCTGGGACAGACTCCACCACTCATCAGGCCCTTTGATAACTACATCCTTAAAATGGTTGACATGAAGTTCTGGCGAGAAGAATGGCATGTGGCTGGCTTTGATGTTCTAGTCCCCCTGGACAGCCACCACGCCCTGGTTCATACCCCTGTGAGCTACTGCCCTCTTCATCCATTTTCTTCTCTTCCCACTTTTATCCATTCAGGGCCAAACCCAAGATGATGAATGAAAGCAGTGCTCTCCATGTACTGCTTTTTGTGTACTCTGCATACTGGGCTACATTTTGAAAGGAGTCTCTCAAGTTGGTGTGCACCCAGCAAGGCTTTGTGGTCCTTTGTATGTTTAAATGACAAGCGGAAGAAAGTGGGTTTGAGACCTTTATCCCTACCAGTTTAGGAGTTTGGAATAGGCTACCCTGTCAAACTGGGCTCTATCTCAGGGAAGACTCAGAGCTAAGAGCTTACATTGCTCCCGATTGTCTATCTTCATGTGGAGCTTTTTCTCTGTGTCTCAAAGTCATGATTGCCACTCTGGGCCCTGGAAATCGATCCATGAGCTGGGTGAAGAGTGTGGGCGTGGGTCACTTTCAGGACCTCACCACTCACTCTCAGCTCCTGATGAAAGGGAGTAGATTCCTATCTTTCATGAGGGCTTATTTGCAGAGGATGAATGACCTGGAAGGACCATGGAAACTTGCTCTGTTGGGGATGGGTTTAGAAGGAGAAGCCTTGGCTGCCCTTGCTAAGAACACAGAACAGCTGCTGAGGGCAGTCCAGGGTCTAGAGACTCTGAAATCCCCTACATGGGAAAGGTCTGTTATATTTTGATTTTTTTTTTTTAAAAATGTTTGTTCAACTCTTCTTTATGACAGGAGCTTTGCAGTGTGAATGATTACATGAAGGATAATTGCTCACATGCACTGGGAATTTAGTGTTCTAGCAGATGTGATTGTCCTTATTTTTACAGACAAAGTGCCAGAAACCCAGAGAGGTAAAACTCAAACCCAGGCAGAGTTAAGCCTCTTGAAAGGAATTGTATTCCAAGGTAGGCTGAATGCTTGGAGCCTCACTGGTAACTTTTTCTAAATCCATCCCCACCCACCATCCATTAATTAATAGGACTAACTTAGAGAACCAGGCTCTCTCTCTCTCTCTCTCTCTCTCTCTCTCTCTCTCTCTCTCTCTCTCCTGCTGCTTAGGGGAAGAACATCAATAAGATTTCATCCATCTACTTTACCTAACCTGATCTATTCTTAGGGGTGAACATGTTTTTAGGAAGTGAGATCTAATTGCCCAAATGGGAATTTATTTAAAATAACCACCTGTGCCTTCGTCTACATCATAAAAGGATCCTGAGTATCCACAAAGGGTCAGAATCTGTTTGTGATTTGAGTCCAGGTCACAAGAGACTTGATTTTTTGGAAAACTCATTTTTCTTCCTAAGTTTTCTTTCTTTCTTTTTCTTTTTTTTTTCCTTCCTGGAACTGTAGCTTTTTATTCTGAGCAGCTGGGATGCCAGCAGAGTATAGAACACACAGAGCTAAGTACTGTTCCCTGGCTGACCTAACAACTGGAAAGAAGCTATGAGAGTCTCCGGCTTCAACTGGATATGTCTTCATTGCCTTAGACAGAGGCAGCACATGCCATTCTGTATATAAGACTAGAGGAGAAAGCTGTCAAACAATAGGTCCATTAGGACCTATTAGGCTTGAGTTCCAGATGTAGCCCTTTCTTTTCCTATCCTTGTTTGAATTAGATATCACCCCATTCATTCCTGTCCTTAGCAACTTTAAAGGTTTTCCTTCCTTCCCTCTCTCATTGTTTTCTCTCACGTGCAATTCCTTTCACAAACTTACAATTTTTAGTTTCTCTAATCATTCCTAGTAAAAGAAAAACTTAAGACTTTCACCACACTTTAAAAGCCCTTACTACCCTGGCTCATAAATCAATACCCTGATAAACTGCATTAACACACTTGGGCCATAAGGGGCAGGTCTAATGCACTGGTTTATAAGCAGAGGCTGGAGGTTAATGGATTCTGAAAGTTACCTACCGCAGAGAACTGGTCAGCAGTTTAAACACCACAGGACTCAGACTCAGTATCAAAGAAGAGAGTCCTGCCACAAAGAGCCTTTGACATAGATGTGAATACTTTTGGTACCTTTTTCTAAATCCATCCCCACCCACCATCCATTAATTAATAGGACTAACTTAGAGAACCAGGCTCTCTCTCCCTCCCTCTCTCTCTCTCTCTCTCTCTCTCTCTCTCTCTCTCTCTCTCTCTCTCTCTCTCCAGAAGCCTGAGGTGAGGATCAATGTTGTGCCAAACCTGGACCACTCCATTCGCTGGCACCTATAAATGCCTTACTCTGCTGCTTAGTGTAAATCACTCTTGTGTGTGTAGCTCCCTATCTGGGAAACAGGAATTTTAATCTATCTCTAACATATGGTACTTAAAAAGCCTTTTAGTGGAATTAACACAAATATTCTAGTAAAAGGATAAATAGGACTGATATTAAATGTATTACAGTATGTACTGGGATGCTCTCTCTCTCTCCGTCTCTCCTGTCCTTCTCATTCCTGACACCAACCCAAGGAGGTAAAATAGGTATTATTTATATACTTCATGCTAATGAAAGAAAACAAACAACAAACTAACAAACAACTGAAAAACTGAGGCTCTGAGAGGGTAAACGCTAACTCAAGGTCACACAGCTGTGGAAGTGTTTTTCGGAATTCTCATAGTAGTTGTAGGAACAACTGGATCCAAGATGACCTGCAGGCTGCCCCGAACTCCTGCTAGGCTGCAAGGCACTGAGGAGCTTGGCCCATGGTGGCTAAGCAGGCTCCAAGGTAATATGTTCAGCTGCTGATGTCAAACTCCATTTTGAGTATAGATACTAAAGTGGTTACTTTTCTACTGCTGTGATACAACACCATGGTCAAAAGCAACTTATGGAAGAAACAGTTTATTTTGGCTTACAATTCCAGAGGGAGAGTCCAAAATGGTGGGGGAGGCATGGCAGCAGGCAGCAGAACAAGAAGCTGAGAGATCATATCTGCAAAAGCAGACACAAAGCAGAGAGAGCAAAGTAGGAGTGGGTCAAGACTATAAATTCTGAAATCCCACCCCAAGTGACATATTTCCTGCAACAAGGCTAGAACACATCCCCAATAGCACCATCAGAGGGGAAACAGTTGTTCAAATTCCAGCATCTCCAGTGGATATTTTTCAATCCACTACCATGAGTACTGTTCAAATTATCTCTGAAAGCTCTGGAAATATCCCAATTCTTTATGATTATCGTTATATGACAAAGATTGGGCATCCTGAACTAGACTATGGTTGCTCAGATGATTCAGTGCCAGGAATAGAAAATAAGAACCCGCAACCCACATATTCCTTGATGACAATAACAATCACAGATGTTGGGTTTGCTCTTACTGTTGGGTTTTGATTCTGTCATGTGTGTAGCTGTGAGGCTAGTCTATGAGTTCATTAAAAAATGTTTTGAGTGTGCAAAGAGTCTTACCTGGTTTAGGGGTGACCAGTAGTTCCATTCTTTACAGTCTTCTGATACAGTCCCTTGGTATCAATCTCAATAGTTGCCTTTCCAATTCTCAGTGTCTAATAGTTTGCCTAGGCTTCTCTTCATAATGGAGTACATGTATATGGGAATAAAGTGAGTCAAGTAGGCTGCTGTGAGGGAAATGGAGAGCAAGTTGAAGAGCCCCAGAGAACATATATTTTTGTAAAATGTAGGTTCAACTTTTCATATTTCTGCTCTGCATAATGGAAACAAGTAATAGTATCAATAGCAACACTTATAACCATGGATCAGGAGCTCCCCTCCCCCCCCAAAAAAAACACCCCAAAAATCTATACCAGGTTTATCACTTGTCTTTGGACTCTGTTTAGATTCTTCCTCATTAAGCCAGAAAGGGTTTATCTAATTACCATTTGAAGAGTACCCAATGATGTGATCCCAATAGTGTTGATTCCTCTTGGGTCCACTACTGCACTCCTTGTGTGGAACATCAAGGCTACCCAGGGAGCAATTACCCTTTTGCTGGTTGTCACTGCTTGTCCAGAAAAGTGGTTCAGGGCTTAGGATCATAATTTAGTTTCATAATTTAGTTCGGGTAATCCTAAAAACTGGTTCAGCACATAGGGATGAACTTGTGTAGTTAATCATGATGATTGCTTCTTCAGACAGTTGCTACAGGAAACCTTGTCCTCACTGACATATATAGCTGAGCTTTTTTTTTTTTGCCCCTTCTGGTATTACTCTGTGTCTTGGCTATAGGCTAACTGGTGGCAGGGACTGGACATGGATAATTTGCTCATGTGTTAATAGTTTGGAAGCATAAGCCTAGAACCTTCTCATAAATTTGTAGTATTATTAAATTTTAAAAATTTGTTTATTTACTTTGATACAGTCTTACTATATCTCTCTGACTGGCCTAGAAGCTGCTATTTAAACTGGGATGGTCTTGAGTTCCCAGAGATCTACCTGCCTCTTGTTCCCTGGCACTAGAATTAAAAGCACCACCACCCCTGACTCAGGTTTCCTCTTTAAAGTCAAACAGTACAGTCAAGTCATATAATTTGTGAGGTAGATGCCTTTCTACCTCATTCTATCTACATTGACAAAAAAGAATCCTTGTCCATGTCTCAGTCTTCTTTCATTCATCTGATGAATATAATAACAGCTCTGGAGAATAAAGACTTAAAGATCAAAGCTGCCTGCCTGGTCAGAAGACAATCAATTGGCCTCATGAGAACATGAGAATTATGCAAAATTAATTGAAGTAGAAGGTGGTAAAATTTGCTCTAGAGTCAGGCAAGTGCATTATTTAGGCTATTGGCTTGCAAAGAAAATGGTTTTGGATGCCAGATGAACTTGGAAAAGGCAGTGAGGAAGGACATTTTTGCAAGGGCCATGGAGTCTGATATATAATGAAATTACCATGTTTATAGTCTTAGCTCTAAGCTAAATACCGGACAATGCAGGATTAGAACAAGGGAAGACATGTTGACAGAACTCAGAACAACAGAAGAGTATAGATTGTGTGTGGTGGGGCTTCCTTTTTGACCTCAGTGTTGCTTCTTGACTACACATGTAGAGTTTTTCTAAATACTTAATTAATCTATGTGTTTGAAAAATCTGATCCCCTGGTGATAAGACATGATGAAACTTCTTATTCTCATGCAACAACTGGAAGCAGAAGTTAAGAGGTAATTTTCTATATCCCACATGGGGCCCTAACATTACCGCCCATTTTCTAGTCTTGATCACAACTTGCATTACTGAATCCAGAAGTCATCTGTCAAATGGAACTTTCTTCTCTGAAAAACTTTCCCATATGAAAGCTGTATTCTCCAACAGGGGACAGAGAAGGAACATTAAAGTAAGGGTAGAGTTAAATGGTTCTGACCTTGAGCCTGGTCTATTTATATCCTAAGCTCCATGCAGTGAAGGAGAGTATCATCTTTGAACACTGAGATGGAAAACTGCATTTTCCACATTACCCTCATTCCTTTGCTTATAACAGTCCCGTGTGTCTCAGTGTGTTTTCACTTAAACTTAAACACTTAAAAATTCTAGTGTAGGTAGCCACCCTGCCTCCATAACTTTATCTTGTTCCACTCACCTCCTCAGACACAAAGCTTTTGTAAATTGACTTTCCTCAACTTTTCAAAGAAACCAGTATTCCGTCTACCTTGAGGCTTCAATATATGTTGTCCCTTCTGCAAAAATTCTATATTGCCACCCCATGTAGGCTTCTTTCACCTTACTAGATCCTTCATAGTTTGTATCTAAACTAATCCCACTTCCTATGTCCTCTGACACTGAATCCAATTCAACAATGTTTTATATCAGCTCTTTATTACTAAACTCCCCCTTTACGCTCCAAGAAGGCAGTGACCTCCTGAGTCTTTTATACAACTCCATGTTCCCCATCTACACAACAGTAAATAAGGATTTGCTGAATCAGTGAGGGACCAGTGGCCAGATGGCTGGATGGACAGAGAGGTTGATGGATGGATGGATTGACAGATGGATGATTGAATGGATGAAGGACTATAAGTTGAACTCCATCAAATCCAATCAAATGGTAGTCTTTATATATGCCATCGCTCTGCTCAGCCAGTCTTCTGGGAATATTTTTCTAGTCCACAGCTCAACAAAGGCATAGCTCACAACCTTGTACTTATCCCACTCATTCCATGCAAGCTGTGATCTCCAGTACTGACATCACCTTACATTACTCTGACATACAGAACACATACGTGTATTTTGTGACCAATTATAGAGCACATTTTCATTGTTCTACATTGGGACATGCTTAAATTTCATCTAAGGTGCGGCTTTTTTTTTTTTTTTTAAAAAGGTTTTCTTTCACGATTAAAGCAATAAGAAAGTGTATCCATTCATAGTCAAAGTGCATTATAAAATTGTATGAAAATGTTCTTATGAAACTCAATACTACATATCATAGATATTAAAAAAGGAAAAAAAAAAAAGAAAATGCATTAAGGGGATTGAGAGAAACTGAGTATAATGAGGCAAATCTAAATCATACTTTCTTCCCCCTCCCAAGTTAAATAGCTACAATAAGTTTTTTGTCTTTTTTTCCAACAATGGTACTCTTACACTTTACAACTTCATCAGCTAACAAAATTGTGATGTAACTAGCATGAGCTGAGTGTTTCATTAAGACTATATAGGTAATATAAATATTTCTAAAGGCCTATGACAATGGCAGCTTGCAGATACAGGAAGTGAAACACTGGATTCGTTTGAATTAGAACTAGATCCTCAACAAACCAGCACCTTCAAATGTGCAATGCACTGGGCACACAGAGGTCATTTACCAAGCGCGTTCCTACTAGATGTCTCCAAGGACGAGGTGAGAAGACCCTGAACATACTCTTCCCTGAGGTACTGTGATAGTGACTCATGTCTTCCTTCTTTTCCAGAGTGACCGTCTTCTAATCAAGGGAGGGAGGATCGTCAACGATGATCAGTCCTTTTATGCTGATATTTACATGGAGGATGGCTTAATAAAGTATGTACATGGAACCTTCTACTTCATTTTTATTTTGTTTCTGTTAAGGAAGAGGCTTCAGGTTTCATAAAGTGAAAACTCTGAATTTGGCCAAAAGCATAAATTCTGATGAACACGTTGTGTAAATTGTACTAAAGGGGATGCCACAGGTCGTAGACGATTGGATTGATGTGAATCCCCATCCTTAAGGATGTTGAAAAGCGTACATGAGTGAGAGCATCCTGAATATATCAAGGCATATATAGTAGGTGAAATCAGGGTATTCACAGACTTTTTTATCTGTAAGGCTTTACATTAGAGAAAATACTTAAAAGTAAACTTGACAAAATGGTAAGGCTTAAAAGAGCAGTTACAAATAAGGCATACATTTCGGGCCTGTTTTCCAAATACATTCATAGGGAATCTACGATTTCTTGGTGGAATAACTTGCTACTGAAGGTTTGTAACTAGTGAATTTCAAAACAGGATTTGAGCAACATGGTATTAAGTTGTAAACAGCAAGCTACACCATCATATTAATAAGATGTCACATATGTCCAGAGTACCCAATTCATCCTGTTAGCGGGACTACTTGCTAATGGCAAAGCATTTGTGTAAGGTGGAGGACACTTGTGTGTCACATTATTTTACAGAGGGCATTGCAGGCTCAAACTAACATTCCTCAGTCCTTGGGATCCTTTTAAAAGACCAGAGTATTCAGCATTATCAAGTAATAATCAATACCAAGAACTGCATAGCAGGCTAGAAGGAATTTAGAGGGAACAATGGTTAATTACAACAGCTGATGTTTATTTATCCCTAATATGCTTAATAGTATTTTGTGGGCTTGCAAGGGATTAGCTTTTAATCTATACAGCTCTACTGGGGAATTAGTACTTTTTACAACTAAAAGAGTTGGGGTGTGGTGATATTAAATAATAAGTTGGCCATGGTTGGTAACTGGCAGAGCCAAGACGGTGGAGCCTGGTAGCTTCTATCTGGAGCACACTTATACAGGTTAGTCATGGCTGCCAGCAGAAAATGATTACATGAGGAGAGAGAAGCTGAGATGTTAGAGATTGCTGTAGTCTTACTTAGTGTGCTGGAGAAAAGTTGAGGCATGTCTGCTTCAGATAGGATATTACTCCAGTTGTAAAAATGAGTGGAAATGTATATAAATGTATATAAACACATACCACGTGGGTCCATCAGTTCTTCATCCTCTTGGTTCTCAATTGCTCCTGGAGGAAAACCTAAGAAAAACAGGAACAGGACTGGGCAGTATCTGGACTAAAGTAGAATTACAGTCAGAGACTGCATTTTTTTTCCTCCCTCACAGTGTGTTTTGAATTGTGGTGGCCCTGGAATGGCCCCATGGTGATGCGGTGAAGTTGAACTCAGACATGTCAGGAACACATTAGCTGTGAACTTCCAGTTTGCTGGTCAGCGGTGGACTTTTTACTACCCCAAGAGAATTTTAGGGGCTATGGACAGAAGGGAAAGTATTCACACCACAAATAGTGGAGCAAACATGTACCCAAGGTAGGAGATATTTAGTATTAGCATAAACTGTGAAGCCTAGGTATACTGTGGGGACAGACTTGGCCAGATGCCTAAATCAAAGCTAAAATAAAATAAAATAAAATAAAATAAAATAAAATAAAATAAAATAAAATAAATTAGGCAATGTTGCAATCAGTGACCTGCAAAAGACTCATGGGGAACAGTTATCACATTCCTGTGAGATGAACCTTCAAAACTCTCATTTATTTGCTTTACCAGCTTCTTCCCCAACTCTGAAGCTCTCTGGGTCGCCATATCATCTTCCTTTGTCTGAAGCTTCTATTGAAATACTGACCATTCAAAAGCAGTGGGTACAGGAGAGAGCTGCATGCTTGACTCTGTTCTGGTGCATCTGCAACAAGGCATTATTAGCTGATCAGGGAACAGTGGGGTACTCGTTCTTGTGCATCTGCAACAAGGCATTATTAGCTGATCCGGGAACAGTGAAGTAAAAAAAAAAAAAGAAACTAGGTGGGCGGAAACTAGATACCTTTGATTAGGGCACAGAGAACCTGCTTAAATGATGACTAAGTCCCCATTCCTGTTGTCGTACCAAGTCATTATCTTCTGTTGCACCTAACAGTCATTTATTTCACACTCCTTGTAGTTTTCCCCGGTGTCATCCCACACCATTAGAGAGAGAAAACAAAGTGAAAGAAACAATGAAAATGGTTATTTAAAAAATTAGTCACGCACTGTGTTCTAGACATTGGCAGTCTTTAGATTTCAACACAAAGCCATAACACACAGTCCCCTGAAGATCATTTTGTATCAGTAGTTTTGTATTCGCTGCTATCTAAACCTCTTTGTTTAGAAGCTGAAGGGCTTGTGACTTTGAAGACCCCAACATCGGAAATCCTTACACCCTATGCTTGTCTTAAGGGTTCCCCCATTTAATTGCCAATTGTTCCACTGTCTCACCAGGCAAATTGGGGACAATCTGATTGTCCCTGGAGGTGTGAAGACCATCGAGGCCAATGGGAAGATGGTAATCCCTGGAGGCATTGACGTCCATACCCACTTCCAGATGCCTTACAAGGGAATGACCACAGTGGACGATTTCTTCCAAGGGACAAAGGCTGCCTTAGCGGGAGGCACCACCATGATCAGTAAGTCCTCGCCTCCTGTCTAGCCCTGTGTGTTTGACAAAGGTGTCAAAATATTGAAAATATTGAAACCAGATATACTTCTCTCAATTTGGTTCATGGAATCTGTCCTTGGGTGTGGGAAAAACAGGAAACCTGCCAACTTCCTGTAATTACACAAAGAAGGTTCATGAGCTTAATGACACTGAAAATAACCAGAGAAAGATACATCCAAAAGAATGATCATTGAGACTGACAGTTCTTGGGAGATTAGTGGGCCTCTGTGGATTTCGTGCTATTGGGTCTTTGCTATATTTTGACCACTTCGTAGCTTTAAGATTAGGAAAGATGTTAGTGGTTTCCTTCATTTTTCTTTTGTTTTGCTTCTGGTATCTCCTAATTCCAGAAAAACTTGGGAAATTGCATGTTATTGGAGTACAGAACTGAGAGTATTTCAGGCAGTCCTTCCTGTTCCAAGGCATCTCAATGAATTGGGTACTGGCCCAGAGCTAGCCTCAAACTCAGAGACAGAGCACTATTTACTTAACAGCCTATTCCTCTACCCACAGGCACAGAGCAGCCTGAGCCAGAATTACAGTTTGTCTTGACCTTCCTTTGGACTGAACCACTAGCACAATTCAACTTTAGCAAAGCCATAAAAGGTGCAGAACAGGGACACCTAGGCCTTCTCCCCCAGCTGATAGGAGAAAGCCAGCTGACTTCTCAGCAGTTTCCTGCCCAGAAAAGCCCTAGTGTCCTTGAATCCATTAGTAATGTAGCTAGATGCACTATATTTTCCGATCAGTGCACTTGGGCTCTGTTGACAAAGGAAAGGCATGGTCTTGCTTTGGTTTGGCTGGCTGCCATCTGGACCAAGAATTGGGCCTATTCTGTGTGCTTGTGAAGTCTCCTCTCCTTGGTCTTCTACATTAACAAAGGATCAAAGAGCAGATGAGAGGTTTAGGTGAAGAATAAAGCTTACAAGGAACCACAGATGTGTTCTTGCCCTTCATTGGGTAACTTAGAAATTCTAGATGTGCTTGAAGCAAACCTGTCCACAGAACCCTCCTTCACTGTTAGATTTTGTTACTATGCAGTTTCCAGTGTCACAGTAGGACCCTAGTATCTGTGCCATATTTAATTAAAGCTGTGATTTTTTTTCACTGAGTGGTGGATCATGAATGTTGTTCTGAGAGTATTTCAGGCAGTCCTTCCTGTTTGCTCACATTCTACCGAAGCTTTTAAAATGGATGTTTCTTATCACTATGTGTAAAGGGTCTCTAGGTTTTTAACTAAACTTCTCAATTTTTTTTCAACTTCTGGTCACTTTCAGTTTTTTATTTTAATAAATGCATCAGCATACAGTCTAGATACTAAATGCTGCTGATAGCTACAACTTATTTTCCTGGGTATGAGGCTTAGGCATGAAAATAAATAGAGTCTGGTCTAGAAAATGTCCAGATTTTTGATACATATTTCAATGTCATTCTCTCGAAAGTTGAACCAATTTCACACTTTAACTCAGATGCCCATTGGGACATGGATGAGACTGGAGCTTTTGACTAATCCCTACTATAACAACCACACTTATTATTTTTTAAATATACAAATATAATTTTACTTAGTATCTTTTGTCTTAATTTAGGTGTGGTGTGTTTTGTTTGTTTTGCTTTGTTTTGTTTTTTGTTTTGAGATATGATCTTGCTATGTAGGCTGGGCTGGTTTTGAGGGCTCAGTGAGCTTCCCAGGTGTTAAGATTACTACCGTGCTGCCTGTCTCAGGGTTTGTATTCCTGCACAAACATCATGACCAAGAAGCAAGTTGAGGAGGAAAAGCTTTATCCATCTTTTGTTGTTGTTGTTGTTGTTTTGAGACAAGGTTTCTCTTATAGCCCTGGCTGTCCTGGAACTCACTCTGTAGACCAGGCTGGCCTTGAACTCAAAAATCCACCTGCTGGGATTAAAGGCATGTGCCACCATTGCCCGGCTAGCTTTATTCATCTTACACTTCTCACTGTTGTTCATCACCAAAGCAAGTCAGGACTGGAACTCAAACTGGTCAGGAAGCAGGAGCTGATGCAGAGGTCATGGGGGGATGTTATTTACTGGCTTGGTCTCCTGACTTGCTCAGCTTGCTTCTTATAAAACCCAAGACTACCAGCCCAGGGATAGCACCACCCACAATGGGCCCTCCCACCCTTGATCACTCATTGAGAATATGCCTTACAGCTGATGAGCAACCATACTAAGCTGATCTCATGGAGACATTTCCTCAACTGAAGCTGCTTTCTCTGTGATAACTCCAGCCTCTATCAAGCTGATATACAAAACTGACCAGTATTCCTTCATTATTGTTTTAGCTTTTTTTTTTTTTTTACTTATTCACTTTACACCCTGCTCACTGCTCTCCTCCTGGTCACCCCTTCCCACAATCCTTCCAATAGAGTGATAGGGACACCAACCCACCCACCAAACTCTAGACCCAAAATTTATCAGGTCCACAAGAAACGTAGGGACTGAGGAGGGAGCAGAGACCGAGGGAAAGACCAACCAATAACTAGCCCAACTTAAGACCCATCCCACGGGCAAGCACCAATCTCCAACACTATTAATGATACCCTGGTATGCTTAAGACATAAGACTAACATGGCTGTCCTCTGAGAGGTTCCACCCAGCAGCTGACACAAACAGACGCAGATACACCCACAATTATATAAAAATATGTATCACCCGGTTGCGGAGAAAAGTGGGTTTGAATTCAGAGAAACAGAGTCTCATTAGCAAGTTCATGGGCTTTGGTTACTCATGCCTGCTATACATCGAGAACTTCTTCTATCCAGGGAGAACACAACTTTGGCCATTAACAGTGACTAAGAGCCAGTAGTGACAACATAAAAATAGCAGGTAGTCATGAGGTGTTAACACTTACTGAACACTTAGGACGCCACAGGTATCAGTGAAGCACCTTATATATGCATTTTTTACTTAGTCATATGGCAAACTCAGATGGAAAACACTATCATAACATGTTCCCGATCTATTTAACAACACCCATTTTTAAAAAAAGAAAACCTAGGTTTCAGAAAGCTAGTACTTTGTTCCAAGTCCCGGAGTTAACTAAGCGGGAAGGACAGGAATGAGGCAGAGGGTCCAAGCTGTGTCTGAGTCACTCATGTTGCCCTCTGTCTTGCAGTTGACCATGTGGTACCTGAACCTGAGTCTAGCCTGACAGAGGCCTATGAAAAGTGGCGTGAGTGGGCTGATGCCAAGAGCTGTTGCGACTATGCTTTGCATGTGGACATCACCCACTGGAATGACAGCGTCAAGCAGGAGGTGCAGAACCTCAGCAAGGAGAAAGGTGAGCCAGAGCAAGTTCTCCAGCCTTGTCTCTCTACTGCCTTGTCTGTGTCTCCCACAGCGTCCCATGCATGTGAGTCACTCCTCTAGTTTAGAGTCTGGTACCTTAAGCATTAGGGCTGCATGAGGGGCTTTTACCTTGTTCCGGGCTCTTTATATTTATGCAACTTTACTTTTTGTAGGATCTTCATGGGATAAATACTGTTAGTCACTTTGTAGCTGAGAAAAGCAGGGAGTCAGGATAACTGCCTGGGGTGACATTTAATAGGCAACAGGTCTACACAAAGATGCTGCTTTTCACCTTCATGGGTATCTGAGGTTTTTATTGCTATGATTAAACACCATGACAAAAAGCAACTCCAGGAGGAAAGGGTTTCTTTCATCTTACAGCTGGTAGCCCGGCACTGAAGGGAGTCAGGACATGAACTCAAGCAGGACAGGAACCTGGAGGTCAGAGTTGAAGTAGAGAGCTTGAAGAAGCACCTCTTACTGGCTTGCTCCTCATGGCTTGCTCAGTCTGTCTCTTATAGCACCTAGGCCTACCATCCCAGGGATGGCTCTTTCAACAGTGAGCTAGATCTTCCCACATCAGCCACCAATCAAGAAAATGTAGTACAGGTTTGCCCACAGGCAGAAACATTTTTTTCCGTTGGGGTTCCCTCTTCCAAAATGACTCTCGCTTGAATCCAGTTGACATGAAACTAACCAGCATGATGCATCAATACCAGTTCTACAAAGGAAGAAACTGAGGCAAGGTGACTAATCCTTCCTGAGGTCACATTCCTAATAAATCTGAGAGCAAAGGTTTCTAACTTTGATCAGTTTAATAAGACCAAAACGTTAGTATTGTGTAATAATGACACATCCTTAAGAAAGTCTAAGACATGCCAGGAGCAAGGAGAGCTTGGTAGTTAGTAATAAAAAATGCAGTGTGTGTGTGTGTGTGTGTGTGTGTCCTCATTGCACTGATGATTTTGGTTCCATTATCATCGTAGATTCTTCTGCTCTGTACGCCCACAGGAACACACACACACTTATGCAAATGTGCGCCATGTGCTCAGCTTTGTAATGTGATCCAGGATATCACAGATGGATAAGCAACGGCCTCTGCTGATGGTCTGGTGCAAAGGAAAGCAGTTGAAGGAATGGCAGCAGATAGGATGCTTCCTGTTTGGCCACTGTGCAAAAAACGTCAGGGCAACATCATGTGTCTGTGTTGGAGGGGAGAGGATGCTCCCACAAAGGATGCCTCTTCCTTTCTATCCCTTCCTGCACCCTATAAATCTTGCCCAGTCCTCGGGAACACAAAACAAGCAATGAGCCCCATCCTCCTCCTCTGTTGCCTGACACACAGAGAATCTTAACTGCAGTAGAAAATTCAGTGGCTTTAAGGAAAACACAGAACTTGGGTCATTCCAAGGATGACTTGGAGGCTTATGGAAATGGGAATATTGTGGAAAACTGCCCTGAGATGACCCACACTGAGTAGAGACATTCTTGAACTATAATCCACTTTTTGGTTGGAGAGATTGTGGGCTATGCTGACCTTAATGGTTAAACCAAAATTATTTTCCTTTCCTCAAAATGATTTTCTGTTCCATCATCCCAACTACTTATTCATTTTGGTTGAAAATCAAATAGATCTTTTCCTATAATGCTGATGACTTAGGTATGGAAGTACAAGGCACAGATTCAAGGCACAAGCTGCTATCTGTACACTCAGTTGATTGAAGCCGGGTGTAATATCTATTTTTTGTTTCTACATTTGAAATTTAGAAACTACATTCAAAGCTTAGAAAGTTCACACATGAAAGAGTTATTCTTCAAACTGAGTGACTTAGACAATGATCTTTTGCTGTGAAGACACCATGACCACAGCACCTCTTATAAAAATGAAACATGTCATTGAGGCTAGCTTACAGCTTCAGAGGTTTACTCCTTTATCCCCGTACTGGGAAGCATGGCACCACACAGACAGACATGGGATTAGAGGTAGCTGAGAATTAGACATTTAGATCCGTAGGCAGCAGGAAGAGAGAAAGACCAAACCCCACCCCCAGTGACAAGTTCCCTTCAACAGACCATACTAAACCCAACAAGGCTCCACCTTAATCCCTGTCAAGCATTGTCTCTCCCCAATGACCATTCAAATAACTCAGCCTATGGGAGGCATTCCTATCCAAACAGCCACACTGAGTAGATAGTCTGCACCCTTTTCTTATAAAAGTCATGATATTTTCAGATGGAAAATTAGATTTTTTTTTCTTTCTGAAATAGGGTTTCTCTGTAGCCTTGGTTGTCCTGGATCTTGCTCTGTAGACCAGGCTGACCTTGGAATCACAGATTGTTGCCAGCCTCTGCCTTCTGAGTGGTGGGATTAAAGTAGTCTTGTGCCACCACCACCTGGTTTATTCTTCAAACAAATTGTAGAGAATGGAGGGAAAATAGTATACTTAGAAAAAACTGTGCATGTGTGCTATGTATGTGTGAATGCATGTGTACATGTGCTGGGTATGAGTGTATTCAAAAGTACACGTTCCAGACAGAAAATATTACATCATGTAATTACATACCTTCTACAACTTAGAAACAGGTTTTTAAGGAGGATACAGGACTTTCAGAGATTTGGCTTTAATTTTATTTTGATACGAAGCCTTACTGGGTGGCCAGATGTGTTTTATGTAGCCCAGGCTACTGGCAAAACTCATGGAGTACACCAAGGAATAGAAAGGAAAATTCATAGCAATCCTCCTGCCTCAGCCTTCACAATAATAGGGTTAGAAGCTTGTCTCCTCACCAGGTCTAGCCCAGAAGTAGTTTTGAAGGTTAGTTTTATTGTCTTCTTCCTCCTCTTTGGCACATCAGCCTACACCTTAGTATATAACAGTGACTCAGCAAATAGTGAATAAACCCACCCCATGGAGACCATATGCTTGCCTCATAGGGACTAAAAGCCTTTAAAGCATTGGCTCCTTTAATGGTGAACTACTTCCTTATGAGGTGGGAGTTATTTTCCAGTTTACAGGAGAAGGGCATAGGGACAGAATCCCAAAATGTAAGCATTCCCAGGTGACTGTGGTGGGCAGTACATTCTACAACCCCTAGGGTCTGTGCACAGCTGGTAGGTTAATGCATCTTCTTGGTATCTGCTTCCTCAAACAATGTCAATTATTGCTCTTCTAAACCCTGGCAATGCTGGGAATTGGGGTTAGCAAAAGATGCAGAAGGGAGACACCATTGTGCCAGGACATGACTTACAAACTATGGATTTACAGGACAAGAAAGGCCATGATAGGATAAAAGCATTGCAAATGGCTTCACCTCTATTGGACAGGCACCTGAGTCATGTGCTCAGGGTCTCTCTCTCTCTCTCTCTCTCTCTCTCTCTCTCTCTCTCTCTCTCTCTCTCTCTCTCTCTCTCTCTCTCTCTCTCTGCCTCTCTGTCTCTGTCTCTCTGTCTCTGTCTCTCTCTCTCTCTCTCTCTCTCTCTCTCTGTGTGTGTGTGTGTGTATGTGTGTGTGTGTGATAGACATGAGAAGGCAGTGGTGATAGTTAATACTGTCTTTTTCCTGACTTTTTCCCCTTTTCTTGTCTGGCAGGCATTAACTCCTTCATGGTTTACATGGCCTACAAGGATTTATATCAAGTGTCCAACACTGAGGTAACAACCCATTTGGCTGTGTGGTTTGGATGGTCTACATGGGTTTCCTATTGTTGCTGATGACCCTGGCCATTGGGACATGAGTCACTGTGGTTGCTTGTGGGAGGCCACTGTGCCAGGTTTATATTGAAGACCTTGCAGTCCACAGTATATTTGAAAGGTTGTGGGTTGGGTGCATAAGGCAAAGCAGAGAGGTACTTGAGTAAGGGAAAGCTGGCATCTCCAAACCTCTTATAAACCTGGTGAAAGTGTGCATTTCTCTGCCTTATAGAATCAGGTGGGCTTCCTGCCAGTTGTCCTGGCTTGACTGTCATATTTGAATCAGTTTGCCTTTTCCTTGGAAATTCCATGGATGTGCATGAGTTTTGATAGACCTGAGTCATTCATGGAAAATGCAAGAAATTAGTACTTTTAACTTGGTGGACAGTAAGGGTAATTTTGTCTTGAAAGGCTCAGAGTAATAGTTTGAATATGGGCATTAACTTTGAAGAGGCTCGTGGTGGCTGTTGGAACACTTGTTGAAAAGAATTCTGGTATACCATGTCTAAGCTCAATGAAAAATTACCCCATTCAATCTGGATAACTGAGAGAAAGCTTCTCAGATATTGGTCCAAACTGTATTTAAGTCCTGACAAATCTTTTATACAGACAAAACCTCCTAAAATGTCGTTGGACTACATTCCTCTCCGTTTAAGACAGGTTCAGTGTTGGTTTTAGTAACTGGCCTTTATGTCACGATGCTAAAGGAGGCTGTGACTCTGTTTGTTTCTGTTTTAGCTCTATGAGATCTTCACCTGCCTGGGAGAGCTGGGGGCCATTGCTCAAGTTCATGCCGAGAATGGAGACATCATTGCCCAGGTAACCGCATGGAGTGAGCATTCTGTGTGAGCTTAGTTCTGCGTTCCATCCATTTCCTCTCTTCGGAAGGACTTGAATGCCCCCAAGTGTTCATGACTCTGGCATAAACACATTGCTAAAGACAAAACCCATGCTCAATAAGCTTACAACTCCGGGCTCACACTTAAATCCAACATTAGGTCTGCAGAGAAAGGAGGGTCATCAAACATTCAAGGCAGTTACATGTGATTGCAAGTTTTTTATTCCTGGCTGGAAGCAGTGTGTCTTAGGTCTTGGTCTTCGGCCCGGCAGTGGTGGCACACACCTTTAATCCCATCACTCTGGAGGCAGAGGCAGTAGGGTCTCTGAGTTTGAGGCCTGCCTGGTATACAAATCCAGTTTAAGAACATTGAGAACTACTCAAAACAGAAAGGCTGCCTCAAAATCAAAACAAAACACAAAAACAAGTCTTAATTTTCAAGGGCAGGCAGTGGTGTAGACCTTTAATCCCAGCACTAAGGCAAGTTTTTTATTCCTGGCTGGAAGTAGTGTGTCTTAGTTCTTGGTCTTTGGCCAGGCAGTGGTGGCACACACCTTTAATCCCAGCACTCTGGAGGCAGAGGCAGTAGGGTCTCTGAGTTTGAGGCCTGCCTGGTATACAAATCCAGTTTAAGAACATTGAGAACTACTCAAAACAGAAAGGCTGTCTCAAAATCAAAACAAAACACAAAAACAACCCTTAATTTTCAAGGGCAGGCAGTGGTGTAGACCTTTAATCCCAGCACTAAGGAGGCACAAAGGTAGGTACCGTGAGCTCCAGGACAACCAACACTATATAGTAAAACCCTGTTTCAGAAAACCAAAGCCCAAACAAACAAAAACGAATCTTCAGATTGTCACCATAAATTCTGTTACTAAATGTATAGCTTTAGTTTATAGTTTGACTGATGTCTTCTCCACTTCTTTTTAATGTTGAGGCAGCAGCTTCAACTTAGATATTTATTTGGTTAGGAAGTGAAGACAGGGATACCTAAACATGGCCTCCTAAGTAACTCTTCTGTTGCTTAAAGTGTTTGCATCTAGAAATTTTTGATTGGAGTAGAAACAAGAGAGTGACTATGGTCTTGGCTCCATCTGGAATCAAAAACAAATTCCTGAGCAAGTCCATGCAAAGCTTCTCTCTCTCTCTCTCTCTCTCTCTCTCTCTCTCTCTCTCTCTTTCTTTCCTTTCTCCCTCCCTCCCTCCCTCCATCTAGAACTTTCTATATACACTATGCTAGATGGAGCTCAAAGAGATCCCCTTGCCTCTACTTCCGGAATGCCTGGATTAAAGGTGTGCGCTACTATGCCCAGTTAGAAAGGATTTTTCTGGAATTGACCATTTAAGGTGAGGCCCTCCCTAAATGTGGGCGGCGGCGCCTTTTGGCGGCAAGGAATATAAAAGGACTCGATGGCGGGAAACTGCTTTTCTGCCACTTGCCCTCTTTCTTGCTGGCAAGTTCCCTTGTCCTGCTGGTCGGTGCTCCTTCACTGAAAGTAGGACCAAGTTCTTTGTGATTTCCACAAAGACTGAAGACTGCAGAACAGTACATTTCAGACTTCTGCGCCAGATTGAGACTGTGGAGAAGTCTAGCTTCGTGCACTGAGCAACTCTGGATTGTCAGCCTCTTCAGAGTAAGACAGACACTGACTGTTGGACTACGCTCACCATGTCCTCAGTTATGCAGGAAGGCTACTTCGACAGAGATCAAGACATGGAACTCTCAAGCCATAGCTCTGAGTCCAATTTCTACAACATGGAGAAACCTGAGATTGAGGTGGAAATCGAGGAGGCACAACCAGTAATTGCTGCTGAAGAGAACAGCATTTCCCGTGACAGCTTCATGGACAACCCTGAACCCCAGGGTACCCTGAACCAACGCGGTGATAAGAACCTCAGAGTCAGCTTGAACGACCTCGGTGGTGATGTTGCCTTCGCGAGTCAAGAGAGCCATCAAAGCCCTGGATGTCTACAGTTGGAGGGATTGGAGAGCTCAGTTGCCATAGTTCCACAACCCCAGCCCCGGCGCACAAGACCACGAATCTGCAGAGGTGTAACCCCCAGGCAGCAGCGTGCACTGGATCAAGCTTTTCAAGAATGCCCGTATCCCAATGCCTTCACGATGAAGATCCTTGCAAGTCAGCTGTATATGGGACCATCTGAAGTGCACAGTTGGTTTAAGAGTACAAGAGGCAAGCTTAGGAAAAAGCAGATCCAGCAAATGCTCAAAGGTACCCCTAATCGTACCCCAGATTCCTTCGACTAACGTTTTTGGAGAAGTCCTGGAGTGCCATCCTAGTTGAGGAGCAACCTAACAACTATCATCAGTTACGATCTGAGTATTAAGAAAAAAAAAAGTTGTCAGTTCAAGGCCAGCCATAGCTGCTTAGGGAGATGCTGACTTAGCAGAAAACAACTGTGACATAAACACTTGAGCCTCCTAGTCTCTGGGAAGAACAACAAACAAACACCAGAAACAACAACTACAAAAAAAGTAGAGCAAGTCATGAAAATAAAAACAAACAAGGAGAGGACTGGACGGTCTAGGGAACCAGGTTATATTAAAAAGAAGAGTTTGAGACTGAGCCTGTTCTAAGGCAGCATTTCTTCAAAACCAGAAATCTGACCCAGGACACCAGATCTCAGAGCCTTCGATAATAATGAATTCAGGCCATGTGGGGATCCACTGGCTTCTCAGAAACCAGCCAGGAGGCCCACACTGATCATCTGTAGGAAGCGAAGCCAGTTCCTACCCATTCCCTGGACTGCCTAACGGGATGCTGGATGCACAGGCAAGCTTTGAGAAATGCACTCAGCCCTGGCCTCTGCTAGGGGGAACCAGCAAGAAAAAGAGAGGGAGCTCTCAGTTCCTCTGATGACAGTCACAGCGAGGAGCACACTTCCTTCCTGCAGCATCTCTTGAACACCTGGTGCCAGGGACTTGGCTGTGGAGGTGAGCACACACAGGCTTCGCATAGCCTTTGCTCCCTAAGAGGACTCGAACTAATCGCCTTCAGAAGATAACCAGACATCAGTGACTGTGCTAGTCAGGCATACTGGGGTAGTAGATAGGCTAGTTCTCCTGTTTCCTTTGACTTCTTCCATTCTCACCATTTAGCTTAGGCTGTCCTTGAACTTACAGAGATAGATCTGCCTTCCTCTGTCGCCCATGTGCTGGGATTAAATTTATGTGCCACTAGACCTTTTTAAATAAAATAAAGAAAGAAAAAATGAAAGAAAAAAGAAAGAAAGAAGGAAGGAAGGAAGGAAGGAAAGAAAGAAAGAAAGAAAGAAAGAAAGAAAGAAAGAAAGAAAAAAAGAAAAAGAAAGGAAAGAAAGCTTCATCTCTCTGTGCAGTTATTGGGGACTAATATAATTTTAAAACTGTGGGAGGGGTGTCTTAGTTAGGGTTTTATGGCTGTGAACAGACACCATGACCAATGCAAGTTTTATAAAAGACAACATTTAATTGGGGCTGGCTTACAGGCTCAGAGGTTCAGTCCATTGTCATCAAGGCAGAAACATGGCAGCATCCAGGCAGGCACGGTACAGGAGGAGCTGAGAGTTCTACATCTTCACCTGAAGGCTGCTAGTAGAAGACTGACTTCCAGGCAGCCAGGGGGAGGGTCTTAAGCCCACACCAACAGCGACACACCTACTCCAACAAGGCCACACCTCCTAATGAGGTCACTTCCTGGGCCAATGATATACAAACCATCACAAGGGGTAACTGGGAAAGTGATAGTATTTGGGATGTAAATAAATAAAATGATTAGTTTAAAAGTCAAAACCACTCACTTTCAGACTCAACAGGATGTTACCACTGATTTATGGATCATAATGAATAACCAGTAGAAGCAAAATTAATCTCTTAAATTGATATGCCCCAGCAGGCATCTTTACTCAGAGATAGTGTATCTGGGGCTCCTTTGTTCCTCATGTCCCATAATACAGGACTCTAGCTGTTGTGATTGCAGAGTCTCAGCATTATCTTGAGATTGGAGGAGGTGAGCTAAGTATCCAGTTCTCCCTGGATTTTTTAGTGGAGTGATGTGCTTTCCTCCAATGGCTCCTGCTTTGTATGGTTAGCCACAATAAGCTTGGATCTGCACCAACTACTCAGAAACACTTCCTGAACCTGGGTGTGAGCTTTTATGGTATTGCCTTTATAACTGCCCCTGGGATGAACCCCAAGATAAGAGAGACACCAGCATCTATTTAGAATAAGACTTCCATTTTGAGTAGGGGTTGAATAAAATTGAACTTCCCAAGACCTCCCTGGGAACAGATACCTCACTCCACAGAAAGAGACATGTATCTGGCTAACTGACATCCTGATTGTCAAGCTAAGACATAAACGTTAGCAAAGTCCCATCCTGTTTGACAAGTTATGACATGAATGTTAGACAAATCCCGTCCCAGCTTCAGTTGAATACCCCAACCAGTGTGAGCTGGACACATGTACAATAAAGGCTTGTTCCTAAGGAAATCCCCTATCTCTAAATCCTGATTGGTAGAATAACTTGGCACAGATCTTTGTAGATCTCAGGCTTAAAAAAGCCCTATAGGATTTTGACTCAAGGTCAGAGTTGTCCAGTCTGACCTGAGGCCCTTATCCATCAGTTCTGGGACAAATGTTCAATAGACTAACCCTGTCTGACTGAGATCAGTGTCCTGTGGTTTGTGAGGTGTCTCCTGTACCCCAGGAGCCTGACCATCAAGGTTATTTGATCATCCCTCTTAATTTGAATTACTAACAACAATACAGCAAAAGGGGCTTAAGAATCCTTTTGTACTAACCCTCTACCTTGCAGTTCCCAGGAGAGACAGGCTTGTTTCCTCTGCCAACTCTCTTGCTTTTCCAGGATCTCCCAGGACACAAGGCTGGGATCACTGGAGCAGAGGTTCTTAGGAGCTAGCCTTAATAATTTCAGGGTGCATCTGCAGACCACAGCAGTCCAGGGGTTTGACCACCCCTTACTGTGTTCAGCACCCATCTGCTTCTCCATAATCCTTGTCCATAGGTATGAAAATAGTAAGAGTCAGCCTTGAGAAGAAGCAGGCCTTTCTGTCATATCTATAATGTAACTAGAATGTTACCAAAAACAGTAACAAAGGTAATACTGTTGAGAGATGTGATTTTTTTTCTGCTTGAATTCTGAATTCATTCATCTAATTCAGGTATTTAAAATACACAAACCTAGAGGTGAGGCTGATATTAAAACATGAGTTGTCGGAACTAGAAACGGTAGCTTCTCATTAGGCCAGAATAGAGTTGGGTATTTGAACCTGGACAAGAAGAACCCAGATGAATCTGATATAGAAGTCAGGTGACTAAATGCTGGGGGATCTAGCCCTAAAGCTTAAGCTACTTGGCCTTAATCCTAGTACTTAAATTAGAGCACAGCATGGAGTAGATGTTCAACACCTTTCTTTCTTTCTTTCTTTCTTTCTTTCTTTCTTTCTTTCTTCCTTCCTTCCTTCCTTCCTTCCTTCCTTCCTTCCTTCCTTTCTTTCTTTCTTTCTCCCTTTCTTTCTTTTTTATTTTTGTTTTTTTGTTTTTTTTTCCGAGACTGGGTTTCTCTGTGCTGCCCTGGCTATCCACTCTATAGACCAGGCTGGCCTTGAACTCAGAAATCCGCCTACCTCTGCCTCCCAAGTGCTGGGATTAAAGGTATGCACCACCACTGCCTGGCAACACCTTTCATTGAATAGAAATAAAGGAAAGATTGAACCAGCCAGCAAGTAGGCAAGGAGATGTTTCCAGGGAGTTGGGTCCGAAAGAGGTGAAGAATAAGTGATATTTTACAGGTAATGTAGATAAAACATGGACACTCTTATCAAAAATATCTAATAATAATAATAATAATAATAATAATAATAATAAAAGAAACCAGTTAACTTTTTAAAGACTTGACTGTATTGCTCCAAATGCGGAAATATATATTTGCCCAACATAATAAATTTTAAACTTTTACCCCTTGAATGCATTTTAGCCCAGAGCAAAGAGATATAATTTTCTCAAAAGTTGACTGCAGTCATCTAATAACGTTTTCCATTTTGTTTCTCTTATTTTAGGAGCAGGCACGGATGCTGGAAATGGGGATAACAGGCCCAGAAGGCCATGTTCTGAGCAGACCAGAAGAGGTGGGTTTCATGGGGGGTTAGGGGGAGGGGCACAGAGTGAAAAGCCAAGATGGTGGGTGAGGCCTGTTTTCACCAGGGTTTTCTGGGACACTGGTTGTCGCAGTCCTAGCGTGCCACTCACTTTAATTCTTCAGGAATGTTTCTGTTTGGCCTTGCTTGAGCCACATCCACACACAGTTTAGGCACAAGTGCGGCTGGAAGAATGTGATAGAATCTATGATTCAATTTGTCATTGTTGGGAGACTTCTCTCAGAGACCTCTTCTGTCTAGGAAATGTAATGGAGATGCTCTCTGACCTTCAATTGCCTTACATTCCCAAGGCCCTGAGTAGGCAAGCTGTGAGTCTAAGTCTTTGCTAATCATTCCAATTCTAGAGAAATTCTATGCACTTTTTCATATTGTAATGAGTCTTGCAAAACACTGACCATGTGTGAAGGCAGGTGATTAGACCTTTCAGTCAATATGCCTAGCGATTCTTGTCTCTTACATCAGCAACTGCTATTGTCACAGGGCACAGAACTTGAAATTAGTTGCCCAACAATCTTAGAGCAGGGTTGTTCTGATTTTCCACCTTTTGTGGTCTCAAGTCTCCCATGTCAATGAAGCTAATCCTGTTATGGCAAATTCCACTGAAGAAGCAGAACCTAAACATTTAGTTATTTCCTCATCTCTTCTATAGCCAGCAAGAAATTTACATGTAACACAGATATAGGGAAAGTTTCCTATTAAAATGAGGCTATACATTTTTGCAAGCTGAATAATACATTTGTATCAGGTCCATCCAGAAGGAGACACAACATGGTCAGCTTTCTATATGTTGTCAGTTGATATTATCTGTAAATTAATGGTGGACATTCCAGTCCAACATTCCTGAAAAAAAATATTTGCCCTTAATGATTCCAGGGTCTTTGTAAGAGACACTTATGCCTGACAGGGCTAACTTCATGCATTATCTCAGGTATTATTGCTGTGATTCAAGATACTAGCATTTCGTGGGTAAAGTTAGAGGTCAGCCATGGACTGATCATGTTTGAAGGACTGAAAAATCATGTATATGGTGTTAGCTGGCCATAGTGGTCAACACTGTTATGGAACTGAAAATGCTGGTCTCTGGAAAGATAAACTGGCAAGACAGATTTCTTTAGACACAGCCAGGGGATTTCACAGCGAAGTCTATTTTGGTTCCTTGGTTTGTTTTCTCAACCTTGCTCCACCCCCACCACCTCAACCTTTCCCAGTCCCTTCTCCTTTTTAGTAAGAAGGCCACTTAGCTGTAAATCTCTCCAGCTCTAGAAGCTCTTTTGAGTAAAGTTGAAACGTGATGTAACCTTCTAAAGATAGTCACGTTGTTGTTGAAGTGCAGAAAACCCTTCCGCACTTCAGTTCTTTGGGAGGGAACAGGATCAAAGGGGCCAGGGCTGAGGTCATGGGGCTGCTGAAGTGGTCAGCAAAGGTATGAAGGGGGGAGACTGAGTATAGGAAAAACCAACGCCATCTCAGTTCAAAGCGCACCCAGACTTAATCTCAAGTGATGCGTTCAGAAAGCAGAGCCACAGGCCCTGGACATATTCTCCAGGGTGCCGTTTCTGGGTGCTTAAAGGGCTTTACCTGCACCCCAAAGCCTTCTGGAGCATGCCAGCTCAGCCAGCCCAGCTCCTCAAGCCGACTGAACCACATCCACCATGGAGTGACTGGCTTGCATTATGCAGCCACTAGACATCTGTAAGCCATTTGAAGCATATTTTTTTAAGTATTGGTCTGTGCAAGCTAACCCAGAGAGTTATATCCATATGAAAAGAAACAGCTGCTGATTCCATGAGGAATCACCACTGTGTCTCTACTCCAGGCTGAGCTGGACTTGCTCAGGGTTTGGGCAATGGCAGACTTCGCATTGGTCAGAAACTGACCAACCCTCACACCAACAGCCACTGTTCCAGGCAATGATTTCTCGAAGGGATGAATCATTTCATCCTTACAATGGCTCTTTGGTACTCCCACTTAGTCAGGAGAGCAGCAGCAGCACTGAGAGACTGTGAGATCTACCTGAGGTTAGCTGGGTTGTACATGACAGAACCAGGATTTACTCTCAGTCACCCAAGGGAGCTGAGCTCCCAGATCTCACTTGGCTAATCCCCAAGTGTGGGGAAACTAATGAGTATTCCTCATGGATTAATTGGCTTATTTGAAAGCATGAACTCTACCTTGGAGTAGGCTAGAAGAGATCAGTGATCAAAACAGTGGCTGTGCTTCGAGGCTTGGCAATTATTCTAATAAGAAATCCTACTTAGAACTAACGCTTTGCTGACCACATAGCTGCAGGAAAGGTCTTGGTGCCCTCATGCTTCTAATAGTTTTCATCTGGGGATGATGGGATTGTGCTTTCCCAGACTCTGCCCTGAGATTGAGGAGTAGAAGCTTTTTTTTTTTTGAGGGGTGGGGCTGTCCTTTATGCTAACAATAGAAGAGGAGAAAGGTACCATGACAGGCAGTGCCCTAGGCACAGTCCTAAGCTATTCTCCTCCTTTCTTGAGAGACAGAGACACAGGGAAGCCCAGGAACACAACAGGGAAGATGAATTCCAGAAGCAGATCCAGGCCATGTAATTTCAGATCCTCCTGGGTGGTTCTTAGCCTCATCAAAACACTTTATCAGCACCTGCTAAAGAGGCGGGACCTGGCAAGGGTGAGGGACTCTGTTTACTGATTGCTGGGACTTTGCTTTTGTAGCTGGAAGCTGAGGCTGTGTTCCGGGCCATCACTGTCGCCAGCCAGACCAACTGCCCCCTCTATGTCACCAAGGTCATGAGCAAGAGCGCGGCTGATCTCATCTCACAAGCCAGGAAGAAAGGTGATTCGTGCTTCCAGGATGGCGAGCTTCCTACTGCACCACGTGGCTCCTCCCCTCCCTCTCAGGCTGCCCACAGTAATAGAAATGGCATCTTCTGTTCCTTGCCATGCTCTCTAGGAAGCCCTGTCTACAACTGGAGTTCTGAGGTTTCTTCATCTGTCATCTAAGTAAACTGAGGCTCAGGAAGGTTAAGTAATTTGCCAGAAATAACAACACAAATTAATTTCTCCAAGAATTAGTACATCTTCTACTCACATTCCATCTGTCTGCTGTCAGTTCACATTATCTAAGATTCATAAAGAGACACCCCAGTCAATATTATGCTAAACATGGAAATCATAGATCCAGGTCAAAACTGGGTTAAACAAGCCATCAACAAGTAAAGTATTGGTTGTAATTGGGGCACAGTTAGCTTGGCAGGTTTCAGCAATGACATTTAGGACTCTAACACTCTCATCCACTGTTTTTTTTAGTTCTTTTATCTCCATGATGGTTACACAATCAGTATTGACTGTGAAAGAAATAGATGATAGGAGGGGAGGGGTATTTATTGTCCTCAATTCCCAGTGAAGGAAACAATGAAGAAGTGGCTCCAGCAAGCATCTAAGAATGTGTGATGATCTTGCCTGGGATCTGTGTGCATCTCTGGATCAGAGGCTGCCCCAGAGCCAGCATCATCGGGCCAGTCCTGAGAGCTCATCACAGGTGTGGCCACTCCACCTGATCATTCAAGTCAGAACAAGCTATTTTAGAAGGGAGTAGAATGGCTTTTACGCTATGGTCTTCAGAACCCAGGGCTCTGTCCTCCTTGCCTTTCTGCCTTCTGCTGTGCTGTCCAAGGCTGCTAATTTAACCAGGGCTTGCAGTGTCTACAATTCCCTGTTCAAAGTTTTTTTTTTTTTAATTTTATTTTTTAACTTTGTACCTGTCCTTCGTGATAGGCTCTTGGCTCAATGTGTTTGAGAAACTAGAGATGCGGGCTGTGCTTGGTTGTGAAGGAAGCTTCCCCAGGCAGTTGTGCATTGTTGTTGCTGTGTTGATAACCATCTGCTAGCAGAGAGACTTGAGACCAGAGATTCCTCAGCTAAGTGGTTCTGAGGAACATCTATGTCAGAGTGACTGTGGTGCTTAGGGGCAGGCCAGCTGACTTCCGGCAATGTTTTTCAGCTCTCTGGCTTTCGGGACACTTTTCCAATAGGACAGGAATTTTTCTAAGTGTCCAAATGTCTTCCTAGTGGTGAGGTTCTGGGATATTTCCCACTTTTCCATGTTTATGGAAAACCTGCTGGTTTATGACTCAGCAATTAATGATCCTACTGCCCTGGATAAGAGGCATTTGGGAGAACCAGGAAAGCAGTCAAGTTCTCCTTCCTGGAAGTGAGGCTGGATAGGAAGAGGCCAGAAGGAGGGAGGAAGGAAGAGCAGGAGAGACCATTACACTCACCCTAACCACCCAGTACATTAACTTCGCATGCCCTCTGCTGGTGCATCCCACATGAGCTCTGTGCTCAGAATAACCCACAGATGACCTGTTTTCAAGTGTAAGCTACCCTTCTTATTTCACGATAGAAACTTCATTCCATTAGCCTTCTGACTTGTGATTGTCTGGTAAGGAGGACTTACACAGCTCTTCTTCCAGAGTTAAGGAGGTGTGTAATTGTGAGACAAAATAAGGGGCTACAGATATTGAAGCTATGAACATCTTTGGGACAACCATTCTCAGGGCAGATCGAGAGAGTTTCCAACGGGGAGATGGAATATGGCTTCCTCCTGGATTTGTTCTTGTTGATTTTCCAAAGGATCTCATCATCCATCACCAGTGCTGCTTAAGACCTCTGGTGCTCATAATTTATATAAGAAAGATTAACATAGGGCTGGTGGGGGTGGGGGGTGCCACTCTGTGTAAAAGCACTTGTGTCAAAGAACAAGAACCTGGGCCAGTCTCCTTCTACACACACACACACACAGACACACACAGACACACACAGACACACACACACACACACACACACACACACACACACTTGTGTAATACAGTGAAGCACTGACATGAATATTATAAATATAGAATTCTCAAACATTTCTAAGGCATGTGATATGGCCATTATTACCCTGTTTTGAATGAAGAAATTCATGTAATCAGCTGGGTGGGTCAGCATTCAAATTCAGATATAACTGAGAATGTTACTTTCTCCAACTTTCATTCTAAATGCAGTCCTAAGGAGCAGTTGATCCTCTGAAGAATATATTTCTTATCTTTGCTGAGTGTTTTCCTTGAATCTCACTTCATCATTTCTTTCTGCTCCTATATTTTTGTCAATCCTTTTTGACACCACCCTAGAAGACAAGGCTGCATATGTCAATCACTGCTATTCTTGTATTGTTTTCTATAGTAGATGCCACTAACCAATCATGGATATCTTCTAGTGAAACCACACACACAAATAGAATGTCCCCCTACCTAAAATTCCATGGAATTGTGAACAGTTGATTGAAGGTGAAACAAGGAAAACTTCTTTATAATGTTGGCTGCAAAGCCTCATAGAACACTATTGTGCAAACTCTGGAGGCAATAGGTAGAAAAAGATGAAAGTCAAAAAATGTGTAAGGCTTATTGTCATATGTTTGTATCAAGATGCTGATGTAAAGAAATGAGGGGCCAACCAACTTTAAGGAAAAATCATTTCCTTCTGAATCTCTATCTCCTTTTTCAAAAGTTTAGCATAGGCCTCATACAGCATCCAAAGGCCAGTTCCATCTTTACACATTTTAGATTGCTGGGTCTCCAGTTCCAAGTCAGTTTGTCAAAGTGAAAAATGTATAGTCAAGGAAAACCATGATTAAGATATAAAAGAGCAGCAAGGAATCCTACAGAATGGGTTGTAGCCTATAGGGTCAAAACTTGTCCTTAGACCAGGAGGAGCTGGCGGTCCCCAGCAGTGTGAAACGTACTCGGGACTTTAGGCCTCTACAGTTCTAAAGGGTAGATGGGAAAGGAATTAATATTGGAAAGAAGGCTCGATTGGTTAGGCCATGCAAGCATGAGCAAGCTGGGCATGGAGGCCTGCTCTGACAGTCACAGTTCAAGGGTGATGGAGACAGGAGAAGCCCGGGACCCTACTAGCCAGCTCCCCTTGTGTAGTCCGTGAGCTGCCAGTTCAGTGAGAGACTGCCCCAAAAAGTAAAATGGAGGACAGAGAAGGCATCCAGCATTGGCCTCTGACCTCTACACCCATGTACCCACATGCACAAATACATTCCCAAATAATTTGTACACACACACACACACACACACACACACACACACACTTAGTGTTTATTGAGTATACCATGAGCCAGACCCTTCATGTATGCTAAGTCCTTTCAGAAGTCTGGGTGTGTAAACAGTGTCATCAGTTTTAGGATATAATGCTTTGACATTTTAATGACTCCTATAATCTGTGTAATCAGTACATAGTTTTATTTTCTTCATGTCAAACATAAAATTGCCTCAAAGTGTGAGGTTTACAACCAGAGCTTAAAATTAGTGGCTTATTAGAGTGAACATTTATTCATTCAATCATTCAAAACATTGTTCACATTTAATAGATAAACAGACCTAAAATGAAAGTGGGAATAGAAACCTGAACCCCAGAGTTGCTTTACTCCAGAGACACAGTCTTGAGCAAAGTTATAGTTCTGATTAGATTTGCTGGACCAAAGCATTACATATCTCTTACAAACCTAATCAACACTCCTTCCAGGAAATGTGGTCTTTGGCGAGCCCATCACTGCCAGCCTGGGAATAGATGGAACTCATTACTGGAGTAAGAACTGGGCCAAAGCAGCTGCATTTGTGACATCGCCACCTCTGAGCCCTGACCCAACCACACCTGATTACATCAACTCCTTGCTGGCCAGGTTGGTGTAGGAATGCCATATGTTGTGTAGGACCATCTTGGGGCCATCTGTGATGGGGGCTGTAGTAGTATGGTCTAGGTGGTAGATGAGTCTATAGCATCAAGTTCTCCAGCAGTCATGAGTATAGAAAACTGTTTTTCTACATCACAGTTCAACTGATGACACAGTTTAAGCATGAATAATGGTTCTAGCAATTGATGTCTAACTGTTCCAGTCTTGAGCTCTCCCTGTCAGGTCACTGGTCATTTGCGTCCTTACATGGTTAGAACTTAGTTTCTATTTGTGTGTGTGTATGTTTATACGAGTGTGCACACATAAGGGTCCATGCTTTCCTGCTGCATATCTTTATGTGCACCTTGTGTGAAGAGGCCAGAAGAAGGATAGGATAGCATGGAACTTGGCTTAGAGCCAGTTGTGAGCCACCTGAGAAGGCTGCTGAGAACCAAACCTGGATCCTCTGCAGCAACAGCAAGTGATCATAACCCCTGAGAAAGCTCTCCAGCCTTCAGCTCATTCCTTGTAATTTTGCTACAGAAGACATGACCTGATTCTACTTCCTCACTTTACGGATGGGTAACAGCCCAAAGAGGAGAGGAAACTCACCCAAGCTCACACAGCTTAGTAGGGGACTAGAGAGGTTACAAACGAAGACATGGATTTGGTCTCCCAGTATTTTCCAGCCATCTCCCTTGCACATCTCTAAGCATGTGAAACCTTATCCTTTTCCAGTGGGGATCTGCAGCTCTCTGGAAGTGCCCACTGTACCTTTAGCACTGCCCAGAAAGCCATTGGGAAGGACAACTTCACAGCCATCCCTGAAGGCACCAATGGAGTGGAGGAGCGAATGTCTGTCATCTGGGACAAGGCCGTGGTAAGGGACTGAGGGAGGGTGGCCCAGTAGAACTAACTGAACCAAATCAAAGCCTTAGGCACCCATCAAACTATAATTTGGCCCTCAGGGATGCCCTGAAGAGTATGTTCTGGGTGTATGTGAGGTCTACAACCTACTGAGATGTCCATGGATGTTGCTGGATGTTTGATCACACATACACTGTGTACACCAAGATTGTGTTATTGACTGGAACAACCTGTTATTCCTTGTGTGATTCAGCCCTAGTATACAACTTTCATCCAAGAACTTTCTGTTTATTGTAAACAGGGATAAATAAAGTCAACCATTGGTCAAGAGGAGGAGAAAGCAACCAGAAAGGGAGTAAACATAGTGGAAAAAAAACAGAGAGTAAGAGGAAGTCAAGAGGATGAATACAGAGAGACATAGGAAGGAGAAGGGAGGGACGTTTGGTGTGAAGGGTTATTGAGAAGGCATGAAGGAGAACTTTGCTTGGGACATCAGCTGTGAATAAAGGTCAGCCAAGATCCTCTGGGTGTGTTCTCTGCCTCCCTGAGCTAGCAGGCTTTTCCCAGCATTTAGCTCCTGAGTCTTTATTAGCAAAATCAAATGCTTGAAATTTTGTTAAAAGAAATTTCACAGAGCACACAAAAAAAGCACACAGAGCTAGGGAACTCATGTGGCTTGGGAATTCACCTCCTAGGAATGTCTTCGAAGGTTTGGAAACTCTAAGACAGCTTCTATACACAGTGTTCTGTCATCTGATCTCATGATCTGTGCTTAAAAGAATAGTGAGCCCATTTTTTGTGTTACGAGCATTTCATCATCTCTTTTGGAAATGTTGGATATGATGCTTTGAAATGGCAAGCAATTCATCTGTCCCTAAAGCCACAAAGTCATACTAGGAACATCCCACACTGAAGGCTGTTGAACACCCCAGTCTATAAGAGAGATTGACTCTCAGTGTCTCTTGGCTCAGAAACTTTTTATTTTCCCTGATTGGGTCATAAAGATTGATGAAAGAAATAGCCATATCAATAAAGACACCCCTGAACGTTTTAGCAAAATCATAATGAATTCATTGTCCAGTCCCCTCCCTATGTGCAGTGCCAGTACAGTATCTCTGAACCAACTAATGCCTCCATCTCATGGCCAATCCACTAAGACCCTTGTTTTTGGAAATTGAAAGGCTGGGTTTGAAAGTTAATTGTTTCCATCAGGCTGTTTGTTCTAAGAAAAGAGAAGTTATAACCTTTTTGTCTCTTCTCTCATGTGGTTGGCTTTTGTCTATTTTTGTGAGCATTCTGGCTTTATGAATGCTTTATCTTACAAATCCTATCACAAGTTATTAAAAATAAATATAAAACATATCAGCTGGATGTGATAATCATGTCAATCTGGAGCTTGTAACTGGTCCTATAAGATTAAGTCATTAGTGATAATCATAGTAGACTTACTATATAGGAGAATTCTGTTATGGTCATAGGGCAATAAGACCATATCAGATTTCTCAAACCATACCCTTATCATTTAGCAATAATAACATTAGTCTTTTAATTGATAACAAAATGCATTCTCAATAAAGGAACCTCAAAACAAATACATACATTAAAAATAACTCAAAATTCTCTAATACAGGGATGTCCACTAATCTAAGCATTGCTTTGTATATGTATCCTTTGAGCATACAAATCTACATATATGCCTTAAGGAGGAGCTCACACATTGGTTTTTACTATAAACTCTTTTTGATCCTTTTTTGGAATTAGTAGAAGTAAGTACTTAAATCAACATCATGAAGAGAGCGAGAAAAAGCACATTCTGTAGGGAGATTAACTTTTGTCTTAAGCCACACATTTCCACATTTCCCCTGTGAAGTCCATACTGCCCAGCCGACCCTCCTGGATAGATGGGATTTGTACTCACTACCTTTACTCCTGGGCCTTGGGGCTCATTTTGTTCTGGGCTCAGAAGCCTTGTATCTGGTAGATAGAGCTTCCATAGACCTGGAGACAGGCACGGCTATGCAATCTTTGTATTTCAATAGGCCACGGGGAAGATGGATGAAAACCAGTTTGTGGCTGTGACGAGCACCAATGCTGCCAAGATATTCAACCTGTACCCTCGCAAGGGGAGAATAGCTGTAGGCTCGGACAGCGACCTGGTCATCTGGGATCCAGATGCCCTGAAGATTGTCTCTGCCAAGAGCCACCAGTCGGTGAGTCACAGGCTGGCGGGATGGAAAATGTGTCTGTAGAGCTGCCTCAGGAATGAGCCAAGGATGGACCAACTTCAGAGACTCAGATGGTCTGCAGTGAAAATCTGGCCCTCAAGAGCTTTTTGTTTTGTCTTTGACTCATTTTATTTCCAAAGCAAGGTCTCATGCTCAGGAAGGTCTTGAATGTGAACCGCTAATAATGCTACTTTTGCCTCCCAGGTTCTGGTGTGACAGTAAGCTCTCCCATGTCCAGTTTACTTATATTGGGGGAAAAAACTACATTAAACTATTTATTTCTTTCCCCTGCTTTCCTGAGTGAGGGAGTCAGCAGAGGAGCTCTGCTCCCTGCGTAGTACTTCAGGCATGGAGGCCCAGAGGCCACGCCTCTCCGAAGGCAGCAGGATTACAGAAGCTGAAACAGACTTAGGTTTGAACAAAAACTAAATGTTCTCATTATCCACTCCAATACTCCTAAAAGTCTGAAACTTAAACTCAGTACTGTAAAAAAGGTTCTAATTACTGGGTCATAAAAATAATAATATCTGAAATGGTTGTGTACCAAGAATCATCCTTCCAATTCATTGAATCTCGTGACCAGTGGATACTGTTTGGGTGGGCACTGTTATCTTCTTTTTGTAGTTTTGCCTAATTTCTAGAAGTGCAGAAGAAGTAAAGGATTGGTGTAGCTGGCTCTGGGTACTGAAATTCTAGCACCAACCAGTATCCCCAACCATGCAGTGTTGGCTTCCTGCTGGACAAGAGAGGAAGAAAGGCAGGAACCCTATTCTGGGCAGTAATGGCCTTTGCTTCCAAATCACAAGGTGTCCTGGAATTATGCACTGACAGGGGACTGAGGGTCATGTGTCACTGAACTTAGTGCAGTATCATGTACAAGGTCCACTAAGTGCAGGTATCATGTACAAGGTCCCTGGGATTCTTGTAGCTGAGTTTGTGATATGACCAGCAATAGAAATAGAATTCCAGTTAGAGATCTTAATAGAAGCAAGGCGTTTTGCTTTGCTTGAGCCATTTTTCTCCAGGATACTCAAGTCTCCTGTTTTAAATCAAGGCAGGCAGTTGTGTCCTAAGCTTTGATTGGCTTTACTACATGGCTCTGTTCCTAGTAAAACCAAAGAAGGGTCCAAAGCACAGAAGATAACCCCATTCCTCTTTGTTCTCTTCCTACACCCATGGCTTCGTCCGCATCCCTGAATCTAGGTTGCTGAATACAACATCTTTGAAGGGATGGAGCTGCGTGGGGTACCCCTGGTGGTTATCTGCCAGGGCAAAATCATGCTGGAAGACGGCAACCTGCACGTGACCCAGGGGGCTGGCCGCTTCATCCCCTGCAGCCCGTTCTCGGACTATGTCTATAAGCGCATTAAAGCAAGGAGGAAGGTGAGGACCAGCAAGGCATGGGGGTTAGAAGGGGTGTGGAGTCTCACGCAGCCCCTGGGACTCTGAGGACTAGGCTTCCTCAGACCCTCCCAGGCACAGCCATAGCAACAGTTTGGTGCCGAAGCCATGGTGGGCAAAATTCAAAGTCTGAAAAGAGGATTTCTAAACAAGTTTGGCCAAAGAGAAATTTCATTTTCCTCAGTAATTCTTACACAGTACTATAATACTTTAATTTAAAATTGGAGGGATTTGACATAATAATAGTATATTTTTATAGAAAAGTTCTTCCCTAAAGGCTTAAAACTAGAACAACTTGATACTCAGTCATCTCTCTTCTAGCCTGCCCAAAGTTGCTCCATTGGGAAAATGCTTACAGCTTTTAATTACTGTGGTTCATATGAAATCACTCTCTATTTCTCTCTCTCTCTCTCTCTCTCTCTCTCTCTCTCTCTCTCTCTCTCACACACACACACACACACACACACACACACACACACACCAGAGTAGTTTGGGTCATTTAAAGATGGGGTCTTGGTCCTCATTTCTCTGAGTCCTTCTTCTCCCCTCTCCAGCTTCCAGATGTTCTTGGAACTCTCCTCACATGAGTTATCCTAGACCCTGAGAGTGGGATAGCAGTGTAAGATTTGAGCTCTCTACTTCAGTTTTTTTGGCTTACTAGAAAAGACAAGAAAAGCCAAACTTCCCCAGTGTAGACATTTTCTTACTATGATTTAGATTCTGGGACCAGAGAAATGACCTGGCCATAGTGTTGCTGGATGAGGAGTACTGATGACTGTACAGCCTCATCCCATGAGGATGAGGGGCACTGTGTCTGGTCGATGCACAGAAGGCAGGGGTAAGGCTCCACATAGGTCTCAACACAATTCATCCTTCCCTGACAGGCTCATAGGGATACACATGCTCCCTGCCTCACTGTGGCCCATGGTGTGACAGGGATTGCATAGAACTGCTTCTGCCTGGGTGGTCTCATCATGCTTGTCTCATAGGCCATAAATCCTGCTGTGAGACATGGCATATTTCACAAGGCTATAAACCCCAGCCCTTGGCATAATCCCAGCACAAAGCACAAAGGTCATTGATATTGCTGACTGACTACACAGTCCCCAGGCAAGTTCACAGCCGAAGGTCAATGGGTCAGACCACAGACACTCAGCTTAGGGCTTTGAAGCCTCAACTTGACAAAAGCCCTGAAAAGCCTTGAGTGCATCTCCCACGGAATCTTATTCTGCCAGTGTATGTGATCTTATTTTAAGACTCCTGTCCTCCCTTTCTCCCTTTTGTGTGTGTGTGTGTGTGTGTGTGTGTGTGTGTGTGACATATTTATTTATTTTTATTTTTCTATATTCTTTGTTTACATTCCAAAGGCTTTCCCCTTTCCCAGTTCCCCCCTCACCATATGTCCCATAAGTACTCTTCCCCAACCCCCACCCCTGCCTATTTCCCCAATCACCCACCACCACCACCATTTCTCTGTTCTGGTACTCTACTACAAAACTGGATCCAGTCTTTTCAGGACCAGGGTCTTTTCCTTCCTTCTTCTTGGGAATTTTTTTGACTTGTTAAATGTGCCTTGAGTATTCAGAGCCTCTGAGCTCATTAATATCCACTTATCAGTGATTGCAATTCATGTGTATTCTTTTGTGATTGGGTTAACTCACTTAGGGTGATATTTTCCAGATCCAACCATTTGCCTACAAATTGAATGAATTCATTATTTTTAATTGCTGAGTAGTAATCCATTGTATAAATATACCACATTGTCTGTATCAATTCCTCCTTTGAGGGACATCTGGGCTCATTCCAACTTCCGGCTATTATAAATAAGGCTGCTATGAACATAGTGGAGCATGTGTCTTTACTGTATGCAGGGGAATCCTCTGGGTATATGCCTAGGAGTGGTATGACAGGGTACTCTGGAAGTGTCATGCCCAATTTTCTGAGGAAACACCAGACTGATGTCCAGAGTGGTTGGACCATCTTGCAATCCCACCAACAGTGGAGGAGTGTCCCTCTTTCTCCACATCCTCACCAGTACCTGTGTTCTCCTGAATTTTTAATCTTAGCCATTCTGACTGATGTGAGGTGGAATCTCAGGGTTGTTTTGATTTGCATTTCCCTGATGACTAATGATGTTGAACATCTCTTAAGGTGTTTCTCGGCCATCCGAATTTCTTCTGGTGAAAATTCTTTGTTTAGCTCTGTACCCCGTTTTTAATAGGGTTATTTGGTTCTTTGGAGTATAACTTCATGAGTTCTTTGTATATATTGGATATTAGCCCTCTGTCGGATGTGGGGTTGGTGAAGATCTTTTCCCAATTTGTTGGTGTTGTTTTGTCCTTCTCACAGTGTCCTTTGCCTTACAGAAACTTTGGGATTTTATGAGGTCCCATTTGTCAATTTTTAATCTTAGAGCATAAGCTATTGGTGTTCTGTTCAGAAACTTTCCCCCTGTGCCCATGTCCTCCAGGGTCTTCCAGTTTCTTTTCTATTAGTTTCAGTGTGTCTGGTTTTAGGTGGAGGTCCTTGATCCACTTGGAGTTGATCTTAGTACAAGGAGATAAGAGTGGGTCAATTTGCATTCTTCTGCATGTTGACCTCCAGTTGAACCAGCACCACTTGTTGAAAAGGGTGGTTGTAGCTCCTTTATCAAAGATCAAGTGACCATAAGTCTGTGGGTTCATTTCTGGGTCTTCAATACTATTCCATTGATCTACTTGACTGTCGTTGCACCAATACCATGCAGTTTTTAACACAATTGCTCTGTAGTACTCCTTGAGGTCAGGGATATTGATACCCCCAGAAGTCCTTTTATTGTTGAGGATAGTTTTACCTATCCTGGGTATTTTGTTACTCCAGATGAATTTGAGAATTGCTCTTTCTAGATCTATGAAGAATTGAGTTGGGATTTTGATGGGGATTGCATTGAATCTTAGATTGCTTTTGGCAAGATGGCCATTTTTACTATATTGATCCTGCCAATCCAGGAGCAAGAAATATTTTTCCATCTTCTGAGGTCTTCTTCGATTTCTTTCTTCAAGGACTTGAAGTTCCTGTCATACAGATCTTTCACTTGTTTGGTTAGAGTCACGCCAAGATACTTTATGTTGTTTGTGGCTATTGTGAAGGGTGTTATTTCCCTAACTTCTTTCTCAGCCTCCTTGTCCTTTGAGTACAGGAAGGCTACTGATTTACCTGAGTTGATTTTATAACTAGCCACTTTGCTGAAGTTTTTTATCAGCTGTAGAAGTTCTCTGGTGGAGTTTTTTGGGTCACTTAAGTATACTATTATATCATCTGCAAATAATGATAGTTTGACTTCTTCTTTTCCAATTTGTATCCCTTTGACTTCCTTATGTTGTCTAATTGCTCTAGCTAGAACTTCAAGTACTATATTAAAAAGATATGGAGAGAGAGGGCAGCCTTGTCTAGTCCCTGATTTTAGTGGGATTGCTTCAAGTTTCTCTCCATTTAGTTTGATGCTGGCTAGTGGTTTTCTGTATATTGCTTTTACTATGTTTAGATATGAGTATTGAATTCCCGCTCTTTCCAAGACTTTTAGCATGAAAAGATGCTGAATTTTGATGAATGCCTTTTCAGCATCTAATGAGATGACCATGTGGTTTTTTTCTTTTAGTTTGTTTATGTAGTGGAGTACATTGATGGATTTCCATATATTGAACCATCCCTGCATCCCTGGGTGAAGCCTACTTGATCATGATGAATGATCGTTTTGATGTGCTCTTGGATTCAGTTGGCAAGAATTTTATTTAGTATTTTTGCATTGATGTTCATAAGGTTAATTGGCCTGTAGTTCTCATTCTATATAGGGTCTTTGTGTGCTTTTGTTATCAGCATTTTTGTGGCTTCTTAGAATGAGTTGGGTAGTGTCCTTTCTGTTTCTATTTTGTGGAATAGTTTGAAGAGTATTGGTGTTAGGTCTTCTTTGAAGGTCTGGTAGAATTCTGCATTAAAACCATCTGGTCCCGTACTTTTGTTGGTTGGGAGGCTCTCTATAACCTCTTCTATTTCTTTGGGGGTTATGGGACTGTTTAGCTGATCTAATTGATCCTGATTTAATTTTGGTATTTAGCATCTGTCTAGGAAATTGTCCATTTACTCCAGATTCTCCAGTTGCGTTTAGTATAGACTTTTGTAATAGGATCTGATGATCTGTTGAATTTCCTCAGTTTCTGTTGTTATATCCTCCTTTTCATTTCTAATTTTGTTAATTTGGATACTGTCTCTGTGCCCTTTGGTTAGTCTGGCTAAGGGTTTATCTATCTTGTTGATTTTCTCAAAGATCCAGCTCCTGGTTTTGTTGATTCTTTGTATGGTTCTCTTTGTTTCTACTTGATTGATTTCAACCCTGAGTTTGATGATTTCCTGTCTTCTACTCCTCCTGGGTGAATTAGCTTCTTTTTGTTCCAGGGCTTTCAGGTGTGCTGTTAAACTGCTAGTGTATGCTCTCTCCAGTTTCTTTTTGGAGGCACTCAGGGCTATGAGCTTTCCTCTTTGCACTACTTTCATTGTGTCCCATAGATTTTGGTTGGTTGTACTTTCATTTTCATTGAATTCCAAAAAGTCTTTGAATTCTTTCTTTATTTCTTCCTTGACCAAGGTGTCATTGAGTAGAATATTGTTCAGCCTCCATGTGTACGTGGGCTTTCTGTTGTTTTTGTTGCTATTGAAGACCACTCTTACTCCATAGTGATCTGATAGGAGGCATGGGATTCTTTTGATCTTCTTGTATTTGTTGAGATCTATGTTTTGACCAATTATATGATCGATTTTGGAGAAGGTACCATGTGGTGCTGAGAAAAAGGTATATTCTTTTGCTTTAGAATGAAATGTGCTATATATACTGTTAAATCCAATTGGTCCAAATTTCAATTAGTTTCACTGTGTCCCTGTTTAGTTTCTGGTTCCCTGATTGGTCCATTGAGCAGAGTGGAGTGTTGCAGTCACCCACAATTATTTTGTTAGGTGTAATGTGTGCTTTAACCTTTAGTAAAGTTTCTTTTACTAATGAGGGTGCCCTTGCATTTGGAGCATAGATGTTCAGTATTGAGAGTTCTTCTTGGTGGATTTTCCCTTTGACCAGCAAGAAGTGACCTTCCGCATCTCTTTTAATGAATTTAGGTTGAAAGTCAATTTTATCTGATATTAGAATGGCTACTCTGGCTTGTTTCCTGAGACCATTTGCTTGTAAAAATTTCTTTCAGCCTTTTAGTCTAAAGTAATGTTCGTCTTTGACTCTGAGACGTGTTTCCTGTATGCAGCAAAATATAGGGTCCTCTTTCTATATCCAGTCTGTTAGTCTATATCTTTTTATTGGGGAAGTGAGTCCATTGATGCTAAAAGATATTAAGGAATAGTAATTATTACCTCCTGACATTTTTGAAATTATTTTTTATATTTGAGAGGTTATCTTCTTTTGGCTTTGATGAGAGGAGGTTTTTATCTTGCTTCTTCCAGGGTGAAGTTTCCCTCCTTGTGTTGGTGTTTTCCCCCTATTATCCTTTTTTAGGACTGGGTTTGTGGAAGTATATCATGCAAACTTGGTTTTGTCATCGAATACCTTGGTTTCTCCATCTAAGGTGATTGAGAGTTTTGCTGGGTATAGTAGTTTTGGCAGAAATTTGTATTCTCTTTGAGTCTGCATGATATCTGCCCAGGAGCTTCTAGCTTTCATGGTCTCAGGTGAGAAGTCTGGTGTAATTCTGATACGTCTTCCTTTATATGTTACTTGGCCTTTTTCTCTTACTGATATTAATGTCCTTTCTTTGTTTAGTGCGTTTGGGGTTTTGATTGTTATGTGACTAGATGTATTTCTGTTCTGTTCTAGTCTGTTTGTAGTTCTGTAGGCTTCTTGTATGTTCATGGGCAACTCTCTCTTTAGGTTAGGGAAGTTTTAGAAAACACAGATATTTACATTATGACCGATAACAGTAGCAAAATTACATTAATGATGTAGCATATGTTTGGAGTTCACCACAGCATGAGGGATTATAAAGGGTCACAGCATTAGGGAGGTTAAGCACCACTGCTCTAGACAGAATCTACAGAGGCCTTCCAGCATGACCTCTACCCTCAGTTTTCTGTGTTTTCTCCTCAATTCCTCTCCACATACAACTTCACGGACACGATTACACCTCCCCGAGCACATTTTACACTGTTGGGTCATTTGAATGGAAGCATGGTGGTGACCTGTCTCTCTGGCTGCAGATGGCAGATCTGCATGCAGTCCCAAGAGGCATGTATGATGGACCGGTGTTTGACTTGACCACCACCCCCAAGGGGGGCACCCCAGCTGGCTCGACTCGGGGCTCTCCCACTCGGCCAAACCCACCAGTGAGGAACCTCCACCAGTCTGGATTCAGCCTGTCAGGTGAGTGGAATGAGCTGGTGAAGGGAGGGAAAAGGGAGAGAGGGGGAAAGACCAGCAACCCTAGGCTACAGCATAATCCTGCAAAATCAAGGTAAATGCACTCCCTAAGCCAGTGCTTGTGTCCCATTCAAGGAGGTGAGGAGAACTGAGGGCATACATACATTTTCCTAATCAGCAAGTGGCCCTGGTAAGAAAGTCAAAGAAGGCAGCTTCAAGTGAGAGGTCAGGTTCAAATGATAGCAAATTCTACTGAGATCAAACCTAACTGGGGCCGGGTCAATAGGGCCACTTTCGACTATGAATTGATAATAGTCTCCTCCTTTAACATGTGAGAATTGTGGTGTGTATGGAGTTCAAATCTCAATGCACATGTAGTTCAGACAGTTTTCATGTTCTTGGAGCCCAGTTTCCCCTTCACAGTAAAAAGGATGCCAGAGATAGCATCTGGTGACTGAACCTTTACCATGTGTTTTCCTATGGACTTCATATGTTTCCAAAGAACTCTTTAATATGGAGAGTGATTGTTTAATTGCTCTATGCGTGTCTTAAAATGGGGCAAGATAAATGCAGGTGAACTTCCCTACCATGGAAAACATACACCTGAGGGAAGCAGGGTAACAGGACAGAAAAGACATTAAAGGTGAGGCCACAGCACATAGAGAAAGAGGGGGGGAGTAGGAGCAGAGATCACAGGAAAGGCTGGGGGAGATCTAGGGATCAAGGGAGGAAGAGAGGGGCTCAATGTTTTGAGGTAACTTTGCCCAGCAATTGAGATTACTCCTGTTCCCAATCCATTGAGAGTATGTTCACCTTGTCTGTGGTTTTCTGACCACATCAGTCCTAATGCATTTAGAGCTGCTTTATCACTGGATCCAAGTACACATTAGCTCTTCCCCTGCATACACAGGGGACCACACCTCTCTAGCTTCCTGGCCTTGGGCCTGTGACCTGGACAGAATCTCTGTCATGGACCAATGAGTTATTTTTCTCCCAAACCACAGTAGTTGGACTTTAAAACATAGAACAGTCCTTATAAACAGCTATCTCGGTGTTCTTACTGATAGCATTGATAAGACTGACTCAAGTGAGGAATTTGGCTTTTCTGATCAAGAAAGTATTTTCCAGGACTGGGGTCGGGGTGAGGGGAAAGTCTTGAATTTGCAAAGTTTGAGATTTGGTGTTAAGTTTCTTGTGCACCAGGAAAGTACTTACTACTGATCTTAAACTGACTCCCTTTCTCTTTCCCCCACACATCTCTCTCCCCTTGTTTGTCTCTGGGAAATTGTCTCCATCTGCAGGCACCCAAGTGGATGAGGGTGTCCGCTCAGCCAGCAAACGCATTGTGGCGCCCCCTGGAGGCCGTTCTAACATCACATCCCTGAGTTAAGCAAGCCCTCCCTTTAAAGAGGGAGGCAGAAGCAAGAAGAAATACAATTTGAAGCCAAAATGGTACACCGATATTTAAGAAGGAATGTGAATCCAAACAGTTGAGATCTAAAGAATCACTAAGCCTCAAGCCTTATGTTTCCCAATGTTATGCTCGCTTGCCTAGCTTTATGAATTGCTTTGATTTCTGTTCATGCATACTCTCAAATTCTTCGACCCCACCGCCACCCCCACCCCCACTTCCATGCATGCAATCAGACAGGCCACTAAGGTAGATTCTGCATATTATAGTGTTGAGAGCGTTTGTAGCGCTGCATCTTACGACAAGGGGACAGACAAAGCTGGGATGTGGAGATAATGAATGAAGGCACGAAGGGGCTTTGGGTGATTGGGTGGTGGGAGCCCATGGCAAGATGGAGGGCACGATGGGGCTGGGGCGGGACGTGTACTAGGGAGGTGGGTGGGCGGGGTGAGCAGAAGGGCATTGTGTGTTGTGTTATGATGTGTGTTCATTTCCAAGGAAGATGGCCACATGGGGCAGCGTGTGCTCCATCACAGCCCTCTGGGATCTGCAGAGAAGGCAGGAGGTCTTTGGGTTCTGTACTTGGTCAGTCCTTTCCTTGTAGATCTTCTTTCTTTAATCATATATTGAATGAGAGAATCCAGCCATTTCTTCTACCTGTTGAATAATGCCCCTGTGTGCTCTGGCCTCTTTCTCCTGTTGCTTTCTATTCTCATATCCTGGGCTGTGAAGACCACACCCGGAGGACAGATGGACAGGTCTCTTCCTCATCAGCTTCTCTGAGACTTCTCAGAGGTTTTCATGGAGAGTGCAGCCGCTGCTCCATCTAGGGGAGGACAGGCAGGTTTAGACACCCTTCCTCTCAGCCATGGGGTCTCTCTCTCTCTCTCTCTCTCTCTCTCTCTCTCTCTCTCTCTCTCATGTCTGCAAGCTAAGGGGAGGCACGTGCTCCTACCTGCTGAGTTAGGACCACGGCAGAGATCGAGTCAAGGGCTTCCTTTGCTCATGGAGAATGGCTAATCTCTTCATCCCGGATGTGAGCACATTCGCGATGTTCTTTCTTTTTGGAGAACTGACTTTCTCCATTGTTTCTAAACATTACTTGCAATTGTAATTTCTACTTCAGCAGAGATTTAGGGAAGCCAGCCTTGAGTAGCAGCAGTATGCTGTATACTGTGTGACCACGTGTTCCATTCCAAGCCAAGTGTTTCCTTGTCTGTTAGCAGATCCCGGGGCACTATTTAATTGGTACTAAATCTCTGGGGTGATATGGATGAAGTGACATGATGCACCTTTCTGGGTGTGCGGCACAGCAGGGCAGTGGGCAGCAACGTTAGCACCCCCTTTGTCTGTCAGAGTTGGAAGCCCATGATCCTATCACCCCATTTCCAGAATCAATCATGACCCAGATTCTGTGAGCCAGGCAGGGGTCTGTAGAAGCTGGGATACTCTCCTGTAGGAAACCTGGCAGCCACCTTGGCTCAGACTTCTGCACTTTGGGGGCCACTCGGTGAGAACTATCACACTGCCTATTAAGTACTCTGAGGAACAGAGCAGGCCTCGTCCACCTTCTTTGTACTTACCAGAAAACACCATCTCTGCCTACAGCTGTTGTTTGTTTTTTTTTTGTTTGTTTGCTTGTTTTTTTGGTTTTTTTTTTGAGGTGGGGAAATATTGTTTATTTCATTGTGTGGTGCTGGACAACTGAGTCCAGGGCCTCTCAAGTGCTAGGCAAAACTCTGCCACTGTGCCCTTGCCCCCAGCCCTGACTGTAGGCTGTCATAAAACTGAGAACTAGAGAAATATGAACAGTTTGAACACATCAGGATGTGGAACTAGCAGAGGAAGGGCATTTCGTTAAGAAAGCTAGCTTCTGTTCTAATCGTGGAAAAGGCTCTTTCAGCTCAGGATAGGAATCTTGCTAATTTAAAGCTCTCCTGGTGCTTCATTCTAAAGGAGACCTTAGCAGAAAAGGAGGGGAATGACGTTTTGATCTACAATTCAAATTTGGGGATATATCCAGGAAAACAGAAGGACTTTTATATGCAAAGGGAGTTTGCCAGATCTGCAGCATGTACACTAAATACCTCAATAGCCAGGATTGGCAGCAGAACAGGTCGTAGTACCAGCGGTGGCCACCAGATAGTGGAAGAGACATGTAAATGAACTAATTCTGGGATCCACAACTGTGTGGTTTCCCATGCCAGAGACCCTCCAGGGTCTCTCTGGTCATGAAAAATAAACTCCCCTGGGTCATCTGCACTGCATTTGGCACTTCCAAAGTGTGCGGAAAACCTTATATTCCACTCAAGCGTTCATTCCCTGTGCAAGGAGCAGCTAGCTTCTCCAAGTCCTCAAGGGACCATCTCAGGATGTGCCCCTTTCTTCATTCATTATTAGTAGAGCCCAAGGATAGTAAATCCAGAGAATTCCTGGGCAGCTCCCCAACTGTTTTCTTAACATGAGAATTTTTCTAAACTACAGTGTTCCTTAAATTACAAGTTTAAATGTAAATTGGTTCTGCTTCACAGACAGACAGCCCCAGCCACTGGGTTTCAGGAAGGAAAATGACAGTGGGCAGGGACTTCCTCCAGGGTCACTCTCCACTTCCTGGCATGTGATCCTAGGGTGGCACACTATGCCCTCTCAAGGAGCTTTGTCTTCTGGGCGATCCTCCAAGGTCCCTCTAAGAATACCCTGCAATCTCCAAATGCCAAGTGACTTCTGGGCCCAGTGGAGGCCTGTCTATTGGCGTTTTTCTGGAAGGGCCACAGGCTCGAGAGCTTGATCCAGTCTCCCTGGCACAATTAAACCAGTTTCACCAGTGGAGAGAAATCTGTGACTTCTAAGTGTTTGGGGTTTTGTTTTTTTTAACTAATAGGATTATTGTCATCCTCCAAAATGTCCTTTCTCCATCTTCCAAGTCCAGTAGCTCTTTGGGATTTCTTTATTATGATACCCAGAGGTCTATCTCCCAAGGCCTGAGTGCTAACTCTGGACTCCATTCTGCTCCTTCGGCTAAGTCCCTTCCAAGGGGCGAGTGCTGCCCGACATTACTTCTCGCCCCAAGACTCCCAGATCTTCTCCCCTAGACAGCCCAGCTTGAGTCCTGATGCAGTCCCACGCTGGCCCCGGCAGCCAGCATTCCTAGTAATTCCCCTTTGAGACATGGTGTGTGGGTGTTCAGTCCTGTGTCTGGTGGCTTTGGACAGACAGTGAGTCTCCCTGTGACCCGTGCTAACTGTGAGGCAGCTCGGAGATTGAAGAGCTGTTTGGTTTGAACCGTGAAGAAAACTGTGTATTGAGTTAGCTGAGATTAAAGAAACAAATAAAAGAGCTCATCAAGTGACTGTTAATGTAAACCTGGCTATTAAACTAATTATAAAATCACCATCATCGCTCTCCAGTCGTTTGTGCATGGAAAACCGTTTCACCTCATCTAGGGAAACACTGGTAGACTAGGAAATGGTTCAGTGGGTAAGAGAGCTTGCAGTGTGAGAAGGAGGACCTGAGTTCCAATCTCAGTGCCCACCTAAAAACCTAGGTATGACCAACATGTATACCCATAACCCTGGTGCTGGGAATGGGGTAGAGACAGGAGGATAGCTGTGTTTGCTGGCTTCAAGTTTAGGGAAAAACTTTGGTTCAGTGGTGAAAATGTTACAGCGGAACATCTGGTGTCCTTGCCTGGTCTCCAGGATCAGGCATCATGTACATGGATGCACAGCCACATGTAGATGTATAGGTTACACACAAACACACACACACAGAGAAAAAGAGATAGATAGATCGAGAGAGAGAGAGAGAGAGAGAGAGAGAGAGAGAGAGAGAGGAGAGAGAGATACACACACACAGAAAGAGAGAGAGACAGAGAGAGACAGAGAGTGAGAGAGAGAGAGAGAGAGAGAGAGAGAGAGGAGAGAGAGAGAGAGAGAGAGAAAGAGATACACACACACACACACACACACACACACACACCATACAAGACAAAAGAAGATACCTGTATTGTCCTTCACTGAGATTGAACTGTGGGCCACTGACCTGACAATGGAAGTTGGAACATTGGAAATCACTTAAAATTTTCTAATAAATAATCACATTTACTATTAGTGTAAAAAACATTTATTGGGGATAAGTCTAGCTGATTCTGAGAAGGAACTTTCAAAAAGTTTTTTGTTTTGCTTTTGTGTGTTTGTGTGTGTGTTTGTGTGTGTGTGTGTGTATGTGTGTGTGTGTTTGTGTGTATCATCTGCCAACCCCTGTTATTATGCCCTTCTGTAAACACCATCTACTTATTTCCAAAAGTCTGGGCATGGAAGGAAAGCCCCCATGTAAATACACACCAGATGTTCCTTCAGAGCTGATCTCTGAGTTCAGTGAATCTCTGATGAAAACTGCTTGCAGTGCCCACTCTTCCTCACCATGCATATTAGAAAGTTGGAAGTTGTGACTTGTGTAATGAGTTTTTATATGTCGTCCAGCCTTGGGGATGAAGCTTGTGGGTTGTGCATTTGTTTACCTAGTAGGCAGAAGGCCCCAGGTTCGATCCCCAGCACTGCAAAAGAAGAAACATAAAAATCCCCACGAACAAGGAGATAAAAGCTCAAGTCAGGACTCTTAGATCATTTTGGCTATGAACCTCAATCATGCCTCTCCCTGAGTTGAGACACATTCCTGAATCCTCTTCTGATTTGCATAGGATAGTCTATGGCAACGTATATACAGGTACACAGGCAGGTCTTGAAGTGGGGTATTAGGATGTCTAAAGAGCTCAGATAAAATAAGGCAAAGCTGAGCTTGCTGAATGGAAATAATGAACCCAGGCAGTTTCCATCTCGGTCCAGCCTTCCCAACTAAGTGCTTCTGCCCCAGTAAAGCTCATTCCTTGTCAAGGCTAAACCGGTCATTGGCATCTCTAGGCTTTCATTTTATCTGCCTAGGGAACCCAGGAGGAGAGAGATTCCCTCTGTATATTCAGCCAAAGAGATTAAGTTTGCCACCCTGAAGTTTGGTCAAATATATCTACCTTCTGCTGACCAACGAAGAGCTAGTCAAGCCTGCTAAAGATTTGAGTGGCTTTAAAAGGGCGGTGGGCACTTACAATGGTGTTCACTGGCCATGGAGCACATGGGAAGGTGGAAACGGCTAGTTGAAGAATTCATGCATTGGCTAATGTTCATACCGATGGAGCCTCAAGCCCTTGATGCTCACACTTGAACAGGTCAGGAGTGAGAACACTGAACAAGGTGAAAAGGAAAAAAAGCATTCTGGTTCCAAAGAATTTTTGAGAAGTCGCTCTTCTCACACCATACCATCACAGAGGAAACACACATCTGAGGAGAAGATGAGAGGAGAAAGGGGCCAGTGCAGCCTGCTGAATGAGAGCACACACCTAAGGCTGGCGCTCTTCAGAACCTAGGGTGCTGAACCCCGACCTCTGGCTAATGGCAACAGCATACAGGAAACAGTGTGGCAGGGGCTTCAGGGCAGTTGGTGAGCAGGAATTCAGAGCCCACTAACTCCAGGACAGGCCGAGAGCTTGCAGGTTGCTGACTGTGGAGCTGTTGTGAGTCTATGAGTTAGTTGAAAGTTCCCAAGGCCACTGTTGTCCTCCTAGCACAGATTATGGGCCTTGGAATATCCACCTATGGCTATGGAAAAGAAGCAGGTCCCAGGAGGGTGGAGGACAACACAAAGGGGTCACATGTGGATTGTTTATAAACCTGAAGTCACAGAGAAAGGCAGAAGCCAGGATGCTCGCTGCAATCCTTAAGTGAGTCCACTCAAATGTGCAGCTACAGAGCTCCAACACCATCCATGCTAAGGAGACGTTCTGTTTCATGGAAATGGAAGGAAGAGTGGACGACTGTTTCATGGAAATGGAAGGAAGAGTGGATGACCTGGGATGGCCAGAGACACACACAGTTGACAAAGGGAGTCCGAGGGAATATTGTTACAGAAGACATTTTAATCCATGCAGCACATTTATATCACAAACACTAGGGCTCAACAGAAGCACACATATATATTTATACATGTAATTTTTTTTGGTCTGGGGGTTTTCAAATCGACCACCAGTTGGGAACAGCACATAGAATGAAATGTGGAGAATTGGGGTGTCATATTGAGCAGGCACAGTGAACTCACAGTGACTAGCAATCACAGGTGGACAGAAGTAGAGGACAGAGATCGTGTTTACAGAACACAGGGACACGGAGGGGCTGAGCCAAGCACTGGCCCTGCCTGGTCACTGAGAATATGAGACACTGCAGCCCAGCACCCCTGTCCATCAACATCTGCAACAACAGCCTTCCTAGTTACTAATTCATGCGTCACCAAGAAAGCCATGAAGATAGGAAATCCAGCCATTTCTGCCACGAATTAATTAGATCGCTGGGATTAATTTAGAAATGTTCTATGCTTCTTTGAGATTCATGCCTGACCAAAAGATGACCTTAGCCAACACCAGGGTTGAAATAGGATCATTGGCTCTTAGAAGGACATGTCCTTCTAGGGAGTCAGGATCTTACCAGGATTGCCCCATGGGTAGCTAGTTGCCCCACCCCTCCACGATGAGTCACTGGGAATGCCCTGGGGATTTCTGAGTGCAGTGCACAGAGTGGTGTTCCATCCAGGACACCCTGCTCAGGCCTTTCAGATGCTCTGTAGAGTGAGGAGGGAGGATGCTGGGGAAGATCACACCGGGAACAGAGGAAAGGACGAAGGAGTCCCACTGTGTCCTGAAGTTCTCACACTAATCCTTCTCAGAAATAAGGATATTTCATCTGGCCGGCACTAACTTTTAGCCCAAATTAAAAAGTAATACCAAGAAGCAATTACCAGGAGTTCTTGGGGAAGTTGTTTGCTTGCTTGCTTGGTTTGTTTTGTTGCTGATGTTTTTCCTCTTCTTTAAAATGCACAGCAGTGGGGGGTGCTCAGAACCAGCTATTCTGCACAGCCAGATTCAGCAATTCTGTGTCTGGGGGTGCTGGGAACCTACCCAGGTCTTCGCGCATGCTAAGCACATAGTCTACTACTGAGTCACAGCCCAAGTGCAGGGAATTTGGTTTTGATTGTTTTTCTTTCTAACCAGCCACATGCTCTGTGCCAGTCATTTACCCAACTCCCACCCTGCACTGTAACCAGCATAGCCCCGGTTCTGAAAGCAACAGGGCTCAGAAAGCCACCAAATGGGATACAAACTAGATAAATGAACTTTCGAGGTCACCTGAGCTCATACCCCCATCTCAGTGTTTAAAGACACAGAAGAGAACAGAACAGTCCACATCACCCTGTGCGGACCTGCTGGCCCTGCTGGCCTTTAAAAAACGTTTTTGAGAGCTGCTGTTTTGGAGGATGCAGACAAGGTCCAGGAGAAGGAGGGGCCAGATGAGGGAAGGTCAGTCCATAACACAGTCAACACACTGGGTCGGCAATACAGAAGACCAAAGGGTGGAAGCTGGAGCATGCGTGTGGTTCCTGACACGTGCAGGGGTGCCAGTCTGGAGCAGAGTCCAGGCATCCCTGGGTTGGTATGTCTCACCCTTCACCCCTCTGAAGGTCAGGGAAATGCTCTGAGTTAAACAGTGATGGAACACAAGCGAAATGTTAAAAAGAACACGGGAGAACTTCAGAGACAGGAGCTGAATGAAAGAGGTGGGTTTTGATTCGTGTGTGTGTGTGTGTGTGTGTGTGTGTGTGTGTGTGTGTATGTGTGTGTTTGCTCTTAGTAGAGAAGCACTATGTCCCAGCCATGCTAGAATCTGGAGAATTATAAAAGCCAGTCTCACCTTCAGCTCTGGTTTTTCTACACAAACTTCCCTCAGTGTCTACCATCTACTTCCCCTGCCTGCCTTTCCCAAAAGACATCAGTCAATCAAGCTGGCTCCTTGGACGGGCTTGCTGTCACCACGGTTACACCTGTACTCTCAAAAAGGAACAGCACTAGATGGTCTCAGTTTCCCAAGAGTTGAAAACAGTGCTCTGTAAAGCCATGTACATCTTGATTTTGCCCAGTGCCACTAGTGGGGCACCCGGAGACGTTCTTCAAAGATCTCGTAAGCATGAGCACAGTGGAATTACAACACATGCACAGTTAGATGAATTACACTTTGTACATGAGTGAAATACACAGACAAGAAAGAGTCAGACCTCAACAATAGTTTAAGTAGCAAGGCAATTCTGCCAGCCATCTCACAGTGATTATGTAATGGGGCATCAGTATCCCTGAATTTGAGCCCTGGGATCTATAAGCCATCCTGGTGCTTTAAATGTAACTCTAGAAGGTAGACATGTAGGCATGTGTAAAGTTGTTCCATATTTTAGTTAATCTATATGAAAAATAAAGGGCCAAGCAATACAAAAACATGATTATTTTTCTTGACAAAAAAAAAAAAATGCTATTAATTTTTTCCCCTTCACTTTGGAGAGTTAGGAGTTTCACAAAGAAAAGTTTCCCGGCTTCCAAATGCAACATGCAAAACTCTCCTGTAAGGTGGAACTTCACTGAACAGTTGCAGGTAACCCTGCTTTTAGTTCAGCAGTACTCTCTGATCCTCTGCAGAAGCTGGTCTCTGCTAATCTTGAGGGAAATTAGCCCTCAAGGGAGAAACATACTGGTGTCTGATATTTTACACTGCCATGCTGGGAAAAGAAATGTGTCCTGACTCGGCACATTTGCTCAACTTCTGCATGTGACTCCAGTCATAGGAATTTCGTTCACTTGATCAAGGCCACCTCCCAGACAGAAGAGAAGGTGGAGACCATGCACACAGGAGGCACTTGCAATCAGATTCCTTACTGATGCAGTACCCCACTGTAAGGTCCTATGAGTCATTGCTACTTCTAATCTGACCTATGTCTTTATTCCTAAGGGAACATCTTTATTCCTACCCAATCAAGCTTTGGAATTCTGGCCCCTGTGTGATATTCTCTAGCCCTGAAGAGGCTCACTGTGTACAGTGTTCATGGTTCACAGTGTCATCAAAGGGAATAAAAAATACATCTACATTCAAATATTAATTTAAAAATAAGAATAAAGGCTGTTTACAGCTACCATAGCATTAATAGAGCCAAGGCTACTTCTTCTGAAATAACCCTCTACCTTTCGAGCTGCGAACTAAAACAGAGGAAGCAGTTAAATGATTTCTTAAGGTCACAGAGTCAGTGAGTGCCGAAGCCAGAACTGAAGAGCTCAGAACCGAGAGCTCTCTTCCTCTCCTGTCCTGCAGAGTGCCACCACCTTCCAAGACCATTCACTCACATACTCTAAGTCATGAGGTGCGGAGTGGCAAGAACTGCTGTCAGCTCTCCTGTGTGTGGTGATCAGGAGTCTCCAGCCAGGGGCCAAGCACTGTCCCCCAAAGACTGGAAAGCATTTCATAGGTTGTTATTCTGGCCATCCTCCTCTTCTGTGTTGTTTTTGGTTTATTCCAAGGGTAGATTTGCTTGTCTTTGATTAGAGTCTCTTTTTAATCTTCATGGAGGAAAGGATGGAGACAAGGAGGGAGGGAGGGAGGGAGGGAGGGAGGGAGGGAAGGAGGAAGGGAGGGAGGGAGGGAAGGAGGGAGTGAGTGAGGGAGGGAGAGAGTATCATTCATTAAAGGAAAAATGAATTTAAACTTTCGAAATGATAACATATAATCCAGCATTTTTCCTTCTTTTAAAACGTAATTAAAATATAATTACACAACTTTCCTGCCTCAGTGTCTATCATTTCTCCGTCCATCTCCTCCCCTCCACCCATCTCATGTCTGACCCAGCCCCTCCCACATCCACATTCTTCTCCTCTTTAAACATTGTTGTTATAAAAACAAATCAATAACTATATAAAGACAAGCTCTATATGAAGAAGCAAAGGAATAACTACATGAATGTAACCCTGAAATATATTCAGTGTTGCCTCAATTTATAAAGAAGTCTGAGCTAAGAAAGCTTTTACAAGTCACCATGTTGGGCTCAGTGGGTAGAGCCATTGACTCCTAAGCCTGACACACTGAGTTTAATTCCAAGCACCCAGAGATGAAAGGAAGGCAGGAGATAACATGCTCCTGCAGCTTGTCCCAGTGGCTGCCTCTCATGCATCTCACCCCATGATTGTTATGACAAAAACTTTATAAATAGTCACCATGTATACATTCCAGTTCACAAAAATAGGACACTGGGGTAATTTATCAATTAAAAACCAGGGACCAAAAATAAATAAATAAATACATACATACATACATACATACATACATAATAAATAAGGCTCCTGCATTCCTGCATTTTCAAAATCCTTATCCTGGATTTGCATTATTTTTTTATCACCAGAAAAATAAAAAACTTAAAAATATATGAAGTCTAAATAAAATAAATTCAGCCTATATGATATCACTTTAAGCCACTGGTCTCCACCACAGAGTGAGATACTTTTCTCTGTTGAAAATTATAAATTCCGTTTGAACAGCATCAAGATGCTCTTGAAGAAGGCACATCTTCAAGGGGAAAATGACAAAGAAACAGAGGCACATTTAGCTGACACATGGGGACCTCAAATGGCCGCTAACCCATGGAGCATTCAGTGAGCACCATAGATTGAGGAAGTCCTGTTTCCAGATGGACAAAGATTCAGAGAGGGTGGCAGGAGAGGAATCCTCTTCCTTAGCCCTGTGATGGTTTTTATATGCTCAGCCCAGGGAGTGGCACCATTAGAAAGTGTGGCCCTGTTGGAGTATGTGTGTCACTGTGGGTGTGTGCTTTAACACCCCCATCCTAGCTCCCTGCAGTGAATATTCTGGTAGTAGCCTTCAGGTGAAGAAGTAGAACTCTCAGCTCCTCCTGCACCATGCCTGCCTGGATGCTGCTGTGCTCCCCACCTTGGTGATAATGGACTGAACCTCTGAACCTGTAAGCCAGCCCCAATTAAATGTTGTCCTTAGAAGACTTGCCTTGGTCATGGTGTCTGTTCACAGCAGTAAAACCCTAACTAAGACAGTTCCCAACTCTGGATCATTGCTCTATCAGAATTAGGTACAATGCTTTAGGAACTCTGGAATATATATATATATATATATATATATATATATATATGTGTGTGTGTGTGTGTGTGTGTGTGTGTGTGTATATATATGTATATATATGTCTCAGCTTCCATGAGAAAGTGCAGGTTAATTACAATTATACTGCTACTAAAGTAGAGGTTATTCCACCCCTAACTAAGACAGTGCCCAACCCTGTATCATTGCTCTATCAGAATTAGATATGATGTTTTGGAACTCTGGTATACATATATATGTACACACACACACACACACACACATGTATGTATATATATGTATACATATATATAGATATATATGTATACATATATATATCACTCTTAGCTTCCCTGAGTAAGTGCAGATTAATTACAATTTCACTGCTAATACAGTAGAGGTTATTCCACCCCTTGTGTCTCTGAGAGGAATCCTGCACATGCACCTTCAGCAACCTGTACCACACCTTGCAGAAGATCTGATGGGAATTTGTGACAATATCTTTTAGATCCTGGGAACCTGTCTTCTGCTTGCTGCTTGCTGCTGTATCACAGGGTAAAGCCCAAGAACCTCATGGCCTCTGCAGCTGTGCCTCCCTTATTATTAGAAGCCCCCAGCATTGGGCAGGGCCAGCTCCTGAGATGTCCTCCCCTGACAGCTCTGAAATGAACTGCCCTTCCCTGAGCGTCCTGGGAGCCTCCCTACCTGAGAGGAATCACTTTTCCTCGTTTCCTTCTCCTTCTTAGCCAGGAGCTTCTTTTTCTTATGAAGAGGTTTGGACTCCAAAATCATTTCTTCCAGTTCAAAAGTGGGATCACAGTTGAGCCTGCCTTTCTGTAAGAAGGAAAGCAGGGCTCAGTGCTCAGACCCCTGTGTCAGTCCTCAGACATGGAAGTCTAACAGGGATAGTAAGGAATAGTCCTGATGGGGGAGCCCAACAGTTATAGCTTGGGCTCTCTGTCTCTGTCTCTGTCTCTGTCTCTGTCTCTGTCTCTGTCTCTGTCTCTCTCTGTCTCTCTCTCTCTCTCTCTCTCTCTCTCTCTCTCTCTCGATTTATAGCATTTAATGGCAGCATTACTTGTTACATGCTTTGATTGTATAGTTTAGCTAATTTTACAAATATCTAACTGTCCCTAGGTGAGCAATGAAGCAGACCATATTAAAATAATATTCCTAACGTTTGGAATTATGGATTTCTCAGTAGATCAGAACCATGGCCATTGCTTGGTCACCGGCCAAGGTCCACAACCAGATTTCAATATCAAGATTTCTGAATGTGAGGACAAGAATTTACGACTTGATAAATTCTCCAAATGAGTCAGATTTACAGAAATGTCCAAGTTCTCTAAGGTAAAGCTTCTAATAGGGAGTCAGGAGCAGCTAAAAGAAGGAAGGTGGTGTCTGTATCAGGTGGTACCCAGGGTCCCCCATGGTCCCCTCCCTTTTCTGTTACTCACTAGAGTAGACACTGGCACACTTGAATGGCACCACACTGCTCTACCTTCCACCAGGCTTTTATCTGACACCCTAACTGGGCACCTTATCCAGCTGTTCACTGAAACAGCCAGGTGCCCAAGTCCCCAGGACAAGTGTCTCACTTGGACTTGAATAGAAATCCCAGATTTCTCTCTACACACCTCAGCAGAGCACATCGCTCTTGCCAATGTTCCTGTATCCTGTAGTATAATTCAAATACCAAGGAAAGCAAGGGGGAGAGGAGCCTCAGTAGGGCTCCAGCCTAAGACTTAGCCAGCAATATGCCATGGGATACAATGTCCCTTGACTGGTTACTCAACCAATGCAATCTATTTCTGTCACTATTAGTTTTTTTAACTTGTATTAATTTATTTGTATTATTATTAATTTTACGATTAGTTCTGAAAACTATTGATCAGTACAATAAAACTAACAAAACAGAAGGGATAATCCTGGAGTTTTCCCATGAACCAACTCATAGAACTTAATGAACATGAAAGAGTAACTCTTTGCAAAAGGAAAACAAATTCTTTTCAATGAACATCTTTATGAAAATGACTATTAGGAGGACTAGAAACCCTTACAGAACAATGCATGGTTAAAGCCTAGAAGTCCATATGTTGACATCCTGCTTAGTGACTTGCCAATCACGTGACTTTGGGTGTTCAGCTTACCCCACATATGCCTCCATCTTCTCCTCTGTAAAGCTAGCATCAGGGTGTTTTTATGTCACTGGAGTGATCATCAAGTGAGACCCTGGGTGGACGTGGACACAGAGCAATGGGAACAGAGCGTGGGAGTGACTTGGGCTTGTTGAGCTCAACTCACGGTTGGGACTAAGCCTGGAATGAGCCTCTTCTGCAGGACGGCGTCCCAGTTCATATCACTCATGTAAGGGACATTCTGAATGTTGATCAAGTGAGAAAAGCATTGGTCTGGATTAGGTTCAAGCAGCTGCCAATGAAATACAAGCACTTTTATTCCTAGGAAGGCCAGACAGGTGGACCAAGTACACAAATCCCCACTAAGTGTTCTAAACCGAGTGTCCAATGGGAGTCCTTGTAGCAGAAATGGAGCCAGTGGTTTGCCAAGGCGTGATCCCTTCTCCTATCCACGTGCAAAGCAGGTGGAGAACTCATGGTTTGCAATAACACTAGGAATCAGGTTTGCAATATCATGAGTACAAATGATATACAAGGCATTAAAAAGAACTTCCCTACCTGACTCTCCAACTGGGGGAGCCTGTTTTCTAAACCTCCAAGTACCAAGCTCAAATCATGAAGAAACAGTTTGAAGTGAACCTTGCTTTGCAGAGCCAAGAACTGAAATTGTGGGTTTTATTTTTCAAATGACATAAAATGGCCACTCATTCTTTTTTCCTTCTATTTTAATTGTACTTGTGACCCGTCCAAGGCAATCTGTGGTCTTACTGAACTTGGCTCTCCTGCAGCTCCAGGACATGTGGGTACAACACACCACTTCAGTTTAACAGCAGCCAAACAAGCACATTCCCTCCCCAAGGAGATACATCCATTGACTATGTGACAATGTATCATTGACAGATCCATGTCAAACTCCCCTTTCTTTCAAAGTGCTTTGCTCCATTTCTATACTTACAATGGAATTGTTTGGAAAGTACTGTATGGACCACAGCCATTGAATCACACTAAGTTGTGCTCATCTCTGGGAAGGTGCTAGAAGAACATAAAGCAGGAAGAAGGGATCCCGGAGGAGGGAGGAGCACATGTGAAGCCTCGTGGTTATGTGATTGTGAGGAATGTGAGGAGAAGACAAACAGAGCCAAAGGAGAGAAAGTGTGACTGAAATTCACAGGGCTCGGAGGGCAGTTTATAACCAGTGCATCGCATGAGTGGCAGACACATGTGACAAAATGGAAACAGAGTGATGGCAGCTGGATCGGGGCTGGGGAGGTGGGGGGCATCCAGGGGGATGAAGAGCGGTGACAGCAGCAATGGTTATTGAAAGTGTAAATTTAGGACCTGGTGATGGACTAGATAGAGAAATGACTAGTGAATCCTGGTCTCTGGCTTGCATAGGTGGGGGAAGGGGCCGGTCGTTGGCAGGGAGACCACTGGAAGAAGCCCAAGAAATATAAAGAAACTGAGACAATCTCTAGGAGTTTGAGAAGACCTTGAGACATCCAAAGAGATGTTTTTAGGCTGAGTTAAGAAAGCCGTGTGTTTGAGTTTGAGTCGGGGGCTCTCGGGTTTTCTGGACTCCCTCCCAGCGTGCTTTCTTCTGTCTCACCTCTTTAAGAAGGGATACCATCTCCTGTGACCAGGCAGAAGGGTAAGTTACAATCGCTGTTTCAAACATATCCACAATTTCCTTGCTGGAAGTACTGGAGTGGATGTGATATGGTCTCTTAAGGGAGAAAAACGAGAAAGGGCCTTCATTTTCACAGGTCAAAGGGGAAACATATTGCAAGCATTTACAAGGTGCACTTTGAAATAACAAAACCTCAGCAAGAACCCCTTCAAGCTGATTGACAGGGAGTCATACGGACTACTACAGAATTGTAAAGAAACGTCTTGGACGTTTTTCACCAAAATATGTTGTTCTATGAACTTGTTATTTTACAAATCCTAACAAAATATTTCCATGGATTGAGCCAGTTTCTGACACACTGATTTCAAACTGTTTTGTATCTAACTTTTAGATGTGTCTATATAAAATGTAAATAATGAATAGAACCTTAAATTGTTATCTAAAGTGATTACAAATTACAGATTTACAAATTTTACAAATTACAAAATTTCAGATCCATATTTTTCCTGTAGTCTCCTTGTCATTTATCTGAAATACAATGAAAGCTAGGTGTTCTGGAATGTGTTTATAATCCCAGCACTCAGGAGGGGGAGGTAGGAAGATGAGGAGTTCATGACTGGCTTAAGCAACATAGCAAGTTGAAACCCAGCCTGTGATATCCAAAAGTGGTGCTTTATACACACACACACACACACACACACACACACACACACACACACAGAGAGAGAGAGAGAGAGAGAGAGAGAGAGAGAGAGAGAGATAGCATAAAATCATTAAACAAAACCAAAGACACATACAAATCACATACCAGCTGATATGAGGCCCCCAACACACATGCAGTAGAGCATGCCAGGTCTTTGTTCATTCAGAGATGATGTGCCTTACCCTCAAGAGACTGGAGACCCCAGGGAGTTTAGAGGTCAGGAGGGGTGGTGAGTGAGGACATCTATGTGGAGACATGAAGGTGGGGAGGAGGGATGGGATGTGGAACAGTTAGAGGGTGGTCTGGGTGGGAGATAAATAAGGAGTATAAAAAATAAATTAATTATTTAAAAAACCAAAAAGCATAATGAGAAACTTGGGGATAGAAAATTGCTCAGAAAATATCAACTCCAGTGTCTAACACCCTGATCCAAATAAAGTGTGTAGTGGAGAAATTTATGCTCGAATAAAAGCTTAAACAAAGGGAAAAATTTGTAAACTAATCGGGCCATTTGTGGGGGCCAAGGACCAACCTTGGCTTAAAGAGGGGTTCTGAGAGAAGGGGTGTCTGTCAAGGCTTGAAAACAAAGTCAAATCATGGCCTGTTTTGCTCAAGGCAGCTAGGAGATTGCTTTAAAAAAAAAAAAAAGGTTTTGCTCTCTTTGGAGATTTCCAGGCAGCTTTCTCTCTCTAGATAGTTATTTTTTTTTTAATTTTTGCTATTTAAAAATAAATGGATAGCTCATCTCTTGCAAATCATAAGCCCAGTCTTTTATTTTACATACCAGTTTAGTCATTAACTCCAGGTTTCCTACTCAGCATCCTGTGACTCCAGCCCCTTAATTCTTAGGATACAGCAAACACATTTTTTATAAACATTGCAAATGAACTTAGAGATCTGCCTGCCTCTGTTCAGCGCAGATCCTCAACTAGCTGGAGGGACCCTGTCCTGAAATTACCATCTCTACCCTACTGTGCTCTGTCCCAGGCCAGCCCTGAAAGCATTAACAAAAAACTTATCTGGGAGGGATCTCCTATGATCTCCACTCCCTGTGTCTCTTTATCTCCTTGCTTAGTATCTTTTTGACAAGTAGGCTCACAGCATAGCTGCTTTTCCTTCCTTTAGATTCGTGAAGCCTCTCATATAATTTATATTACATCCTTACTTTTTGAGAAATTAGGTATTTTTGAACCTACACTTTTAGAGTTATTTTCCACATACTTAAGGGTCCCAGCCAGTGTTTACCATTTTGCTGAGACATTAGCTACCTTTGCCTCCCAGACTCATGCAGTCTCTGACTATCTTGGCCCCATTACCGTTAACATTCCTTAAAGGACATTCCTTGAAGAAAATGTGCACATTCTTATACAAACAAGCCTTTAAGCCCACAGCATCCATCCACACTGGTAGAGCTCATGACTGTGGGTCCTGTCCTAGGGGAAGAAACCATGTCATTCTGTCCCTACCAAAGTCATGCGGCATATGGCTTTAGTTTGAATAGGAAAAAGGAAAAAGAAAAAAAGAATTAAAAGCCAAAATGAAATTCATATGAAAATCTCACTTTGGTCTTTTTTTTCTTGTTTTTTTGTTGTTGTTGTTGTTTTGTTTTTTGTTTTTGTTTTTGTTTTTGTTTTTTTTGTTTTTTTGTTTTTTTTGTTTTTTTGTTTTGTTTTGTTTTTTTTGAGACAAGGTTTCTCTGTATAGCACTGGATGTCCTGGAACTCACTTTGTAGACCAGGCTAGCCTCAAACTCAGAAATCTGCCTGCCTCTGCCTCACAAGTATTGGGATTAAAGGCGTGTGCCACCATCCCCTGCCATATGAAAATATCATTTGGAAACTTGTTACTTTCTACCCTACTCCAAAAATTAAAAAAAAAAAAAAATGTGTGTGTGTGTGTGTGCGCGCGCGCGCCTGTTTTGTTTTTTTTGTTTTTTTTTTGTTTGTTTTTTGTTTTTTTTAGTTTTTATAAAAATAAAACTAGTGATAATATTACATATGTCCACTGGAAGGCAACCACTATAAACAGTAATTTCTCTACTGGGCTTTCCTGTGTTCTAGAGAAACTGTAAGCACATTAAAGCCAGAGTGGATACTGTATGCACAGGGACAGAACTTCCACATTACATTAATCACAGGACAGTTAATGTGTGTACACACATTTATCACATGACTGCCCTTTTCCAGATGTTTAAGTCATGGATGATGGATGGACTGAATTGGAGGAAGGGGAAGTGTTTGTTTTTCCCAGTCGTCAATTAAAAGGTTTTATAATTTAATCCTGGGCTAGAGCTCTGAGGTCAGAAGGATTTGGATGCTAAACCAGCTCATTCAGTCTCTGACCTCCAGTTCCTTTATGTGCAGGATGAAGCTAGTTCATCTACACAGTGAGCCCCCGCCAAAGGTTGCTGGCAAAACCGAGTGGAGACAATCCAGGGAGAGTTCTCTATGGCGTGGCTGTGGGTAGACAACATGATGGTGTACATCAAAGAACCTTAAAACGTGCTGCCAATCCAGAGGGAGAGTACACCAAGAATGAGTGTGTGGGAAGGTACAGTGTGAGAGGGAGTAAATGGGGCCTCGTGAGGCTGTTGCAAGGACAGATGAAATGGTGGATATTTGATACCCGTCTGCCACCCCATCCCAGAGCTCAGGAAGCAGAGCTAGGCAGAGGATGAGCTTCAGGTTATCCTGAGCTACACAGTGCCTCTGTCTCCCTTAGAGATCACAAAGAACTACAGCAGAGCTGCAGGACTGCAAGGGGCCAATACAGAGCAGTAAGGCAGAAGTGGCTTTGCCTTTCAGTGGTGGAGACTAAGATGACAGACAGGTTAGTGTTTAAGGTCAGAGCCAGCCCGAGGACAGCTAAGTTCAGAGGACTTGTCAGGCACAGTTTCACTGGTGCATCTCTGTAGTTCACCTGAATGTAGTTCACACTAAATGTTGCTGTTTCCTTTTTTTCTGATTAAATGTGTTTTGCAATGTAAGCCTGTTCCATCTTTTAATGATTCCATCCTAGAATGTGTCAAAACTGATGTATTGCTCCTTCATTGATTTAATGTTGTGAATTAGTATTGATCAAAAGCTACACAGAGTGGATAATATTAAACTATGTTAAAGATATATCCCATTTTTAATGAATCAATAATCTGATCACATGGATAGAAAACAAAAATTGATATGCCTGGAAATATTTGTAAGGTAATTTTTACAAAATGAATTTAATTATGAAAGTAAAATACATTGATTCTTATCATATAGAAGGTTATGCATTTGTGTATATATAATACATATCATATATATTATTATATAATATATGTATATATTATTGTATTTATAATTAAATGTACATGTATTAGTTAGCATATACATATATAATTATCTCAATAGAAAGCTAAAGCATTATTTATGTTTTGAAATTGCTAAATATCAGATGTTTTATCATTATGCAAGTAGAAATATTTGGGAGTTAGTACAACAAACTTCCAGGATTTTTTATTTATTTTGTCTGTTTGCTAGTACAGATTTTATTTTATTTTTTGTTTTAATTTTGTATTTTTAAATTCTTATGAGTCACATAATTCCCACCTCTATTTTGTCTTCTAAGCCCACCCATATACAAACCCACTGCTAGCATAATCCATATTTATTCTCATACCTATAGCTAAGTACAGTTCTCTCATCCCTCATTATGAACATTTTTATTTGCAAGAGTCCATTACAGAAAACCACAACCAACAGAAATGCAGAGTTGTGGAGCCAGGTTTCAATTGATATATTCACAGCACAACTACTGTACCTAAGGACCAGGGATCACTATGCAGGAAGTGGGGCTGCTCCTGGCTACTTATAGGAAAATGCCAAAGAAGAGAGATGAATTACAATTGAAAACTATGGAGCAACAAAGAAGCAGAAAGTTTCAAGTCTGAATTCTATTCATAACATAAACTAATGCAATGAAGAAAAAAAACAACAACACACAAGAGATGAAAAAATTAAAAGGACAAAATACAAGCTAATGGAGGTGTCCTATTTTGAAAAGAACATGAAAGATAAGGCAGGGACAACCAATTGATAAGGAAATGCTCCTGTAAGTCATGGGTTTACAAGCTTATCAACCATCAAGACCTAATAAATTTTGAGCAGTTTGAGTATCATAGTGCTTCAAATATCTTAAAATCCAGTAGGGTCGATTTTGAAAGGTGCTCTCTGAGAGTTCACTCACCGACCTCACCAGGCTGGATCTTTTACACCTCAGTGTAGATATCAGGACTGGGCTGGCACTTACATTTCTCCATCACATCCATAGGAAGCAGGAAGAGAGAAAGACTCTGAATCTTCAATTTGAAACTCCAAACCCCACCCCCAGTGACAAGTTCCCTTCAACAGACCATACTAAACCCAACAAGGCTACACCTTAATCCCTGTCAAGCATTGTCTCTCCCCAGTGACCATTCAAATAACTCAGCCTATGGGAGGCATTCCTATCCAAACAGCCACACTGAGTAGATAGTCTGCACCCTTTTCTTATAAAAGTCATGATATTTTCAGATGGAAAATTAGATTATTTTTTTCTTTCTGAGAATGGGTTTCTGTGTATCCTTGATTGTCCTGGATCTTGCTCTGTAGACCAGGTTGACCTTGGAATCACAGATTGTTGCCAGCCTCTGCCTTCTGAGTGGTGGGATTAAAGTAGTCTTGTGCCACCACCACCTGGTTTATTCTTCAAACAAATTGTAGAGAATGGCAGAAAATAGTATACTTAAAAAACTGTGCATGTGTGCTATGTATGTGTGAATGCATGTGTACATGTGCTGGGTATGTGTGTATTCAAAAGTATACTTTCCAGACAGAATATATTACATCATGTAAGTACATACCTTCTACAACTTAGAAACGGGTTTTTAAGGAGGATACAGGACTTTAAGAGATTTGGCTTTAATTTTATTTTGATACAAAGCCTTACTGGGTGGCCAGATGTATTTGATGTAGCCCAGCCTACTGGCAAAACTCACCAGGTGCACCAAGGTAAAGAAAAGAAAATTCATAGCAATCCTCCTGCCTCAGCCTTCCCAATAATAGGATTAGAAGCTTGTCTCCTCACCAGGTCTAGCCCAGAAGTAGTTTTGAAGGTTAGTTTTCTTGTATTCTTTCTCCTCTTTGGCAAGTCAGCCTACAGCTTAGTATATAACAGTGACTCAGCAAATAGTGAATAAACCCACCCTATGGAGATTATATGCTCTCCTCACAGGGACTAAAAGTCTTTAAAACATTGGCTCCTTGAATGGTGGGAGTTATTTTCCCATTTACAGGGTGGGGGGAACAGAAACCCAAAATGTAAGCATTCCCAGGTGATTGTGGTGGGCGGTACATTCTACAACCCCTAGGGTCTGTGCACAGCTGGTAGGTTAATGCAACTTCTTGCTATCTGTTTCCTCAAACAATGTCAATTATTGCTCCTCTAAACTCTGGCAATGCTGGGAATTGGGGTTAGCAAAAGATGCAGAAGGGAGACACCATTCAGCCAGGACACGACTTACAAACTATGGATTTTACAGGACAACAAAGGCCATGATAGGATAAAAGCATTCCATTTGGCTTCACTGTGTGCTCAGGGTCTCTCTGTCTCTGTCTCTGTCTCTGTCTCTGTCTCTGTCTCTGTCTCTGTCTCTGTCTCTCTCTCTCTCTCTCTCTCTGTGTGTGTGTGTGTGTGTGTGTGTGTGTGTGTGTGTGTGTGATAGACATGAAAAGTTGGTGGTGATAGTGAATACTGTCTTTTTCCTGACTTTTTCCCATTTTCTTGTCTGGCAGGAGTTAACTCCTTCATGGTTTACATGGCCTACAAGGATTGATATCAAGTGTCTAACACTGAGGTAACAACCCATTTGGCTCTGTCGTTTGGATGGTCTGCATGGGTTTCCTATTGTTGCTGATGACCCTGGCCATTGGGACATGAGTCACTGTGGTTGCTTGTGGGAGGCCACTGTGCCAGGTTTATATTGAAGACCTTGCAGTCCACAGTATATTTGAAAGGTTGTGGGTTGGGTGCCTAAGGCAAAGCAGAGAGGTACTTGAGTAAGGGAAAGCTGGCATCTCCAAACCTCTTATAAACCTGGTGAAAGTGTGCATTTCTCTGCCTTATAGAACCAGGTGGGCTTCCTGCCAGTTGTCCTGGCTTGGCTGTCATATTTGAATCAGTTTGCCTTTTCCTTGGAAATTCCATGGATGTGCATGAGTTTTGATAGACCTGAATCAATCATGGAACACGCAAGAAATTAGTACTCTTAACTTGGTGGACAGTAAGGGTAATTTTGTCTTGAAAGGCTCAGAGTAATAGTTTGAATATGGGCGTTAACTTTGAAGAGGCCTGTGGTGGCTGTTGGAACACTTGTTGAAAAGAATTCTGGTATACCATGTCTAAGCTCAATGAAAAATTACTTCATTTAATCTGAATACCTGAGAGAAGGCTTCTAAGATATTGGTCCAAACTGTATGTAAGTCCTCAGAAAACTTTTAAAGAGACAAAGCCTACTAAAATGTCGATGGACTACATTCCTCTCTGTTTTCAGACAGGTTCAGGGCTCTGCACTGGTGGCACACGCCTTTAATCCCAGCACTTGGGAGGCAGAGGCAGGCAGATTACTGAGTTCAAGGAAAGCCTGGCCTACAAAGTGAGTACCAGGACAGCCAGAGCTACACAGAGAAACCCTGTCTCAAAAAAAAAAAAAAAAAAAAAAAAAAGAAAGAAAGAAAGAAAGAAAGAAAGAAAGAAAGAAAGAAAGAAAGAAAGAAAAAGAAAAAGAAAAAAGAAACAAAGACAGGTTCAGTGTTGGTTTTAGTAACTGGCCTTTCTGTCACTCTGCTAAAAGAGGCTGTGATGCTCTTTGTTTCTGTTTTAGCTCTATGAAATCTTCGCCTGCCTGGCAGAGCTGGGGGCCATTGCTCAAGTTCATGCAGAGAATGGAGACATCATTGCCCAGGTAACCGCATGGAGTGAGCATTCTGTGTGAGCTTGGTTCTGCGTCCCACCCATTTCCTCTCTTCGGAAGGACTTGAATGCCCCCAAGTGTTCATGACTCTGGCATGAACACATTGCTAAAGACAAAACCCATGCTCAGTAAGCTTACAACTCCGGCTCACACTTAAATCCAACATTAGGTCTGCAGAGAAAGGAGGCTCATCAAACATTCAAGGCAGTTACACGTGTTTGCAAGCTTCTTATTCCTGGCTGGAAGCAGTGTGTCTTAGTTCTTGAAGAACTGGTCTTCAGGTGGGCAGTGATGGCACACACCTTTAATCCCAGCACTCTGGAGGCAGAGGAGGTAGGATCTCTGAGTCTGAGACCAGCCTGATCTACAAATCCAGTTTAAGAACATCAGGACTACACAGAAAAAGGCTGCCTCAAAATAAAAACAAAACACAAAAACAAGTCTTAATTTTCAAGGGCAGGCAGTGGTGTAGACCTTTAATCCCAGCACTAAGGAGGCAAAAGAAAGGTAGGTACCGTGAGCTCCAGGACAACCAATGCTATATAGTAAAACCCTGTTTCAGAAAACCAAAGCCCAAACAAACAAACAACCAAAAAAGAACCTTCAGATTGTCACCATAAATTCTGTTACTAAATGTATAGCTTTAGTTTATAGTTTGAATGATGTCTTCTCCACTTGTTTTTAATTGTGAGGCAGCAACTTCAACTTAGATATTTATTTGGTTAGGAAGTGAAGACAGGAATATCTAAACCTGACCTTCTAAGTAAGACTTCTGTCCCTAAAAGAGTTTACATCTAGAATCTTTTGACTGGAGTAGAAAGTAGAGAGTGACAGTGGTCTTGGCTGTCCTTTTAATTGCATCTGGATTCAAACACAAATTCCTGAGCAAGTCTGTGCACAGCTTCTCTCTCTCTCTCTCTCTCTCTCTCTCTCTCTCTCTCTCTCTCTCTCTCCCTCCGCCTCTTTCTCCCTCCCTCTCTCTCTCTCTCTCTCTCTCTCTCTCTCTCTCTCTCTCCATCTCTCTCTTTCCTGTCTCTTCTCTCTCTCCTCTCCTCTCTCTCCCTCCCTCCCTCCATCTAGAACTTTCTATATACACTATGCTAATCCCCACAGAGCTCAAAGAGATCCCTTTGCCTCTACTTCCAGAATCCCCAGATTAAAGGTGTGAGATACTATGCCCAGTTAGCAAGGATTTTTCTGGAATTAAACATTTAAGGTGAGGCCCTCCCTAAATGTGGGCGGTGCCTTTTGGCAGCAAGGAATATAAAAGGAGTCGATGGTGGGAAACTTTGCTTTTCTGCCACTTGCCCTCTTTCTTGCTGGCAAGTTCCCTTGTCCTGCTGGTCGGTGCTCCTTCACTGAAAGTAGGACCAAGTTCTTTGCGATTTCCACAAAGACTGAAGACTGCAGAACAGCACAAAGACATTAATTTCAGCCTTCTGCGCCAGATTGAGACTGTGGAGAAGTCCAGCTTTGTGAACTGAGCAACTCTGGATTGTCAGCCTCTTCCGAGTAAGACAGACACTGACTGTTGGACTACGCTCACCATGTCCTCAGCTATGCAGGAAGGCTACTTCGAAAGAGATCGAGACATGGAACTCTCGAGCCATAGCTCTGAGTCCAATTTCTACAACATGGAGAAACCTGAAATTGAGGTGGAAATCGAGCAGGAGCAACCAGTAATCCCGGCCAAAGAGAACAGCATTTTTCCTGAAAGCTTCACGGACAACCCCGAGCCCCAGTGTACCCTGAACCAACCCGGTGATAAGAACCTCAGAGTCAGCTTGAATGACATTGGTGGTGATGTTGCCTTCGCAAGCCAAGAGAGCCATCAAAGCCCTGGATGTCTACAGTTGGAGGGATCCGAGAGCTCAGTTGCCAGAGTTCCACAACCCCAGCCCCGGCGCACAAGACCACGAATCCGCAGAGGTGTAACCCCCAGGCAGCAGCGTGCACTGGATCAAGCTTTTCAAGAATGTCAGTACCCTAATGCGGTCACAATGAAGATCCTTGCAAGTCAGCTGTATATGGGACCATCTGAAGTGCACCGTTGGTTTAAGAGTACAAGAGGCAAGCTTAGGAAAAAGCAGATCCGGCAAATGCTCAAAGGTACCCCTAATGCTACCCCAGATTCCTTCGACTAACGTTTTTGGAGAAGTCCTGGAGTGCCATCCTAGTCCAGGAGCAACCTAACCCTTTTCATCATTTACGATCTGAGTATTAAGAAAGAAAAACACATTGTCAGTTCAAGGACAGCCACTGCTACTTAGGGAGACGCTGACTTAGCAGAAAACAACTGTGAAATAACATTTGAGCCTCCTGGTCTCTGGGAAGAAGAACAAACAAACACCAGAAACAACTACAGAACAGTTAGAGCAAGTCATGAAAATAAAAACAAGGAGAGGACTGGACGGTCTAGGGAACCAGGTTATATTAGAAAGAAGAGTTTGAGACTGAGCCTGTTCTAAGGCAGCATTTCTTCAAAACCAGAAATCTGACCCAGGACACCAGATCTCAGAGCCTTCGATAATAATGAATTCAGGCCATGTGGGGATCCACTGGCTTCTCAGAAACCAGCCAGGAGGCCCACACTGATCATCTGTAGGAAGCGAAGCCAGTCCCTACCCATTCCCTGGACTGCCTAACGGGATGCTGGATGCACAGGCGAGCTTTGAGAAATGCACTCAGCCCTGGCCTCTGCTAGGGGGAACCAGCAAGAAAAAGAGAGGGAGCTCTCAGTTCCTCTGATGACAGTCACAGCGAGGAGCACACTTCCTTCCTGCAGCATCTCTTGAACACCTGGTGCCAGGGACTTGGCTGTGGAGGTGAGCACACACAGGCTTCGCATAGCCTTCGCTCCCTAAGAGGACTCGAACTAATCGCCTTCAGAAGATAACCAGACATCAGTGACTGTGCTAGTCAGGCATACTGGGGTAGTAGATAGGCTAGTTCTCCTGTTGTCCTTTGACCTCTTCCATTCTCACCATGTAGCTTAGGCTGTCCTTGAACTTACAGAGATAGATCTGCCTGCCTCTGTCTCCCATGTTTTGGGATTAAATGTATGTGCCACTAGACCATTTTAAATAAAAGAAAGAAAGAAAGAAAGCTTCATCTCTCCGTGCAGTTATTGGTGACTAATATAAGTTTAAAACAGTGTGTGTGGGGGGGGGGGGGGTAACTGGGAAAGTGATAGTATTTGGGATGTAAATAAATAAAATGATTAGTTTAAAAATCAAAACCACTCAGTTTCAGACTCAACAGGATGTTACCACTAGTTTATGGATCATAATGAATAACCAGTAGATGCAAAATTAATCTCTGAAATTGATATACCCCAGCAGGCATCTTTACTCAGATGTAGTGCATCTGGGGCTCCTTTGCTCCTCATGTCCCATAATACAGGACTCTAGCTGTTGTGATGGCAGAGTCTCAGCAATATCTTGAGATTGGAGGAGGTGAGCTAAGTATCCAGTTCTCTCTGACTTTTTCAGTGCAGTGATCTGCTTTCCTCCCATGTCTCCCCCACACCCAAACTTAATGAAATCTTTTTACTGAGAATCCCCAGTTTGGGTTGCTTTCAGGGAATGGACCCATGGGTGCTAGAACTGTTACCCCTTCCCTCTTCCCGGCAACCAGAGGCCCCAGCTCTTCCATGGCAGCCATGAAATCCAGCCTCCTCTGTGTATTTCAGGCCTGGAGTGCCATTGCTTGGTTGGAAATTTGCACCCCCTGCCCCCCCCCCCCCGTGGCTCCTCAGAGTGGATGCTCCCTCGCTCCTCTTTATCCCACCTCTTCCTGACCTTGGAAAGATCTGCTCTCCATAAGGAAGAAGAATTGGGACATTTTTCCATTTGGATGAGGTTCTAGTGTGTATTTATTAGATTCAGCTTGAGGTGAACATTATATCACGTCATCTAAATAAAGGCAGCTGCTATCCTCAAGAGTTTTCCTGTTATGCTTCAACAAGAGTATGAGCAAAATGAAATCTCCTTCGGGTAGAACCAAGGGTATTTTCAAATTTTCCAAATTGCCAAGCTATGGATGAGCTTTGTAAATGACACACTGAACAATGTCCTTAAACCCACAGAGAAATGTTTCTCCCACTTTGCAGTAGACAGACAATCAGAAAACCACACCAGGTCACACACAGAGAAGTGCTGTCTCCGTGGATACGGCTACAACAGAGCTCCTTCACACAGAAGGGCCTTAGAGGAGTCAGAAAGGTTGTAGGAACCATTAGAAAGTCAGGCATGAGATTGTCTCCCAGAAACAACTGGGAAGCCTCGCCCCTGTTAATTCCATCTTAGAGCTGCCAAAACAGGACAGGGGCAAGAACACGAATACATATGATGACCCAGAAGAACAAAATGTCATGAAGCCTCAACCCTAGGCAAAGAATTACAGGCAAAAGGAGAATAGTCTCTCCCAGAATGAGTGCAGAAATGGTTATCTAATACAGATTAGTTAACCCTGAAATTATGTACATACGAGTGCCTCCAAAAAGACTCAACATTACATGTCTCTGCTATTACATATATGTAACAATTATAAGTAAAAAAAAAAAACAAAAAAAAAAACAGGCTGACATGCCAAGCTATATGGAAGGGGTTGGAAGGAAGAAAGGGAAGGAGGAAATTAGAATAATCATATTTGAATTAAAACAAACAAAAAATTAAAAAAAAACTTATTTAGTCTGTATCTTCTTTGTTCCAAGCAGAAACAAAGCAAGGGTCATTTCCTCATTGGAGCAAGCAAGCCACAGCTGTGCTGTGTCCAGAATAGGGAAGTCCTTGTTGTTGTCATGAACTCCTGGAATCAGTGTGTTAAGAGTTTGACCTTGATACATTGGCTTCACTCTGTGTTAACACGCATGACCAGAGGATGGTTGATATAAGGCAGAAGATAGTTAATTATAAACCTTAACCTTTATGTGCCTCATCAGGAGGAGGGCTCTTACTAGAGCCTGAAAGAAGATATGTATAGAATTCAATCAATGAGAATGGCTAGCCTGGCCGTGGTGGAGCACACCTTTAATCCCAGCACTTGGGAGGCAGAGGCAGGAGGATCTCTGAGATCAAGGCCTGCTTGGTCTACAAAGTGAATTCCAGGACAGTCAGGGCTACACAGAGAAACCCTGAATTGAAAAACCAAAGAGGGGAGAGAGAGAGAGAGAGAGAGAGAGAGAGAGAGAGAGAGAGAGAGAGGAGAGAATCACCAGAAGAGAAAAAGAGGGTGATTTGCTAGAAAAATTAGCCTCTGAGTTGTTAAGAGAAATTTTCCTAGTGTGTGATGTAAGTTCTGCAGGCTTTCTCCTACATGTTCCACCAGCTGCCCAACCTACACCATCCCCACTCCGAATTTCTTTTATTTTGTTTGTTTTTCTGAAACAGGGTTTGTTTCTCTGTATAGCCCTAGCTGTCCTGGAACTTGATCTGCACACTAGGACAGCCTCGAACTCAGATAGTCTCTGTCCCCAAGTGTGGGCCCTTGGCTCTCTTTTTTGTTTCTTTGTTTATTTTGTTTTTTTGTTTTGTTTTGTTTTGTTTTGTTTTGTTTTGTTTTTTCAAGACAGGGTTTCACTGTATAGCCCTGGCTGTCTTGGAACTCACTCTGTAGAACAGGTTGGTCTCAAACTCAGAGATCCACCTGCCTCTGTCTCCCAAATGCTGGGATTAAAGGCGTGTGCAACCACCAACAGGCCCTCGGCTTTCTGTTGGTTAATTGAATTATCTGGAAGAACTTTTCTCACCCTCAGTTAATCTGTAGACACACCCAGAAGTATGCCTCACCAATCTTGTCTCCTATGTGAGCACACATTCAATCAAGTTGCAGTTAGAATGTTAAGGCTGGCCTGGAGGTGGTGTCTCATGCCTTTAATCCCAGCACTTGGGAGGAAGAGGCAGGTGAATCTATGAGTTCGAAGCCAGTGTGGTCTACAGAGTGAGTTCCAGGACAGCCAGGGCTACACAGAGAGACACTGTCTCAAGAAAAAAAAAGTTAAGGCTGAGGTAACTGTTTTCTGTCTAGTCTGCCATTTTGTGCTATCATTAGTGCCATAAGAATATTTTCTCCCATGCTTTTACTGCTCTTACTAGGGTGTTCTGCACTTCAGTGTTCTTAGATGGCAATCACAACAGAAGTCAGGTAGACCTGCTGTGTATCGTTAGCCACAATAAGCTTGGATCTGCACCAACCACTCAGCAACACTTCCTGAACCTGGGTGTGAGCTTTTATGGTATTGCCTTTATAAGCTGCCCCTGGGATGGACCCCAAGGTAAGAGAGACACCTGCACCTCTTTAGAATAAGTCTTCCATTTTGAGTAGGGTTCGAATAAAATTTAACTTCCCAAGACCTCCCTGGGAACTGATACCTCACTCCACAGAAAGAGACATGTATCTGGCTAACTGACATCCTGGTTGTCAAGCTAAGACATGAACGTTAGCCAAGTCCCATCCTGTGTGACAAGTTATGACATGAATGTTAGACAAATCACGTCCCAGCTTCAGTTGAATACCCAAACCAGTGTGAGCTGGACAAATGTACAATAAAGACTTGTTCCTAAGGAAATCCCCTATCTCTGAATCCTGATTGGTGGAATAACTTGGCACAGATCTTTGTAGATCTCAGGCTTAAAAAAGCCCTATAGGATTTTGACTCAAGGTCACAGTTGCCCAGTCTGACCTGAGGCCCTTATCCATCAGTTCTGGTGCAAATGTTCAATAGACTAACCCTGTCTGACTGAGATCAGTGTCCTGTGGTTTGTGAGGTCACTCCTGTACCCCAGCAGCCTGACCATCAAGGTTAATTGATCATCCCTCTTAATTTGAATTACTAACAACAATACAGCAAAAGGGGCTTAAGAATCCTTTTGTACTAACCCTCTACCTTGCAGTTCCCAGGAGAGACAGGCTTGTTTCCTCTGCCAACTCTCTTGCTTTTCCAGGATCTCCCAGGACACAAGGCTGGGATCACTGGAGCAGAGGTTCTTAGGAGCTAGCCTTAATAATTTCAGGGTGCATCTGCAGACAACAGCAGCCCAGGGGTTTGACCACCCCTTACTGTGTTCAGCAGTGATCTGCTTCTCCATAATCCTTGTTCATAAGTATGAAAATAGTTAAGAGTGAGCCTTGAGAAGAAGCAGGCCTTTCTGTCATACCTATAATGAAAACAGAATGCTATCAAAACTGTAACTCAGGTAATACTGTAAAGGGTTTTTTTTTCCTGCTTGAATTCTGAATTCATTCATCTAATTCATGTATTTAAAATACACAAACCTAGAGGTGAGGCTGATATTAAAACATGAGTTGTCGGAACTTGAAACTGTAGCTTCTCACTAGGCCAGAATAGAGTTGGGAATTTGCACCTGGACTAGAAGAACTCAGATGAATCTGATAGAGAAGGCAGGTGACCAAATGATGGGGAATCTAGCCCTAAACCTTAAGCTACTTGGCCTTAATCCTGGTACTTAAATTAGAGCACAGCATGGAGTAGATGTTCAACACCTTTCTTTCTTTTCTTCTTTTTTTTTTTCCAAGACAGTGTTTCTCTGTGTAGCCCTGTCTGTCCTGGAACTCACTCTATAGACCAGGCTGGCCTTGAACTCAGAAATCCATCTGCCTCTGTCTCCCAAGTGCTGGGATTAAAGGTGTGCACCACCACTGCCCAGCAACACCTTTCATTGAGTAGAAATAAAGGAAAGACTGAACCAGCCAGCAAGTAGGCAAGGAGATGTTCCCAGGGAGTTGTGTCTGAAAGAGGTGAAAAATAAGTAACAATTTACAGGTAATGTAGATAAAACATGGACACCCTTATCAAAAGATCTTACTAATATTAACAATAATAAAATTAGTAATAATAATAATAACAATAATAAAGAAACCAGTTAACTTTTTAAAAATTTGACTGTATTGCTCCAATTGGGAAAATAAATATTTGCCCAACAAAATAATTTTTATTCTTTTTCCCCTTGAAAGCTTTTTAGCTCAGAGCATACAAATATAATTTTCTCAAATGTTGACTGCAGTCATCTAAGAAAGTTTGCCATCTTGTTTCTCTTATTTTAGGAGCAGGTACACATGCTGGAAATGGGGATAATGGACCCAGAATGCCATGTTCTGAGCAGACCAGAAGAGGTGGGTTTCATGGGGGTTGGAGGGAGGAGGACAGAGTGAAAAGCCAAGATGTCGGGTGATGCTTGTTTTCACCAGTGTTTTCTGGGACACTGGTTGTCAAAGTCCTAGCGTGCCACTCACTTTAATTCTTCAGGGATGTTTCTGTTTGGCCTTGCTTGAGCTACATCCACACACAGTTTAGGCACAAGTGCGGCTGGCAGAAAGTGATAGAATCTATGATTCAATTTGTCATTGTTGGGAGACTTCTCTCAGAGACCTCTTCTGTCTAGAAAGTGTAATGGAGATGCTCTCTGACCTTCAATTGCCTTACATTCCCTAGGCCCTGAGTAGGAGAGCTGTGAGTCTAAGTCTTTGCTAATCATTCCAAATTCTAGAGAAATATTCTGCACTTTTCCATATTGCAATGAGTCTTCCAAAACACTGCCCATGTTGGAAGGCAGGTGAATAGACTTCTCAGTCATGATGCCTAGTGATTCTTGTCTCTTATATCAGCAGCTGCTGCTGCCACAGGGCACAGAGCTTGCTATTGGTTGCCCATCAATCTGAGAGCAGGGCTGTTCTTGTTCTTGTGGTATCAAGGCCCCTGCATCAATGAAGCTACTCCTGGTATGGCAAACTCCACTGAAGAAGGAAGACCTAAATATTTACTTCTGTCCTCATCACTTCTATAGCCAGCAAGAAATGTACATGTAACACAGATATAGGGAAAGCTTCCTATTACAGTGAGGCCATACATTTTCTGTAAGCCAAATAATACTCTTGTGTCAGGTGCATCCAGAAGGAGACATATAGAACATGGTCAGCTTACTAGATGTTGCCAGTTGTGTTACAAGTGCTTCATAATTTCTTTTAAAAATGTTGGATATGATGCTTTAAAATGGCAAGCAATTCATCTGTCCCTAAAGCCACAAAGTCATACCAGGAGCATCCCACTCTGAAGGCTGGTGAACACCCCAGCCTATCAAAAAGATTGACTCTCAGTGTTTCTTGGACCAGTAGCCACTTTTCATTTTCCCTGATTGAGTCATAAAGATTGATGAAAGAAATAGCCATATCAATAAAGACACTCCTGAAAATGTTAGTAAAATCATAAGAAATTCCTTGTCCAGTCCCTTCCCTAAGTGCAGTGCCAGGACAGTGTGTCTGAACCAACTAAGGCCTCCATCTACATGGGGACTCAAGTAAGACCCTTGTTTTGGGAAATTTAAAGGCTGGGTTTGAAAGTTAATTGTTTCCATACTGATCCTATGTGTTTTAAGAAAAGAGAAATTATAACCTTTTTGTCTCTTCTCTGGCTTTTGTCAATTTTGTGATCATTCTGGATTTATGAGTGCTTTATCGTACAGATCCTATCACAAGTTATTAAAAATGAATATAAAACATATAAGCTGGATATGATACTCTTGTCAATCTGGAGCTTGTGACTGGTACCCTAAGATTAAGTCACTAGTGAAAATCATAGTAGACTTACTATATAAGAGATTTCTGTTATGGTCATAGGGCAATAAGACCACAACAGACTTCTCAAACCATATCCTTATCATTTAGCAATAATACCTTTAGTCTTTTAATTGATAACACAATATATTCTCAATAAAGGAACCTCAAGACAAAAACATACATTAAAAATAACTCAAAATTGTATAATACAGGGGTGTCTACTATCACTTTCTAAGCAAGGCCTTGTATATGAATCCTTTGAGCATACAAATATACACATATACCTTAAAGAGGAGCTAACCCATTGGTTTTTACTATAAACTCTCTTTGATCCTTTTTTGGAATTAATAGAAGTAAGTGCTTAAATCAACATCATGAAGAGAGCTAGAAAAAGTGCATTCTTTAGGGAGAGTAACTTTTGTCTTAAGCCACACATTTCCACATTTCCCCTGTGAAGTCCATACTGCCCAGCTGACCCTCCTGGATAGATGGGATCTATACTCACTACCTTTATTCCTGTGCCTTGGGGCTCATTTTGTTCTGGGCTCAGAAGCCTTGCATCCAATAGATAGACCTTCCATAGACCTGGAGACAGGCATGCTTATGCAATCTTTGTATTTCAATAGGCCACGGGGAAGATGGATGAGAACCAGTTTGTGCCTGTGACGAGCACCAATGCTGCCAAGATATTCAACCTGTACCCTCACAAGGGGAGAATAGCTGTAGGCTCAGACAGTGACCAGGTCATCTGGGATCTAGATGACCTGACGATTGTCTCTGCCAAGAACCACATACACACACATACACACACACACACACAACTGGAATATTTGGGTGATTTAAAGATGGGGTCTTGGTCCTCATTTCTCTGAGTCCTTCTTCTCCTCTCTCCAGCTTCCAGATGTTCTTAGAACTCTCCTCACAGGAGTGTCAGGGTCTCACAGACCCTGAGAGTGGGATAGCAATGTAAGATTTGAGCTCTCTACTTCAGTTTTTTGGCTTACTAGAAAAGACAAGAAAAGACAAACTTCCCCAGTGTAGACGTTTTCTTACTATGATTTAGGTTTTGGGACAAAGAAATTGCCTGGCTATAGTGTTCCTAGATGAGTAGTACTGATGACTGTACAGCCCTCATCCCATGAGGACAGGGGCACTGTCTGGTTGATGCACAGAAGGCAGGGGTAGGGCTCCACACATGTCTCAACACGGTTCATCCTTCCCTGACAGGCTCATAGGGATACACATGCTCCCTGCCTCACTGTGGCCCATGGTGTGACAGGGATTGCACAGGATTGCTGCTGCCTGGGTGGTCTCATCATGCTTGTCTCATAGAACATAAATGCCGCTGTGGGACATAGCATATTTCACAAGGCTATAAACCCCAGCCCTTGGCATAATCCCAGCCCAAAACACAAAGCTGATTGATATTGCTGACTGACTACACAGTCCCAAGGCAAGTTCACAGCCGAAGGTCAACTGGTCAGACCACAGACACTCAGCTTAGGGTTTTGAAGCCCCAACTTGAGAAAAGCCCTGAAAAGCCTTGAGTGCATCTCCCATGGGATCTTATTCTGCCAGTGTATGTGACCTCATCTGAAGACTCCTGTCCTTCCTACTGGCTGCACTCCAACTGTCCTAATACTTCTTCCATTCCGTAATGTTCCTACTTCTAACTAGCTGTACTTCTGCTGCCTGTGTTGACATCCACAGCAGTGCTTAACCTCCCCTCAGTCATTTCCCTCTCTGGAGGCCAAGATGGTCATTTGATCCTATATATCAGTTGTTCTCAACCTGTGGATCCCAACTGATTTGAGGTTGGGTATAGGGGGACAAGGTGGGGGGCTGGATGGAAAATGATCCTTTCACAGGGCTTGCCTATGATCACTAGAAAACACAGATATTTACATTTTGACCTATAACAGGAGCAAAATTACATTAATGAGGTAGCTTATGTTTGGAGTTCACCACAGCATGAGGAATTGTAAAGGGTCACAGCATACAGAAGTTTGAGCACCAATTCTCTAGACAGAATCTACAGAGGCCTTCCGGGATGACCTCAACCCTCAGTTTCCTGTGTTTTCTCCTGGATTCCTCTCCACTTACAACTTCACAGACACGATCACTCCTCCCCGAGCACATTCTACACTGTTGAGTCATTGGAATGGAAGCATGGTGGTGACCTGTCTCTCTGGCTGCAGATGGCAGATCTGCATGCAGTCCCAAGAGGCATGCATGATGGACCTGTGTTTGACTTGACCACCACCCCCAGGGGGCGGGGCACCCCAGCTGGCTTGACTGGGGGCTCTCTCACTTGGCCAAACCCACCAGTGAGGAACTTCCACCAGTCGGGATTCAGCCTGTGGAATGAGTGAGTGGAAGGAGCTGCTGAAGGGACGGAAGAGGGAGAGAGGGGGAAAGACCGACCAGCTACCCTAGGCTACAACATAATCCTGCAAAATCAAGGTAAATGCAATCCCTAAGCCAGTGCTTGTGTCCCCTGCAAGGAGATGATGACAGTGTTATGCCCAATTTCCTGAGTGATTATACCATCTTGCAAACCCACCAAACAGAAGGAGTGTTCCTCTTTCTCCACATCCTCGCCAACACCTGTTGTCTCTTGAGTTTTTAATCTTAGCCATTGTGAGTGTTGTAAGTTGGAATCTCAGAGTTTCTTTGATTTGCAATTCCCTGATGACTAATGATGTTGAACATCTCTTAAGGTGCTTCTCAGCCTTCTGGATTTCTTCAGATAAAAATTCTTTATTTAGCTCTGTACCCCATTTTTTAAAAGGGTTATTTGTTTCTCTGGAGTCTAACTTATTTTTCTTTGTATATATTGGATGTTAGCCCTCTGTCGGATGTGGAGTTGGTGAATATCTTTTCCCAATGAGCTGGTTGTTGTTTTGTCCTTCTGATGGTGTCCTTTGACTTACAGAAACTTTATAATTTTATGAGGTCCCATTTGTCAATTCTTGATCTTAGAGCATAAGCAATTGGTGTTCTGTTCAGGAACTGTTCCCCTATGTCCATGTCCTCAAGGGCCTTCCCCAGTTTTTCTACTAGTTTCAGTGTGTCTGGTTTTATGTGGAAGTCCTTAATCCACCTGGAGTTGAGCTTAGTACAAGGAGATAAGAGTTGATCCATTCGGATTCTTATATACCCAGAGGATTCCCCAGCATGCAACAAAGACACATGCTCCACTATGTTCATAGCAGCCTTATTTATAATAGCCAGAAGTTGGAAAGAACCCAGATGTCCCTCAATGGAGGAATGGATAAAGAAAATGTGGTAAATGTACACAATGGAATACTACTCAGCAATTAAAAACCATGAATTCATGAAATTTGTAGGCAAATGATTGGAACTGGAAAATATCCTAAGTGAGCTAACCCAAATACAAAAGAATACACATGAAATCCAACCACTGGTAAGTGGATATTAATTAGCCCAGAAGGTCTGAATACTCAAACCACAAAAATGGAGGTGAGGAGACTGAGGACATACAGACATTTTCCTAATCAGCAAGTGGCCCTGGTAAGAAAGTCAAAGAAGGCCCCTTCGAGTTAGAGGTCAGGTTCAGATGATAGCAAATTCTACTCAGAGATCAAACCTAATTGGGGCTGGGTCAATGGGGCCACTTTGACTGTGAATTGATAACTGTCTCCACCATTAGCATGTGAGAAGTGTGGTGTGTATGTAATTCAAATCTCAATGCACATGTAGCTCAGACAGTTTTCATGTTCTTTGAGCCCAGTTTCCCCTTCACAGTAAAAAGGATGTCAGAGATATCATCTGGTGACTGAACCTTTACCATGTGTTTGCCGTGTTATGGACTCCATCTGTTTCCAAAGACTCTTTAATATGCAGAGTGATTGTTTCATTGCTCCATGCTTGTCTTAAAATGGGGCAAGGTCAATGCAGGTGAACTTGCCTACCATGGAAAACATACACCTGAGGGAAGCAGGGTAACAAGACAGAAAAGACATTAAAGGTGAGACCACAGCACATAGAGAGAAAGGCCGGGGTGGGGGGACAGGGAAGTAGGAGCAGAGAAAGACTGGGGGAGATCTAGGGAGCAACGGAGGACTCAGAGTTTTGAGGTAACATTGCCAAGCAATTGAGATTACTCCTGTTCCCAAGCCATTGGGAGTGTGTTCACCTCTGTCTGTGGGGTGGGGGTAACCGAGAGTCTTGAATTTGCAAAGATTGAAATTTGGTGTTAAGTTTCTTGTGCACCAGGAAAGAACTTACTACTGATCTTAAAATGACTCCCTTTCTCTTTCCCCCACACATCTCTCTCCCCTTGTTTGTCTCTGGGAAATTGTGTTCATCTGCAGGCACCCAAGTGGATGAGGGTGTCTGCTCAGCCAGCAAACGCATTGTGGCGCCCCTGGAGGCCGTTCTAACATCACATCCCTGAGGTAAGCAAGTCCTCCCTTTAAAGAGGGAGGCAGAAGCAAGAAGAAATACAATTTGAAGCCAAAATGGTACACAGATATTTAAGAAAGAACGTGAATCCAAACAGTTGAGATCTAAAGAATCACTAAGCCTCGAGCCTTAAGTTTCCCAATGTTATGCTCGCTTGCCTAGCTTTATGAATTGCTTTGATTTCTGTTCATGCATATTCTCGATTTCTTCGGCCCCACCCCCACACCCACCCCCACACCCACTTCCATGCATGAGATCAGACAGGCCACTAAGGTAGATTCTGCATATTATAGTGTTGAGAGCGTTTGTACACTCTGCCACTGTGCCCTTGCCCCCAGCCCTGACTGTAGGCTGTCATAAAAATGAGAACTAGAGAAATATGAACAGTTTGGACACATCAGGATGTGGAACTAGCAGAGGAAGGGCATTTCCTTAAGAAAGCTACGACAAGGGGACAGACAAAGCTGGGATGTGGAGGAAATGAATGAAGGCAAGAAGGGGCTTTGGGTGATTGGGTGGTGGGCGCCCAGGGCATGATGGAGGGCACGATGGGGCTGGGGCGGGACGTGTACTTGGGAGGTGGCTGGGCGGGGTGAGCAGAAGGGCGTTGTGTGTTGTGTTATGATGTGTGTTCATTTCCAAGGAAGATGGCCACATGGGGCAGTGGGTGCTCCATCACAGCCCTCTGGGAACTGCAGAGAAGGCAGGAGGTCTTTGGGTTCTGGACTTGGTCAAGTCCTTTCCTAGTAGATCTTGTTTCTTTAATCATGTATTGAATGAGAGAATTCAGCCATTTCTTCTACCTGTGGAATAATGCCGGTGTGTGCTCCGGCCTCTTTCTCCTGTTGCTTTCTATTCTCATATCCCGGGCTGTGAAGACCACACCCAGAGGACAGATGGACAGGTCTCTTCCTCATCAGCCTCTCTGAGGCTTCTCATGGGCTTCCACAGAGAGTGCATCAGCTGCTCCACCTAGGGGAGGACAGGCAAGCTTTCTCTCTCTCTCTCTCTCTCTCTCTCTCTCTCTCTCTCTCTCTCATGTCTGCAAGCTAAGGGGCGGCATGTGCTCCTACCTGCTGAGTTAGGACCACGGCAGAGATGGAGTCAAGGGCTTCCTTTGCTCATGGAGAATGGCTAATCTCTTCATCCCGGATGCGAACACATTCATGATGTTCTTTCTTTTGGGAGAACTGATTTTTCCATTGTTTCTAAATTTTACTCAAAATAGTCATCTCCACTTCTTCAATAGTACAACACAGATTTAGGGAAGCCAGCCTTGAGTAGCAGGAGTATGGTGTTTACTGTGAGCACATGTTCCATTCCAAGCCAAGTGTTTCCTATCTGTTAGCGGATCCCGGGGGCACTATTTAATTGGCACTAAATCTCCGGGGTGATATGGATGAAGCGACATGATGCAGCTTTCTGGGTGTGCGGCACAGCAGGGCAGTGGGCAGCAACGTTAGCACCCCCTTATCTGTCAGAGTTGGAAGCCCATGTTCCTATCACCCCATTTCCAGAATCAATCATGACCCAGATTCTGTGAGCCAGGCAGGGGTCTGTAGAAGCCGGGATACTCTCCTGTAGGAAACCTGGCAGCCACCTTGGCTCAGACTTCTGTACTTTGGGGGCCACTCGGTGAGAACTATCACACTGAGCATTAAGTACTCTGAGGAACAGAGCAGGCCTCGTCCACCTTCTTTTTACTTACCAGAAAACACCATCTCTGCCTTCAGCTGTTGTTTGGTTTTTTTCTGTTTGTTTGTTTGTTTGTTTGGTTTTTTTTTGAGGTGGGGAATTTTTGTTTATTTCATTGTGTGGTGCTGGACAACTGAGTCCAGGGCCTCTCAAGTGCTAGGCAAAACTCTGCCACTGTGCCCTTGCCCCCAGCCCTGACTGTAGGCTGTCATAAAACTGAGAACTAGAGAAATATGAACAGTTTGGACACATCAGGACGTGGAACTAGCAGAGGAAGGGCATTTCCTTAAGAAAGCTAGCTTCTGTTCTAATCGTGGAAAAGGCTCTTTCAGCTCAGGATAGGAATCTTGCTAATTTAAAGCTCTCCTGGTGCTTCATTCTAAAGGAGACTTTAGCAGAAAAAGAGGGGAATGAAGTTTTGATCTACAATTCAAATTTTGGGATATATCCAGGAAAACAGAAGGACTTTTATATGCAAAGGGAGTTTGCCAGATCTGCAGCATGTACACTAAATACCTCAATAGCCAGGATTGGCAGCACCACATGTCGTAGTACCAACGGTGGCCACCAGATGGCGGAAGAGAGATGTAAATGAACTAATTCTGGGATCTACAACTGTGTGGTTTCCCATGCCTGAGACCCTCCAGGGTCTCTCTGGTCATGAAAAATAAACTCCCCTGGGTCATCTGCACTGCATTTGGCACTTCCAAAGTGTGCGGAAAACCTTATATTCCACTCAAGCGTTCATTCCCTGTGCAAGGAGCAGCTAGCTTCTCCAAGTCCTCAAGGGGCCATCTCAGGATGCGGCCCTTTCTTCATTCATTATTAGTAGTGCCCAAGGATAGTAAATCCAGAGAATTCCTGGGGAGCTCCCCAACTGTTCTCTTAACATGAGAATTTTTCTAAACTACAGTGTTCCTTGGATTACAAGTTTAAATGTCAATTGGTTCTGCTTCACAGACAGACAGCCCCAGCCACTGGGTTTCAGGACAGAAAATGACAGTGGGCAGGGACTTCCTCCAGGGTCCCTCTCCACTTCCGGGCATGTGATCCAAGGGTGGGACACTATGCTCTCTCAAGGAGCTTTGTCTTCTGGGCGATCCTCCAAGGCCCCTCTAAGAATACCCTGCAATCTCCAAATGCCAAGTTACTTCTGGGCCCAGTGGAGGCCTATCTATTGGCATTTTTCTGGAAGGGCCACAGGCTCGAGAGGTTGATATAGTCTCCCTGGTGCAAATAAACCAGTTTCCCCAGTGGAGAGAAATCTGTAACTTCTCAGTTTTGGGTTTTTTTTTTTTTTAACTAATAGGATTATAGTCATCCTCCAAAATGTCCTTTCTCCATTTTCCAAGTCCAGTAGCTCTTTGGGTTTCTTTATTGTGATATCCAGAGGTCTATCTCCCAAGGCCTGAGTCCTAACTCTGGACTCCATTCTGCTCCATCAACTAAGTCCCTTCCAAGGGGCGAGTGCTGCCTGACATTGCTTCTCGCCCCAAGACTCCCAGAACTTCTCCCCTAGACAGCCCAGCTTGAGTCCTGATGCAGTCCCACGCTGGCCCCGGCAGCCAGCATTCCTAGTAATTCCCCTTTGAGACATGGTGTGTGGGTGTTCAGTCCTGTGTCTGGTGGCTTTGGACAGACAGTGAGTCTCCCTGTGACCTGTGCTAACTGTGAGGCAGCTCAGAGATTGAAGAGCTGTTTGGTTTGAACCGTGAAGAAAACTGTGTATTGAGTTAGCTGAGATTAAAGAAACAAATAAAAGAGCTCATCAAGTGACTGTTAATGTAAACCTGGCTATTAAAGTAATTATAAAATCGCCATCTTTGCTCTCCAGTCATTTGTGCATGGAAAACCATTTCACCTCATCTAGGGAAACTCTGGGAGACTAGGAAATGGCTCAGTGGGTAAGAGAGCTTGCAGTGTGAGAAGGAGGACCTGAGTTCCAATCTCAGTGCCCACCTAAAATCCTAGGTATGACCAACATGTATACCATAACCCTGGTGCTGGGAATGGGGTAGAGACAGGAGGATAGCTGTGTTTGCTGGCTTCAAGTTTAGGGAAAGAGTTTGGTTCAGTGGTGAAAAGTGTTACAGCGGAACATCTGGTGTCCTTGCCTGGTCTCCAGGATCAGGCATCATGTACATGGATGCACAGAGCTACATGTAGATGTATAGGTTACACACAAACACACACACACACACACACACACACACACACACCATACAAGACAAAAGAAGAAACCTCTATTGTTCATCACTGAGATTGAACTGTGGGCCACTGACCTGACAATGGAAGTTGGAACATTGTAGATCACTTAAGATTTTCAAAAAATAATCACATTTACTAATAGTGTAAAAAACATTTATTGGTGATAAGTCTACCTGATTCTGAGAAGGAACTTTCAAAAAGTTTTTTGTTTTGCTTTTGTGTGTTTGTGTGTGTGTTTGTGTGTGTGTGTGTGTGTGTGTGTGTGTGTGTTTGTGTATATCATCTGCCAACCCTTGTTATTATGCCCTTCTGTAAACACCATCTACTTATTTCCAAAAGTCTGGGCGTGGAGGGAAAGTCCCCATGTAATACACACCAGATGTTTCCTTCAGGGAGCTGATCTCTGAGTGCAGGGAATGTCTGAGGAAAACTGCTCCCCTTGCCCACTCTTCTGGGAGTTTCCACCGTGCATATTAGAAAGTTGGAAGTTGTGACTTGTGAAATGAGTTTTATATGTTGTCCAGCCTTGGGGATGAAGCTTGTGGGTAGAGCATTTGTATACCTAGCAGTCAGAAGGCCCCAGGTTTGATTCCCAGCACTGCAAAAAGAGAAACATAAAAATCCCCACGAACAAGGAGATAAAAGCTCAAGTCAGGACTCTTAGATCATTTTGGCTATGAACCTCATCATGCCTCTCCCTGCATTGACACATTCCTGAATCCTGTTCTCATTTGCATAGGGTGGTCAATGGCAAGGTATATACAGGTACACAGGCAGATCTGGAAGTGGGGATTTAGGATGACTAAAGAGCTCAGATAAAATAAGGCAAAGTTGAGCTTGCTGAATGGAAATAATGAACCCAGGCAGTTTCCATCTCGGTCCAGCCTTCCCAACTAAGTGCTTCTGCCCCAGTAAAGCTCATTCCTTGTCAAGGCTAAACTGGTCATTGGCATCTCTAGGTTTTCATTTTATCTGCCTAGGTTACCCAGGAGGAGAGAGATTCCCTGAATATTCTCAGCCAAAACGATTAAGTTGGCCACCCTCAGGACTGTCAAATATATCTCCCTTCTCATGAGCAGTGGACAGCTAGTTAAGCCTGCTAAAGATTGGAGTGGCTTTAAAGGGGCGGTGGGCACTTACAATGGTGTTCACTGGCCATGGAGCACATGGGAAGGCGGAAACGGCTAGTTGAAGAACTGAGGCAGTGGCTAACTTTCACACCGATGGAGCCTCAAGCCCTTGACGCTCACACTTGAACAGGTCAGGAGTGAGAACACTGAACAAGGTGAAGAGGAACAAAAGCATTCTGGTTCCAAAGAACTTTAGAGAAGTCGCTCTTCTCACACCAACCCATCACAGAGGAAACACACATCTGAGGAGAAGATAGAGGAGAAAGGGGCCAGTGCAGCCTGCTGAATGAGAGCACACACCTAAGGCTGGTGCTCTTCAGAGCCTAGGGTTCTGAAACCTGACCTTTGGCCAATGGCAACAGCATACAGGAAACAGTGTAGCAGGGGATTCAGGGCAGTTGGTGAACAGGAATTCAGAGCCCACTAACTCCAGGACAGGCCGAGAGCTTGCAGGTTGCTGACTGTGGAGCTGTTGTGAGCCTACGAGTTAGTTGAAAGTTCCCAAGGCCTCTGTTGTCCTCCTAGCTCAGATTATGGGCCTTGGAATATCCACCTATGGCTATGGAAAAGAAGCAGGACCCAGGAGGGTGGAGGACAACACAAAGGGGTCACATGTGGATCGTTTATAAACCTGAAGTCACAGAGAAAGGCAGAAGCCAGGATGCTCGCTGCAATCCTTAAGTGAGTCCACTCAAATGTGCAGCTACAGAGCTCCAACACCATCCATGCTAAGGAGACGTTCTGTTTCATGGAAATGGAAGGAAGAGTGGATGACCTGGGATGGCCAGAGACACACACAGTTGACAAAGGGAGTCCGAGGGAATATTGTTACAGAAGACATTTTAATCCATGCAGCACATTTATATCACAAACACTGGGGCTCAACACACAAACACACACACACACACACACACAACACACACACACACACACACACACACACACACACACACACACACATATATATATATATATATATATATATATATATATATATTTTTTTTTTTTTGGTCTGGGGGTTTTCAAATCCACCACCAGTTGGGAACAGCACATAGAATGAAATGCAGAGAATTGGGGTGTCACATTGAGCAGGCACAGTGAACTCACAGTGACTAGCAATGACAGGTGGACAGAAGTAGAAGACAGAGAGCATGTGGACAGAACACAGGGACACAGAGGGGCTGAGCCAAGCACTGGCCAAGCCTGGTCACTGAGCATATGAGACACTGCAGCCCAGCACCCCTGTCCACCTCGAGCAGCAACACAGGTGTCAACATCCACAAAAACAGCCTTCCTAGTTACTAATTCATGCGTTACCCAGAAAGCCATGAAGATAGGAAATCCAGCCATTTCTGGACTTCCACTAATTAGATCGCTGGGATTAATTTAGAAATGCTCTATGCTATCTGCAATTCATGCCTGTCCTAAAGATGACCTCAGCCAACACCAGGGTGTCAATAGGATCATTGGCTCTTAGGAGGACATGTCCTTCTAGGGAGTCAGGATCTTACCAGGATTGCCCCATGGGTAGCTAGTTGCCCCACCCCTGCACGACGAGTCACTGGGAATGCCCTGGAGATTTCTGAGTGCAGTGCACAGAGTGGTGTTTCCTCCGGGACATTTTGGTTTTCGAACCCTGCTCAGGCCTTTCAGATGCTCTGTGGAGTAATGGAGGGAGGATGCTGGGGAAGATTGCACCAGGAAGAGAGGAAAGGACGAAGGAGTCCCACTGTGTCCTGAAGTTCTCACACTAATCCTCCTCAGAAATAAGGATATTTCATCTGGCAGGCATTAACTTTTTGCCAAAATTAAAAAGTAAAACCAAGAAAAAATTACCAGGAGTTCTTGGGGAAGTTGTTTGTTTGCATGCTTGGTTTGTTTTGTTGCTGATGTTTTTCCTCTTCTTTAAAATGTACAGCCGTGGGTGGTGCTCAGAACCAGCTATTCTGCACAGCCAGATTCAGCGATCCTGTCTCTGGGGTTGCTGGGAACCTACCCAGGTCTTGGCGCATGCTAAGCACATAGTCTACTACTGAGTCACAGCCCAAGCCCAGGGAATTTGGTTTTGTTTGTTTGTTTGTTTGTTTGTTTTTCTAACCAGCCACACACTGTGTGCCAGTCATTTACCCAACTCCCACCCTGCACTGTAACCAGCATAGCCCCAGTTCTGAAAGCAGCAGGGCTCAGAAAGTCACCAAATGGGAATACAAACTAGAGATTTGAACTTTAGAGTTCTCCTGAGCTCGTACCCCCATCTCAGTGTTTAAAGACACAGAACAGAACAGTCCACATCACCCTGTGGAGACCTGCTGGCCCTGCTGGCCTTTAGAAAACGTTTTAGAGAGCTGCTGTTTTGGAGGATGCAGACAAGGTCCAGGAGAAGGAGGGGCCAGATGAGGGAAGGTCAGTCCATAACACAGTCAACACACTGGGTCGGCAATACAGAAGACCAAAGGGTGGAAGCTGGAGCATGCTTGTGGTTCCTGACATGTGCAGGGGTGCCAGTCTGGAGCAGAGTCAAGGCATCCCTGGGTTGCTATGTCTCAC